>OX451735.1:525602235-526202235 GCA_948472305.1 Vicia faba | reverse complement strand
AAGTCAAAGTTTGACTTTTTAGTGTACAGTTGACTTTTCCCCCCCAGTTGACCGAATTTCGTCTATCAATCCACTGATCTCAGGAGATGAATTGAAATATGCGATTAGGTCAAAATGATGTGCTCGGATCCTTGAGATCATGATTCCAACCAATAAGTCAGGTATTATATCAAACATCAAAGTTCGGTCATTTCCAGTCAAAACCCTAATTTTGCTTATTTTGCCCATTTTGCCCTTTTGGTAATTTGAATGACTTTCTTGGAAAATTGTGATCCAAAACTTGAAACTTGGCAGAAGTAATCCTGAGGGTCCATAATGATCCATGAAATTCATTTGAAATGTTAGGAGTCCAAATTGTATTTGCGCAAACTCAAACCCTAATTTGAGGCATCAGTGTTGAGGAGATTGTTTGACCTAGTTGATACTTGCGCAAACTTGAGTCATTGAAGACCTTTATAAGAAATATCTTGAGAAGAAGAGAGGGAAAATTTTGGGGTACAACAGCTGCCCCTGTTCAATCTTCTTAAACCTTAAGAGTTAGATTGGCGGGTCTGCCATTCGTGACTTGAAGGTGGAAGATGATTGAACACTAGAGTGCCCAGAAATTTGCACTCCATGGTAGGTTGGTTGATTGCATCGGGAATGGGATTATAGATGCCATTTGGAGAGTGGTGGTATATTGTCGTAGATGGTCTTATAGATGTTATCCAAAGGATTGTTGATAGATATTGGAAGAAGTATTAGGGTAAATCTTTGGTCGATTTAATTTGAATGATATGCTGGAATAGACCTGAGTTAAGCCGTGTCCAGAAATCTATTAGAAGGAACTCGTGTTGGATTGCTTCCGGATAAGCCCGTGTAAAGCTGCATTTCAGGATGAGAAGGAATTCATGTAAGATTGCTTCGTCTGGTCATGTAGATAGTTGTTTTGTCTTGTTTCAGGAACTGGTCTTTATCTGACCAAAAAGAAAGAAAGATAATTTCCCCGTCTTGTTTCGGGAGCTAATTTTTAATCTGCTCATGTAGATAGTTGTCCTGTCTTGTTTCAGGTATTAATCTACAATTAGTTATTCATAGATAGTTGCCTTGTCTTGTTTCAGGTATTAATTTGGAACCTGCTTTTTGTTGGTCGTAGAGATAGTTGTCCTGGCTTGTTTCAGGAATTAATCTCTGACCTTAGAGAAAGAAAGATAGTTTCCCCGTCTTATTTCGGGAGTTAATCTTCAATCTGCTCATGTAGATAGTTGTCGTGTCTTGTTTCAGGTATTAATCTACAATCAGTTGTTCACAGATAGTTGTCATGTCTTGTTTCAGGAATTAATCTGGAACCTGCTTTTTGTTGGTCGTAGAGATAGTTGCCCTAGCTTGTTTCAGAAATTAATCTCTGACCTTAGAGAAAGAAAGATAGTTTCCCCGTCTTGTTTTGAGAGTTAATCTTCAATCTGCTCATGTAGATAGTTGTGATGTCTTGTTTTAGGTATTAATCTACAATCAGTTGTTCACAAATAGTTTTCTTGTCCTGTTTCAGGTATTAATTTGGAACCTGCTTTTTGTTGGTCGTAGAGATAGTTGCCCTGGCTTGTTTCAGGAATTAATCTTTGACCTTAGAGAAAGAAATATAGTTTCCCCATCTTGTTTTGGGAGTTAATCTTCAATCTTCTCATGTAGATAGTTGTCCTGTCTTGTTTCAGGTATTAATCTACAATCAGTTATTCACAGATAGTTATCCTATCTTGTTTCAGGAATTAATCTGGAACTTGTTGAAAATTTATGATGATACTTGTTTGTTGATCTTTCCTGAAAAGGTAAAGAATTAGTTGTATGCAATGTCATGATGCATGACACACATTGTGTAATTATGTTCTCAAAATAAATGAAATTGTGTTATATGTATTTTATATGCATATGCTATGATGTTTGTGAAATGATGTATGAATGCAATATATGAACTGATCAATTATTCTTTATAGCGTCATTCAATTGAGGGAAAATAAATCCCTGACTACTGTTGGGGATGAAGAATGTGATTCTTTGTTATTTGTTGAAGTTGAATTGCTGGGAGATGGATTTCCATGGCTAGAGAAATAAACTCTGCTGGGGAAAGAAAACTCTGTAAACTGCTTGGGGATTTTTATGAAGCCATGTTAGGGAACCCAAGAAGTTTATGAACCATGTTGTGGAATTCTTCAAGATGCTGGGGAGATGATTGGAGACTCTTGCTCTACAGGGGATATCAGAACCTTTGACATCAACAGGTTGTATGCTAAGGACATGATAGTGACTTTACAGGAGGACGTCTCTGTCTCTGTATCTATTGTGGGATGTATCTGCGGGGATTTGTAGATGGCTTTTTAGATATTGTCCTGTTTCTTAAAGCCATTAGTAATTATCTTTCTATTTTTTTATGCACGTATTTATAAATGGTGATTATATTCAAATGCATATATTAAAAATAATCAATGGACGTTTTTGCAAAATAAAACAGAAGAATAAAAACAAAATAGTTTATGCACTTTCAAAGAGATAGCTTTTGTATTAATCTGAAGAAGTCTGCCTATAAAAAGCGTTTTTGTACAAGGGGACAGACGTCCTAATGAGAGAATGTCATCGTAAGAATGAAAACTATACAAAGAAGTATACAAAGAAAAACAGCTATGTGAAATGATCCCATTGGGTTCCCATTCTGCTATTGCCTTTATATCTTTGAGCGTCTCATCACTTTGTTGCTTGACCGAAGCTAACTGGATTGATTAGTACCATTTAAATTTGACACTTGATATTGAATTATGTCTGTGAAGTGATCCACCGGGACATAGTTGTACGCTTTTAATCCCTAACTTTTTCCTGGACCGCCCTTTCGGGTTTTCAGTCCATATGGGTATCCTTTTTTGCCCAAGGCGCATTTTCAGGTTTTTGACTTGCCGGGTGTACAAATTTTTTTCATATATATATATATATATATATATATATATATATATATATATATATATATATATATATATATATATATATATATATATATATATATATATATATATATATATATATATATATATATATATATATATCCCTAACTTTTGCCCGAACCCTTTGGGTTCGCCGGGATGCCCTTATTTTTTCCTAGGCCAGTCAACCTAGCGGGTCTCTGTTTATGCGTAGTATCTTTTAACTATGTTCGTGTTTACAGGATGCAGAAGATCGTCACCATCCATAGTGGTTAATATCATGGCTCAACCAGAAAATATGTTCTTGATCACAAATGGTCCTTCGTATGTGAGAGTCCATTTTCCCCTGGGATCACCTTGTGGCAGGATAATGTGCTTGATTACTAGGTCAGCAACTTGATATTCCTGGCGTCTGACCTTTTTGTTAAAAGCTTTGATCATATCTTCTGGTACATCTGACCATGACAAACATCCGCGAGCCTTTTCTCGTCAATCAGGTTCAATTGATCAAGTCGAGTCTGAAACCATTCATCTTCATTCAAACCCTCATCCTTCATGATTCTCAAGGAAGGGATATGGACCTCGACGGGTAGGACAGCTTCCATACCGTATACCAGAGAGAGAGAGAGGAGTTTCCCCTGTTGACGTGTGTACTGAGGTACAGTAACCATGAAGAGTGAATGGTAACATCCCATGCCAGTCTTTGTATGTCACTGTCATCTTCTGTATGATCTTCTTGATGTTTTTATTGGTAGCTTCTGTAGCGCCATTCATCTTCGGCCGGTAAGGATAAGAGTTATGATGTTGAATCTTGAATTGTGTGTAGAGCTCGGTGATCATATTATTATTGAGATTGGTACCATTATCTGTGATGATTCTTTCTGGCATACCATACTGACCGATAAGGTTATGTCTGATGAACTGGGCCACGACGTTCTTGGTAACAAAAGCAAATGAGGTTACCTCGACCCACTTTGTGAAGTAATCAATGGCAACCAGGATGAAGCGGTTCCCATTAGAAGCAATAGGTCTAATCTCTTTTATCATATCAATGCCCCACATTGGGAAAGGCTAGGGAGAAGTCAAGACGTTCAAGGGAACCGGAGGCACATATACTTTATCAGCATAGATCTGGCACTCGTGACAAGTTTGGGAATGTTGATAACAGGCTGCTTCCATAGTGGACCAGTAGTACCCTGCCCTCAGAATCTTCTTAGCCATTATGTTCCCACTAGAATGGGTGCCAAAGGTACCTTCGTGTATATCCACCATAATCTTCTCTACTTCACTCTTGTCTACACACCAAAGCAAACTAGAATTGTGGTTGTTGTTGTACCCCAAAATTTTCCCTCTCATTTTACTTAACACATGCCCATTAAGGTTCCCAACTTGCTCAAGGATGCCCATGAGTTGACCAGACAAACTCTCTCCTAAAACAATGAATCTCAAACTAGGGTTTACATTTTCATCAAGATGTGTGAACTCCAAAGGTCCCAAATTCCTTCCATGGTCCCAATATGTTCTCAAGATCATCCATGTCAAGTTTCATGCCTTGCACAAGAAGTTTGCTCAGTCAACTACTCAAATGCCTGAAAATCAACTGTATTAGGTCAAAAGTCAACTGTGGCCCACATACAGTCAAACTTCAATATTTTTGGTCAACATCAACATTTTGAAGTGATATCCATCATTTTATCAAGGGTTGATCATGATTCCTCAAGGAATGCCCCAAATTCATCAAAACCCAAAAGTTGCTAAATTAGCATTTCTTAGGAAAAGTCAACCAAACTTTGACCAAGCATAACTTCTTCATACTTTATCAGAAATTTTCCATCCAAGGCTCATTTTGAATAGGATGTAATTACCTACAATTCATCTTTATCCCACAAGTTTAAAATATGCACTCATCAAAAGATATGAATTTCTACATTATAGGTCCTTTTGAAAGGTCAACAACAAAAACACCTTTTGGGTCAAAGCTTCTTACATGAACATGGAAGACCCAATTGAGATGAAACAAAAAGATTTGTTTAGGGGACACCCTAATATTTCTAAAAAGTCCAAGAACACCTCTCTAGGGTTAAAATTGGAGGAGATATGCCTTGTCAAAGTTGACCATTTTTGCAAAATTGCCAAAAGTCAAATGTGCCTAAAAATGCATTTTTTGTCAAATGGACCTAGTTTTTTATGATTGAATCTTGTTTGTGACATGGTCCACGACCCAAATCAGCATCTACACTTTATTTGCTTCATTATTTATTTTATTTTGATTTTTTATTATTTAAAATTCAAATTAAATCAAATAAATTTCAAAAAACACAAAAGATTGATTTTTGATCTGATTTTTGTAGGAATCACAATATAATCAAGCTGGCATATCAGATCAAATCGTGCAAAGCTAATTGAAGCAAAAATTGGCATGATTAGGCCTATTTTGGAAAGATATCATACAAGGATAAAATCAAATCCAATCTCCTTAATTCACCAAGATACAATGCGTTTTTGTTGACCTAATGTATCCTAGTACAAATACAAAACATAACCAAGGCGCAAGAACGAGGTTTTGAGGTCGTGAAAGCTGGAAACAAAACTGAAAAAATTGGCAAAAAGTGGTGAATCGTTTTCCAAATTAGAGGACAATTCAAAGCAGTTCAACACTCCCAATCATTTCATGGACCTTCCCAGAAGCTAACACGATCAGTTTCACGCATCCTCACGCCCGTAATCGCCCCCTAGATGTCACACAATTTGCGTTCTTTTTCAGATTCAATTACTATGATTCTTACATCATGAACATGTTTTAATGGTATATCTGTATTTGTTGTCATGTTTGCAACATGTATGGACCATTTAATTGAAGTTTTGACGCCTGTATGCATATTTGCCATGGCTAGGGTTTATCTTGTCATTTTAGGGCTTTCAAATGCAGGAACAGTTGGCCCTAATGAAGGACACCATTATGATCAGAGGGTCAAACCCAATTGATCCATGGTCTTGAATCTAATTTATATTGCTTGAACGTGATTTTAGAAAGATGCAGGGCTACAACCATGGAAATTTGTCCGTAGGTAAAAGTTTCCAATCTAAAACGACGGACAGGGGAAGAAGAAGATACGTGGCTGATAACCACTGGTCCATTTGAAATCTAGCGTGCATTTTTCTTTTATTCAGATTATCCATGTTTTTTTATATATTATTTATTAGTTTTACTGTAGTAACAACTAAACATGATAGCCCATATGGCCATGGCGCGCGTTTGAGAGGGAAATGACCTGGGTTCGATCCCAGGTCCCAGCATTTTCTTTATTTTCTAACTTTGTTTCAACAGATCATGTGCATATACGTGTCATGCGCCTACCATACATCCAACATCCAGCCAGTGGATGCATCTCTAATCAGATCCAGCGTCCCACACATCAAGGACCATGGTACACTCTCCAGGCATGACCAGCATTGGATCACACGCATGGAGTGGGCTGAACAAGGACTGGGCTTGCAAATTCAGACATACACCCCCCTGGATTGCTTTCACAAACAGGCCTAATCTCTTTTCTTTTCTATTTTATTTATTTTTTTAATATTTTTTATTAATTATCATTTTTACAAAATAACACAAAATCATGTTTTTTTTATCATTAAATCAAAAATCACAAAAACATCAAAAATCATTTTTTTCTTCATAAAATATTTTATTTCCTTAATTAATTAGTTTAATTAAAATTAGGGCAATTTAATTTATTTTTTTGTATAATTTAAAACAATTAGAAATTAGGGTTAATTTGTACATAATTAATTTTTTCTCAAAAACTAACCTAAATATTTTTTCAATTAATTTTTAGGATTTTTAAATATTTCTCGCATTTAATTCACCACGCGCATTTTGATTTCCTCTTTTATTATTATTGTAACTGCTCCGAGTTTGTAATAGTAATTAGGGTTTTAAATTCCGCATTTTTATTTTCAGTCAAGATAATTATGTATCTGCAAAAGCCCTGTAATAGCTAGAACTTTAAAACTTTCCGCACTTTTAATTTCCACAAATTATAAACTGCTTAAATGTATGTTAATAGGATTGTATGGAAAGACTAACTGAAAATTAAAACGGTAGAAAACCCTAATTGTGCAAAGATAATTAACTGAAAAATTACACTCGCACATGCTCACTCCTAGGGTTTACTCCACTCCGGTTTCCTTCGGTAAACGGTCATGAAGTATAGGGTTTGTTAGTGGTTGTCCTCTAGCCCCGAAAGATCTAAAATGACCCATTCGGATGTCGCCTCAGAAAAAGATCTTTAAGGCTTTAGGATGATTACTAACATTGCTTTTGTGATCGTACTTGTCCCTTTGAATGTCCCTAAAAAACTCCAACGACGGTGCTACCTATTCCTTAATAATGGGATAGCATTGTCTAAAAGGAAAACGAACAGTCTTTTTTCGAGTAGGTAGAAAACTCTTAAGTACTTGCTCAAACAAACAAACTTTTTCACACAAACACTTTTCAAACAAAGTTTTCAAAAATAACTTCGTAACACTCTTGAGGACAGAAACAAGGGTTAACACGAAGTAAAACAAAACTTTTCAAAGCAACACACTCAAGTAATTTCAAAATGAGCAAGTACCTAAGAGCCAATGGAAAACCATGGATAGAAAGGGTTCTAACACCTTCCCTTTCTATAATCTACCCCCCCTCGTACTCAGAAACATCTCGAAAAAGGTTTTTTCTGTTTTTTTTCCTTTTCCTAATTGGATAAAATAAAATTCGCTGGTGACTCTTTCTTACCGCGACATTTTGCGAACAAAAAATGCAAACCAGTATTAACAATCGGTTCTGCCACCGTATCACAGTTGCGCTTGTAGAGGATTATGTTACTGGGGAAAAACTTGGCAGAGAACCTTCTTAGGAACTTCTTATCATTAACGGAAACTCCCTCAGTATACTCTTGGGCTTCGAGGTATCTTTTCACTTCGTGGAACCAAGGTTTGTCCACTACTTCTTCAGTATCAACCTCATAACAGTATGCTGGTTCGTCCAATCTCTCAATAGTGATCTGGGGAGCTTCATTATCCCATCTGACTTTAAACATGGATGACATAGTAGCTAGAGTGTCGGCTAATTGATTTTCTTCTCGTGGAAAATTCTCAAAGGTAACTTCTTCAAAGTTTGGAATCAGTGTCAACACGTGCTCTCGGTAAGGGATGAGATTAGGATGCTTCATGTATCATTCTCCTCTGATTTGACTGATTACCAGGGTCGAGTCTCCAAATACACTCAAAATTTTGATTCTCAAGTCGATAGCAGCTTTGAGATCCATAATGCATGCTTCATATTCAGCTATATTGTTGGTACAATTGAAACATAGCCTGGCAGTGAAAGGAGTATGACAGCCTTCAAGAGATATGATCATAGCATTAATGCCATTGCCAAGTGCATTAGAAGCTCCGTCAAAAACCATAGTCCATCGAGAACCTTTCTCAGGTCCTTCCTCCGGTCCAGGTTCTTCACAATCAGTCACTAACATGATGTTCTCGTCTGGGAACTCAAAATTCATGGACTGATAGTCGTCCATAACCTATGAGCCAAATGATCAGCTAATACACTTCCTTTTATTTCTTTTTGGGTAGTGTACTGAATGTCATATTCGGTCAGGACCATTTTCCATCTTGTTATTCTTCCAGAGAGAGTGGGCTTCTCGAATATGTATTTGATAGGATCCATTTTAGATATCAACAAAGTGGTGTGGGTCAGCATATACTGTCTTAGTCGGCGAGCAGCCCATGCCAAAGCGCAAAAAGTTTTCTCGAGTAGTGAGTATCTTGTTTCACAGTCGGTAAACTTTTTGCTAAGGTAGTATATTGCATGCTCTTTTCGACCAGACTCGTCATGCTGCCCCAGCATACACCCCATTGAATTTTATAATATTGTTAAGTACATGATTAGAGGTCTTCCTTCAACCGGCGGCATCAAAATTAGAGGTTCTTGAAGATACTTCTTGATTCTGTCAAAGGCAATCTGGCAGTCGCCATTCCACTTCACTACTTGATCTTTCTTTAGTAATTTGAAGATTGACTCATAAGTAGCGGTTAGGGGGGAAATGAATCTGGCAATGTAGTTTAGACGTCCCAAGAATCCCCTAACCTCTTTCTCGGTTCAGGGAGTTGGCATCTCTTAGATAGCTTTAACCTTTGCAGGATCTACTTCAATGCCTTTGTCGCTGACAACGAAACCTAGAAGCTTACCAGATCTTACTCCAAAGGTGCACTTGTTCGGATTCAGTCTTAACTTGTACTTCCTCAGTCTTTCAAATAGTTTCTTCAAGTGATCCAAGTGCTCTTGTTTAGTCTGAGACATGGCTATCATATCATTGACGTAGACCTCTATATCGTGATGGATCATATCGTGAAACAAGGCTACCATAGCACGGTGATAGTTTGCCCCAACATTCTTCAACCCAAATGGCATAACTTTGTAGCAGAAGGTGCCCCACTACATGACAAAAGTCGTTTTCTCCATATCATCAAGTGCCATTTTAATATGATTATATCCAGAGAAACCGTCCATGAAGGAGAATATCTTATAATGTGTAGTGTTGTCAACCAGAACATCAATATGGGGAAGCAGAAAGTCATCCTTGGGGCTCACCCTATTCAAATCTCTATAATCCATACACATACGTACCTTGTCGTCCTTTTAGGTACCGGTACCAAGTTTGCCACCTGTGATACGGTGGGAGAACTGACTTGAGGTTTTTCTTTTGTGTTCGCAAATATTGCGGTTTAGCAAGAGTCGCCACCGACTTTTCTTTTATCCAATAAGGAAAGGTGAAAAAGCACAGGAAAGACCTCTCGAGATGTTTTCTTGAGTTTGGGGGGTAGATTATGAAAAGGGAAGGTATTAGCACCCTTTCCATCCATGGTTTTCCATGGGTTCTTAGTTACTTGCTAGATCACTTGCTTTTGTTTTGAAAATTATGCTTTTGTGTGGTTTTGAAAGTACATTGAAAAGGTGCCATCGTTTAGGCAAACTTTGTAATAGTTCTCGTTCGTAAGAACGTATACAAAGTGTTGAGCTTTTGGAAAATATTTCAAGTTTGGAAAGTGTTTTGAAAGTGTAAGTGATTGTTTTTGAAAATAGCAAAGATTTTTGTTTTGAGAGTGAGCAAGTAACTAAAAGTAATCTACCTACTAAAAAAAAGGTCTTAGATGTGTTTTTCCTCCTCCTTTAGATGTTGCTATCTTACTATTGTTTTTGTAAGAAGCCCCATTGTTGGATGTGAAGGGACAGGCATGGGTCATCGTATGACCATGATAGCAATGTTGTGAGATGACCTAGCACTTTTCCTTTAAGGACTAAGATCATTTTGAAAGGTAACTTTGATAGCGTCATCGAGGGACTATGATCTTTTTTTCGATTCGTTTGTGCTAAGACCTCCCACATGCATAACATGGCCATTTTTATAAGGCAACAAGTGGAATTATCCTAAGGGTGTAAATGTGCGAGTGTGTTTGATTGCATGCATAATTTGTCTTGATTAGGGTGATCTATTTGTCAATTTTCATATCTTGTCATACACCCTAATTACTAGCATATATTGAAAGTAATAACAGTGCAGAAATGTAAAGTCCTACGCTATTATAATATTTAGGGGGATAGGGGTACATATTTATGAATGAGGGGTGCAAGTTAAAATTCTAGGTTACTATTACAACCATATTGAATAGGTTAGAATATATAGGAAATGTAAAATGCTTATTTATTTAAGAAAAGAGGTAAGTTTTGTTTAAGAAAAATATTTTTTGTCTTTTTATGTTAAAAGAAAATATAATATGCAAAATATAAAATATTTTTAGTGTTTTTTGATTAACAATAAAAAATAATATGATGGCAAAATAATAAAAAAAGAAAGGGAACATAATCAGCGCAAAGTGCTGAAAATAGAAGAGGTCAGAAGTTCTGACTCTGCCTTGCTGCATAAACAGAAACATGTTAGCAAAAATATGGGAGTTCAGAAGTTCTAGATCTTCTGAGAATTCAGAAGTTCTTCAAAAGTTCTGACGCAACTGTCAGAACTTTGACTCTCTCCATGCCAGTCAGAACATCTGCAGCTTAGTCATTTACAGAACAGAAGTTGTATGCATCACAATTATGACAAATTTCGTGAAATATCAGAAGCACAAATCAGAAGCAACACTTATTGGCTGATTCTAATTCTGAGTCCTAATTTCTTTATGAAACTCTGAACTAGGATTTCCTCTACTTAGGCAGGTAGGTGCATGAATTTTCAGAATGTGTACATCATCAGGATCAGAATATCTACATTGTGCTAAATGTGTAGAATTTGACAATGCTTAACCAGTATGATGAGAGTCAGCAAAGAACTTACCTTGCAGCTGGAAAGGATTTTATGAACTGGAGAATGGTCTTGAATTCTGATGATGTTCTAAGCAACTTCTACACTGTGATACGGTGGGAGAACTGACTTGGGATTGTTTTGCGTTTGTGTTTGCAAATGTTGCGGTTTAGCAAGAGTCGCCGCCGACTTTTTATTTTATCCTAAGGAAAGGTCAAAAAGCACAGGAAAGACCTTTAAGATGTTTTCGTGGGTTCGGGGGGTAGATTATGAAAAGGGAAGGTGCTAGCACCCTTTTCATCCATGGTTACCCATGGGCTCTTAGTTACTTGTTTTAGATCACTTGCCTTTGCTTTTCAATTGCTTGAAATGGTGCTTTGTGTGTGTGGTTTTAAAAATGTTTTGAAAAAGATGCCTTGTCTAGGCAACCTTTGTAATGATTCTTGTTTTAGTATATACAAAGGTGTGTGTCTTTTTGAAAATATAATTCAATGTTTTGAAAGTTATTCGGAAATTTTTTTTGAAGTTGTGTTGTGAAGTGTGTTTGAAAAATGGCAAGGATGTTTTGCAAGATTTTTGATCAAGTAACTAAGAGTTGTCTACCCTATTTTACTCAAAGATTTTCTTGTGTTTTAACCCTTTTAACAGTGTTGTTTCACCATTGTGTTTGATGAACAACCTTGCGTTAGGATGTTAACGGGACAGGCGCGGGTCATCGTATAGACCATGAAAGCAATAGTGTCAAGTATCTTTGGCAATTTTCTTGAGGGACTTGATCATTTTGTTTATGCAACTCAGATAGCGTCATCGAGGGACTATGATCATTTTGATTGTTTTTGTTTTGCCAAAATACTTGACATGCATAACATGGCCCATTTTTGAAGGCAACAAGTGGATGAAACCCTAGGGGTGTAAGTGTGCATTGTGTTTGTTTTACATGCATTTTTGTTTTTGATATTAGTGATTGTCTACTTGTTGATTTTATCTTTCCATACATATCTTATTTACTAGCAAGCATATAAAAGTAATAAAGCGCAGAAAGATAAAATCCTACACTATTACAACCATATTGAATTGCATGAAAATATAAAGGCAAAAATAAAATAAAAGCAAGAAAAATGAGGGCCTTTCGATTGAGGCAAAAAACCCTTTGATTCTTCACTTTCTGGCTCTCTTCGATTGGGGCTAGCACCAGTGAGGTCATGGCCTTCGATTAGGGGCTGGCACCAGTGAGGTTTTGTCCTTCGATTGGCCTGGAAGTCAGCGTATGGCGAAACCTTCTGGTTCTGCCTTGTTATCTTGTTATCTTCTTCGACTGGAGGTTGAAAGCAGTGAGGGAATTCCTTTCGACTGAGCCTGGAAGTCAGTGAAGGCATGCTTTTTGCTTGGGCCTAGAAGTCAACATGGTTTTCCTCCTGGTTGTCTCTTTCGTTTGACCTGGAAAAAGAGGGTAGAAGCCAGAAGCTTCGTTTCCTATTTCCTGTTTCCTGTTTCTTTCATTTAAAGCATTTAAATGGAAACATGGCCTGAGGCCATGCTAGTATTTGTCTTGCAAACAGTTTAATAATTAAAACTAGTTCAGGTAAACAGAAAGCAAAACGAAAGGGTTAACTCTAAAAAACATGTTAAAAGGGGGGAAACCAAAGGAACAATGGTATATACATGCTTGAAACGAACGAAAAGATTATTTACATGTTATATCATGAAATGAAAGGTTCAAGGGTAAGAGTGACTTACCTTGATGGAGGCTTTGAATGGGTGTGGGACCTTGAGTGGAGGCCCAAGGTTCTGGATTTGAAAGAGGGGGCCAACAGCTGTGCTTGGAATGCTGGATTCGAAGGAAGGAAAAAACAAGTGTGATGCTTCTTTCCAAACTGGATTCAAAGGATACTGAAGAGTACTTGTTCTTCAGAATTGAAGGAAGTAAGTATGTGATTCTGGGTTTGTTCTCACAAGTGTTGAAGGGACTTGAGAGATTTGTTGTGTTTGAGAAAATTTGGGTGATTCCTTCCTCTGGTCAAAAAGATCCCCCTGCTAGCTTTGTAAATGTTCCTCTATTTATAGAGAAAGAATAGACATGTTGTCCAAAGCCAGCCTTGCAAATAAATGATAAAATAATGTAACGTGAAAGTACATGTGGGGGCCTCTTGGCAGTTGGAGTGCAGAAGATAATAAAATAAGGCTCAACTGGAAAGTAAATGTCCACTTGTGCCACAAAAGCAAGATGAATGGTTCAGATGGGTTGCTTCCTTCTGAAGGAAAATAGGCGCAAGGCTCAAGACAAACTTTTCTAAAAGGTAGTACTGTGCTATTAAGTGTAAGTGGTCTTTGACAACAAATGGGTAAAGGCCTAAAAAGGGAAAACACGTAGCCTAGCCTATGGGTCTAAATGTTCAACTTGATCTTTTGAGTCGAATCCTCCATCTTTCTACACCTTTCGACCAGACTAGGACAACACGGCATTCGTTTTCACCAGCTGTGTGTCCTTCTAATGGACCAACTGTGTGTTCTTCGAATGGCCCTTTTCAGAAGGTTATTAACTTCTGAATCGAAAGAAGCTTTTAGAAGATTATTGACTTTTGAATTGAAGAAAACCAAAAGGAAGCCTTTCCCTCAGTCGAAGCTTGTGGTTGAAACAAGCTAATGCCCAGTCGAAGCTTGTATCGAAGAAAATATATTGCCAAATCGAAAGCTCATGCTTGAAGGAAACATTTTGCCCAATCGAAGCATCTGGATCGAAACAAACATAAAGGGAGTCATTTCCTTGTGTCTTTTTTAGCATGAGGGAAGTTCCTGGCTTCTGAGTTGAAGGGCGCTTTTTCAAGGGAAGCAAGAACTTAGTCACATCTTGTATGAAGATACTTCTTGGATCAAATGAAACTTGTATGAAGCAAAGTATGCAAGAGGCCCTTGGTGCAAGTGGATTTGCAGGATGCATAGAGATGGTTACTTTGTCCCATCGAAACTTGTCCAAACGAAGCAAGCATGCAGGCAGTAAACTTGTCCAGTCGAAGCAGGCTTGTAGGCAGTAAACTTGTCCAAATCGAAGTAGGCTTTGCAGGCAGCACGCTTGGTGAATCGAAAAGGTTTCCTTACAGGGGGCATGTGTGGCCAACATGTCATGGCCTTTGATTGCAACCATGTAGGCAGCACACTTGTCCAATCAAAAGGCTGAATCGAAGGAGGTTTCAAATCCAAACGAAGGATGTACCTAAGTTGCATTCGAAGGAGGTTTCAAATCCAAACGAAGGATGTACCTAAACTGGCATTCGAAGGAGGCTTTAAGTTAAAAATGAAGGATGTAATCCAAGTTGCATTCGAAGGAGGTTTCAAATCCAAACGAAGGATGCACCTAAACTTGCATTCGAAGGAGGCTTAGAGTCAGTCGAAGGGTGTTGGATCAAAGGAGACCTATTTTCCTTCAAATTTGTCAAAATGTTATTTTTATCTGTTTTCTCCCTTTATGACAGTTTCCTTTTAATTTTGGTACTGGAAAATCCCAATGCACTTGTTCAAGCTTGAACTTTGAGAAACATTGTGAGAGATGCCTTGATAATTGAGAGGGAAAATTTTGGGGTACAACATACACGTACTCAGCAGGATGGAAGTTTGCAACTTCTGAAACAGCCAAGGGGTGATATTCTGACTCCTTTGAGGTGGAAATGAATGGAGAGTGTATGGCAATAGGAATACAGAAGTTAAGGTAGCTTCTAATGTATGAATCAGCAGCTACGTGGATAGCTTTAGTCAAGAACACTTGAGGAAAAATGGAGTTTGAGTATAAGGAATCAATGCTAAGATTTTGGTATTTTGTGTTTATAGTTTCCTGGGTTCTTGGAAATTTTGCAGTGGTTCAAAGCTTTCTTTCTTAATTTTCTCGCCTCTTTCACAAATTTTTCTGGTCGAGGGGAGGGGTGCTTTCAGTGTGCAAATGATATTCTATTTATATGCAATGTTTTGCAGTTGGGGAGGTCAAGTGGCACCAATATTATGTGCTAGATGTTGACTTACTCTTGAAGTAAGCTTAACAAGTGAGGGTTCAATGCATTCAAGTTGGATGGTTAACAGGGCCTCAGTTGGATTTAGCAGCGTGAATTAAGGAAAAGTAGAAACAGCGCATTGGCCTAGCATGATTTTGCAGAGAAGTTTGTCTTCCCAAGACAGTAGGGGTACACATGGAGAGAATCCCTTGGATAAAGACTTCACAAGTAGTTGTGAACATTAAATGGGTTCCCATGTGAAACTCTGTGTCCTTGCTTGACTCTTGGATTAGAAGTTGTGCTTCAGCGTAGCATCTCATCTTCTGATCCCTTTATATTTTGACTTTAGCATGTTGTGAAGGATCCTTCAGATCTTCCAGTATACTTACAACATGCTTTGCTACATTCTTTTACTCAACCTCTGCAAACTCTGACGGGACCTTTGTGAATACTGGCCCAGAAGTTCTGACTAAACTCTGTCTTGAGAACATCAAGAATTTGCTGACTGTGAACACTGGCTCAGAAGTTCTGAAATTGTCATATTTCTTAAATACTTAGAAAAATTTCTAAGTCTTTTAGAATTTGATTCTTTCCAATTAAAATTTGACTTTTGAAACTCTTTGATGAAGCAAACTTCATATTCCAACATGTCTTGATGAAATATGATTTTTGAGATTTGATTTTGATCCAAAAGTCAAAGTTAGACTTCTTAGTGTGCAAATGATCATTTTTCCCTTGTGAGTGATTTTCTTTGAAAAATTGATAATTCAAGGCTTGGATTTAGATGAGAGACAATTTGAGGATCCAGGGTGATTCCTTGGAACATGAGAGGGAAAATTTTGGGGTGCAGCAGCTGCCCCTGTTCAAACTTCTTGAACTTGAAGAGTTTAGATTGGCGGATCCGCCATTCGTGACTTGAAGGTGAAAGATGATTGAACACTAGAGTGCCCAGAAATTTGCACTCGAAGATGGATGGTGAATGGGCTTATAGATGCCACTTGGAGGAGTGTTGGTAAAAGCTGGAAGAAGTATTTAGCATAAATCTCTTGTTGATTCATGCTAGACTTGTTGTTTTACTTGTGAGAAAAGGGATTAGAAAAATGTAGATGCTTGCATGATGTTCACCAGATGCGGTATCATGCTAAATGCATATGGTATGTACATGCTATGATGTATGAATGTGAGATGTGCGTTTTCGTCCAGGAAAATAAATCCCTGACTGCTGCTGAGGAAATTCAGAGAGGTTGAATCCCTGATTTCCTGCTGGAAATGAAGAACATGTATGTCTTCGAATTTTGTTGAAAGGGTTGCTTTTGCTGGGGAATATCGCTCAGATGTCAGGTATTATCTGGTCGGATCCAGGCTTCACAGTTGCTAAGGATGAGGTAGTTGATTGCTATCTGGTCGGATCCAGGCTTCGTGGCAACTTACTGAGGGGAAATGAATTAACTGTTATCTGGTCGAATCCAGGCTTTGCAGAAAATTCCTTGAAATTGAATAGTCATCTGGTCGGGTCCAGGTTTCACAATAACTTGTTGGGGATGCGAAAGTTAACTGTTATCTGGTCGGATCCAGGATTTGCAGTAACTTGTTGGAGATGCGGAAGTTAACTTTTATCTGGTCGGATCCAGGCTTTGCAGAAAACTCCTTGAACTTGAATAGTCATCTGGTCGGGTCCAGGCTTTATGGTCTTTTTGGAAAGTTGTATTATTATCTGGTTGAATCCAGGTTTCATAGTGTCTTTCTGGGGACCATGGTTAATTGTTATCTGGTCGGGTCCAGGCTTCACAATATACCATTCGAAAACTGTTATCTGGTCGGGTCCAGGCTTTGCAGATTTCTGAGGTTTAATAAGGTCGATTTTTATTCGGTCGGGTCCAGGCTTCACAATAAACTGCTTTTAAAACTGTTATCTGGTCAGGTACAGGCTTCGCAGATTTCTGATGAAGTTAATTGTTATCTAGTCGGGTCCAGGCTTCACAATGAACTGGTTGAAAACTGTTATCTGGTCGGGTCCAGGCTTCGCAGATTTCTGAAGTTGAAGTTTAATTGTTATCTGGTCAGGTCCATGCTTCGCAGATTTCTGAAGTTGAAGTTTAATTGTTATCTGGTCGGGTCCAGGCTTCATAATGAACTGGTTGAAAACTGTTATCTGGTCGGGTCCAGGCTTCGCATATTTCTGAAGTTGAAGTTTAATTGTTATTTGGTCGGGTCCAGGCTTCACAATAAACTGCTTGGGGATTTAGTTGTTATCTGGTCGGTTTCCAGGTTTCACAATGAATCTCTAAGGATGATTGCTATCTGGTCGGATCCAGGCTTCACAATAAACTACTTGGGGATTTAGTTGTTATCTGGTCGGTTTCCAGGTTTCACAATGAATCTCTGAGGATGATTACTATCTGGTTGGATCCAGGCTTCGCAATGGCTTTCTTAAAAAAGATGGAAATGAGGAATGATATCTGGTCGGTTCCAGGTTTCTCAGTCCTTTGTTGGGGATAAAGAGGCAACTCTACTGGGGAAAAGAAGTTAAACCTTGGTCGGATTGAGTTTAGGTTCTTCTATATCTTTGAAGAGCTAGGCTATTATCTGGTCGGGTCTAGGTTTCATAGCGTTTGAGAAATGAGATCAACTATTATCCGGTCGGGTCCAGGTTTCAGTAATTGAAGAATTCAAACTGTTATCTGGTTGGGTCCAGGCTTCAGTAATTCAAGAAGTCAAATTGTTATCTGGTCGGGTCCGGGCTTCAGTAATAACTTGAAAATTATGCTAATATCTGGTCGGATCCAGGCTTCATAGCATGTTTTGGTAATAATAAAGGCTTTGTTGAAGACTTTACTAGGATTAGGGGTTGTGGCCCTGTGATTTGCAGTCATTTGAAAGGGAAATTCAAACTGGAGAGTATAGGCTCAATCAGGTAAGGCAGACTTAGCTTGGGGAATACACCCAACTGGGGATGATGGGCTCAATCGGGGAGGATAGGTTCTGTTTGGAGAAAATAGCCTTGGTCGGAGAAGATGTACTCATCTGGGCAATTTGGACTCAACTGGGGAATTTGGGTTCAGCTGGGGAGGATATACTCAGCTGGGGATGATGGACTCCGCTTGGGGATAAAACCCTCGTTTGAAAGACATACTTAGCTGGAGAAGATGGACTCCGCTGGAGAATTTAGACTCACTGGGGAGTTTGTACTCCGCTAGGGAATTAACTCTGTTGGGGAATAAAATCTTGGTTGAAAGATATACTCTGATGGGGACGAAAGCCTTGGTTGGAGAAAATATACTCAGATGGGGAAGATGGGCTCAATTGGGTAACTTGTGGTGTCTTGATCGTTGTATGTTGAAAAATTTGCACTTGGCTGGGGAAAATTACCCTGCTGGAAAAATAAATCCCTGTTGAGGAGGTGAATTTCCTTTAGGAAGAGATCCCCTAGGCTTCAATCTTGTACAAATTTACTTAGCTGGTGGGAAAGCTGCCAAGAGGTTGAGACTCTGGCCGGGGATATGTGTAAGGAGATTGTGGGTAACTCTGTTGGGGAAAGGTTTATTGCCACCAACCTGGTGGGGATAATGATGATGAGATAACTCTCTGGGGCTATTTCACATACATTAAAAGAGATGCCTACTGCTGCATGACACATGTGCCAAATAGTTTTAATTATGTTCATATGCATATGTTCATTCAATTTTAGTCATTGGACAAATTTGCATTCAAAACAGAGATAGAAAATTCTTCACTTCAAAGTGTATTTCTATTGATATTTTGCCCATGAATAGGCGTTTTTGTACATAGAGACGGAAATCCTAGTAAGAGGAAATCGCCGAAAAGAAAACAAAATTGAGAATGAAAATAAATAGCCATGTGAAATGATCTCATTGCCTTTCAGCTCTACTATTGCCCCCATGTCTTCGAACATCATTTGTCGTTGATCGAAATTGATTGGATTGATCCTGGACCATTTGAACTTGGACCTTGGTGATAGAATTGACCTTGTTGATTTCACGGGACATAGTCGTACGCCTATAATCCTTAATTTTTGCCTGAACCGCCTTTTCAGGTTTTCGGTCTACCAGGATACCCTTTTTTTTCCCAAGTCGCCCTTTCGGGTTTTCAACTTGCCGGGTGTACAATCTTTTGCATATATCCCTAATTTTTTCCCAAACCTTTTGGTTTGTCGGGATGCCCTTTTTTTGCTTAGGTGTGTCAACCTAACGGGTCTCTTATGCGTAGTATTTTTTTACTATGTTCGCGTTTATAGGAAGTGGGAAATCTTCACCATCCATGGTGGTCAGTATCATGGCACCACCAGAGAAAACTTTCTTGACAACAAACGACCCTTCGTAGGTGGGAGTCCATTTTCCTCTGGGGTCACCTTGTGGTAAAATGATGCGTTTTATTACCAGGTCACCAACTTGATATACTCGAGGCTTGACCTTTTTGTTGAAAGCTTTGATCATCCGTTTTTGATACATCTGACCATGGCAAATAGCAGCTAATCGTTTTTCATCGATCAAGTTCAACTGATCCAATCTCGTTTGAATCCACTCGTCTTCACCTAGGCCTGCCTCGATCATAATCCTCAACGAGGGAATTTGAACTTCCGTTGGCAAAACAACTTTCATGCCATAGACTAGAGAGAAGGGAGTTGCCCCAGTTAAGGTTCTAGCTGAAGTACGGTAGCCATGTAGAGAAAACGGTAACATCTCATGCCAATCCTTATAGGTCACTACCATTTTCTGCATAATCTTCTTGATATGTTTGTTGGCCGCTTCGACTGCGCCATTCATTTTCAGTCTATACGATGAAGAATTGTGATGCTTGGTCTTAAATTGAGTGCACAACTCCATGATCATGGCATTGTTGAGGTTAGTCCCATTGTCGGTGATGATCCTTTCGGGGATACCATAATGACAGGTGAGGTTATGTCTGATGAATCTGGCTACCACATTCTTGGTGACTGGGGAAAATGAGGCGGCTTCGACTCATTTGGTGAAATAGTCGATAGCAACAAGAATGAAACGATGTCCATTGGAAGTTGTGGGCTTGATCTCTCCGATCATGTCAATACTCCACATTGCAAATGGCCATGGAGCGGTCATGACATTCAGATGGATTAGAGGTACATGGACCTTGTCAGCGTAGATTTGGCATTTGTGACAAGTTCTTGAATGTTGATGACAATCGGTCTCCATCGTTGACCAATAGTAGCCAGCTCTTAAGATTTTCTTAGCCATCGTATGTCCACTTGAGTGAGTACCAAAAAGTCCATCGTGCATGTCTTCCATAATCTCCTCTGCCTCCCTCTTATCCACACATCGGAGTAGAGTGAAATCATGGTTGCGCTTGTACAATATCCCATTACTTAGGAAGAATTTGGCTGCAAATCTTCGCAAGAACTTTTTATCATTGATAGATGCTCCCTCTGGGTACTCTTGTGCTTCAAGGTATCTCGTTACCTCATGATACCATGGCGTTTCCGTATCGGTGTCAAGCTCATAGCAATGTGCAGGTTCATCAAATCTTTCAATTGTAATCATAGGGGCTTCGTTATCCCATCTGAATTTGAACATTGAGGACATGGTTTCCAAAGCGTCAGCAAACTGATTTTCTTCCCTAGGGAAATGTTCAAAAGTGATCTCTTCGAAGTAAGGAATTAGGGATAGCACAAACTCCTTGTAAGGGACAAGTTTAGGGTGTTTAGTGTCCCAATCTCCTTTTACTTGGCTGATCACCAAGGCGGAATCTACAAACACATCCAAATGCTTGATCCTTAAGTCAATGGCAGCTTTCAGACCTAAGATGCATGCTTCATACTCAGCCATATTGTTTGTACAATTGAAGCATAGTCTAGCGGTAAAAGGAGTGTGGCATCCTTCAGGAGAGATGATCACAACACCAATTCCGTTACCTAAGGCGTTGGAAGCCCCGTCGAATACCATAGTCCATCGGGATCCTTGTTCAGGTCCATCATACGGTCTAAGTTCTGCGCAGTCGGTTACCAACATAATATTCTCTTCAGGGAAGTCGAAGTTCATTGACTGATAATCCTCCACAGCTTGATGGGCCAAATGATCTGCTAGTACACTTCCTTTGATGGCTTTCTGACTTGTGTATTGATTGTCGTACTCAGTCAAGATCATTTTCCATCTGGCTATTCGTCCGGAAAGGGCAGGTTTTTCGAAGATGTACTTAATCGGATCCATCTTAGAAATCAACAAAGTGGTATGAGTCAACATGTACTGCCTTAGCCGGCGAGCAGCCCACGCTAAAGCATAACAAGTTTTCTCTACCAGTGAATATCTGGTTTCACAGTAGGTAAACTTTTTGCTTAGGTAGTAAATTGCATTCTCTTTTCAGCCAGACTCATCATGTTGGCCCAAAACACACCCCATAGAATTCTCTAATATTGTCAAGTACATGATCAAAGGTCTTCCTTCAACTGGAGGCATGAGAATAGGAGGTTCTTACAGGTATTCCTTGATCTTATCAAAGGCAATCTGGCATTCATCGTTCCATCTGACTACCTGATCTTTCTTCAGGAGTTTGAAGAGTGGCTCACAAGTAGCAGTTAAGTGTGATATGAAACGGGCAATGTAATTGAGACGACCCAAGAATCCTCTAACTTCTTTTTCAGAATGAGGGACTGGCATTTCTTGGATGGCCTTTATCTTGGCAGGATCGACTTCAATGCCTTTATTGGTGACAACAAAACCTAGAAGCTTTCCAGAGCATACTCCAAACGTGCATTTGTTAGGGTTTAACCTCAGCTTGTACTTATTTAGTCTTTCGAATAGCTTGTGCAGGTGACCGAGATGTTCTTCTTCAGTTTGTGATCTGGAAATCATATCATCCACATATACCTCTATCTCATGATGAATCATGTCATGAAATAAAGCAACCATAGCCCTTTGATATGTTTCCCCTGCATTCTTTAATCCGAACGGCATGACCTTGTAGCAGAAGGTGCCCCATTATGTAACGAAAGTAGTTTTTTCCATATCTTCGGGAGCCATCTTTATTTGATTATATCCTGAGAATCCATCCATGAATGAGAAGACTTTATGCTGAGCAGTGTTATCGACTAAGACGTCAATGTGTGGTAGAGGGAAATCGTCCTTGGGGCTTGCCCTATTCAGATCCCTATAGTCTACGCACATGCGAACTTTTCCGTCTTTCTTTGGCACTGGCACTATATTGGCCACCCATTGAGGATAGGATGTTACATCTAGGAATCCTGCATCAAACTATTTCATTACTTCGGCTTTGATCTTTTCAGACATGTCAGGCCTCATGCGACGAACTTTTTGTTTAACAGGAGGGCAATTTTTTTTCGTTGGCAGACGATGAACTACAATGTCGGTATCCAACCCAGGCATATCTTCATAAGACCAGTAAAATACTTCCAGATAATCGTGCAACATCTGAACCAAACGGCTCTTGACACTGCTTTCCAACTTAGCGTTGATTCTGATTTCTTTCTTATCTGACTCAGTACCCAAGTTGACAACCTCAATCGATTCTTCGTGTGGTTGAATAGATTTTTCTTCTTGTAACAGAAGTCTGGCTAGTTCTCCTGGTTGGTCACAATCTTCCTTGCTTTCGTATTCGGCTTGGTTGATAGGACATTCAAAGTCATGGTTGGCAATAGTAGAGTCATTGGCAATATGATTCAGAGTGGATGTAGACCTGCAAGAGTGTGTGTGTGTGCATTTAATAGACATGGATATTTTTTGGAAATGTATTTGAAAGAAAAGAAAGACAATGAACACAAATATTTGAATGCAAAAGAGTCCAATGTACTGAATGATCATATGATTAGATGAAAAAAATATAAAGCCTTTGACAAAAGGACCAAAGTGCCCCAGGCTAGGCACATGGCTTAAAAGTCAATATCAAAATATTACAGACAATGAGTTCTTGAATTGATTAAAAGCAAAAACAAGTAGATTACTCCTCAATGAAGGAGATGGGAACAAAGTCCTTCGCATGCCAATTGTTGGGCTTCCCTTCGGTTGTTGGGTAGATTCAGTCTTCAAAAGCACACTCATCATTGCAATCCTCTACAGTGTTCACTTCATGACTCTTGAGGTGGAGAGGCGGCTTTCCAGTACGAGCACCTCTAATTTCTTTCTGAGCTTTAGAGGTGAAACATATCCCAAACTTATCTGTCTTGTGTGGGATGTCGAGGAGTTGACCCCACATCTCATTGTTTCCTTCTTCTACCACAACACGGGCATCCTTAAGCGAAACCATCTTGGGGATAACTTTATCGGTTCTTGGAATGTCGGAGGAGATTTTGGTAGTGGCCACAACTTCAAAAGTCCGGCAAGGAGTCTCTATGAATTCGCCATCCATTTCTACGTACTTGAAAGAATTGAGATGGCTTACCACAAATTCTTCTTCCCCGCAAACAGTGACAACCTTCCCTTTGAACTGGGTATTTTAACTTTTGGTGGAGAGTAGAAGTGACTGACCCTGCCCCATGGATCCATGGGCGCCCAAGCAAGCAAGAATACGCAGGCCGTATGTCCATTATATAGAATGTAGAGTTGAAAATTTGCGAACCAACCTTAATTGGGAGATCCACCTCTCCATGAACCATCATTTTCAACCCATCAAATTCCCTCACAACAATATCACTCGGCTTCAAAACTAAACCTTTACAGTCTAGCCGATCTAAAGCGCCTTTAGGTAACACGTTTAAAGATGATCTTGTGTCCACCAAAACATGTGCTAGAGTGGTCCCCTTACATTCAACAAAAACATGTAAGGCTTTATTGTGATTCTTTCCCATGGGAGTTAAATCTGCGTCGGAGAACCCCAGACCATTGTCAGCTGTCAGACTTGCTACGCAGTTCTCAAACTGGTCGACTGTGGTTTCTTGAGGCACGTGAGCCTTTTTCAAGAACTTAATCAAAGCTTGTGCATGGGCGTCGAAACATAGCAATAGGGACAACATTGATATTTTAGAAGGGGTTTTCCCCAACTGCTCTATTATTTTGAAGTCGCTTTTCTTGATGATTTTAAGAATCTCCTCCATCTCTTGAGTGGATGGTTCTTCCATAACAGTCTTTTTAGCAGGTACCTCTTCCCTGGCAGGCTCACTTTCTTTCTCTTTCCCTCTAGTACTGGCACCAGCATTGCTGTTGGTTATGCGGATTGGAACCGTGGTAGTGGTTAGTGGTGAGATATTAGGGGAAAAGACTCTTCCTGTTCTTGTGACTTTACTAGAACCAGTAATATTAGTAACACCAGCTTCATTATCATCAATCCAAGAATCTTGTTTTACCCCATGGTAATAAACCTCGGCACCATAATTCCATGGTACCGCTTTATCAGAGGTGTATGGAACAGGTCCGGCAGCAGTGATTACGAGAGGAGCAATGATTGGTTCGTTCGAAATCCTGATAGGACCTTTGGATGAGATCCTAAGAGGTTTGTTTGAAATTGTTGTGATGGCCAAGTCTTCAGCTTTGTCGATTGAATTTTTGATGGCGGGATTCTTTTCGAATAGAATTTCACGGCTATCCATTAGGAGTTGTATACCTTTCTTCGGTTCTTCACACCTATCGGATTGTCTCATACAGCCCACACAGTCTTTTTCACAGCCAGGGAAAGTCCCAGCTTTCAACAAATTGCACTTGATTACATTCAATGGAGTAGTTAACTCTTCAACAGAGGTAATGAAAGTTGTATCTTCGACGGCATTAACACTTTTGTCGTGCTTCGGCATTGGAGCGGTAATTACATTTGGCGTCGGAGAAGGATCAAATTCAATAGTCTTGTTGTCAATTAAATCCTGGATTTTGTTTTTCAAGGCCCAACATTGATCGGTCTCATGCCCGGGGCTGTTTGAATGGTAAGCGCACTTTGCATTTGGATTATATCTCGATGACGAGGTGTCAGAGTTGGCAGGAGGATCTCACAATGTCACTAAATTGGCCCTTAGCAGATGTTGAAGGGCTTGAGATAATGACATGCCTAACCTTGTAAACTGTCTTCTAGGAGCTTCAACACGTTGATGATTGGCAGATGGTCTTTGAGTAGCAGTCGGATTGGAGATTCGGACAACATTGACAGACGGATGATTATTCATTTTGGTATAGGCCTTTGTATTATACACAACATTAACTTCTTTCTTCGCGGCAAAAGGTTTCTTGACAGGATTGGGAGTGGAAGTAGATGCCACAGAGATCTTTCCACTTTTAATGCCACTTTCAACTCTCTCACCAGTTAGGATCAATTCGGTGAAACCAGAAGAAGAGCAGCCAACCAACAGATTAAAGAAAGGACTAGATAATATGCTCATGAACATGTCAATGTGTTCCCTATCAGTCAAGGGAGGTTGGACCCTACTAGCAAAGTCTCTCCACTTCTGCGCATATTCCTTAAATCCCTCATTCTTCCCCATGGTCATACCTTGCAATTGAACCCTCGTCGGTGCCAAGTCGGCATTGTACTGATATTGATGGTAAAAGGCAGTAGCTAGACCCTCCCAAGTATTAATGTGAGAGCCATCCAACTGATAAAACCATTCAAGTTGTGTTCCAGCCAAACTCTCTTGAAAAAAGTGAATCCAGAGTTTTTATCAATAGTGTGCGGTTGTATCTTGCGCACATAGGACTTTAAACGGAGCTTTGGGCAAGAAACCCCATCGTATTTTGCAAAGGTTATTATTTTGAACTTGTGGGGAATGACTACCCCAGATATTAGGCCCAAATCGTCAAAATTTAAACCGGGAATAGCTTGGATTTCAACCGCTTTCAACCTGTCTTCTAGCTGCTTATATTTGATGTCTGCGGGTGGATATTGTTCAATGAAACAATCATCATCAGATTCTTGGTCATTGATACAGTCAGCCTGAGTACTCTTGACCTCACCAATTTGGTTATCGTCCTCTTCGGATGAATCTTCCTCTATTGGGATTTGACAGATTGTCTCCTTGAACCTTTTACCCATGTTGAGTAGAGCTTTCTTCTTTGGCTTTTTCTTAGCGGCCAACAAGGCCATCATATCCTGCTGCCCCTTGGCCAGGGCGAGTAAAGCTTCTTGAAATTGAGAATTTTGGGCCTGGAGTTCCGTCACAGTTTTCTCTAGATCCATCTTGCTGAAATAAACAGTGGAGGGATAAGGAAACCTGTTATGCAGAAACCTGTTATGTCATGATGCATGAATTTGCAATATGCAAATGATATCAAGGATTTAAAGGATTTAAATTTGTATAAAAAAAGAGTGAACAAGCATTAACTTGCATTTAAAGAGTTCTAATTTGAATACAAACATGCCTCTTGGGCTTACAACAACAGAAATAAGCATAAAGTAAACTCCTAAGACAGAAAAGTTGTGCACATCTTCTTTGGCGCAATGTAGGTGTTTAAGCTCCTTTCTTCATGAAGTTCCCTTGTGAGCTCCAATACCTTCTTCTCGCTCTCATAGAACTTAGCTTCGAAGGTGTCTCGCTCTCCTCGTAACTGAATCTAAGTGTTTTGCAAATCTTCAAGAGTAGTAGGCATATCAGGATAGAGGATAGTATGTGGAACGTCTCCCTCAACTACTGGCTCCATGATAATAGGTAAAACAGCTTCATAAGGAATCTTGAGACTTTGAGTGCGAGCCCTCACCCATTTAAGATAAGGCTCCAAAGGAATGGAATTCTTACGCCCCAACGTCTTGCTATCAACTTTGTTAACCATACCCCAGGCTCGTATAAATCTTTAACGGTAACCTTGGGTATCACTTTCGTAGTCAAATGCAATTCCTTGGATGAGTACCTTATGAGGGCCATCTCTCCTAGAGCATCCAAATTGTCGCAAGCTAAACAAAGCTTGTAGATAAGAAGAGCCAAAATTTCCTCGAAGGCTTGTAGATCCAAAGTTTTCCAGCACTCTTGAGCCTTCTCCAACAAAAACTTTGCTAGTAACCCTTTAACACCACTCCTTGATACCCAATTTGCTACTATGTCAGATGGTTGCAAGTGTAGGGCTCGAGCAACTTCCTCAGGTTTAGGGTCTCTTTCAATACCGTTGAAGGGTAACTTATTAAGAATAGGGATCCCCATGAGTTGAGAAAATTCTTCCAAAGTGGGCACAAGTTGGTAATCAGGAAAAGTGAAGCAATGATGCAAAGGGTCGAAGAATTGGACAAGCACCTTTATCATATCTTCTTCAATACTTGAGGTAACCAGACTAAGGAGTCGACCATGTCTTTTGGTGAACGGAGAATCTTCAGGGACCCTTGATACTAAATCTTTGAGCTGTGGAGGTATCCTCACAAGGCTGACTTGGATAGTGCTCCTACAAGGGGATGTCATGTCCTACAAAACAGAACAAAGATAAATTCCAAAAATCTTTGAAATGGTTAGTGAGAATGCTTATGATATGATGTTTATGATGCTTATGATGTTATGTACAAGTTTATATACAAAGCAAACAAGTCCTCAGTTTAGGCTTGCATGGGGTTTCAGGTAAGTACCCTCTTGAAGTTTAGTTGGCTCAACCTGTCCTATTCAATAGTAACCGAGTTCTAAGGGATCTCAATATCACTGATCTTTCCCCCAAGTTTCGTTCAATAAGCGATTAACTCGCAACCAAACAAAACTCAAGAGTCAAACCTCAATGAGTGTAGCATCGAGTATCAACCAACTTCAGACTGCACCAAAGCCGGTTATCTCGCTACTTTCTAATGGCCAAGTTGGTCAAGTAAAGTTCTAAGGCCAGTTGATGCTTTAAGACACCAAGCGGCGGCCCCGTACTCTCCTTGACTGACTCAAGGGTTACCGGTACCAACCAAAGTGCCACATCAACGTAGCTACTACTTTAACCGTGTCGGTATACCCCGCACAGTTCCCTCACAGTTTATTTCTACTTACCTAAAAGGTATCCCCATATCTGGGTGTGGGATTTAAAACAAACCCAAACAAGGAACCAAAATGTAAAGAAAAACAAATCAAGTAATGTAAGAAAGTAAATGTGATATAACCCTAAGGTAACCCCACTTTTAAATTATCCCCAGAAGAGTCGCCATTTCTGTGATACGGTGGGAGAACTGACTTGAGGTTTTGCGTTTGTGTTTGCAAATGTTGCGGTTTAGCAAGAGTCGCCATCGACTTTTCTTTTATCCAATAAGGAAAGGTGAAAAAGCACAGGAAAGACCTTTCGAGATGTTTTCTTGAGTTCGGGGGGTAGATTATGAAAAGGGAAGGTATTAGCACCCTTTCCATCCATGGTTTTCCATGGGCTCTTAGTTACTTGCTAGATCACTTGCTTTTGTTTTGAAAATTGTGCTTTTGTGTGGTTTTGAAAGTACTTTGAAAAGGTGTCATTGTTTAGGCAAACTTTGTAATAGTTCCCGTTCGTAAGAGCGTATACAAAGTGTTGAGCTTTTGGAAAATATTTCAAGTTTGGAAAGTGTTTTGAAAATGTAATTGTTTTTGAAAATATCAAGGATGTTTGTTTTGAG
Source organism: Vicia faba (assembly GCA_948472305.1). Classification (NCBI taxonomy): domain Eukaryota; kingdom Viridiplantae; phylum Streptophyta; class Magnoliopsida; order Fabales; family Fabaceae; genus Vicia; species Vicia faba. The sequence goes on along the minus strand of OX451735.1, from coordinate 526,173,507 downwards.
AGTGAGCAAGTAACTAAAAGTAATCTACCTACTAAAAAAAGGTCTTAGGTGTGTTTTTCCTCCTCCTTTAGATGTTGTTATCTTACCATTTTTTTGGTAAAAAGCCCCATCGTTGGATGTGAAGGGACAGGCATGGGTCGTCGTATGACCATGATAGCAATGTTGTGAGATGACCTAGCACTTTTCCTTTAGGGACTAAGATCATTTTGAAAGGCAACTTTGATAGCGTCATCGAGGGACTATGATCTTTTTTTCGATTCGTTTGTGCTAAGACCTCCTACATGCATATCATGGCCATTTTTATAAGGCAACAAGTGGAATTACCCTAAGGGTGTAAATGTGCGAGTGTGTTTGATTGCATGCATAATTTGTCTTGATTAGGGTGATCTATTTGTCAATTTTCATATCTTGTCATACACCCTAATTACTAGCATATATTGAAAGTAATTACAGTGCAGAAATGTAAAGTCCTACACTATTAAAATATTTAGGGGGATAGGGGTACATATTTATGAATGGGGGGTGCAATTTAAAATTCTAGGTTACTATTACAACCATATTGAATAGGTTAGAATATACAGGAAATGTAAAATGCTTATTTATTTAAAAGAGGTAAGTTTTGTTTAAGAAAAATATTTTTTGTCTTTTTATGTTAAAAGAAAATATAATATGCAAAATATAAAATATTTTTGGTGTTTTTTGATTAACAATAAAAAATAATATGATGGCAAAATAATAAAAAAAGAAAGGGAACATAATCAGCGCAAAGTGCTGAAAATAGAAGAGGTCAGAAGTTCTGACTCTGCCTTGCTGCATAAACAGAAACATGTTAGCAAAAATATGGGAGTTCAGAAGTTCTGGATCTTCTGAGAATTCAGAAGTTCTTCAGAAGTTCTGAAGCAACTGTCAGAACTTTGCCTCTCTCCATACCAGTCAGAACATCTGCAGCTTAGTCATTTACAGAACAGAAGTTGTATGCATAACAATTATGACAAATTTCGTGAAATATCAGAAGCACAAATCAGAAGCAACACGTATTGGCTGATTCTAATTCTGAGTCCTAATTTCTTTATGAAACTCTGAACTAGGATTTCCTCTACTTAGGCAGGTAGGTGCATGAATTTTCAGAATGTGTACATCATCAGGATCAAAATATCTACATTATGCTAAATGTGCAGAATCTGAAAATGCTTAACCAGTATGATGAGAGTCAGCAGAGAACTTACCTTGCAGCTGGAAAGGATTTTATGAACTGGAGATTGGTCTTGAATTCTGATGATGTTCTGAGCAACTTCTACACGTACTCAGCAGGATAGAAGTTTGCAACTTCTGAAACAGCCAAGGGGTGATATTTTGACTCCTTTGAGGTGGAAATGAATGGAGAGTGTATGGAAATAGGAATACAGAAGTTAAGGTAGCTTCTAATGTATGAATCAGCAGCTATGTGGATAGATTTAGTCAAGAACACTTGAGGAAAAATGGAGTTTGAGTATAAGGAATCAATGCTAAGATTTTGGTATTTTGTGTTTATAGTTTCCTGGGTTCTTGGAAATTTTGCAGTGGTTCAAAGCTTTCTTTCTTAATTCTCTCGCCTCTTTCACAAATTTTTCTGGTCGAGGGGAGGGGTGCTTTCAGTGTGCAAATGATATTCTATTTATAGGCAAAGTTTTGCAGTTGGGGTGGTCAAGTGACACCAACATTATGTGCTAGATGCTGACTTACTCTTGAAGTAAGCTTAACAAGTGGGGGTTCAATGCATTCAAGTTGGATGGTTAACAGCGCCTCAGCTGGATTTGGCAACGTGAATTAAGGAAAAGTAGAAACAACACATTGGCCTAGCATGCTTTTGCAGTGAAGTTTGTCTTCCCAAGACAATAGGGGTACACGTGGAGAGAATCCCTTAGATAAAGACTTCACAAGTAGTTGTGAACATTAAATGGGTTCCCATGTGAAACTCTGTGTCCTTGCTTGACTCTTGGATTAGAAGTTGTGCTTCAGCGTAGCATCTCATCTTCTGATCCCTTTATCTTTTGACTTCAGCATGTTCTGAAGGATCCTTCAGATCTTCCAGTATACTTACAACATGCTTTTCTACATTCTTTGACTCAACCTCTACAAACTCTGACGGGACCTTTGTAAATACTGGCCCAGAAGTTCTGACTAAACTATGTCTTGAGAACATCCAGAATTTGCTGACTGTGAACACTGGCTCAGAAATTCTGAAATTGTCATATTTCTTAAATACTTAGAAAAATTTCTAAGTCTTTTAGAATTTGATTCTTTCCAAGCAAAATTTGACTTTTGAAACTCTTTGATGAAGCAAACTTCATATTCCAACATGTCTTGATGAAATATGATTTTTGAGATTTGATTTTGATCCAAAAGTCAAAGTTAGACTTCTTAGTATGCAAATGACCATTTTTCCCTTGTGAGTGATTTTCTTTGAAAAATTGATAATTCAAGTCTTGGATTTTAATGAGAGACAATTTGAGGATCTAGGGTGATTCCTTGGAACATGAGAGGGCAAATTTTGGGGTACAACACCACCCATTATGGATAAGAAGTAACAGCTAAGAACCCAACATTAAAATGTTTCATAACTTCAACCTTGATCTTTTCTGACATCTCATGACGCATACGACGAACCTTTTACTTCACAGGAGGACGGTCTTATTTCGTTGGTAGACGATGAACCACAATATCAGTGTCAGCCCCGGCATGTCTTCGTATGACCAGGAAAAGATCTTAACATAGTCATGTAACATCTGGATTAACCAATCTTCGACACTATTCTCCAAGTTGGAACCTATCTTGAATTCCTTTTTATCCTCTTCAGTACCTGAATTTACCGTCTCGACTGGATCTTCATGAGGTTGTATTGCTCTTTCCTCATGTTGTATCAGTCTAGCAAGTTCTCCTGATACTTCACAATCTTCCTCATGTTCGTCCTCGGCTTGGTAGATCGGATTTTCAAAGTCATAACTGGCAATAGTAGAACCGTTATCAATGGGATCTAGAGTGTATATGGATCTGCATTTTGATATGTGGGTGTGTGTAAGAGAGCATAGCTATTTTGATAAAGTAAAAGCAAAAAAGAAAAACAAAGAGCGCAAAATTTGTATGCAAAACATCCAATGATTTATTTATGACATATGAAAGTGAAATGATAACCCTCACAAATAAACCATTGTGCCTCGGGTAAGACACAAGTATTTAGAGTTTAAATTGTTCAAATATTACATATCCCAAAAAACAAAAATACAATTACTTCGGAATGAAAGTAATAGGAACAACGTCTCTAGCCGTCCAATTGTTGAGTCCACCGTTGGTAGTAGGGAAGATCCAATTGTCCGGGTCACAGTCATTGTCAGTGTCTTCTACTGCATTTACTCCACGGTTGCTGATGCATAGTGGTGGTCCTCCGGTGCGAGCATGACGAACGGCTTTTTGAGCTCCTGGAGTGAAACCCAAACCAAATTTGTCAGACTTATAGAGGATGTCAGGTAGTTGGACCCAAATAGTGCACCCACCTTCTTCAATTACATCCCTGGCATCTTTTAGAGAAGCCATCTTCAGTGGAGGTATGGTAATCTCTGGAACAACGGTAGCAGCTTTGGTAACAACAATTGTCTAAGGAACCTCTTCAAAATTCTAGCAGGGGGTCTCGATGACCTCGCCGTTCATATCAACATATCAGAAAGAGTTCAGATGGCTCACCATATACTCTTCTTCTCCATGGACTCTAACAATCTTTCCATTAACCAGATACTTTAACATCGGATGCAAGGTGGAGGTGACAGCGTCGGCCCCATGAATCCAAGGGTGCCCCAACAAACAAGAGTAAGACGGGAAAATGTCCATCACATAGAAAGTGGAGCCAAAAGTTTGGGAACCAACTTTAATAGGAATGCCCACCTCCCCGTGTACCATTCTCTTGGAACCATCAAAAGCCCTCACCACAATATTACTGGGCTTCAAAGTAAATCCTTCACAGTCCAATCTGTCTGAAGCACCCTTGGGTAGAACATTTAGCGACGAACCCGTATCGACTAGAACATAATCCAGGATAGTTCCCCCGCACTCAATAGAGACATGCCGGGCATGATTATGCTTTCTTCCTTTAGACGTCAAATCAGCATCGAAGAAACCAAGTCCATTTTCAGCAGTCACACTAGCAATACAACTCTCGAATTGGTCAGCAGAAGTCTCTTGCGGCACATGAGCAGACTTCAGGAACTTCACCAAAGCCTTAGCATGGGTTTTAGATCACAACAATAAGGCCATCATTGAAATCCTTAAGGGGGTCTACCCCCAATTGCTCCACAACATTGTAATCACTCTTCCGTATGATTTTCAAAATTTCCTCCATTTCTTTTTTAGAGGCTTCAGGAATGGTTTCTTTAGGTGCCTCCGTCCAGGAAGGCTCGACCAATACTTCTTTGCCTCGAGTCTTAGCTGACTCAGTAGCAAGAATAATAACAGGAGTATTAGCAGGAATAATTGAAGGAGTAGCAACAATATTTGGAGAGATTTCAGGAGAGAAAATCCTTCTGCTTTGGGTGATTTTACTGGTCCCAACAATTTTGTCGATGTTACGATCAGTATCTTTAGTAACTTCATTCTTAATGGCCAGGAGGTCCTGCTTGACGCTATGATAATAAACGTCAACTTCATAATTCCAAGGAATAGCTTTGTCGGAGGAATATGGTATGGGTCCTGGAAGGGTAATAATTAAAGGAGCAACCTTAAGAGTGTATATAATCCTGATAGGTCTTTTGGAGGAGACCCTAGGAGGATTGTCGGAAATGGTAATAATTGACACATCTTCACATCTTGCATCTTCACATAGACCTTTCATAGAGGGTGTCTTTTCAAACAGAATTTCATTGTTGTTCATCGGGCGTTGGACACCTATCTTCAACAACAAAAAACCATTGGGCAGAGACGCACACAGGTGGAAACCTTCACCACAGTCGGGAAATAAAACGGCTTGTAAGAGATTCTTCTTAACAGTTGGCAGAGGAGTAGTTAAATCATCCACAGAAGAAACAAACAGAACAACATCAACAACATTAATACCCTGGCCATGCTTGGGAATTGGTGCAGTTATCACGTTGGGAGTTTCAGGAGGGTCAAATTCAATCTCCTTTTCCTCAATAAGATCCTGAACTTTATTCTTCAGAGTCCAACAATCATTTGTATCATGCCCTGGACTGTTGGAGTGGTAGGCACACCGAGCATTTGGATTATAACGGGGAGATGTAGTATTTAGATTTTGAGGAGGCTCCCTCAGAGTGACTAAGCTATCCTTCATTAGATGTTGCAATAATTGAGATAAGGGCATGTTGCAATAATTGACTAAGCCTGCATGCGTTGATTGTTCTGTTGTTGAGTTGATACAGGGTTGGAGATTATTACAGCTCCTACCATTGGACGGTGTTCAGCTTTACCATGATTTCTCTGGCCATAAGCATCACTAACTTCCTTATTCCCAATGAAAGGCTTCTTTACTGCACTTGAAGACGCATCCCTTTGAATCTTACCGCTCTTGATGCCAGCTTCTACTCTTTCACCTGTCAATATCAGCTCGGTGAACCCAGCTGAAGAGCTTTTGATCACATGGTTGAAAAATGGGCCTGACAAAGTACACAAGAAGAAAAAGACAAAGAAACCAGTGGAAGGATAAGAAATCGGTCCTGAAATCTATTCATGTGATGATATGCATGATAATGTGTATGCAAATGATTTCAAGGACTTAGAAGATTTAAATTTGTTTAGACAAAAGAGAACAAACATTAATTGCATTAATAAGTTCAAATCGATTCCAACATGCCTCTTGGGCTTACATTGAAACAAAAGAAACAAAATGAACTAAAACACAATAAAAATGGCTCAAGTCTCTTATGGATGCTTCCTCTTTGGAGCGATATAGGCGTTCAGGTTCCTTTTCTCATGAAGTTGTCTCGTGAGCTCCAATGTCCTCTTCTCGCTTGCATAAAACTGGGATTCAAAGGTGTCTCACTCCCCCCTTTAGCTGAATCCAAGCTCTTTGAAAATCTTCAAGAGAAGTAGGCATATCAGGATAAAGGACGGTATATGGAATATTTCCTTCGACAACAGGCTCCATGATGATAGGTGAGATGGAAGGGTATGGCATAACGAGACTTTGAGCATGAGTTCGTACCCACTTAAGATAGGGATCAAGAGGGGTGGAATTTTTATGCCCCAATGTCTCACTATCCACTTTGTTTACCATTTTCTAAGCTCGTGTGAACCTTTGATGATAGCCTTGGTCATCGCCCTCGTAGTCGAATACCAAACCTTGGATGAGTGCATCATGGGGACCATCTCTTCGTGCATACCCAAACTACCGTAATGCAAGAGAAGGGTTATAGGTAATACTTCCCCTAATGCCTAAGAGTGGAACATTAAGTAATTCCCCACAACGGTCAATGATGGTAATATCCTCCAAAGACCGAGGACACCAATGGATATCCGAGTGCGAGAGTGATATCATCCTTTGAGACCATGTTAAGCCTTGCTCGTTCTTCAATGTTGATCGAGGTAGGTACGAGATAAACCACCTAGAGAGTAATGGAATGTAACACAAAAGAGTACCCATTTTCTTCATGGTGCGAGTGTGGAAACAATGTAGAATGTCTCCAAGCAAGGTAGGTACGGGGTTACAAGAGAGAAAAACATTGATGGAATTCACATCTATCAGTTGGTTCGGATTGGGAAATAGAACCAAACCATAGATTAGAAGGGCCAAGACATCCTCAAAAGCTTGAAAAACCATATCTTCCCAGAATAAACGAGCCTTCTCCAACATAAACTTGGCTAAGAAACCCTTAACTCCACTTCTTGTCTCCCAGTTTGCCATAATGTCAGATCTCTTCAAATTTAACGCTTTGGAAATAACTTCAGGCTTTGGAGTCTCTTCTAAACCGGTGAACGGTATTTTATCCAACACAGACACTCCTAAAAATTAATGAATTCTTCTAATGTAAGCACCAATTGGTAGTCGGGAAAGGTGAAGCAATGATGCATAGGATCAAAGAATTAGAAAAGCACACACATCATTTCTTCTTATAAGTTTGAGGTGGCCATGTTGAGAAGTCGACCATATTTCTTGGTGAAGGGAGAATCTCCAGGAAATCTTGATGCTAACTCTTGAAGTTGATGATGCACTTTCACGAAGTTGACTCGGATGGTATTCCTATGTGTGGAAGCCATGTTCTATAAAACAGAACAAAGATAAATTCCTAAATCCTTTAAATGGTTAGTGAGAATTCTTATGATGTTTTGATGTTTATGATGTCATGAGTAATAATCACAAAAAAAAACACAAAGACATTAGGTTTAGGCTTGTATGGGTTTCATAGGTAAGTACCCTCTTCAAGTTTAGTTGGTTCAACCTGTCCTAGAAAGTAATTGGGTTCTAGGGGATCTCAATATCATTTACCTTTCTTCATTGGGAATTCTTTTAGCACAATCAATCTTTTCTTGCATCCAAAATATCCCAAAAGTCTGATCTCAATGAGCGTAGTATCGAGTATCAACCAATCTTCGGCTTTACACCAAAGTCAACTATCTCACTACTTCCTAATTGCCAAGTTGTTCTACTAAAGGTTCTACGGTCAGTTAGTGCTTCATGACGCTGCTCAGCGGCCCCGTATTCTCCTCGATTCAACACAAGGGATATCGGTACCAAAAAATGCGTCACACTAACATAGCCATTGCTTCAACATATCGTTCTATGCCGTACAGTTTCCACAATCTATTTCTACTTACCTAATAATGTCCCCAGATCTGGATAGAGGATCAAAACAAACCCAAACAAAGACCCAAAATGTAAAGAAAACAAATCAAACAATAAAAGCAATTTAAATATGATCTAGCTCTAAGGTAACCCAACTTTTAAGTGTGTCCCCAACAGAGTTGCCAGTTCTGTGATACGGTGGGAGAACTGACATGGGTGTTTTGTGTTTGATCGCAATTGTTGCGGATAGCAAGAGTCGCCACCGAATTTTCTTTTATCCAATAAAGGAAAGGGTGAAAATAACAGGAAAGACCTTTTGAGATATTTTTTTGAGTTCGGGGGTTAGGTTATGAAAAGGGATGGTGTTATCACCCTTTTCATCCGTAGTTATCTACGGGCTCTTAGTTGCTTGCTATATCACTTTTAAAATTGCTTTGTTTGAAATATGTTTATGGTGTGCAAATTTGAAAATATTTTGAAAATGCCTTGGTTGCAGCAAACTTTGTAATGATTCTCGTCTCTATAAGAATGCATACAAAGTGTTGGTTTTGAAAATAGTTTAAAGAGATGTTTGTTTTTTGAAGATGTTTTGAAAGTGTGAGTGTAGAGATGGTTTTAGTTTGTGAGCAAGCAACTACGAGTGTCCTACCTACTCAAAAGGTCGTTGTTCTTTTCCTCCTCCTTCAGATGTGGCTATCTTACCATTGATTGGTAAGAAGCCCTATCGTTGGATGTGAAGGGAAAAACGTGGGTCAATCATATAGTCATAGAAGGTAACTTATGAGACATTTTAGAAATTTTGTAGGGACTAAGATTGTTTTATTAAAGGCAACGTCGAAGGGTCATCAAGGGGATACGGTCTTTTTTATCGAGGATCTTTGTTAAAATGCCCCATATTCGAGGGACATGACTATTTTCCGAGGCAACAAGTGAGGTTACGCTAGAGTTGAACGTGTGAATAGTGTGTTTGATTGCACACATTTTTGTCTTTGAGATTAGGATTTTCTAACGGTTGATTTTAACTTTCCATACACACCCTAATTACTAACAATTTATATTAAAGCGGTAAATTGCGGAAATTAAAATCCTAAGCTATTACATCATTAGGGGAGTGGGGTACAATTTACAAATGGGGATGAAGTAGAAACTTAAATATTACAACCATATCGAATAACAATGAAGAAAATGTAAAAACAGTGTAAAATAAAGGAAAATTTTCATTTTGAACTATTATGTGTCGGCACATGCTGTTATGCATCAACACATAACTTTCCTTGCCCCTGTAAAACCAAATCAACTTAGTATGAGTTGATGCATAATGGGATGTGTTGACTTATTTCCTGTTTGTGTCGACACATACGCGTTTTTTGTCGACTGATGCACCTTTCATCCTTCTGTTTTAGGGCCTGGATAATAGTATGAGTCAATGCATAAGGCCATGTGTCGACTCATACCTTGTTTTCCCCCTAGAATGAGTCGACCCATGTGGGTATGTGTCGATTCATGCTGCATTTTTTTGCCTTGAACATTGTTTTATTGTTTGTACAGGTCAGTTTACAGCATATGATTGATAAAAATAAATAGCAAGCAAATGGTTAGCTCAAAGGGGCAATGATTACTACATTTTGTCTTCAAGAATGAATCATTAGTGATGTATGAAAAATTCAAAGTCAAGAAGACTTACCTTGAGACTGCACTTGGTGTTTTATATCTGAATACTTTTCAATATGTTGTGATGGCTCTAATGAATCTCCAGGAAGTTGTTATATTCCTCCCTCTGTATTAGAAGTTGTTGGACCACTCTCCAACTCAGTCAAGTTACACAATGTTGTTTTATTTTGTTTGTGTTTGAAAGGTGATGATAATGAAACTACAAAAATTATTCTTGTGCTTAAACAATCTCTATGTAATAAGGTGTTTGGGCTGGTTGGTTTATGGGAGTGTTTGCAAGATGGGATAATGGGTTAAGGTTCTGTTTTGAATGAAAGTAGAGCTGGTTTTTTTGAATGAGCAAAGGTTACAAAGACTTCTGTTTTTTTTTGTTCAAAAACTCTATTCTCTCTCTAAAAGCCATCCCCTTGTGTATTATGAAAACAGTCTATTTATAGAGGGGGTTTGGCTGAGATTTGGGGGGAAACAAATAATTTTTTTTGTACAGTTTGGGTATGCTGTCTCATTGCCTTTTAAATGCGGTTCTCATATGCAAATTTGGTGCAAACATGGGACTGAGATAATGCAGGCTTGGACTGGGTTGGTAGTAGCATAGCAGGGTTACTTTTGCAGCAGTTTTGGAGTGTTGTGGCGGCTTGGTGATGGGCTATTTTATAGCAGTACAAAAAACTGTTTTTGACATGTTTTTGGGCTGTTATGTGGGAAGTACATCAGGCTTGGACAGCATTGTTTGTTGCATGATACAAAATCTGGTTTGTGGACCAATTTATGCAGATTGTAACAAAGCATAGTGGTAAGGTCTTGAGTCAAAGGAAAAAAATTCAAACAAGACAAAGCTTTAGGATTTGTAATCTTGTAAAAATGAAACTTTATAATAACTTGAATTATTTGTAACATCTTGAATTATTTTTGAATTGTAGTGAAAAGATGTCATGAGGCAATAAAATTAACAAGTATAGAAAATACTTAGAAAAATTTCCAAGTCTTACAAAGTTAGATTTTTGACTCCCTTGATTTTTTATGATCAAATTTCAATATTTTGGATGTCTGGATGAAAATGTGATTTTTTTGGGACTCAATTTTGTTCAAAAAGTCAAAGTTTGACTTTTTAGTGTACAATTGACTTTTTTCCCCTAGTTGACCGAATTTCGTCTATCAATCCACTGATCTCAGGAGATGAATTGAAATATGCAATTAGGTCAAAATAGCGCGCTCGGATCCTTGAGAGCATTCTTCCAATCAATAAGTCAAGTATTAGATCAAACATCAAAGTTCGGTCATTTCCAGTCAAAATCCTAATTTTGCCCATTTTGCCCTTTTGGTAATTTGAATGACTTTCTTGGAAAATTGTGATCCAAAACATGAAACTTGGCAGAAGTAATCCTGAGGGTCCATAATGATCCATGAAAGTCATTTGAAATGTTAGGAGTCCAACTGTCTTTGCACAAAATCAAACCCTAATTTGAGGCATCGGTGTTGAGGAGATTGTTTGACCTAGTCGATACTTGCGCAAACTTGAGTTATCGAAGACCTTTGTAAGAAATATCTTGAGAAGAAGAGAGGGAAATTTTGGGGTACAACACTCCACAACTATTGGTAGGATAGCTTGATATGACATCATGAGACTTTGAGCACAAGCTCGTACCAATTTGAGATAAGGCTCAAGAGGGATGCAATTGTTATGCCCCAAAGTCTTACTATCAACTTCGCTTACCATGCCCCAAGCATGTACAAACATTTGATGATAACCTTGAACATCATTCTCATAGTCGAATATGATACCTTTAACGAGTGTGTCATGGGGACTATCCCTTCGAGCATAGCCAAATTGTCGTATAGCTAGAGAAGGGTTATAAGTAATACTCCCCTAATGCCTAAAAGTGGAACATAAGGGAACTCCCTACAACGGTAAATGATAGTAATGTCTTCTTGAGATCGAGAGCACCAATGGACATTCGAATGAGAGAGCAACATCAGCCTTTGAGACCACCTCAAGCCTTGTTCATTCTTCAATACTGATCAAGGAAGGTGTGAAATAAACCACCTAGACAACAAAGGAACACAACACATAAGATCCATTCTCTTCCTCATGGTACGAGTGTGAAGACAATGTAGAATGTCTCCAAGAAAATTAGGCACGGGATTACGAGTAAGGAAAATTTTGACAGCATTCACATCTATGAGTTAGTCAGGGTTAGGAAAAAGCACCAACCCATAGATTAGAAGAGCCAAAACATCTTCAAAAGCTTGTAAATCCAAAGCATCCAAAAACAAATGAGCCTTCTCCATCAGGAATTTAGCCAAAAAGCCTTTAACCCTACTTTTTATCTCCCAATTAGCTACAATGTCAGAACTCTTCAAATGTAAGGCCTTGGCAATAACTTCAGGCTTTGGAGTTTCCTATAAACCGATGAATGGGATTTGATCAAGGACCGGTACTCCCAATATTTGAGAAAATTCTTCCATTATGGGCACCAATTGATAGTCGAGAAAGATGAAACAATGATGTACAGGGTCAAAGAACTGAAAGAGCACCCTCATCATGTCTTCTTCAAAGCTTGAGGTAATCAGATTAATAAGTCAACCATATCTTTTGGTGAAAGGAGAAGTTTCAGGAACCCTTGATGCTAACTCTTTGAGTTGAGGAGGTGCCCTTGTGAAGTTGATTCGAGTTGTATTTCTGCTAGTGGAAGCCATAACCTATAAAACAGGACAAAGATAAATCCCTAGGTCCTTGAAATGGTTAGTGAAAATTCCATGGCATGATGTTATAATGTTATTATTGTACCCCAAAATTTGCCCTCTCATTTCTCAATTAATCTCTCACAAGATCTCCTTTGGTTCAAGACTGCACAAGGGTTGATCAGCTCAAGACACCTCCTCAAGCACTGATGACTGAAAATTAGGGTTTGAGATTGCACAAGGAAAAATGGACTTTTAATGCCTCATATGACTTTCATGGATCATTTTGGACCCTCAATATTTCTCATGTCAAGTTTCAAGTCTTGGATCACATTTTTGTTCAGTCAATTTATCAGTTGACCTAAAATCAACTGTATTAGGAAAAAAGTCAACTATGGTCAATTTACAGTCAAACTTCGTAATTTTTTATCCATATCAACATTAGGAACTCATATATGTCATTTGATCAAGTTTGGACCATATTTCCTCAAGAAATTTGATCATATCATCAAAAGGGCAAAATAGTCAAAATTAGGGTTTTGACTCAGAAAGGTGCAATTTCTGATTTTTGACCTAGCAAATGACTTTTTGGTTTGAGGTATGATCTCAAGGATTCAAATGCATCATTTTGATCTAATGGCATGGCTCAAAACATCTCTCAAGATCAATTGGTTGACAGATGAATTTCAGTCAACTAATGAAAGGTCAAAATCAAGTATCAAAGATCATAATTCATCAAAACATGTCAAAATATGAAACTTGTTCATCAAGAAATCAAAAAGTCAAGATTTCATTTTGAAAAGTCAAAATTTCTAAACTTAGAAAATTTTCTAAGTGTTGGAAAATTCATATTTTTTCATAACTTTGAGCAGAATTTTCACCATGATGCAAGATGATTCAAAGGAAACTTCCAACATGAAAGTTGTAGATCTCAATGATATATAAAATATTATAGAACACAAATTCTCCTAGAAATGCATGGATTTCAAGTTATGATTTTGTAAAGGCATGTTCATGAAACTTGGAAACTTAGTGAAATTTTGCCCTAGTTTAGGCGGGATTTTGACCTAACTTCATGGAAATTTTTCACATAGTTACAAGATGAATTTTCAAAAATGTCCAACATAGAGGTTGTAGAGGATGTTACAAGCTTTCCAAAATATCAAAGAACTCATTTAGATCATACTTGAGCAAGGAGAATCGAAGGCAAGAAGTTAGGGTTTTCAAACTTGAATTACAAGTCATTTCTTGATGAACACATGAACCAAGTCCATGCTAGGCTGCATAATCTTTGCTTTGCAGGCCTCAAACTTGTTTGTCACTCCATAATTAATATTTTGCACAGCTGCTAGAAGCTTTAATCCAAGCATTCAATTCATTTCCCATGCTTAATACCATTTTAGGAAGAAAGGCAACATTGTCATTTTGGAAAAGTGGCTTTATGCACAAAGTCCACTCTTCTTGAGCCTCTAACTTATTGTTCTGAACACACACAACATGTATGCTCAGAAGCAACATGTTTAAAGCTTGTAACAACTCTATATAACTTTGTACTTGTGCATTGGAACCACATTTCTCAAGCTTTCTTCAAAATCAAGCAAAAAGCCACAAACATGTAATTTTAAATTATGATCAAGGACAAGCCTCAAAACTGGTTGCTTATAAATAGAGGCACTATTTATGAGCTAGAACACGAGCATTAACACCCTGAAACACTCCAAAACTCCCTAAAACCGGAAATTGCCCAAAAACTCCATTGTTGCACAGTTTCTGACCTTGTACTTGTAACTCACATTTCCCTTGTGCGTTTTTTGGCCTTTTAGTTCCTAAAGCTTCCTTACATCAAATACAACTTATCCCTGATCCTGTTTCATCACTGTAACACCATTTACCATAACCTCCATAACCAAAAAACAGAGTGTGTAACTTGACTTCTCTAGGCCATTTCAGCCACTCTCAACTCAAGCTAAGCATTGCATTAGCTTCCTGGGAACTTGAGGAAGCTAACCTGATCATTGCAGCACCTTGAATCAAGCTCAAACTCATTTCACGATTTCCAGTTTTGAGGTATATTTCTTGAACTTCTATCTTCTCATTTAGGCATTGTTAAGATGGCATTTGTGAAGATAAAATATAGACATCATTGCCCTGAAGTTGTACATGTCCATAGATTTCATTTATATTGATTGAGCTAGGAGAATTTTAGGATTGAACCTCTGAAAATAATTAGGTCAGAATTTGGTACTTTCAAAAATTCTCATTCATCTTTGATTTATAGCTTATGATATTTATATGGTTGGATTCTTATGGAAAAATGGATCAACTTTCATGTTTGCATTTTTCATTTTTGTTGAGAAATGGTGAAGTTACAGGATCCATGGCTGGAGGTTGAAGATGAAGTTCATTTCTAGAACTTGTTTTGCATTATGTATTTATTATTTCAGTTAAATTAACGGATATACAGCCACCCAGTGGCAAAGGTAGCGTGCGTGTGTATTGGAGGTCATGGGTTCAACACCCAGCGCTACCTTTTCTCATTTTTCAACATTTTTTCTCTCTTTTTTGTTTCAGGAACAGGCGCTGGGCCTCCAAACAGATGGACCTTCCATTTTTGCTTTTTCTAACCCCTGACTACTTTTGCACCCCTGGCCCATTTTCTTTTATTATTTTCTTTTTTCCTTATTCTATTTTATTTATTTTTTTCTTTATTATATTATTATTATTATTATTATTAATAAAAAATATAAAAATATTTTTATTTATTATTTACACTTATATATTTTATTTTCTCTATAAAACAAAAAGACTAAAAAACATTTTCTTAAACAAATTAATTTCTTTTTCTTAAATAATAAATATTTAGACAAATTATTATTTTATTTTATTGTCTTCAATATTTTCTTTTTCTTAAACAACAAATTAAAAATATTTTCTTAAACAAATTATTATTTTATTTTATTTTCTTAATTAAAATTAACTTATAATTTAGGTTTCTTTTAATTAATTAATTTTCATATTATTATTATTAATCTAAAACCTTTTCATAAAAAACCCTAAAAAATCTTTTTAATTTAATTTATTTCTTAATTAGTTTAAATTTAATTTTATTTATTTTTAACTAATCATTTTCTTAATTAGGTCAAGACTAAACCCCTTTCATAAAAAACCAAACAAAATCATTTCTTTTTCCATTTGCACTTGTACATTATTTTCTTGTACATTATTCAATATGGTTGTAATAGATAATTAGGTTTAATTTTCTTGCAAATCCCCATTTGTAAATTTGTATACCCCCTCCTCTAATGATGTAATAACTTAGTATTTTTACTTTCCGCAATTTATCGATTTATATAAATGCTAGTAATTAGGGTTTGTATGGAAAGATAAAATCAACAATTAGCAAACCCTAATTCAAGATAAACAATGCATGAAAATCAAACACACGTACACACTTAGGGTAATTCCACTTTGTTGCCTTACAAAAATGGCCATGTTATGCATGTGGGATATCTTAGAAAAAAGCAATCAAAAATACAAGATCATAGTCCCTCGATGACGCTATCAAAGTTGCCTTTCAAAAATGATTTTAGTCCCTCAAAGAGAAAATTCTAAAATATTTCACAAGATTACTATCATGGCTATACGATGACCCACGCCCGTCCCTTTACATCCAAAGATAAGGCTTCTTACCAAATCAATGGTAAGATAGCAATATCAAAGGAAAGGAAGAAATGGACTAAGACTTTTGAGTAGGTAGATTGTTCCTAGTTGCTTGCTCATTTTCAAACTAAACACCCTTGCTTATCTTTAAAACAAACACCAACACTTTCAAAAACACTTTCAAAACATTTTCCAAACATGAAACGTTTTCAAAAGATCAACACTTTGTATACGTTCTTATGAACGGGAACTATTACAAAGTTTGCCTAAACGAAGACACCTTTTCAAAATACTTTCAAAAACCACACAAAGCATATTTTCAAACAAAAGCAAGTGATCTAGCAAGCAACTAAGAGCCCATATATAACTATGGATGAAAAGGGTGCTAACACCTTCCCTTTTCATAATCTACCCCTCAAACTCAAGATATAATCTCAAAGGTCTTTCCTGTTCTTTTCAGCCTTTCTTTTTGGATAAAAGAAAAGTCGGTGGTGACTCTTGCTAACCACAACATTTGCGATAAAACGCAAAACACCCAAGTCAGTTCTCCTACCGTATCACAGAACTGACGACTCTGCTGGGGAATCAACTTAAAAGTGGGGTTACCTTAGGGTTAGATCACCTTTACTTGCTTTCATTGTTTAACTTGCTTGCTTTACATTTTGGTTCCTTGTTTGGGTTTTGTTGTACCCCAAAATTTGCCCTCCCATATTTCTCAAAATATTTCAAGAAAAATTCACAAGTCCAACCCGACGCGTCATATTCAGGTGTTCTTTCACCAAGATATCTCTGATAACGTATTCTCAAATTCAGGTTCGGCTCAAGAGTCAATTCTTTAAAGAAGGTATCCGAATGTGTGAGTTTTCTTGAAGAAATATGGTGAAAAAGTGTGCTGAAAGTGCAATTTTTACGCGCTAAAAAATTCATAACTTGAAGATCGTGACTCGTTTTGAACCCGTTCTGGTGGCCAAAATTTCGTCTTGACATTATCTACGTTTTCATCTCTCACAGCTGGAAGCCAATTTCGATCAGAAGGTCTTCAAAAATGTGGATTTATCAAATATTTTTGTACAGAAAATTTGTGACTGAAGTTTATTTGCGTCATGTTCGGAAAATCATAACTTGGTCGATTTTCATCGTATCGAGCTGGTTCCGGCGCCAAAATTTCAAAAATTGAGTTGACTACATTTTCAAAGAAGGTATTGAGTTCAAACGGTATTCAAAAGGCCTATGTTTTTTGCTCAGAGTGCGTGACGCGCCGAAAATCCTGAATGCTGAATATTATTTCATCTGGGCCGAAACTTCGAAAATTCATAACTCGGTCAATTTTTATCGGATTGGGCTCATATTTTTACACAAGGTCACTGACTCATAGATCTACAACTTTGCTTCAAAAGTCGAGACCAGATTATGCTCCGATCAATACCAGTTTTTTATTGAAGAACGTGTCAGAGTCGACACTGGAGCCCAAAATAAGTTTGTCTGAGCTGAAACTTCAAAAGTTCATAATTAATTCACCATTTATCCGATTGAGCCGATTTTCGGACAGGAGTTAGTTCTCGATATCGGCTACATTTTGTTTTCACATTTCAACTTCAAAAATTGCATTTAAGTCCCTGCGATTTAGCCTGGAAAGTGATGAACTCAAGTGAACATTGGAGGCCCAATTGCACATTCAAAGCCCATTTTCTTTACCCTAATTTCCATTATATAATCACATTCTTTTCACACAAACAAGGGAGAAAAAAACCTTGCCACAACACTGTCAGAATATCAAATTCTTTCAAGAACCCTAAAACATTGAAATCCTTATTACAAATCCCTCTCTCACTACAAACAAGTCGTCCCAGTTACAAACCAACATCTCACTACAAATAAGTCATCTCAGTTACAAACCAACATCTCACTACTTCTTCAGTAAGGGTAAGGCTGGCTTGATCTCCATGATCAAAAGGGCATAAAAGCATTCATGTCACTACTTTTCCAGTAAGGGTAAGGTTGATTTGATCTCCATGATCAAAAGGGTATAATCATTCATACATGTCATATTGGCCTAAACATTAAATTTATTCATATATTGGCTTTATTTGTATTTTATGATATATAGTAATTTATTTAATGTGTTCATGAGATTCAACACTGCAGATTTAGACAGGATCCCATGCAGGTTCATTAAGGAACGTTGAGGCCAAAACACAAATGGCCAAAAGCCAAAACACAAATGGCCAAAACAGAACAGATTACACATGACACAAATACATGGCGAGGCAGACATCTTGAGAAGGTTAAGGAACGTTGAGGCCAGAACACAAATGGCCAAAATCCAAAACACAAATGGCCAAAACAAAACAGTTTACAGGCAACAGCTGTTTCACCCCTCCAATCAGGCACGTATACTCCTAAACTCTCTCTCTATTTTTATTATTTTCCTTTAATTAATTAATCGTTATTCTTTTTATTAATCACTAACCAATTAACATTTTTTCCTAATAAAATCAAAAACACAAAAAATATTTTATTTATTAAAATTAACTTCATCACTTTTATTTTTGTAAATAAATTAATTTAATCAATTTAGCTTTAATTAGATTTAACTTTTAATATTTTTTGCAATATTTAAAATCAATTTAGAATATTAGGTTTTTATTAGCATTAATTCAATTTATTTTATTTCTTTAAAAACTCAAAAATCCAAAAATATTTTCATTATTTAATTTAATTTAATTGTTCATTTAAGTTAATTCCATTTAATTCAAAACAACAAAAACTTCTTTCTTTCTCAAAAAAGGGTCAAAACCCTAAGGACTTCTCTGATCCAATTTTTCTCGCGCGTGTGATTATTCTTGATTAATCATTATTATGTAATTGTTCAGATGATGTAATAGCTTTAATTAGGACCCTTTTTATCGCTTTATTTTATTTTCCGCAATATACTTTTCAAGGGTTGTTTTTGGCGATGTAAATACCTGACACCTTGTAATAGCGTAGATTTATTTTTCGCAACATTTAACTGTTAGATGTATGTTAACTAGGCTATGCATGACAAGACTTATCTGAAAATTAAAATCAAAACGTAGCTCACCATAACATGTGCAAAGATAACTTAACTGAATCCTGACACACTCGCACATGCCACTCCTAAGGTACGCCTCACTTGGTTGCCTCGACGTGGTCATTGAGTATAGGGTGTTTTAGAGGTCGCCCTCCTGTCTAAAGATCCAAGTTTCCTCGAAACGGTTGCCTCAGATAAAAAGGATCTAGGACATTAGGGTTACCGCTAAGGCGTCCTACTATTGCTTTAGTGACCACATGTCCTTATAATCGAATTGACCCGAAAAGCTCCAACGACGGTGCTACCTACTTCTCAATAGTGGGATAGTACTGTCTAAAGGACATTTACACAGCTTAATTTCTTTTGAGTAGGTAGAGGTTCTTAGATACTTTCTCTTTCAAAACAAAAACAACTTTTCGCACCTACACTTTTTCTGACAAAAGTTTTCAAACAAACACTTCATACACTCTTCAGGACAGATACAAGAGTCAAATCGAAGTTTTCAAACAAACTTTTTTCAAAACCCACAAACACAAGGAAAGCAAAACATTTTGAAAACATAGTGAGCAAGTACCTAAGAGCTTGTGGATAACCACGGATAGAAATGGTGCTAACACCTTCCCTTTCTATAATCTACCTCCCGAACCGAGAAACATCTCGAAAAGGAATTTTGTTGTGCTTTTGTCCTTTCCTTGTTGGAGAAAATAAAAGACGGTGGCGACTCTTGCTTACCGCGACATTTCGCGAACCAGCATTTCAAAACAGTCAGTTCTATTTCCACCGATCACAGAACTGGCGACTCTGCTGGGGACTAATAAGTAAGGTGTACCTTAGGATTAGATCATTCTATGTTTTCAATTGCATGCTTTGTATGATTTATATTTGTGGGCTTGTATTGGAGTTTCATAGATCCTAACCCGGATCTGGGGAATACCCTTTAGGTAAGTAGCAATAAACTGTGAGGGACCTGTCTGGCGTAGACCGACAAGGGTGAAGCAGTAGCTACGTTGGTGTGACACCTTGGTCTGTACCGATAGCCCTTGTGTTGGAACGAGGAGAATATGGGTCTTCTGAGGAGTCGTTAAGCACCAACTGACCTTAGCACCTTAAATTGACCAACTTGGCCATAGAACAGTAGCAGTATGCTACGCTCATTGAGGCTAAACTCTCGCGATGGTTCCGGCAGCAAGAAAAGGTTGCGAAGCTGGAGTTATGACCGATTGAGGGTAGTCAGTGATATTGAGATCCTCTAGAACCCGGTTACTATTTCTAGGACAGGTCTTAACCAACTGAAACTGAAAGAGGGTAGTACCTAAACTTCATGCTGGCGTGAACTCTAAGGGCTGTCTTGTGTGACTTGTGTGCCTTACCATGTTTGCCTTTTGTGAATACTTGTGATGTGCCTTTTCATAACATCATACCATCATACCATTGCATACATCCTGCATAAGGACTAATCCATTTCAAGGATCTCAAGGGTTTGTGATGCAGGTCATGATGAACCAAATGTCTAGCAAGGGGCAAAGGGGATTTATTTTCCTCTAGCCAAGGTTATTCGGAGATCAAAACATGATAACTTGAGTCAGGGGCTATGACCCACTCGATATGGTGAGCTTTGACTCTTGAAGAAGGACTCTCAGCAACATGAAGTTCCTTCAATCAAGCTATCGGATTCAAATTCTAACAAGTTTCTTTGTTTACCTCGCGAGATCCTTGAAAACATTGCATGCATAAATACATATCATTGCATTACAGGTACCCTCTTTTTACAGGTCACTTATCTTCTTCGCTGTTTATTTCAGCAATCATCATGTCTACTGAACCTTCCGCTGAACAAGCTATCAAGGCCCTCCAGGCCCAGAATGCCCAGTTCCAAGAGTTGGTTATGAGCCTAGCCCAGGGTCAACAGGATTTGAAGACTCTGATTCTGAAAGAAAGGAAGAAGAAGAAGAGGACCGTCTTGTTCAACACTGGACGCAGATTTGGGAATGGACTGCAGAATGAGGTTGAGTTGACTACCTCGTCTGTAGGAAAAGACAGCCCCCAAGAGAGAAGGGTTCCTAGTCCCGTGGTCTCTGACAACGAGACGGATTATGATGAAGAGCAGTATCCTCCTGCCGAGGATAGGTACAAACAGCTGGAGGACCGCTTAAGTGCTATGGAGATACAGAATGTGCCCGGGTTGGACTTTGGAGATCTAGGCTTATCCTCTGGGGTGGTGATTCCACATAAATTCAAGGCACCTGCCTTTGCCAAATATGACGGAGCTTCCTGTACAAAGCTGCACCTCCGATTGTATGTAAGGAAGATCCAACCTTACACTGTTGACAAGAATTTGTGGATCCATTTCTTCCAGGATAGTCTTTCAGGGACTCAACTCGAATGGTTCTATCAGCTGGATGGAGCCAGTATTCGTAACTGGGAGGACTTGGCTACTGCGTTCTATAAGCAGTATCAATATAATTCTGACCTCGCTCCTACGCGTATCCAACTCTAGGGTATGTCACTAGGGACGGGTGAAGGATTTAAAGAGTATGCTCAAAAATGGAGAGACCTTGTCGGAAGAGTGCAACCACCTTTGGCTGATCGTGAATTTGTTGATATGTTTCTGGGGACCCTGTCTGGTCCATTCTTTAATCATCTGATTGGAAGCTCTTCAGTCGGATTTACAAACCTTATCTTGACTGGTGAGAGAATTGAAGTCGGCATCAAAAGTGGGAAGATTCAAGAAGCTACACCTTCTGACGCTCAGAAAAAGCCTTACAGTGGGAAGAAAGAGTCCAATGTTGTGTACAGTCAAAAGGGTCGTCGTGACCAACACGTAGGGGCAGTCATGATCTCTGGTTCTGCGTCACACCAACAACAGCAAAAGGGAAATCAACGAAGGCCAGACGCGCCTAAAAGACAGTTCACCAACATCAACATGCCATTGTCACAAGCATTGCAACACATGTTGAAGATGAATCTGATTAAGGTGATAAACCCTCATCCGAACCCTAAGACTTCTTCTCCTAACTACAACCCAGATGCAAGGTGTGCTTATCATTCTGGTAGTCTGGGGCACGATACTGACGATTGTTGGGTGCTGAAATACAAGATTCAGAATATGATTGACGCTAAGGAGATCGAATTCGAGCCTCCTGAGACTCCCAATGTGATCACTGCTCCCTTGCCAAAACATGGCTAGGATTGAAAGCACTTTTGTTAATTTGAATTCTGGAATTGTATTTTTCTTGGCTTATTCAAACAATTATCATGTCAAACTCTTTTATTTAATTAATGCATTACACGTGTCTGTTTTGAATTAATTGTTTTCACTATGCTTAAAATTGCTTCATATTTCCTTTTTGTGATGTTCAAACTCTCGATTAAAAAATTCTAAGCCTTTTGAGGGAGGATGACGAAAATGATACCAAAATCTCTACAGTATGCTTTTGAACAGACCCCGCTGATGATGTACAGACATTGTTTCAAATCCTAAACAACAGAGTTATAAGGAAGATAATCCCTAGTCAACCCCTTTGAGCCAAAGAAGTTGGAGTTTTTTTCGTTTCACAAATTAAAACCCGTAATTATAACCTGGGGCAGGGTAGTTTCTCAGTTAATTCTGGTGCACAATGAATGGCAGCAAAGAAGTCCTTCCGAAACAAAGGATGGTGATAGTTCTGTATAATCGTAAGGACAAACAGTCATTATCTTTCGAAATAAAAGCCCACTAAGTTAAAACCTATGAAGGAGCCTTACAAAAAAACTGGGGCATCCCGCTGACTGTAATCACAAAAGAAACAGTTCAGGCAAAAAGACAGGGATAACGAAATCAAAAAGGGAAGAAATCCTGCAAACCCTCAACAAAAAAATGACTGCCTGTTCAAAATAAATTGTCAGTATTCGAACCATCACTGGTATATCAGAGCAAAGACTCAAACAAGATCTAATGCACGATTAGCTGAGTTTAGGATCGAAGAACATCACGAAGAGCGGGTGGGTACAAATAAATTTTGAGCCTTTATCCTTTGTTTCTTAAACCGTGAACCAGACCACGTTATAACCCTTAAAAGTCCTAGCTGAAGCATGGGTTAGTCCGAAAGCATACTGTTACAAAAGGTACCCTGACTCTTGTAGGGCTTGCTGTAAATCCTGAGTTGACATCACATTTTACAAAAAAATTGCCTGTTTTACTGGAAAAATGCATTTTCAAAAAATTTCAAGACAGACATAAGCTTTGCATTTTTAAAATAACATTGTTTGCATATGACTATTTGTTCGAACAGCAGAGAAATTTGCACGACGAATATCTAGTGAACAAAAACCTTCTCAACAAAAAGGATCACATCCAGTGGAAAAAACACTTCCAATCCAGGGGCACGACATGAGCATTTTCCATCATCTGGGGCAGTCAAGTCAAGATTCAAGGAATCTCTCAAGATGCCAAATAGCCAGGGGAAAATCTCCATCTGAGTCACTTGGGGCATTGGACATGAATTCCAGCAATGAATCTTGCATGATCAAACATCTTCTGGTGGTATGGCAACACAATACTATTGGCAGTGACAACTCCCTACATCCTGAGAGCATGGACATAGTCAAAAAAAAAAATACTACGCATAATCAAAGACCTGCTAGGTCGACTGGCCTAGGCAAAAATAAGGGCTTCCCGGCGAACCAAAGGGGTTCGGGCAAAATGAGGGATGAAAATAAAAAAAAATCTGTACACCCGGCAAGTCGAAAACCTGAAAAGGCGGCTTGGGCACAAAGGGGTATCCCGATGGACTAAAAACCCGAAAGGGCGGTCCAGGCAAAAATTAGGGATCAAAGCATACGACTATGTCCCGTCATCTCGTCACTTGCCTACCAGAAGAAGATTTGTCAATCGGCAGTTATCAAGCACCTCCGCAGGCACCTTCTCCCGCAAAAAACAGGGGCAAATAAGAATTGTCTGAACTGTACAAGTTGCTCTGTCCACCAAGTACCAAGGTATATATTCAGCTGAAGAATATGGCTAAGATACTTTCACTCCCCGCAGAGTAAGACAGTAATGATAGCTCTCTCAGCTGAGACTTGCAACTATGAACGAATCAGCAATACTCTCCCCAAGCAGAGTTGGTCTACCATCAGCCCTAAAAAGGTTGGGTATCCCCAGAAGGTCTTAATATTCCCCAGCGGAGTATAAGGATATTCCCCAACAAGCATAAGAGTATCCCTCGCAGCCTTAATATTCCTCAATGGGATATAAGAATATTCCCCGGCAGAATGTAAGGTACCCCCAGTGGAGCCATTTCCCCAGCGCAGTCTAAAAAAGGGTTTCCCCAATGGAGCTGAATCATCTTCCCCAGTAGATTCTGGAAGCTTATTCCCTGTAGAGCACAAAAATCTCTCCCCAACCATATTCAAGAGGTCATCCCCCACCAGAGTCTAACTGGGTTATCCTCAGCAGGTTGCAACGGAAAGATCATCCCCAGCGAAGTTCTTTCTATCCCCCAGCGGAGTTCAACATCAGAATCCCCAACAGAGCTTATCAACGGAGTCCCCAGCGGAGTTATCGTTAAAATCTCAGCGAAGTACCTCTTCCCCACAGAGTAATTCCCCGCAGAGTAATCTCTTCACCAGGTTTATTCCCCAACGGAGTCATCTTCCCCTACAGGTTTATTCCTGCAATCATCTTCGTGCATCATCCCCAGTGGAAACGAAGAATTCAACCAGACGCTTCAATATCAGCCCAGGATTTAACAAACTCCCCGGCATTTGTCAAGGATTTATTTTCCCAGACGAAAATACATTCATAAACATATCACATTTCACATCTCCTATTTACATACATGATAAAGTGCATACGACACGACCTCATTTATTCTGGAAAACATCATGACATCATGCATCTCATACATCATGACATTGCATACAACTAACTCTTTACCTTTTCAGGAAAGATCGATCAACAGATAAAAGTCATTACCTTTTGGAGTAGCAGTCGTCAAAGATTCCTTCATCATCCTGTTGAGGTAGAAGTCATCAAGATTCCTTCATCATCCTGTTGAGGTAGAAGTCGTTCAAGATTCCTTCATCACCCCGTTGAGGTAGTAGTCGTCCAAGATTCCTTCACTATTTCTGCTGAGGTAGTAATCGTCCAAGATTCCTTCACCATTTCTGCTGAGGTAGTAATCGTCCAAGATTCCTTCACCATTCCTGTTGAGGTAGAAGTCATCCAGATTCCTTCATCATCCTGCTGAGGTAGTAACCGTCCTAGATTCCTTCACCATTCCGTTGAGGTAGAAGTCATCCAAGATTCCTTCATCATTTCTGCTGAGGTAGTAATCGTCCCAGATTCCTTCATCATTCTGCTGAGGTAGTAATCACCCAAGATTCCTTCATCATCCTGCTGAGGTAGTAATCGTCCAAGATTCCTTCATCATCCTGCTGAGGTAGTAATCGTCCCAGATTCCTTCATCATCCTGCTGAGGTAGTAATCGTCCCAAATTCCTTCATCATCCTGCTGAGGTAGTAATCGTCCCAGATTCCTTCATTATCCTGCTGAGGTAGTAATCGTCCCAGATTCCTTCATCATCCTGTTGAGGTAGTAATCGTCCAAGATTCCTTCATCATCCTGCTAAGGTAGTAATCGTCCTATATTCCTTCATCATCCTGCTGAGGTAGTAATCGTCCAAGATTCCTTCATCATCCCGTTGAGGTAGAAGTCATCAAGATTCCTTCATCATCCTGCTGAGGTAGAAGTCATCCAAGATTCCTTCATCATCCTGCTGAGGTAGTAATCATCCAAGATTCCTTCATCATCCTGCTGAGGTAGTAATCGTCCTAGACTCCTTCATCATCCTGCTGAGGTAGTGATCGTCCCAGATTCCTTCACCAGTCCTGCTGAGGTAGTAATCGTCCCAGATTCCTTCATCGTCCCGTTGAGGTAGTAATCGTCCCAGATTCCTTCATCATCCTGCTGAGGTAGTAATCGTCCCAGATTCCTTCATCATCCTGCTGAGGTAGTAATCGTCCAAGATTCCTTCATCATCCTGCTGAGGTAGTAATCGTCCAAGATTCCTTCATCATCCTGCTGAGGTAGAAGTCATCAAGATTCCTTCATCACCCTGCTGAGGTAGTAATCGTCCCAGATTCCTTTATCACCCTGCTGAGGTAGTAATCGTCCCAGATTCCTTCATCATCCTGCTGAGGTAGTAATCGTCCCAGATTCCTTCATCATCCTGCTGAGGTAGTAATCGTCCCAGATTCCTTCATCATCCTGCTCAGGTAGTAATCGTCCTAGATTCCTTCGTCATCCTGCTGAGGTAGTAATCGTCCCAGATTCCTTCATCATCTATTTGGAGTAGCAATCGTCTCAGATTCCTTCATCACATCATTATCAAAAAACCTCCTCTGGCCCAGTTAAATCGATTCCTAAAGATTTTTCTAACGCCAAACCCGTCAATAGAGACAACCCGTCAATGAAGACAACCCGTCAGTGAAGACAACCTGTCAATGAAGACAAAACTACCTACCAACAATCTCCAGGTGGCATCTATAAGCCCATCCTCCTATCCATCATCTCTCCAAATGGCATCTGTAAGCCCATTCCCGACATCACAACGCTGATACTACTCCATGCGAGTGCAAATTTCTGGGCACTTTAGTGTTCAATCATCTTCCACCTTCGGATCACGAAATGCACGCAAGTCAATCTATATCCTTAAGTCTAAGAAGATTGAACAGGGGCAACTGTTGTACCCCAAAATTTGCCCTCCCATATTTCTCAAAACATTTCAAGAAAAATTCACAAGTCCAACCCGGCGCGTCATATTCAGGTGTTCTTTCACCAAGATATCTCTGATAACGTATTCTCAAATTCAGGTTCGGCTCAAGAGTCAATTCTTTAAAGAAGGTATCCGAATGTGTGAGTTTTCTTGAAGAAATATGGTGAAAAAGTGTGCTGAAAGTGCAGTTTTTACGCGCTAAAAAATTCATAACTTGAAGATCGTGACTCGTTTTGAACCTGTTCCGGTGGCCAAAATTCCGTCTTGACATTATCTATGTTTTCATCTCTCACAGATGGAAGCCAATTTCGATCAGAAGGTCTTCAAAAATGTGGATTTATCAAATATTTTCGTATAGAAAATTTGTGACAAGTTTATTTGCGTCATGTTCGGAAAATCATAACTTGGTCGATTTTCATCGTATCGAGCTTGTTCCGGCGCCAACATTTCAAAAATTGAGTTGACTACATTTTCACAGAAGGTATTGAGTTCAAACGGTATTCAAAAGGCCTTCGTTTTTTGCTCAGAGTGCGTGACGCGCCGAAAATCCTGAATGTTGAATATTATTTCATCTGGGCCGAAACTTCGAAAATTCATAACTCGGTCAATTTTTATCGGATTGGGCTCATATTTTTACACAAGGTCACTGACTCATAGATCTACAACTTTGCTTCAAAAGTAGAGACCGGATTATGATCCGATCAATACCAGTTTTTTATTGAAGAACGTGTCAGAGTCGACACTGGAGCCCAAAATAAGTTTGTCTGAGCTGAAACTTCAAAAATTCATAATTAATTCACCTTTTATCCGATTGAGCCTATTTTCGGACAGGAGTTAGTTCTCGATATCGGATACATTTTGTTTTCACATTTCAACTTCAAAAATTGCACTTAAGTCCCTGCGATTTAGCCTGGAAAGTGACGAACTCAAGTGAACATTGGAGGCCCAATTGCACATTCAAAGCCCATTTTCTTTACCCTAATTTCCATTATATAATCACATTCTTTTCACACAAACAAGGGAGAAAAAACCTTGCCACAACACTGTCAGAATATCAAATTCTTTCAAGAATCCTAAAACCTTGAAATTCTTATTACAAATCCCTCTCTCACTACAAACAAGTCGTCCCAGTTACAAACCAACATCTCACTACAAACAAGCCATCTCAGTTACAAACCAACATATCACTACTTCTTCAGTAAGGGTAAGGCTGGCTTGATCTCCATGATCAAAAGGGCATAAAAGCATTCATGTCACTACTTTTCCAGTAAGGGTAAGGTTGATTTGATCTCCATGATCAAAAGGGTATAATCATTCATACATGCCATATTGGCCTAAACATTAAATTTCTTCATATATTGGCTTTGTTTGTATTTTATGATATATAGTAATTTATTTAATGTATTCATGAGATTCAACACTGCAGATTTAGACAGGATCCCATGCAGGTTCATTAAGGAACGTTGAGGCCAAAATACAAATGGCCAAAAGCCAAAACACAAATGGCCAAAAGCCAAAACACAAATGGCCAAAACCGAACAGATTACACATGACACCAATACGTGGCGAGGCAGACATCCTGAGAAGGTTAAGGAACGTTGAGGCCAGAATACAAATGGCCAAAAGCCAAAACACAAATGGCCAAAACAAAACAGTTTACAGCCAACAGCTGTTTCACCCCTCCAATCTGGCCCGTATACTCCTAAACTCTCTCTCTATTTTTATTATTTTCTTTTAATTAATTAATCGTTATTCTTTTTATTAATCACTAACCAATTAACATTTTTTCCTAATAAAATCAAAAACACAAAAAATATTTTATTTATTAAAATTAACTTCATCACTTTTATTTTTGTAAGTAAATTAATTTAATCAATTTAGCTTTAATTAGATTTAACTTTTAATATTTTTTGCAATATTTAAAATAAATTTAGAATATTAGGTTTTTATTAGCATTAATTCAATTTATTTTATTTCTTTAAAAACTCAAAAATCCAAAAATATTTTCATTATTTAATTTAATTTAATTGTTCATTTAAGTTAATTCCATTTAATTCAAAACAACAAAAACTTCTTTCTTTCTCAAAAAAGGGTCAAAACCCTAAGGACTTCTCTGATCCAATTTTTCTCGCGCGTGTGATTATTCTTGATTAATCATTATTATGTAATTCTTCAGAGGATGTAATAGCTTTAATTAGGACCCTTTTTATCGCTTTATTTTATTTTCCGCAATTTACTTTTCAAGGGTTGTTTTTGGCGATGTAAATACCCGACGCCTTGTAATAGCGTAGATTTATTTTTCGCAACATTTAATTGTTAGATGTATGTTAACTAGGCTATGCATGACAAGACTTATCTGAAAATTAAAATCAAAACGTAGCTCACCATAACATGTGCAAAGATAACTTTACTGAATCCTGACACACTCGCACATGCCACTCCTAAGGTACGCCTCACTTAGTTGCCTCGATGTGGTCATTGAGTATAGGGTGTTTTAGAGGTCGCCCTCCTGTCTAAAGATCCAAGTTGCCTCGAAATGGTTGCCTCGGATAAAAAGGATCTAGGACATTAGGGTTACCGCTAAGGCGTCCTACTATTGCTTTAGTGACCACATGTTCCTATAATCGAATTGACCCGAAAAGCTCCAACGACGGTGCTACCTACTTCTCAATAGTGGGATAGTACTGTCTAAAGGACATTTACACAGCTTAATTTCTTTTGAGTAGGTAGAGGTTCTTAGATACTTGCTCTTTCAAAACAAAAACAACTTTTCGCACCTACACTTTTTCTGACAAAAGTTTTCAAACAAACACTTCATACACTCTTGAGGACAGATACAAGAGTCAAATCGAAGTTTTCAAACAAACTTTTTTCAAAACCCACAAACACAAGAAAAGAAAAACATTTTGAAAACATAGTGAGCAAGTACCTAAGAGCCCGTGGATAACCACGGATAGAAAGGGTGCTAACACCTTCCCTTTCTATAATCTACCTCCCGAACCGAGAAACATCTCGAAAAGGAATTTTGCTATGCTTTTGTCCTTTCCTTGTTGGAGAAAATAAAAGACGGTGGCGACTCTTGCTTACCGCGAAATTTCGCGAACCAGCATTTCAAAATAGTCATTTCTATTTCCACCGATCACAGGTTTGTTTAAATCCTCTACCCAGATTTGGGATACCTTATAGGTAAGTAGCAATACATTATGGAAACAGTGCGGGGTATACCGACATGATCTAAGAAATAGCTACGTTAGTGTGACATATTTGTGAGTACCGGTAGCCCTTGAGTAGTCAAGGAGAATACAGGGCCGTTGTGTGATGTCATGAAGCACTAATTGACTTTTAGAACCTTTACTTGACCAACTTGGTCATTAGGACGTAGTGAGATAATCGGCTTTGGTACAGTCCGAAGTTGGTTGATACTCGATACTACACTCATTGAGGTTTTACTTTTCGGGATATTTTGATCACCGTGAAAGAGGCTTGCACTGAAACAATGCCCGAGAATACATATCAGTGATATTGAGATCCCTTAGAACCCGGTTACTATTTCTAGGACAGGTTTGAGCCAACTAAACTTCGAGAGGGTACTTACCTATGAGACTCCATGCAAGCCTAAACCTAAGGACTTGTTTGCTTTGTTTGTATATACTTACTTGTACATGACATCATAAACATCATACTCATTCTCACTAACCATTTCAAGGATTTTTGGGATTTATCTTTGTTCTGTTTTGTAGGACATGGCTTCTATCTGCAGGAATACTATCCAAGTCAATCTCGTAAGAATTCCTCCTCAACTCAAAGAGTTAGGATCAAGGGTTCCTGAGAATTCTCCATTCACCGAAAGACATGGTCGCCTCCTAAGCTTGGTTACCTCCAACACTGATGAAGATATGATGAAGGTGCTCTTCCAATTCTTTGATCCTCTACACCATTGCTTCACTTTCCCTGATTATCAGCTTGTACCAACTTTGGAAGAATTCTCTCAAATCTTAGGATTCCCATTCTCAATCGACTACCCTTCAATGGTACAGAAAGAGATCCAAAACCTGAAGAGATTGCCCAAGCATTACAGTTGCAACAATCTGATATCACAACTAATTGGGAAACAAAGAGTGGTGTCAAAGGTTTCTTAGCCAAGTTCTTGTTTGAGAAAGCTCAAGATTGTTGGAACTCTTTGGACTTACAAGCTTTTGAAGAAATCTTTGCCCTTCTCATCTATGGGATGGTTTTATTTCCAAATCCTGACCAACTCATAGATGTAAATTATGTCAAAATCTTCATGACTCGCAATCCAGTGCCTACTTTGTTGGGGGATATCCTACATTTTTTTCACTCTCGCACTATGAGGAAGAGAGGAATCCTCATGTGTTGCACTCCTCTCTTAGAAAGATAGTTTATTTTGCATCTTCTCCGATCTTTGTTGAAGAACGAGCAAGGTTTGAGGTGGTCCCATAGGTTGATGACGCTTAGACATTCAGATGTTCATTGGTGTTCTCGATCCTTGGAGAACATTACTATCATTGACCGTTGTGGTGAATTCCCTAATGTCCCTTTACTTGTAATTAGAGGAGGTATCACTTACAACTCTTGCTTAGGCTTATGACAGTTTGGTTATGCCCAAAGGGATGGCCCACATGAGATGCTCATCCAAGGAGTGGTATTCGACTACGAGAGCAACGATCAGAGTTACCACCAAAGGTTTATACGAGCTTGGAGGATGGTGAGCAAAGTGGATAGAAAGATGTTGGGACACAAGAATTTCATTCCCCTCGAGCCTTACCTTAGGTGGGTATGAGCTCATGCTCAGAAACTTGTGATGCCTTATCCCTCTATCTTACCAGTTATTATGGAGCATGTGGTTAAAGGAGATGTTCCTTACACTGTCCTCCATCCCGACATGCCTACTACTCTCGAAGACTTGCAAAAAGGTTGGATTCAACTAAAGGAAGAACGATATACTTTCGAAGCTCAATTATATGCTAGCGAGAAGAGGGTCTTGGAGCTTACAAAGCATCTACAAGAAGAGAAAAGTGTGAACGCCTACCTTGCACCGAAGAGGATGCGTTCAGTCTTTTTATCTTAGAAAGTTATTTTGTAATTCCAAGAGGCATGTTGTAATCTTTTGAACTAATTAATGAAAATTGAAGTTTGTTCATTCTTTTGTCTATACAAATTTAAATTTCATCAATCCTTGAAATCATTTGCATATACATCTTCCATGCATCATAACATGCCAGGTTTTCACACAACAGGTTTCCTTATCTTTCTGTGGTTTATTTCAGCAAGATGGATCTAGAGAAAACTGTGAAGGATCTTCAGGCAAAAAATTCTCAATTCCAAGAGACTCTATTGGCCCTAGCCAAAGGGTAGCAAGACATGATGGCATTACTGGAAGTTAAGAAGAAGCCCAAGAAGAGAGCCCTGGTCAACATGGGTAGAAGGTTCAAAGAGTCGGTTCGTCAGATTCGGGTAGTGGAAGACTCATCTGAAGAAGACGAGAATCAGCATGGTGAGGTTAAGAGTACCCAGGATGACTGTGTTAATGATCAAGCGCCTGATGATGATTATTTTGACGAGCAGTATCCACTTGCTGATGTCAAATATAAGCAGTTAGAAGACAGATTGAAGGTCGTCGAGATCCAAGTCGTCCATGGTTTTGATTTTGATGATTTGGGTTTGATCTATGGGGTTGTTATTCCCTACAAATTCAAAATACCAGTCTTTGCAAAGTACGATGGAGTTTCCTGTCCAAAACTCCACCTGAAATCTTATATGTGCAAGATACAGCCGCACACTGCTGATAAGAAACTCTGGGTTCACTTTTTTCAAGAGATCTTGACCGAAATGCAACTAGAATGGTTCTACCAGTTGGATAGTTCCCGCATCAATACTTGGGAAGACTTAGCTACTGCCTTCTACCATCAGTACCAGTATAACGCTGACTTGGCGCCAACAAGGGTTCAGTTTCAAGATATGACCATGGGGAAGAATGAAGGATTTAAGGAATATGCACAAAAGTGGAGAGACCTCGCCAGTAGGGTTCAACCGCCTTTAACTGATAGGGAGCACATTGACATGTTTATGTGCACTTTATCTGGTCCATTCTTTAACTTGTTGGTTGGTTCTTCTTCTTCTGGTTTTACCAAGCTAATCTTAACCGGTGAAAGAGTTGAAAGCGGCATCAAAAGTGGGAAGATCTTTGTGGCATCTGCCTCCACTTCCAATCCTGTCAAGAAACCTTTTGCTGCAAAGAAGGAAATCAATGATGTGTATAGGGCATAGGCCCGTACCAAGGAGAATGATCATCCATCTATTTATGTTGTCTGAATCTCCAATCCAACTCCTACTCAAAGACCATCTGCTAATCACCAATGTTTTGAAACTCCGGGAAGAAAATTTACGAGGATAGGAATGTCATTATCTCAAGCCTTACAACACATACTAAAGGCTAATTTGGTGACATTGCGCGATCCTTCTGCCAATCCAGATACCTTTTCACTAAATTACAACCCGAACGCCAAATATGCTTACCACTCAAGTAGCTCCGGGCATGAGAATGACCAATGTTAGGCCTTGAAGAACAAAATTCAAGATTTGATCGATAACAAGACTGTTGAATTTGATCCTCCTCCAACTCCGAATGTAATCATTGCGCCTATGCCAAAACATGAGAAGGGTGTCAATGAAGTCAACGCTGTAGGTGATTCTGATAAAGAAGATACATTTGAAGATTGGGTGTATCCTACTACAACGGGGTTGAAGAATTGGCATTCCAAGGACTTTGTGTCCATCTCCTTCATTTAGGAGTAATCTACTTGTTTATTGCTTTTATTAATTCAAGAACATTTTGTCTAAAATATTTAACAATGACTTTTAAGCCATGTGCCTAGCCCGGGGCACTTTGGTCCATTTGTCAAGGGTTTTATTTATGTTCATCTAATCATATGATCATTTAATACAAATCATTGGACTCTTTTGCATTCAAATCTTTATGCTCATTGTCTTTCTTTTCTTTCAAATACATTTTTCAAAATAGCCATGTATCTTACATGCACACACACACACACTCTTGCAGGTCCTCATCCACTCTGAATCTTATTGCCAATAACTCTACTATTGATGACTATGACTTTGAATGTCCAATTAACCAAGTCGAAGATGGAGGCGAGGAAGATTGTGAAATACCAGGACAATTAGCCAGACTTCTATTACAAGAGGAAAAATCTATTCAGTCGCACGAAAAGTCAGTTGAAGTCATCAATCTAGGTACTGAAGCAGATAAGAAGGAAGTCCAGATTGGTGCTAACTTGGAAAGCAGTGTCAAGAGAAGGTTGGTTCAAATGTTGAATGATTATATGGAAGTAATTGCTTGGTCTTATGAAGATATGCCAGGGTTGGATATCGGCATCGTGGTTCATCGTCTACCGATAAAAGAAGATTGTCCTCCTGTCAAGCAAAAGGTTCGTCGCATGGGGCCTAATATGTCTGATAAGATTAAAGCTGAAGTGATGAAACAATTTGATGCAGGGTTCCTAGTTGTGACATCATATCCTCAATGGGTTGCAAATGTCGTGCAAGTACCAAAGAAAGACGAAAAAGTTTGCATGTGTGTAGACTATAGGGATCTGAATAGGGTAAGCCCCGAGGACGACTTCCCTCTACCACACATTAACGTCTTGGTCGATAATACTACTCAGAATAAAGTCTTCTCTTTCATGGATGGCTTCTCCGGCTATAATCAGATAAGGATGGCTCCCGAAGACATGGAGAAGACAACTTTCGTTACGCAACGAGGCACCTTTTTCTACAAGGTTATGCTGTTCGGATTAAAGAATGCAGGGGCAATATATCAAAGGGTTGTGGTAGCTCTAATTCATGATATGATTCATCATGAAATAGAGTTCTATGCGGATGATATGATTTCCAGATCACAAACTGAAGAGGAACATCTCGATCACCTGTACAAGCTATTCGAAAGGCTGAAAAAGTACAAGTTGAGGTTAAACCCTAACAAGTGCACATTTGGAGTACGATCTGGAAAGCTTCTAGGTTTTGTTGTCAGTAATAAAGGCATTAAAGTTGATCCTGCCAAGGTGAAGGCCATCCAAGAAATTCCAGTCCCTCATTCTGAAAAGGAAGTTAGAGGATTCTTGGGTCGTCTCAATTACATTGCCCACTTCATATCTCACTTGACTACCACTTGTGAACTAATCTTCAAACTCTTGAAGAAAGATCAAGTAGTCAGATGGAATGATGAATGCCAAGATGCCTTCGATAAAATAAAAGAATATCTACAAGAACCTCATATTCTCATGCCTCCAGTTGAAGGAAGACCCTTGATCATGTACTTGAAAGTACTAGAGAACCCTATGGGGTGTGTTTTGGGCCAACATGACGAGTCTGGCCGAAAAGAGCATGTTATTTACTACCTGAGCAAAAAGTTTACCGACTGTGAAACCAGATATTCACTGCTCGAGAAAACTTGTTGCGCTCTGGCATGGGCTGCTCACCGTCTAAGATAGTATATGTTGACTCATACCACTCTGTTGATTTCTAAGATGGACCCAATCAAGTACATCTTCGAGAAACCTACTCTCTCCAGACGGATAGCCAGGTGGCAAATGATCTTGACTGAGTACGACATTCAATACACTACATAAAAGGCCATCAAAGGAAGCGTACTAGCAGATCATTTGGACCATCAAGCTATTGATGATTATCAGTCCATGAACATTGACTTCCCGGATGAGAACATCATGCTGGTGACCGATTGTGCGAAACATGGACCGTATAACGGACCTGAACAAGGATCCCTATGGACTTTG
Source organism: Vicia faba (assembly GCA_948472305.1). Classification (NCBI taxonomy): domain Eukaryota; kingdom Viridiplantae; phylum Streptophyta; class Magnoliopsida; order Fabales; family Fabaceae; genus Vicia; species Vicia faba. Next base: position 526,138,095 of record OX451735.1, on the reverse strand, counting down.
GTCTTTGATGGGGCTTCCAACGCTTAAGGTAACGGAATTGGTGTTGTGATCATCTCCCCTGAAGGTTTCCACACTCCTTTCACTGCCATACTATGCTTCGTTTGCACGAACAATTTGGTTGAGTACGAAGCATGTATTTTGGGTCTTAAAGCTGCCATTGACTTGAGGATCAAGCATTTTAATGTATTTGGGGGTTCCGCTCTAGTGATTAGCCATGTAAAAGGAGATTAGGACACTAAGCACCCTAATCCCATCCCTTACAAGGAACTTGTGTTATCCCTGATTCCCTACTTCGAAGAGATCACCTTTGAGCACTTCCCTAGGGAAGAAAATCAGTTGGCTGACGCCTTGGCAACCATGTCTTCAATGTTCAAGGTCATATGGGATAACGAAGCCCCTATGATTAAAATTTAAATATTCGACGAACCTGCACACTGCTATGAGTGACACTGACACAGAAAAGCCTTGGTATCATGAGGTGATAAGATACCTTGAAGCACAAGAGTATCCCGAGGGAGCATCCATCAATGACAAAAAGTTCTTACGAAGATTTGCAACCAAATTCTTCCTAAGCAACAGAATATTGTACAAGCGCAACCATGATTCTACTCTACTCCGATGTCTCTTTCTCAAAGAACTCACCTCGTCAGCAGTTTATCAAATATTCATCAACATGGTTTATTTCCCCAACGGGGTTTATTTCCCCAACAAATAACGAGTAGCATAACTCCCCAGCTGAGTTCAAATTCCCTCGGCATTAGTCTATCTTCCCCAGCTGAATTTGTTATCCCCAGCTGAGTATATCCTCCCCAAGCTGAGTATATCTCCCCAAGCTGAGTATATCTCCCCAAGCTGAGTCTATCTTCCCCGACTGAGTCCACACTCTCCAGCTTGAGTTTACCTTTCAGACTACTACAAATCATAGGGCCACGACCCCTAATCCCCAGTAAAGCCATCAACAACACCTTTACTATCTCCAAAGGATACTATGAAGCCTGGACTCGACCAGATAATAGTCAACTTCTCAAGTTACTATAGAGCCTGGACTCGACCAGATAATAGTGAAAACCTTTCAAATACTATGAAACCTGGACCCGACCAGATAATAGTTCAAGATATAGAAGAACCTGGACTCAACCAGATCAAGTTCTAACTTCTTTTCCCCATGAGAGTTTGCCTTTACCCCAACAAGTTACTGTGAAGCCTAGATCCGACCAGATATCAGTTCTCAACTTCATCTTTTCAAGAAAGTTATTGTAAAGCCTGGATCCGACCAGATAGCAATTCCCCTCAGAAGTTTGTTATGAAACCTGGAATCCGACCAGATAACAACTAAGTTCCAAGCAAGTTACTGTAAAGCCTGGACCCGACCAGATATCAGTTCAACCTTATCTTCTTCAGACAAGTTTATTGTGAAGCCTGGACCCGACCAGATAGCAATTAACTTCATCCACCTCAAAATCTGTGAAGCCTGGACCCGACCAGATATCAGTTCAACCCTATATCTTTAGACAAGTTATTATGAAGCCTAGAGCCCGACCAGATAACAACTAGCTACATTCTCCAACAAGACACTATGAAGCCTGGACCCGACCAGATAATAGTATAACTTTTCAAAAATAACGAATCCTGGACTTGACCAGATAGTCGTTACCACTTCAAGTTACTATGAAGCCTGGACCTGACCAGATATCAGTTCAACTATATCTTTTCTAGCAAGTTACTGCAAAGCCTGGAATCCGACCAAATAACATTTAACTTCCTTATCCCCAACAAGTTGTTGTGAAGCCGGGACCCGACCAGATAACAGTTCAATTTCAAGAAATTTTCTGCAAAGCCTGGAATCTGACCAGATAACAGATAATTTATTCTTCCCCAGTAAGTTACCATGAAGCCTAGAACCCGACCAGATAGCATTCGACTTCCTCATCCTCAGCAAGTTATGAAGCCTGGATCCGACCGGATAACAACTGACATTCAAGAGATATTCCCCAGCAGAAGCATCCTTTCAACAAGTTTAAAGATATGTATATTCTTCATCCCTAACAACGATCCAGGATTGAACTTCCCAGGAACTCCTCAGTAGCAGTCAAGGATTTATTTTCTCAGACAAACATGCATCCCACATTAATACATCATAGCATATACATACACAATGCATTTAGCATGATCTCATCCATCTTGTGAATATCATGCATACATCTTCATTTTACTAACCATTTTTCCTACAGGTAAAATATCGAATTTTAGTCTAAATCGACCAAATATTTGTGTTGATACTTCTTCCAATGTTTACCATCATTCCTCTAAATGGCGTCTATAAGCCAATTTACGATACATCTTCGAGTAAAAATTTAACTCTTCAGGTTTAAGAAGATTGATAAGGGGCATATGTTGTACCCCAAAATTTTCCCTCTCATTTCTCAAGTAATCTCTCACAAGATCTTCTTTGGTTCAAGACTACACAAGGGTTGATCAGCTCAAGACACCTCCTCAAGCACTGATGACTGAAAATTAGGGTTTGAGATTGCACAAGGACAAATGGACTTTTAATGCCTCATATGACTTTCATGGATCATTTTGGACCCTCAAGATTTCCCATGTCAAGTTTCAAGTCTTGGATCACATTTTTGCTCAGTCAATTGATCAATTGACCTAAAATCAACTATATTGGGAAAAAAAGTCAACTATGGTCAATTTACAGTCAAAATTCATAATTTTTATCCATATCAACATTAGGAACTCATATATGTCATTTTATCAAGTTTGGACCACATTTCCTCAAGAAATTTGATCAGATCATCAAAAGGGCAAAATAGTCAAAATTAGGGTTTTGACTGAGAAGGTGCAATTTCTGATTTTTGACCTAGCAAATGAATTACTGGTTTGAAGTATGATCTCAAGGATTCAAATTCATCATTTTGACCTAATTTCATGGCTCAAAACATCTCTCAAGATCAATTGGTTGACAGATGAATTTCAGTCAAGTGATGAAAAGTCAAATGTATACTGAAAAGTCAAACTTTGAATTTTTGGTCAAAATCAAGTATCAAAGATCACTATTCATCAAAACATGTCAAAATATGAAACTTGTTCATCAAGAAATGAAAAAGTCAAGATTTCATTTTGAAAAGTCAAAATTTCTAAACTTAGAAATTTTTCTAAGTGTTGGAAAATTCATATTTTTTCATAACTTTGAGCCAAATTTTCACCATGATGCAAGATGATTTAAAGGAAACTTCCAACATGAAAGTTGTATATCTCAATAAGATCTAAAACATTGTAGAACACAACTTCTCCTAGAAATGTATGAATTTCAAGTTCTGATTTTGTAAAGGCATGTTCATGAAACTTGGAAACTTAGTGAAATTTTGCCCTAGTTTAGGTAGGATTTTGACCTAACTTCATGGAAATTTTTCACATAGTTACAAGATGAATTTTCAAAAATGTCCAACATAGAGGTTGTAGAGGATGTTAAAATCTTTCCAAAATGTCCAAGAACTCATTGAGATCATACTTGAGCAAGGAGAATCGAAGGCAAGAAGTTAGGGTTTTCAAACTTGAATTACAAGTCATTTCTTGATGAACACATGAACCAAGTCCATGCAAGGATGCATAATCTTTGCTTTGCATGCCTCAAACTTGTTTGTCACTTCATAATTAATGTTTTTCACAATTGCTAGAAGCTTTAATCCAAGCATTTAATGCATTGCCCATGCTTAATACCATTTTAGGAAGAAAGACAACATTGCCATTTTGGAAATGGCTTTATGCACAAAGTCCAATGTTCTTGAGCCTCTAACTTATTTTTCTGAACACACACAACATGTATGCTCATAAGAAACATGTTTAAAGCTTGTAACCACTCTATATAACTTTGTACTTGTACATTAGAACCACATTTCTCAAGCTTTCTTCAAAATCAAGTAAAAAGCCACAAACATGTGATTTTAAATTTTGATCAAGGACAAGCCTCCAAACTGGTTGCTTATAAATAGAGGCACTATTTGTGATCTAAACACGATCATTAACACCCTGAAACACTCCCAAACTCCCTAAAACCAGAAATTTCCCAAAAACTCCATTGTTGCACAATTTCTGACCTTGGACTTGTAACTCACATTTCCCTCATGCGTTCCTTGGCCTTTTAGTTCCTAAAGCTTCCTTACATCAAATGCAACTTATCCCTGACCATGTTTCATCACTGTAACACCATTTACCATAACCTCCATAACCAAAAAACAGAGTCTGCAACTTGACTTCTCCGGGCCATTTCAGTCACTCTCAACTCAAGCTAAGCATTACATTAGCTTCCTGGGAACTTGAGGAAGCTAACCTGATCATTGCAGCACCTTAAATCAAGGTCAAACTCATTTAACAATTTCCAGTTTTGAGGTACATTTCTTGAACTTCTATCTTCTCATTTAGGCATTGTTAGGCTGGCATTTGTGAAGATAAAATGTAGACATCATTGCCCTGAAGTTGTACATGTCCATAGATTTCATTTATATTGATTGAGCTAGGAGAATTTTAGGATTGAACCTCTGAAAATAATTAGGTCAGAATTTGGTACTTTCAAAAATTCTCATTAATCTTTGATTTATAGCTTATGATATTTATGGTTGGATTCGTATGGAAAAATAGAGCAACTTTCATGTTTGCATTTTTCATTTTTATTGAGAAATGGTGAAGTTACAGGATCCATGGCTGGAGGTTGAAGATGAAGTTCATTTCTGAATCTTGGTTTGCATTATGTATTTATTATTTCAGTTAATTTAACGGATGTACAACCACCCCAGTATTAAAGGTAGTGCATGTGTATTGGAGGTCATGGGTTCAACACCCAGCACTATCTTTTCTCATTTTTCAACATTTTTCTCTCTTTTTTGTTTCAGCAACACACGATGGGCCTCCAAACAGATGGGTCTTCCATTTTTTCTTTTTCTAACCCCTGACTACTTTTGCACCCCTGACCCATTTTCTTTTATTATTTTCTTTTTTTCTTATTCTATTTTATTTCTTTTTTTCTTTATTATATTTTTATTATTATTATTATTATTATTATTATTATTATTATTATTATTATTATTATTTTTACTAATAAAAAATATAAAAATATTTTTATTTATTATTTACACATATATATTTCATTTTCTCTATAAAACAAAAAGACTAAAAAAAAATTTCTTAAACAAATTAATTTCTTTTTTTTTCTTAAATAATAAATATTTAGACTTAGGTTTAATTATTATATTATTTTACTTTCTTAATTAAAATTAACTTAGAATTTAGGTTTCTTTTAATTAATTAATTTTTTAAATTATTATTATTAATCTAAAACCTTTTCATAAAGAACCCTAAACAATCTTTTTAATTTAATTTCTTTATTAATTAGTTTAAATCTAATTTTGTTTATTTTTAACTAATCATTTTCTTAATTAGGTCAAGACTAAACCCCTTTCATAAAAAACCAAACAAAATCATTTCTTTTTCCATTTGCACTTGTGCATTATTTTCTTGTACATTATTCAATATGGTTGTAATAGATAATTAGGTTTAATTTTCTTGCAAATCCCCATTTGTAAATTTGTATACCCTCTCCCTTAATGATGTAATAGCTTAGTATTTTTATTTTCCGCAATTTATCGCTTTATATAAATGCTAGTAATTAGGGTTTGTATGGAAAGATAAAATCAACAATTAGCAAACCCTAATTCAAGATAAACAATGCATGAAAATCAAACACACTTACACCCTTAGGGTAATTCCACTTTATTGCCTTACAAAAATGGCCATGTTATGCATATGGGATATCTTAGCAAAAAGCAATCAAAAATACAAGATCATAGTTCCTCGATGACGCTATCAAAGTTGCCTTTCAAAAATGACCTTAGTCCCTCAAAGAGAAAATGCTAAAATATTTCACAACATTGCTATCATGGCTATACAATGACCCACGCTCGTCCCTTTACATCCAAAGATAAGGCTTTTTACCAAATCAATGGTAAGATAGCAATATCAAAGGAAATGAAGAAATGAACTAAGACTTTTGAGTAGGTAGATTGTTCCTAGTTGCTTGCTCATTTTTAAACCAAACACCCTTGCTTATCTTCAAAACAAACACCAACACTTTCAAAAACACTTTCAAAACATTTTCTAAACATGAAACATTTTCAAAAGATCAACACTTTGTATACGTTCTTACGAACGAGAACTATTACAAAGTTTTCCTAAACGAAGGCGCATTTTCAAAATACTTTCAAAAACCATACAAAACACATTTTCAAACAAAAGCAAGTGATCTAGAAAGCAACTAAGAGCCCATAGATAACTATGGATGAAAAGGGTGCTAACACATTCCCTTTTCATAATCTACCCCCGAACTCAAGAAATAATCTCAAAGGTCTTTCCTGTTCTTTTCAACCTTTCCTTTTATATAAAAGAAAAGTCGGTGGCGACTCTTGCTAACCGCAACATTTATGATAAAACGCAAAAGACCCAAGTCAGTTCTCCCACCGTATCACAGTTATGAATAAATAATCATATACACACAAAGTATACAAGGCCTTAGGTTTAAGCTTGCATGGGGTTTATAGGTAAGTACCATCTTGAGGTTTAGTTGGCTCAACCTGTCCTAAAAATTAATCGGGTTCTAGAAGTCTCAATATCATTGATCTTTCTTCATTGGACATTGTTTTAGCTCAAGCATCCAAACTGCAGCCAAAATATCCCAAAAGTCTGATCTCAATGAGTGTAGTATAGAGTATCAACCAACTTTAGTATTGCACCAAAGCCAGCTGTGATGCGGTGGGAGAACTGACTTGAGGTTTTGCGTTTTTTGTTCACAAATGTTTCAGTTTAGTAAGAGTCACCACCGACTTTTTATTTTATCCAAAGGAAAGGTCAAAAAGCACAGGAAAGACCTTTGAGATTGTTTTTGGGTTCGGGGGGTAGATTATGAAAAGGGAAGGTGCTAGCACCCTTTTCATCCATGGTTTTCCATGGGCTCTTAGTTACTTGTTTTAGATCACTTGCTTTTGCTTTTCAATTGTTTGAAATGGTGCTTTTGTGTGTGGTTTTGAAAGTATTTTGAAAAGAGGCCTTTTGTCTAGGCAACCTTTGTAATGATTCTTGTTTGAATGTATATAAAGGTGTTTGTATTTTGAAAAATGTTTCAATGGTTGAAAGTTTTTTTTGGTAAATGTTTTGAAATTATGTTGTGTGTTTAAAAATAGCAAGGATGATTGCAAGTTTGATCAAGTAACTAGGAGCATCTACCTACCTACTCAAAGATCTTTCCTACAAATTTTTAACCCTTTGAAATTGTTGTTTTACCATTGTATTTGGTAAACAACCTTGTTTTTGGATGTTAAACGGGACGGGCGTGGGTCATCGTATGACCATGATAACAATGTTGCCAAGTATCTTAGCAAGTTTTTTGAGGGACTAGATCATTTTTGTGTAGGAAACCAAGATAGCGTCATCGAGGGACTATGATCTTTTGTTTTGTTTTGCCAAGATACCTAGCATGCATACCATGACCATGTTTTTAAGGCAACAAGTGGGTGAAACCCTAGGGGTGCTTGTGTGCATTGTGTTGTCATTTTCATGCATTTTTGTCTTGTGTTTAGTCAAGCTATTTTTTTGATTTTGGTCTTTTGCATACAAACCCTAATTTTTACTATCATGCATATTTGAAAGCAATAAAATGCGTAAAAGTAAATCTACGTCTATTACAACATTATTATGGGGAGGGGGATACAAGTTTGAATAGGGGGATATTTGCAAAAAATAAAAACCCTAAAACTATTACAACCATATTGAATTTAATTTACAAATAAATAAATGGGCAATTATTTAAATATGCAATTAAATATGAATATGCAAAATGTTTTTTTGTATTATTTTTATGTATGTAAAAATAAGTTTATTTATGGCCTAAAAAGGTAAGAAAATAAAAGTGATTATTTTTGAAAAGGGTGGAAACCCTAATTTTTGTTTTAAAAGAAAATATATTATATTATTTATTTATTCATTTTTTGTACAATATAATAAATAAAAATATATACAAAACTGTTAAAAAATAAAATATGTGAGAAAATATTATTTTCATATATATAATATAATAAAAATAAAAATATGTAAGTATTTAATATTTCTTACAATTTTATTTAGAAAAATAAAGTTATATTAACCTAATAATTATTTATTATGCAAATAAAAATAAAATAAAAATATGATAAAATGCCAAAAAATAAAGAAAATATTTTTGTGTTTTTTAATGTTCAAGAAAAAAATAATAAAGTCAGAAGATAAAAAAAGAAATGAAAAATATGCAAAAATAAAGAAATGGGCCAAGGGGGTGCAAAAAGCAGGATGGGGTGTCAAAAGCAAGGCAGGCCAGGCCCAACCCACGTTCCAACTTCATCCCTGTCCTTTGAACCAGAAAACGCGCGCTTTATGTACAAACTTGTAACTCCTGCATATGTGCTTAAAAACAAAAACTTGCAACATGAAAGTTATAGCTCATCATCACACGATTCTAACCATATAAAAAACTTGATCTAACTCTAAGAAACTAGGGAGATTTTTATCACCCCCAATTTCTGACCTAAAAAATTCAACAACTTCAACATCCAAATTCTCCTAGCTCAGCTAACATAAATGAATTCTATGCATATGTACAGTTCAAGGACATTGAGGGCTACATTTTTGCTTCACAAACCTAAGCCTAACGATTCCTAAATAAGGAGATAGAAGTTTAGAAAATACCTGTTTCAGTCAAGCTCGAGTATGGCAATGTAGGAGTTTTGGATGAGGCCTGAAGGTCGTGTTAGCTTGCCTGAAGTTCACTCAACCTTCCCCAATGCTTGGCTTGCCTTGAACTTGCCTGAATGTGCTTGTAGAACTCAACCTGCAAAGCTTCAAAGTAAAAATGGTGAAGTGTGAAAATGGAGTTACAGTGGTTGGACAGGTACTTGGACAGTTCAGGTATGTTGTATGGAGTGTGTTTGAAGTGGTTTGGGACAAAACGCACGAGGCAATGTGAAGATGGCTTGAGTTCTGCAGGGCTTGCCCTGTTTTGGGTAGAAGTTAGTGTTTTAGTGTTTTAGGGTGTTTGATAGGCTTGTAGCTTGTGTTTCTGGATTGAGATAATGTGTTGAGGTTGTTTGAAATGAGACTTGGACTTGCTCTTATCAGATTACAAAGTTATGGACCTTTTGCAAGTTGACTTGTTTTTGAAGCAAAAGTTGGAATTGACAATGCCAAGGTTGTACAAGCTAGCTTGAGGCCTGCTGATAATTGGTACATCTTTCCTAATATTAGTGAACTTTGTTTTCAGCAAAAGGCTTGGTGTATGGCTCAAGATAAACAATTTGACATAAAGCATGCTTTATCAAAGTAGCAATGTTATCTTTTTGCCAAAAATGGATTAATTCAATGTGTAATGTTCTAAAGCTCAGAACAAAGCCTCTAACCAATGTATTTGAATTTAATTTATGAGTGTATAATATATTAGAACCTGTAAACCAAGTACAAGCATGCTTTGGACAGAATTGCAAGTTGTAGCAATGTGTAAAATGCCTTGGACAAAAGTGATAATTTGCCATTTTCAAACTTTCGATTCTCCCTAACCATGAATGATCTTGGAGAGTTCTTGGACATTTTGTAAAGCTTGTAACATGCTCTACAATCCATATTTGAAATGAATTTTGATATTCCAATTGGAACTATGTTCAAAATTTCCATGAAGATAGGTCAAAATCCTGCCTAAACTAGGGCAAAATTTCACTAAGTTAGAAAGTTTTTGGACCCTTATTCACAAAATCATAACTTGAGATCCAAGCATCTTTTGGGAAAACTTTGTGAATCAAAGTTGTATATTTTATGGAGGAATACAACTTTCAAGTTGGAATTTTTCTTTGAATCCAATTGCATCATGGTGAAAAAGTTGGGAAAAGTTGGGGAAAAATAAGAAATTTTCATAACTTGGAAAATTTCTAAGTTATGAAAATTTTCCATTTCAAACCCTAATTTCCAAAATTAGGTTTCTTGGTGAACAAGTTTCATGTTTTGACACATATTGATGAAAAATTATCTTTGGCACTTGATTTTGACCAAAAAGTCAAAGTTTGACTTTTCAGTGTACAGTTGATTTTTGATCAGTTGACTGGAAAATTCATCTGTCAATCCAATGCTTTTGAGATCTTTTGAACCTTGTGATTAGGTCAAGATGGTGCCATTGAGTCCTTCAAATCATTCTTGAACCAAATTTGCCATTGGCTAGGTGAAAAATCATAAATTGCCCTTCTACAGTCAAAACCCTAAAAATGACCATTTTGCCCTTTTGATTATCTGATCAAATTTCTTGAGTAGTTGTGGTCCAAACTTGATCAAATGGTTCATATGAGTCTATAATGTTGATGTGGATCAAAAATTATGAGGTTTGACTTTAAATTGACCACAGTTGACTTTTTCCCCAATACAGTTGACTTTTAGGTCAACTGTCCAATTGACTGGGCAAAAGTTTGATTCAAAGCTTGAAACTTGGTATGAGAAATATTATAAGTCCAACATGAAGTATGAAAGTCACATTGAGCATTGGAAATCCAAAAATCCATGTGCAAACTCAAACCCTAATTTCAGGTCAACAGTGCAAGGAGATGTCTTGAGTTGAGCAAACCCTAATCTGGTATGGAGTCCAAAGAGTCTTGTGAGGAAAATCTTGATAAAATGAGAGGGAAAATTTTAGGGTACAACAGCTGCCCCTGTTCAATCTTCTTGAACCTGAAGAGTTAGATTGGCGAGTTTTTCGTTCGTGACTCGAAGGTAAAAGATGATTGGACACTAGAGTGCCCGTAAATTTGCACTCGTCAAAATGTAGTTGAGGGAATGGGCTTAAAGATGCCATTTGGAAAGGTGACAGAATATTGTCGAAGATGGGCTTAAAGATGCCATCCAAAATTGTTTGTTGAAAATCAGGAGAATGAACATCAGAATGGTATCCGTATCTGGAACGTATCTGAGTTGTATCTGAAGATTGGATCTGTATGAGCAAGGGAATGGCGTCTGTGTCTGGAGCGTATCCGAGTTGTAACTGTACTTGATTCTTGAATGAATAACAGAATGACTACCGTGTCTGGAGTGTATCTGTATTGTATCTGAGTCTGAATAAGCAACAGAATAGCATCTGTGTCTGGAACATCTCTGGGCTGGGGAAAATTTTGAATGAGTGACAGAATGGCTTATGTGTCTGGAGCGTATTTGGACTGTATCTGAAGTTGAGATCTGTATGAGTAACAGAATGACTTCCGTGTCTGGAGCGTATCTGAACTGTAACTGGGATCTGGGCAAGTGACAGAATGACTTCCGTGTCTGGAGTGTATCTGAACTTGAATTTGATAGTTGAATCTGAATGATAAATAGAATGGATTCTGTATCTGGAGTGTATCTAATTTGTATCTGATTGTTGAAGTCTGAATGAGCGACAGAATGGCATCTGTGTCTAGAGTGTATCCGTACTGTATCTTGACTTTGAATTCTGAATGAGTAATAGAATGGCCTCCGTGTCTGGGGTGTATCTATATTGTATCTGAATAAGAGATCTGAATGAGTAACAGAGTGACTTCCGTGTTTGGAGTGTATTCGTACTGTATCTGAAATCTTTGAATATTTGTTAGAGATAGCTTTTAATCTTATCCTGAAAAGGGTAAAATGTTAGCTGAAACACAAAGTTATGTTACATGAAATGTATGATGCAATAAAATGTGTTTTATCAATGTTTATGATATATGAATGTAATGTATGCGCATGTAAGCTGATTTTCTGTCTTGCTGAGGAAAATAAATCCTTGATGACTGGAGATAATAAAATCCTTGACTGCTGTCGGGGAAAATAAGTCCTTGGCCGCTGTTGGAGACTCAAAATCTTTGATTGTTGAGGATGAGAAATCCTTGGACCACTGTTGGGGATAGAAAATCCTTGGCAACTCGCGGGGATTATCAAAAACTTTGACAACTTCTATGGGGATGTGAGAATCTTTCACGACTTTCCTGGGGATATGGGATCCTTCAAGTCTTTGGAGTTGGAGTATTGACAAAAAATCTGCTTGGGGAAATAATGCCATGTACTGCCTGAGAAATCTGCTTTGGAGAATCCAGAGAACTTTGAAGACTATGGTTGGGGATTACACAATTGGGAATCCTTACTCGGCTGCAGAATAGGGAAAACTCTGGCAATCTCTACCAAGGATCAAACAAAGGAAAACCTTGATCTGTTGGAGAATAAGGAAGACTCTGATGGCTTCTGTGGGGAATTAAGAATGAGAATCTTCAATCTGCTAGGGGAATCTGAATCCTTGGGGACTTCAAGCTGAGGAGTCAAGAATGAGAATCTTCGATCTGTAGGGGATTAAAAATTCTGACAAATTCATGCTGGCGACTAATGAAGCATTTGGCAACTTTACTGGGGAATCAAAAATGAGAATCTTCATTCTATTGGGGAATAAAAACTTTGTGGGGAATAACTATACTGCTGGGGAGTAGCTATCCTGCTGGAGAGTAAGCTCAGGACTCTGGGGGAAAAGCTTATTCCTGTTTGGAAGAAGTTCAGGAGTTTGGATTATATGCCATTCTACTGGGGAATTATCTTAGTCTGGGGATAAGACAAAAGTTAACTGTTATCTGGTTGATTCTCGGACTTTAAGACAACTTGTTGGGGAATCTGGGGAAAACTGAATGGTTTCCGCTGTGGATTGGTAGTTGGAAATTTGACTCCGTTGGGGAAGAAGGTTTACTCTCTGCTGAGGGTCTGTAGTTCAAGGTTTTTGCTCCACTGAGGATTGGGAGTTTGAAGTTTAACTCTGATGGTGGATCAAGGGATTGAAATATAACTCCGCCAGGGATTGGGAGTTTGAAGTTTTGACTTTGGCGGGGGTTTGAAATTTAATTCTGCTGGGGATATGTATTTCAAGGTTTTAGCTCCGCTGAGGATCTAGATGATGTGCTGCAGGGGATTTCTCTTGGAATAGCCTGAAGACGTTTTCCTATACTTTCAACCTGTCAGTAATTTTTCTTTCCCATTTCGTTTATTTGTAAACAGTGATTATATTCAAATGCATATGCTCATTAATAAATCATTGGACATTTTTAATAAAACACAAGTGTAAAAAAGAAAAGACAAATAGTTTTCTGCACTTTGAAGTATCTTTGTATTAACTTTGTGTGAGTATTTTGTACAAAGGGGACAAACATCCTAGTAAGAGAATGTTATCATAAAAATGAGAAAAATTTATACAAAGAAAGATGGCTATGTGTGAAAATTCCATGGGGTTCCCATTCTGCTATAGCCTTCATAACTCTGAATATCTTGTCCATTCCTTGCTTTGTTCGAAGATGATTGAGTTGATCAGAAGCCCGGAGCTTGTCTGTGAATAGATTGTCCTTAAAGTGATTCGACGCGACATAGTCATACGCTTTAATTCCCTAACTTTTGCCTGGACCGCCCTTTCGGGTTTTTGATCCACCGGGAAACCCTTTTTTGCCCAAGTCGCCCTTTCGGGTTTTCAACTTGCCGGGTGTACAGAGATTTTTTTTATTTATCCCTAATTTTTGCCTGAACCGCCCTTTCGGGTTTTCGATTCACCAGGATGACCATTTTTGCCCAAGTCGCCCTTTTGGGTTTTCAACTTGCTGGGTCGTCTATGCGTAGTATCTTTTGACTATGTCGGCGTTCGCAGGGTGCGGCAAGTCATCACCGTCCATGGTGGTTAGAATCATTGCCCCACCAGAGAAGATGTTCTTGATCATAAATGGTCCTTCGTAAGTAGGAGTCCATTTTCCCCGGGGATCACTTTGCGGTAAGATGATCCGCTTGATTACAAGGTCCCCGACTTGATATACCTGGCGTCTGAATTTCTTGTTGAATGCCTTGATCATCCGTTTCTGATACACCTGACCATGGCAAATAGCAGTAAGCCGTTTTTCGTCGATCAAATTAAGTTGATCAAGTCGGGTCTGAATCCAATCGTCTTCACTCAAACCAGCATCTTTCATGATTCTCAAGGAGGGAATCTGAACCTCGATAGGTAAAACGGCTTCCATGCCGTATACCAAAGAATAGGGTGTTGCCCCAGTTGAAGTGCGTGCCATGGTACGGTACCCGTGCAGAGAAAACGGTAACATCTCATGCCAGTCCTTGTAGGTGATTGTCATTTTTTGTATGATTTTCTTAATATTTTTGTTCGCAACTTCTACAGCACCATTCATCTTTGGCCGATAGGGAGATTGTTGTACCCCAAAATTTGCCCTCCCATTTCTCAATGATTTCTCATCACAAGACCCTTGGAGCTCAAGATCCAGTTAGGGTTTCCTCTGCTCAAAACTTCTCCTAGCATTGTTGACCCAAATTAGGGTTTGTGTTTGCACAAAGATGTTTTGACCTAAAATTCCTAAGATGACTTTCATGCTTCATGTTGGACTCCCAAGTTTATCCACATCAAGTTTCAAGCCTTGATTCCAAACTTTGCCCAGTCAATTGGACAGTTGACCTGGAAATCAGCTGTATTGGGGAAAAAGTCAACTGTGGCCAATTGACAGTCAAATCTCATGAAAATTGACCCACATCAACATTATGAACTCATATGGACCATTTGATCAAGTTTGGATCACAATTCCACAAGAAATTTGATCAGATCATCAAAAGGGCAAAATGGTCATTTTTAGGGTTTTGACTGCACAAAGGCAATTTTTGACTGTTTGACCTATCCAATGGCAAACCAAGCTCACATATGGACTCAAGGACCCCATGGAATTGTCTTGACATGCTCAACAAGTTCAAAAGATCCCAAATTCACAAGATTGACAGTTGAATTTCCCAGTCAATTGATCAATTTTGAATGTATACTGAAAAGTCAAACTTTGACTTTTTGGTCAAAATCAAGTGTCAAGATTCATTTTTCATCAAAACATGCCAAATCATAAAACTTGTTCATCAAGAAATCAAGAATTGCAAATTAGGGTTTGAAATGAAGATTTTTCATAACTTAGAATTTTTCTAAGTTATGAAAAACCCTAATTTTTTCCTAACTTTGCCCCACTTTCTCACCAAGATTCATTTGGATTCAAGTAAAAGTAAAAACATGAAAGTTGTATCCTATTGCATAATCTACAACTTTGATTCACAAAGTTTTCCCAAAAGAAGCTTGTATCTCAAGTTACAATTTTTGGAACAAGGGTGCCAAACCATTCTTAACTTAGAGAAAATTTGACCTATTTTAAGCAAGGTTTTTACCTAACTTCAGGACCATTTTTCACATACTTCCACTTGGAATTTCAATTTGCATTTCAAAGATGGATTGTAGTACACATTCCAAGCTTTCCAAAATGTCCAAGAACTCATCAAACAACCTCATGGTTAGGGAGAATCGAATTTGGCAAGTTGGGAAAAAGTCACTTTGATTCATGGCCATGTACATGTTCATAACTTGTGCAATTTTTCAAATCAGCTTGCACAACTTGATTACAGGTCCTATATCCCATTTGCACTCAATAATTAAATGCAAACCCTTTGTGTTCAAGCCTTGCATTATGTGTTTAAGCATTACATGAAGGTTTAGTCTTAAAATAGAAAAAGCAAATTATCCATTTTTGAAAAGGTATGGCTTTATGTCAAAAGCAAATCCAAGAAGTACCAAAGCATATCTCTGAAGCACAAGTCAAGGAGCATAACACACTGACCAAGACTAATGTATGCAGCATAGATTGGGGGCCTCCATCAGTCTAAAACACAACTTGACCTTTTCTTGCTTAAGTGTGAAGAAATATTGCATAACATAAGACAACTCTCATTTCCTGTAAACCAAGCTTAAGCAAACTTGTCAAACACCTTCTAATCATCAAACCTAAGCTGAAACATGAGCTATCCACCTCCATTGCCCTCTCAAACACAGAATCACCTTCAAACTGTCCAAACAGAGCACCTACTGCAGTTTGAATCCCACAACTCATTTCCATCGTGCATTCTTGCCCAAACCAGTTCAAACACCTTCCCTACCATCAATCCAAACTATCCAAAGCATTAGAAGTGGACTGTAACTCCTCTAATCAGTTTGGCCATTTTCATTTTCTTGTTTTGCAGGTGGAGTGCTACAACTCGATTCAGCTAGTTTCAAAGCAAAGTAAAACTTGGAATAGCATCCCTGGACATCAAGGAAGCTGTACCAATCATCACCTTGCTCTGAAAGTACCTCCATCATCAGATACAACTTCAACTGAACAGGTATATTCTTGAACTTCTATCTCCCAATGTAGGCATCATTAGCTCTAAGTTTGTGAATAAGAAGTGTTCTACTCATGCCCCTGAAACTGTACATACCTTTACTTTTCATTTATTTTACATATACTGTGAGAATTTAAGGTCGGAATATGGATAAAAAATTAGGTTAAGATTTGGGAATGATGAAATTCTCTCTCATTTTTGAGAGTTAGGATGAGTTCTTTACATATTCAGAATCGTGGCTTGATGATTAACATTTCTTATGTTGTAAGTTTGTGCAAAAAGTCAAGGAATCCAGATGTTTGAATCAGTGTACAGGCGCGCGTTTTTGACATTATTTCTGGCCAGAGGTTGAAGAAGGACTTGGTGGGCTGGGCCTGTTTTGTTATTTCTTTTCACACCATGTTTTTGCTTTTACACCCCATAGGCCCATTTTGCTTATTTGCATGATTTTTTGACTTTTCTTTTTTTATTCTGACTTATTTATTTTTGCTAATAATATTAAAAACATAAAAAATATTTTTCACACCATTTTTATATTTTTTAGGCATTTATTTGTTTATATTGATATTTGTATGTAAATAAATACATAATATTATTATTTAGAATAAATAGAAAAAATAATGTAAACACATTCATTTTTTTGATTTTTATTTTCTTTTATCCTATGAAAATATTTTATATAAAATATACTTTTTTTATAAATATTAAATATTATTATTTTATATATATAATACATATTTAGAAAATAATACAAATATATATATATATATATATATATTTATTAGTATATTTAGGTTAAAATACAAAAATACATACATTTTTCTCTTATTAATATTTGACCTCAAAAAATACTTTTTTATAAATGTACTTCCTTTTTATTTTATTTTTGTATATAATAAATAAATATTTGTACATATTAAATAATTAATATATTTACTTAATAAAATTAGGGTTTTACCCTAAACATAAAAAACTCCAAAAAATAATACTTTTTATTTTGATTATTTGACACATAAAAAACCTTTTTGCATCTTGCATATTCATTTTTATTTCTCTTTAATTTGTGCAATTAATTATCTTGTAAATAATTCCAAATTGATGTGATAGCTAGGTTTAAATTCCTTGTCAAATACCCCCCATTTGAACATTTGTACCCCCCTTCCCATATTGTGTTGTAATAGCTTAGGAACTTTACTTTTCGCACTTTATTGCTTTCTAAACATACCATGTTAGAATTAGGGTTTGTATGCAAATAAAAAGAACAAAAATAGTTTGACCTAATTTCAAGATAATCAAGCATGAAAATGGACAACACATATCACACTTGCACCCCTAGGGTATTCCACTTGTTGCCTTCAATAAATGGGCCATATTGCATGTTAGGTCTCTTTGGGCAAAACAAACACAATTCAAATGATCATAGTCCCTCAATGACGCTTTCGAAAAGTTGCCTAAAAAATGATCAAGTCCCTTAAAGGAAAATTGCCCAAAGATACTTGGCGCCATTGCAATTATGGTCTAAACGATGACCCGCGCTCGTCCCTTTCACATCCTAACACAAGATTGTCCACCAAATGCAATGGTGGAACAAAATTGTTAAAAGGGTTAAAACATAACAAAAATCTTTGAGAACTTTAGGGTAGATAGCTCTTAAGTACTTGTCAACTTGCAAAACAAAAACACTTGCCTATTTTTCAAACCACACTTCACAAACACTTTCAAAACAAACTTTCAAAAAACCTTGAAACATCTTTTTAAAAAGACCAACACCTTTTGTAAAACATTCGAGTAAAGAATTGTTACAAGGGTAGCCTAGACAAGGCATCTTTTTCAAAACATTTTCAAAACCACACACACAAAGCACCATTTCAAACAATTGAAAAGCAAAGGCAAGTGATCTAAGCAAGTAACTAAGAGCCCATGGATAACCATGGATAGAAAGGGTGCTAATACCTTCCCTTTCTATAATCTACTCCCCGAACCCACGAAATATCTCAAAAGGTTTTTGCTGTGCTTTTTTTAACCTTTCCTTTAGGATAAAATAAAAGGTCGGTGGCGACTCTTGCTCAACCGAAACATTTGCGAAAATAAACGCAAAATCCTAGTCAGTTCTCCCACCGTATCACAGAGATGAATTGTGATGTTGAATCTGGAACTGCTCGCACAGAGCGGTGATCATAGTAATTTTCAGGTTTGTACCATTGTCGGTGATGATCCTTTTGGGGATGTCGTACTGGCAAATAAGGTTCTATTTGATGAAGCGGGCAACCACATTCTTTGTGACGGATGCGAAGGAGGTTGCTTCGACCCATTTGGTGAAGTAATCAATGGCCACCAGGATGAAGCGGTGTCTATTAGATGTTGTAAGCTTGATCTCTCCAATCATGTTGATTCCCCACATAGCGAATGGCCAAGGAGCTGTTAAGACATTGAGAGGAACTGGAGGTATATGTACCTTGTCCGCATATATTTGACATTTATGGCATGTTCGGGAATGTTGATGGCAGTCAGCTTCCATGGTAGACCAGTAATAGCCTTCCCGCAGAATCTTCTTAGCCATCGTATGTCCGCTAGAGTGAGTGCCAAAGGTACCATTGTGCAGTTCAGCCATGATCTGCTCAGCCTCAACCTTGTCCACACAACGGAGCAGAATGCAATCATGATTGCGCTTGTATAGGATACCATTGCTTAAGAAGAACTTTGTCGAGAACCTCCTTAAGAACTTTTTGTCGTTGACTGAAGCTCCTTCAGGATATTCTTGTGCTTCGAGATACCTTTTGACTTCGTGAAACCAAGGTCGGTCCACTACTTCTTCGGTATTAATCTCGTGACAATGTGCAGGTTCTTCCATCCGTTCAATGGTAATTTGGGGAGCCTCATGCTCCCAGTTAAGTTTAAACATGGATGACATTGTAGCTAGAGCATCTGCTAGCAGATTTTCTTCTCGCGGGAAGTGCTCAAAGGTAATCTGCTCGAAATATGGTAACAATGTCAGGACATGTTCTTTGTAAGGGATGAGGTTCGGATGTTTAGTATCCTACTCTCCTTTGATTTGACTGATGACCAAATTTGAGTCCCCAAATACAATCAAGGATTTGATTCCCAAGTCTATGGCAGCCTTGAGACCAAAGATACAAGCTTCATACTCGGCCATGTTGTTGGTGCAGCTGAAGAAGAGTCTGGCAGTGAAAGGTGTATGGAAACCTTTTGGAGAGATAAGTATTGCACCGATACCGTTTCCAAGTGCATTGGAGGCACCATCAAAGTACAGGGTCCATTGGGATCCTTGTTCAGGTCCGTCATATGGTCTGAAGTCTTCAATATTGTCCAAGGTCATAATGTCCTCGTCAAGGAATTCGAATCTCATGGATTGGTAATCTTCGACAGCTTGGTGGGCCAGATGATCGGCTAGCACACTCCCCTTTATAGATTTTTGGGTCATGTATTGTATATCATACTCCGTGAGGATCATCTACCACCTTGCTATTCTTCCAGATAAAGTAGGCTTCTCAAAGATGTACTTGATCGGATCCATCTTAGATATCAGCAAAGTGGTATGAGTCAACATATACTGCCTTAGCCGGCGAGCAGCCCATACCAAAGCACAACAAGTTTTCTCGAGCAGTGAGTATCGGGTCTCACCATCGATAAACTTTTTGCTAAGGTAATAAATGGAATTCTCTTTTCGGCCAGACTCGTCATGTTGGCCTAGTACGCACCTGTTGTACCCCAAAATTTGCCCTCCTATATTCTTCAAGGTTTGTCAAGGATCATCTTCAAATGGTTCAAGATGCCTCAAGGATTGCACAGTTCAAATGCCTCCTAAGCCAGCTGAAATTAGGGTTTTGTTTCTTTCAAGGAATTTGAGGTTTTCAATGGTCCAATCAAGTCCCATAGGCCTATACATATTCTCAAGCATCTACATGACAAGTCTCAAGACTCACAGTACCAATTTGCCCAGTCAAAAGGCTCATTTGATCCATAATCAACTGTAGGGGAAAAATGGTCATTTTACAGTCAAAAGTCAGAATTTTTGGTCAACATCTTATTTTGAGTTCACAATCATCATTTGATCAAGTCTTGATCATGATTCCACAAGCATGGCTCAAAAATCATCAAGATGCAAAAAGTTACTATTTTTGGACAATAGAAAAGTCAATTGTATCTTGACCAAGGCATAACTTTTTCATGGTTCATCAGAAAAATACCATCCAATGCTCATTTTGATGGGTATGACATTTCCTACAATCCATCTTCACATTCCAAGTCCAAGAAATGCTCTCACAAAAAGGTATCAATTTCTACATTATAGGTCAAATTCAAAAGTCAACAAAAATGAACTTTAAGTCAAAGACCATAACTTGAGATTGGTAAATCCAAATGACATGGGACCAAAGGAATTGGTTAGAGGACTTCAAGACCTTTCCAAAATGTCCAAGAACATGTTCATATGATCGAAATTGAGCAGGATATGCATTGGAGAAGTTGGGAAAATTTTGTGAATTTACAAAAGTCAACTTTGCTCAAAACACTTTGTTTTTGCTAATGGGCCTCAAATTTCTTCTTGAAACTTTATCCAAGGCCTATGCACGACCCATCAAGCTTAAATTGAATTATTTTCTTATTTTTTATTAATTAATTGGATTTTTAATCAATTTTAATTCATTTAATTAATTTAAATTGTAGGAAATACAAAGATTTGATTTTTCAATCTTTTTGTGAAGCAAAAGTGGTCAATATATGCTGGAAATTTCGTGTGCAAATCAAAGGGACAAGAATCTCCAAGTTTGGCAAGTTTTTCCAATCAAAAAGATTTAAAAATATATGATTGCAAATCAAATATTCAAACCATTATTCAATGGATCTTTGCTCAAGGATTTGACCTAATTCTATTCTACTATAAGTACACAAGCCAACCCTAATGCCATATACGTGAATTTGCTGCAGAAAAGCCATAACCACATTCAAGAAAATTCATAGAAAAGTCAAAACTGATTTCCATATTCTAGCATAATTCAAAGCTTTTTATTAATTCTAACATGTTGCAGGAGTCCCCAGAGACGTATTGCAATCAAAACCATACGCTAAAGCTCAAGAAATACTCAAGAACAGACCCACGGTTTGCTTCTCATGTCCATAATCGTATTGGCTATTTCATGCATAATTAACATGCTTTATTCATTGTTTTGTATTGCTTGAGTTCATATAAAGCTAATGGTATTAATTAATTGGATTATAGTGTGCAGAATCGTAAGTTGCCATTGACAAAATCTAGGGTTCTTGAGCTTCCAAATTGGGGATTTATTATCCAGGGAAAATTAGAACCTCTAAGACATATGGTTGAAACTGTCAGAACAAGACGAATACGTTGGCACCATCGCGAAATATTTATGTTCATTGTAGCCCTAATCGCTATTATTGGTCATCATGTTTTGTGGGGGTTAAAAACCCCCGCTATCTAACTGTGTTTTTTACAGGCAAACGAGGAAGATGAATACATGGTGATACATGGTTGGTCTATTCAAAAATAAGCGCGCGTTTTCTTTTATGCAGCATACTGTTTGATTTTTTAATATAATGATTACTTGGTATTATAATATCAATTGCAGCGTAATGGCCTAGTGGATGGTGCGCTGGCTGAGGATCATTGGGACCTGGGTTCGATTCCCAGGTCCCCCAAAATAATTGTTTCATATTTTTCTTCATGTAATTACATACAGGTCTCCAAAAGCGTTCCACCATACGCTTCTCATCTCAGCATGCCAAGTGGCCACAAGTTTGGATCTAAAGGTCCGGATTGGAAGACCATGGTACTCCCTAGTCAATGCATGCCTGGACAATTCCCAAAGTCAAACGTGGCTGAATAGCTTAATGGGCTTCAGATTGCTGTCTCACCTCCATAATGGGCCCATCACCCCCTGGTTTCTTTATTCTTTTTCTTTTCTATTTTAATTTATATTTAATTATTTTATTAATTATAATAATTATTATTATTATTTAGTTACCTCACAAATTATATTTTCATAATAAATTCAGAAAATTAAATATTTTTATTATTAATTATTATTATTATTAATTTCACCTTTTAATTATTATTTTTGTAAATAAATGTAAATTAATTAATTTAGTCTTGTTTTAATTAGGTTAATTTTAATTATTTTCATAAACAAATAAAATAAAGTAGAATTAGGGTTTTCTTGATAATTTTAAATTCTTTTCTTTTATTTCATTAAAAACATAAAAAATACTTTTTCTTTTAATTAATTAATTAATTAATTAGGTTTAGGTTTAATGTTTAATTAAATGCAAAAAAGGACCAAAATTCATTCTTTTCTCAAAAAGAGTCAAAACCCTAAGGACGTCCCTGATTTAATTTCTTTGCGCGCATATTAAATTTTGATCATATTCATGTAATTGCTCCGAGAATGTAATAGCCTAATTAGGATTTTTATCGCTTTCTTTTATTTTCTCGCATTTACTTTTCAAGGGTTGCTTTTGGCGATGTAAATACCCGACGCCTTGTAATAGCGTAGATTTACTTTCCGCAATTTACTTTCCGCACAATTATTAACTGTTAACTATGCATGACAAGACTTGCCTGAAAATTAAAATCAACCCGTAGCTCACCATAACATGTGCGAAGATAACTTAAATGAAACTTGACACACTCGCACATGCCACTCCTAAGGTACGCCTCACTTGGTTGCCTCGACGTGGTCATTGAGTATAGGGTGTTTTAGAGGTCGCCCTCCTGTCTAAAGATCCAAGTTGCCTCGAAATGGTTTCCTCGGATAAAAAGGATCTAGGACATTAGGGTTACCGCTAAGGCGTCCTACTATTGCTTTGGTGACCACACATGTCCCTATAATCGAATTGACCCGAAACTCCAACGACGGTGCTACCTATTTCTCAATAGTGGGATAGTACTGTCTAAAGGACATTTACACAACTTAATTTCCTTTGGGTAGGTAGAGGTTCTAAGGTACTTGCTCTTTCAAAACCAAAAAAATTTTCGCACTTACACTTTTCTGACAAAAGTTTTCAAACAATACTTCATACACTCTTGAGGACTGATACAAGAGTCAAAACGAAGTTTTCAAACAAACTTTTTCAAAACCCACAAACACAAGAAAAGCAAACATTTTTGAAAACATAGTGAGCAAGTACCTAAGAGCCCGTGGATAACCACGGATAGAAAGGGTGCTAACACCTTCCCTTTCTATAATCTACCTCCCGAACCGAGAAACATCTCGAAAAGGAATTTTGCTGTGCTTTTGTCCTTTCCTTGTTGGAGAAAATAAAAGACGGTGGCGACTCTTGCTTACCGCGACATTTCGCGAACCAGCATTTCAAAACAATCAGTTCTATTTCCACCGATCATAGAACTGGCGACTCTGCTGGGGAATATTGATAAGTGAGGTGTACCTTAGGATTAGACCACTCTTATGTTTTCAATTGAATGCTTTGTTTGCTTTAATATTGTGGGCTTGGATCGGAGTTTCATAGATCCTAACCCGGATCTGGGGAATACCCTTTAGGTAGCAATAAGCTGTGAGGGACCTGTTCGGCGTAGACCGACACGGGTGAAGAAGTAGCTACGTTGGTGTGACACCTTGGTCTGTACCGATATCCCTTGTGTTGGAACGAGGAGAATATGGGTCTTCTGAGGAGTCATTAAGCACCAACCGACCTTAGAACCTTAAATTGACCCAACTTGGCCATAGAACAGTAGCAGTATGCTACACTCATTGAGGCTAAACTCTCGCGATGGTTCCGGCCGCAAGAAAAGGTTGCGAAGCTGGAGTTATGACCGATTGAGGGTAGTCAGTGATATTGAGATCCTCTAGAACCCGGTTACTATTTCTAGGACAGGTCTTAACCAACTTAAACTGAAAGAGGGTAGTACCTAAACTTCATGCCGGCCTGAAATCTAAGGGCTCTTTTGTGTGACTTGTGTGCCTTCAAACTTGAACTACTTGCACATTCTTGTTATCTGACAACATGAGTTCCTTGCAGGTTTTGTTTACAGTCCTTAATCTGGGCTTATAACAGGGTTTACTTACATCACTCCACGCATAGCATAACATCATACCATCATACCATTGCATACATCCTGCATAAGGACTAACCCGTTTCAAGGATCTCAAGGGTTTGTGATGCAGGTCATGATGAACCAAATGTCTAGCAAGGGGCAAAGGGGATTTATTTTCCTCTAGCCAAGGTTGCTTGGAGATCAAAACACGATAACTTGAGTCAGGGGCTATGACCCACTCGATATGGTGAGCCTGACTCTTGAAGAAGGACTCTCAACAACATGAAGTTCCTTCAATCTAGCCACCAGATTCAAACTCTAATGGTTTCTTTGTTTACCCCACGAGATCCTTGAAAACATTGCATACATATATCATACATATCATTGCATAACAGGTCATCTGATACAAGTCTCTCATGTTCTCGCTGTTTATTTCAGCAATGGCTTTCCAACAAGACAACCAGGATCTCCATACTCAAGAGACTCAGTTCAGGGAGATCTTCCTAAGCCTATCCAAGGGGCGGGAAGAGTTGAGAACACTCCTCATGGGGAATTTGATCAAGAAGAGTCCTGAAGACAGCAAGGACGAATGGCTGAAACATCTGCAAGTTGAGGTAGATGCAATGAGAACCCAGATGCTGGGGCAGATGGCTCTTATCCAAGGTTTAGCTCAGGAACAAGAAGAGTTGCGAGCCATGATCAACCAGCTTCATCAAGACAGATACAATAGTATGAAGCAAACGGTCAAGGCTGGGGATCAAACCAGTAATCAGTCCCCAAGAAGACAAGAGTTTGGTATGGTGAAGAATGGACCTCCCCAAGTTGCTACTACATCAAGGGTCCAACAACAACCTCACCAAAAACAACAGGTTGATCAGAGCAAGCCAAACAAGCCCAGGAGGAAATTTACCAAGATCAACATGTCACCAACTCAAGCGCTACAACACATGTTGAAGACAGGGCTGATTACATTAAAGGATCCTCCCCGGAACCCAAATACTTCCGCTCCTACCTATCATCCCTATGAAAGGTGTGCATACCACTCTGACGGTCCAGGACATGACACCGACAACTGTTGGACTCTGAAGAACAAGATCCAAGACTTAATTGACGGGAGGGTGCTGGAGTTCATGTCGGATGGTGAGATGAAAATCTTCCACTGAGCCTTCTCCACCTGAGATGACTAGTTCAAACTAAGAGACTTTTGTTCATTTGAATTCTCAAGTTGTATTTTTCTTTGCTTATTCAAACATTTATTCATGTCAAACTTTGTTATTTCATTAATGCATTACATATGTCTGTTTTGAATCAATCCATTCGTATTCACTATATTCAAATTGCTTTCATTTTTGTTATGATGTTCAAACTCTCGATTAAAAAATTCTAAGCCTTTTGAGGGAGGATGACGAAAATGATACCACGATCTTTACAGTATGCTTTTGAACAGACCCCGCTGATGAGGTATAGGCATTGTTTCAAATCCTAAATAGTGGAGTTATAAGGAAGATAATCCCTCGTCAACCCCTTTGAGCCAAAGAAGTTGGAGTTTTTCTTTTCACAAAAATTAAAACCCTTAATCATAACCTGGGGCAGGATAGTTTTCTCAGTTGATCCAAGTGCACAATGAATGACATCAAAGGAGTCCTTCCAAAACAAAAGACAGTGATGGTTCCCTATAATCGTCAAGACAGGCAGTCGTTATCTTTCAAAATAAAAGCCCATTAAGTCAAAACCTATGAAGGAGACTTACAAAACTGGGGCATCCCGCTGACTGTAATCACAAAAGAAACAGTTCAGGCAAAAAAAGACAGGGATGACACAAATCGAAAAGAAAGAGGTCCTACAAACCCTCAACAAAAAAGAAATGATTGCCTATTCAAAATAAACTATCAGTATCCGAACCATCACCGGAATATCAGAGCAAAGACTCAAACAAAATCTAATGCACGATTAGCTGAGTTTAGGATTGAAGAACATCACGAAGAACGGGTGGGTACAAATAAAATTTGAGCCTTTATCCTTTGTTTCTTAAACCGTGAACCAGGCAACGTTATAACCCTTAAAAGTCCTAGCTGAAGCATGGGTTAGTTCGAAAGCATACTGTTACCAAAGGTATCCTGACTCCTGTAGGGTTTGTTGTAAAATCTTGAGTTGACATCACATTTTACGAAAATTTACTTGTTTTATTGAAAACTGCATTTCCAAAAAACTTCAAGACAGACATAAGCTTTGCATTCTTAAAATAAAATTGTTTGCATATGACTGTTTGTTCGAACAGCGGAGAAATTCGCACGATGAATATCTAGTGAACAAAAACCTTCTCAACAAAAAGAGTCACCTCAAGTGGAGAAACACTTCCAATCCAGGGGCACGGCATGAACATTGTCTATCATCTGGGGCAGTCAAGTCAAGATTCAAGGAACCTCTCAAAATGCCAAAATAGCTAGGGGCAAATCTCCGCCAGAGTCACTTGGGGCATTGGGCATGAATTCCAGCGACAAATCTGGTACGATCAAACATCTTCTGGTGGTATGACAACTCCCTACATTCTGAGAGCATGGACATAGTCGAAAAAATACTACGCATAATCAAAGACCCGCTAGGTCGACTGGCCTAGGAAAAAGTAAGGGCTTCCCGGCGAACCGAAAGGGTTCGGGCAAAAATAAGGGATGAAAATGAAAAAATTGTACACCCGGCAAGTCGAAAACCTGAAAAAGCGGCTTGGGCAAAAAAGGGTATCCCGGTGGACTGAAAACCCGAAAGCGTGGTCCAGGAAAAAGTTAGGGATCAAAAGCGTACGACTATGTCCCGTCATCTCGTCACATGCCTACCAGAAGAAGATTTTTCAGTCGGCAGTTATCAAGCACCTCCACAGGTACCTTCTCCCACAGAAGCTGGGGCAATAAGAATTGTCTAAGCAATCTAGTTGCTTTGTCCACCGAAGTACCAAGGTAAGAGTACGACCAAGTTACCTCCACTCCCTACGGAGTAAGACAAGAGTCAGCAATACTCTCCTCCCAAGCAGAGTTGGTCTCCCAGCAGCCCTAAAAAAGGAACAGTATCTCCAACAAGTCAGCAATACTCTCCCCCGAGCAGAGTTGGTCTGCCGTCATCCCTAAGGAAGTTGGGTATCCCCAGAAGATCTTAAAATTCTCCAGCAGAGTATACAGATATTCCTCAGCAAGCATCCCCGACAGTCTTCATATTCGTCAATGAAATATAAGATTGTTCCCCGGCGGAATACAAGATACCCCCAGTGGAACCATTTCCAGCACAGTCTAAAAAGTTTCCCCATGAGAGTTGAACCATCTCCCCAGTAGAGTCTGGAAGCTTGTCCCCTGCAGAGTACAAATGCATCTCCTCAGCCATATTCAGAAGGTTATCCCCACCAGAGTCTAACTGGGTTATCCTCAGCAAATTGCAACGGAAGGATCGTCCTCAGCGAAGTTCATTCTATCCCCCAGCGGAGTTCATCAAATTTCCCAACAGAGCTCATCATGAAAATCCCCAACAGAGCTTATCAACGGAGTCCCCAGCGGAGTTATCGTTAAAATTTCAGCGAAGCATCTCTTCCCACAGAGTAATTCCCCGCAGAGTAATATCTTCACCGGTTTATTCCCCAACGGAGTCATCTTCTCCTACCGGTTTATTCTTGTGATCATCTTCGTTCATCATCCCCAACGGAAACGAAGGACTCTACTCTTCAACATCAGCCCAGGATTCAACGAACTTCCCGGCATTCGTCAAGGATTTATTTTCCCCGACGAAAATACATTCATAAACATTTCGCATTTCATATCTCCTGCTCATATACATGATAAAGTGCATACGACACAATCTCATTTATTTTTGAGAACATCATGACATCATGCATCATGACATTGCATGCAACTAATGTTTTGCCTTTTCAGGAAAAAGTCAAATCAAAGGATGATTGCCATCAACTTTTTTTAAGTTCCAGATTCGATACCTGTATCTAGCCAGGGCATATCTGTGAGCAATTGATTGTAGATCTATACCTGTATCTAGCCAGGAAAGTTATCTGCATGAAGAGATTGAAGATCAATACCTGTAACAGGCCAGGAAGTTATCTTTCATTCTCAGGTCAGAGGTCTACACCTGTATCCAGCCAAGAAAGTTATCTCGACCAACCTTTTGAAGTTCCAGATTCGATACCTGTATTTAGCCAGGGCATATCTATGAGCAATTGATTGTAGATCTATACATGTATCTGGCCAGGAAAGTATCTGCATGAAGAGATTGAAGATCAATACCTGTATCTAGCCAGGAAGTTATCTTTCATTCTCAGGTCAGAGGTCTACACCTATATCCAGCCAAGAAAGCTATCTCGACCAACCTTTTGAAGTTCCAGATTCGATACCTGTATCTAGCCAGGGCATATCTATGAGCGATTGATTGTAGATCTATACCTGTATCTAGCCAGGAAAGTATCTGCATGAAGAGATTGAAGATCAATACTTATATCTAGCCAGGAAGTTATCTTTCATTCTCAGGTCAGAGGTCTACACCTAAATCCAGCCAGGAAAGCTATCCCGACCAACCTTTTGAAGTTCCAGATTCGATACCTGTATCTAGCCAGGGCATATCTGTGAGCGATTGATTGTAGATCTATACTTGTATCTAGCCAGGAAAGTATCTGCATAAAGAGATTGAAGATCAACACTTGTATCTAGCCAGGAAATTATCTTTCATTCTCAGGTCAGAGGTCTACACCTGTATCCAGCCAGGAAATCTATCTCGACCAACCTTTTGAAGTTCCAGATTCGATACCTGTATCTAGCCAGGGCATATATGTGAGCAATTGATTGTAGATCTATACCTGTATCTAGCCAGGAAAGTATCTGCATGAAGAGTTTGAAGATCAACACCTGTATCTAGCCAGGAAATTATCTTTCATTCTCAGGTCAGAGGTCTACACCTGTATCCAGCTAGGAAAGCTATCTCGACCAACCTTTTTAAGTTCCAGATTCGATGCATGTATCTAGCCAGGGCATATCTGTGAGCGATTGATTGTAGATCTATACCTGTATCTATCCAGGAAAGTATCTGCATGAAGAGTTTGAAGATCAACACCTATATCTAGCCAGGAAATTATCTTTCATTCTCAGGTCAGAGGTCTACACCTGTATCCAGCCAGGAAAGCTATCTCGACCAACCTTTTGAAGTTCCAGATTCGATACCTGTATTTAGCCAGGGCATATCTGTGAGCGATTGATTGTAGATCTATACCTGTATCTAGCCAGGAAAGTATCAGCATGAAGAGATTGAAGATCAATACATGTATCTAGACAGGAAGTTATCTTTCATTCTCAGGTCAGAGATCTACACCTGTATCCATCCAAGAAAGCTATCTCGACCAACCTTTTGAAGTTCCAGATCAATACCTGTATCTAGCCAGGGCATATCTGTGAGCGATTGATTGTAGATCTATACCTGTATCTAGCCAGGAAAGTATCTACATGAAGAGTTTGAAGATCAACACCTGTAAAAGGCCAGGAAATTATCTTTCTTTCTCAGGTACGCAAGTTCTCACTAAGGAATCTCTTACGCGATCAACATCTCCAGATGGCATCTTTAAGCCCATCTCCTCAACTCTCCCCTTACATCTCCAAATGGCATCCATAAGCCCATTCCCGACAAGATTCTGTTACATTTCCAGATGGCATCTATAATCCCATCCTCCTATCCATCATATCTCCAAATGGCATCTATAAGCCCATTCTCGCCATCACATTGCTGATACCACATTATGCGAGTGCAAATTTCTGGGCACTCTAGTGTTCAATCATCTTCCACCTTCGGATCACGAAAGGCACGCAAGCCAATCTACATCCTCAGGTTTAAGAAGATTGAACAGGGGAAAATGTTGTACCCCAAAATTTGCCCTCCCATATTTTTCAAGGTTTGTCAAGGATCATCTTCAAATGGTTCAAGATGCCTCAAGGATTGCACAGTTCAAATGCCTCCTAAGCCAGCTGAAATTAGGGTTTTGTTTCTTTCAAGGAATTTGAGGTTTTCAATGGTCCAATCAAGTCCCATAGGCCTATACATATTCTCAAGCATCTACATGACAAGTCTCAAGACTCACAGTACCAATTTGCCCAGTCAAAAGGCTCATTTGATCCATAATCAACTGTAGGGGCAAAATGGTCATTTTACAGTCAAAAGTCAGAATTTTTGGTCAACATCTTATTTTGAGTTCACAATCATCATTTGATCAAGTCTTGATCATGATTCCACAAGCATGGCTCAAAAATCATCAAGATGCAAAAGGTTACTATTTTTGGACAACAGAAAAGTCAACTGTATCTTGACCAAGGCATAACTTTTTCATGGTTCATAAGAAAAATCCCATCCAATGCTCATTTTGAAGGGGATGACATTTCCTACAATCCATCTTCACATTCCAAGTCCAAGAAATGCTCTCACAAAAAGTTATCAATTTCTACATTATAGGTCAAATTCAAAAGTCAACAAAAATGCACTTTAAGTCAAAGACCATAACTTGAGATTGGTAAATCCAAATGACATGGTACCAAAGGCATTGGTTAGAGGACTTCAAGACCTTTCCAAAATGTCCAAGAACATGTTCATATGATCAAAATTGAGCAGGATATGCATTGGAGAAGTTGGGAAATTTTTGTGAATTTGCAAAAGTCAACTTTGCTCAAAACACTTTGTTTTTGCTAATGGGCCTCAAATTTCTTCTTGAAACTTTATCCAAGGCCTATGCACGACCCATCAAGCTTAAATTGAATTATTTTCTTATTTTTATTAATTAATTGGATTTTTAATCAATTTTAATTCATTTAATTAATTTAAATTGTAGGAAATACAAAGATTTGATTTTTCAATCTTTTTGTGAAGCAAAAGTGGTCAATATATGCTGGAAATTTCGTGTGCAAATCAAAGGGACAAGAATCTCCAAGTTTGGCAAGTTTTTCCAATCAAAAAGATTTAAAAATATATGATTGCAAATCAAATATTCAAACCATTATTCAATGGATCTTTGCTCAAGGATTTGACCTAATTCTATTCTACTATAAGTACACAAGCCAACCCTAATGCCACATACGTGAATTTGCTGCAGAAAAGCCATAACCACATTCAAGAAAATTCATAGAAAAGTCAAAACTGATTTCCATATTCTAGCATAATTCAAAGCTTTTTATTAATTCTAACACGTTGCAGGAGTCCCCAGAGACGTATTGCAATCAAAACCATACGCTAAAGCTCAAGAAATACTCAAGAACAGACCCACGGTTTTCTTCTCATGTCCATAATCGTATTGGCTATTTCATGCATAATTAACATGCTTTATTCATTATTTTGTATTGCTTGAGTTCATATATAGCTAATGGTATTAATTAATTGGATTATAGTGTGCAGAATCGTAAGTTGCCATTGACAAAATCTAGGGTTCTTGAGCTTCCAAATTGGGGCTTTATTATCTAGGGAAAATTAGAACCTCTAAGACATATGGTTGAAACCGTCAGAACAAGACGAACACGTTGGCACCATCACGAAATATTTATGTTAATTGTAGCCCTAATCGCTATTATTGGTCATCATGTTTTTTGGGGGTTAAAAACCCCCGCTATCTAACTGTGTTTTTTACAGGAAAACAAGGAAGATGAATACGTGGTGATACATGGTTGGTCTATTCAAAAATAAGCGCGCGTTTTCTTTTATGCAGCATACTGTTTGATTTTTTAATATAACGATTACTTGGTATTATAATATCAATTGCAGCGTAATGGCCTAGTGGATGGTGCGCTGGCTGAGGATCATTGGGACCTGGGTTTGATTCCCAGGTCCCCCAAAATAATTGTTTCATATTTTTCTTCATGTAATTACATACAGGTCTCCAAAAGCGTTCCACCACACGCTTCTCATCTCAGCATGCCAAGTGGCCACAAGTTTGGATCTAAAGGTCCGGATTGGAAGACCATGGTACTCCCTAGTCAATGCATGCCTGGACAATTCCCAAAGTCAAACGTGGCCGAATAGCTTAATGGGCTTCAGATTGCTGTCTCACCTCCATAATGGGCCCATCACCCCCTGGTTTCTTTATTCTTTTTCTTTTCTATTTTAATTTCTATTTAATTATTTTATTAATTATAATAATTATTATTATTATTTAGTTACCTCACAAATTATATTTTCATAATAAATTCAGAAAATTAAATATTTTTATTATTAATTATTATTATTATTAATTCACCTTTTAATTATTATTTTTGTAAATAAATGTAAATTAATTAATTTAGTCTTGTTTTAATTAGGTTAATTTTAATTATTTTCATAAATAAATAAAATAAAGTAGAATTAGGGTTTTCTTGATAATTTTAAATTCTTTTCTTTTATTTCATTAAAAACATAAAAAATACTTTTTCTTTTAATTAATTAATTAATTAGTTTTAGGTTTAATGTTTAATTAAATGCAAAAAAGGACCAAAATTCATTCTTTTCTCAAAAAGAGTCAAAACCCTAAGGACGTCCCTGATTTAATTTCTTTGCGCGCATATTAAATTTTGATCATATTCATGTAATTGCTCCGAGAATGTAATAGCTTAATTAGGATTTTTATCGCTTTCTTTTATTTTCTCGCATTTACTTTTCAAGGGTTGCTTTTGGCGATGTAAATACCCGACGCCTTGTAATAGCGTAGATTTACTTTCCGCAATTTACTTTCTGCATAATTATTAACTGTTAACTATGCATGACAAGACTTGCCTGAAAATTAAAATCAACCCGTAGCTCACCATAACATGTGCGAAGATAACTTAAATGAAACTTGACACACTCGCACATGCCACTCCTAGGGTACGCCTCACTTGGTTGCCTCGACGTAGTCATTGAGTATAGGGTGTTTTAGAGGTCGCCCTCCTGTCTAAAGATCCAAGTTGCCTCGAAACAGTTGCCTCGGATAAAAAGGATCTAGGACATTAGGGTTACCGCTAAGGCGTCCTACTATTGCTTTGGTGACCACACATGTCCCTATAATCGAATTGACCCGAAACTCCAACGACGGTGCTACCTACTTCTCAATAGTGGGATAGTACTGTCTAAAGGACATTTACACAGCTTAATTTCCTTTGGGTAGGTAGAGGTTCTAAGGTACTTGCTCTTTCAAAACAAAAATAACTTTTCGCACTTACACTTTTCTGACAAAAGTTTTCAAACAATACTTCATACACTCTTGAGGACTGATACAAGAGTCAAAACGAAGTTTTTAAACAAACTTTTTCAAAACCCACAAACACAAGAAAAGCAAACATTTTTGAAAACATAGTGAGCAAGTACCTAAGAGCCCGTGGATAACCACGGATAGAAAGGGTGCTAACACCTTCCCTTTCTATAATCTACCTCCCGAACCGAGAAACATCTCGAAAAGGAATTTTGCTGTGCTTTTGTCCTTTCCTTGTTGGAGAAAATAAAAGTCGGTGGCGACTCTTGCTTACCACGACATTTCGCGAACCAGCATTTCAAAATAGTCAGTTCTATTTCCACCGATCACAGCACCCCATTGAATTCTCCAAGACAGTCAGATACATGATAAGTGGTCTTCCTTCGATGGGAGGCATCAAGATAGGAGGTTCTAGCAAATACTCCTTGATTTTATCGAAAGCAACTTGATAGTCATCATTCCATTTAACCACCTGATCTTTCTTCAACAGCTTGAAGATTGGCTCACAGGTAGATGTTAGGTGAGAAATGAACCTTGCAATGTAGTTTAGGCGTTCCAAGAAACCTCTGACCTCCTTCTCAGTGCGAGGGGCAGACATTTCTTGTATAGCTTTGACTTTGGCAGGATCAACCTCGATGCATTTGTTACTGACAATGAAACCCAAGAGTTTACCAGACCTGACTCCGAAAGTGCACTTGTTAGGGTTCAGTCTGAGCTTGTATTCTTTCAACCTGACAAACAGCTTTTGCAGATGGTTGAGGTGTTCTTCTTCTGTCTGTGAATGGGCTATCATGTCGTCTACGTAGACCTCTATCTCATGATGTATCATATCATGAAACAAAGCTACCATGGCGCGTTGATAGGTTGCCCCGGCAATCTTCAGTCTGAATGGCATCACTTTATAGCAGAACGTACCCCACTGTGTAACAAAAGTAGTTTTCTCCATGTCTTCAGGGGCCATTTTGATCTGGTTGTAAACTGAAAATCCATCCATGAAAGAAAATACCTTGTGCTGAGTTGTATTGTCAACCAAGATGTCAATGTGCGGTAGTGGAAAGTCATCTTTAGGGCTAGCCCTGTTTAAGTCTTTGTAATCCACGCACATTCTTACTTTGCCGTCCTTCTTAGGCACGGGCACAATGTTAGCAATCCATTGTGGATAGGAAGTAACAGCAAGAAAGCCAGCATTGAACTGCTTCGTAACTTCAGCTTTGATCTTTTCAGACATATCGGGCCTCATTCGGCGGACTTTCTGTTTAATTGGTGGACAGTCTTCTCTTGTGGGGAGACAGTGAACCATAATATCTGTATCAAGTCCCGGCATGTCTTCATAGGACCAGGCGAAGATCTCAACATAATCATTCAACAACTGAATTAAGCGCTCTTTGACACTTGGCTCTAGGTTGGCACCCACTCTAATTTCTTTTTTGTCTTCCTTAGTTCCCAAGTTGATTGTCTCTAACAACTCCTCATGAGGTAGAATAGCCATTTCTTCCTATTGTAGCAGTCTAGCCAATTCTCCAGGCATTTCACAGTCTTCATCACCTTCGTATTCGGCATGGTAGACCAGATCTTCAGAGTCACTGAAGGTCATAGCAGAATTGTTACCCATGAAATCTGGAATGGAAGGGTACCTGCAATTGTGAGTGTGGGTGTGTGTAAGGGATATCCACCTTTAAAAAAATAAAAATGCAAAAAGAAAGACAATGAACACAAAATTTTATATGTGAAAACGTCCATGATTCATTAAAATGGCATATGAAGATGAAAAATCAAACCCTTACAAATGGACCTATGTACCTCGGGTAAGGCACAAGGCTTAAAAGAATACGAATTGTCTGAGAATTATTACAAACCAACAGAAATGTTTGAAAGATAAATTACTGATTCATGAAAGTAATGGGAACAAAGTCTTTTGCCTCCCAATTGCATAGTCCTCCTTCAACAGTAGGGAAAATCCAGTCTTCCAAATTGCACTCCTCTTCACCATCCTCCAAAGCATTGACTCCATGATGGGTGATCCTCACTGGTGTCCCTCTATTCCGGGAGCGGCGCACATCCTTTTGGCTAGCCAAAGTGAAACTCAAACCGAATTTATCTGACTTGAAAGGAAAATCAGGAAGCTGCCCCCAGATTGTGCTTCCTCCTTCTTCAATCACAGCCTTTGCATCTTTGAGCGATGACATCCGAGGCGGAGGTCTGGTAATCATGGGTACAGGAGCCACTCTCTTAGTCGCTGCAATCTCCTGAGCTACTTCCTCAAAATGCTGAAAGGGGGTTTCGATGAATTCACCATCCAATTCTACATAGCGGAAAGAATTTAGATGGCTTATCATGTATTCCTCTTTGTCGTAAACAGTTATAATTTTCCCCTGGACAGGGTACTTGAGCTTTTGATGCAGAGTTGAGGTGATGGCTCCAGCATGGTGAATCCAAGGTCTTCCCAACAAGCAAGAATAGGAAGGATGGATGTCCATCACGTAAAATATGGAGTTGAAGACTTCAGTTCCCACTTTAATCGGGATGTCCACCTCCCCGTGGACCATCCTCTTAGAACCATCAAAGGCTCTGACGATGATATTGCTGGGTTTCAGGGTTAGGCCTTCACAATCCAACCTATCCAAGGCCTTCTTCGGCAAGACATTCAGCGAAGAACCAGTGTCTACCAGAACGTGTGCTAGAGTAGTCCCTCTGCATTCTATC
This sequence comes from Vicia faba, assembly GCA_948472305.1. NCBI lineage: Eukaryota > Viridiplantae > Streptophyta > Magnoliopsida > Fabales > Fabaceae > Vicia > Vicia faba. The sequence continues at coordinate 526,101,871 of OX451735.1, read as the reverse complement.
AAGACATGAAAAGCGTCATTATGTTTTCTCCCTTTTAATGTTAAATCGGCATCGGAGAATCCTAGACCATTGTCGGTTGTTAGGCTAGCTACACATTCCTGGAACTGATCCGCGAAGGTTTCCTGTGGCACGTGGGCCGTCTTCAAGAATCTGATCAAAGCTTTAGCATGAGCTTCTGAATAAAGCAGCAAGGCCAACATCGAGATCTTTGAGGGGGTTTGCCCCAGTTGCTCCACAACATCATAATCGCTTTTCTTGATTATTTTCAAAATCTATTCCATTTATTTCTGAGTAGTTTCAGGGATGATCAACGGCTGAGCCCTCGTCCTGACGGACTCTTCTTGGATCCCTTTCCCTCTATCATCAGCAACAGCAGAGGGGACAACCACAGGAGTTACAACTTCTTCAATAATTGGAGTTCTTTCAGATATGTTGACCGGTGCAGGAGTAACCTTAGGAGCGGCTGAGGGTCCGAAGATTGCATTTGGAGGCGCAATATCCGGAGAGAAAATTCTTCCACTACGGGTGATTTTACTCGTTCCATCAATGTTTCCAATGTTGGTAGTCTCTTCATCAGAACTCTCTTCAGTTGATTCAATTTGTTTAATACCGTGGTAAAAGATCTCTCCCCCATAGTTCCACGGTATTGATTTGTTGGACTTGTACGGGATGGGCCCCGGCATGGTTATCTTCAAAGGTGCAATCTTCAGATCGGATGTAATCTTAACAGGTCTTTTGGAGACCTTGGAAAGATTGGCGGATATGATAATTATAGAAACATCATTAACAGGAGTCGGTGTAACAGGAGTCTTCTCAAAAAGGATTTCTTGATTATCCATTAGGCGTTGGATGCCTAACTTCAACAACGGACAGTCGGTTGGTAAGGATGAACAAAGGTAGCAATCTTCTTCACAACCTGAGAAAATCCCAGCCTTCAACAAATTCAACTTGATTATCGGTAGCGGAGTCATCAAATCATCAACAGTAGCAACAAAAAGATCCTCCTCAACAGCATGGACATTGTGACCATGCTTTGGCATTGGAGCAGAGATCACATTCGGTTTTTCAGGGGCGTCGAATTCAACTTCTTTAGCATCTATTAAATCCTGAGTTTTATTCTTGAGGGCCCAACAATTGTTGGTGTCGTGCCCCATACTCCCTGAATGATAAGCACACTTGGCATTTGAATAGCAGTAAGGAGAAGTTGTATTCGTATTCTTCGGGGCTTCTTTCAAACTTGCAAGGTTTAATTTCAAAATATGGGGGAGCACCTGAGCAGGAGTCATGTTTATCTGGGTGAATTGTCGTACAGGCCTTTCCACCCTTGCTTGGTTGGTTCTGGGTTGAATATTTCTGGGCTGATCAGCTGCAGACTTCTGAATCATTACGTCCCCCATCGCTGGCCGACGCTCAACTCTTCCTTAACCTCTTTGGGAGTAGACAGCTGAGACTTCTTTCTTTGCTGGAAAGGTCTTTTTGATGGCAGCGGAAGCAGACGCATCTTTTTGAATTTTCCCGCTCTTGATTCCGGCTTCAACTCTTTCACCAGTCAGAATTAACTCGGTGAACCCCATAGATGAACTTCCAATCAGGTGATTAAAGAAAGGACCTGACAGAGTCCCCAAGAACATATCCACATGCTCTCTTTCAGATAATGGTGGCTGCACCCTTCCCGCCAAGTCTCTCCATTTTTGGGCATACTCTTTGAAGCCTTCATTTGAGACCATGCCCATACTCTGTAATTGAGTACGGTTTGGTGCTAAATCTGCATTATATTGATATTGTTTATAGAAGGCGGCCGCCAAATCCTCCCAATTATGCACATCAGACCTCTCTAGCTGGTAGAACCAATCCAACTGTGTCCCCGAAAGACTGTCCTGGAAGAAATGAAGCCATAGGTCCTTGTCAGAAGAATGTGGTTGGATTTTTCTGACGTAAGATCGCAGGTGCATCTTGGGACAGGACAAACCATCGTATTTAGCAAAAAGAGGTTCTTTAAACTTAGGGGGAATGACAATTCCAGAAACCAACCCTAGTTCCTCAAAATCTAGCCCAGGCACTCTCTGTACCTCCATAGCTGTCAGACGTTCTTCCAAGTTCTTGTATTTCTCATCTGCAGGAGGATATTGCTGTTCAGAATAGTATTCAACCTCTTCTTCTTCTTCTTCCTCAGACTCAGATGGTACGGCAACTCCCTTTCCTTTTCCTACCCCTTCATCAGATGTTGAGGGGAAATACAGGACCCTTCTTGCTTGACCTTCAAATCTTCTACCCAAAGTAGCCACACCAACTCTTTTCTTTTTATTTTTCTCTTTTTCCTTTTCCAGCAAAGTTTTGAGCTCCTCCTGCCCCTTGGCCAGGGTCATGAGTAGCTGTTGGAACTGTGAATTCTGCGCTTGAAAGTCTTTGACCGTCTGCTTAATATCCATCTTGCTGAAATAAACAGTAGAGAGATAAGGAAACCTGGCGTGAAGACCTGCTTATGCATATGATGAATGATATGTATTCATGTAATGCATTCAAGGATTCAAAAATTAAAATTTGTTTTAAACAAAAAAGGAACACACGTCATATTAATAAGATAGAATTTGTTAGTACATCAATGCCCCATGGGAAAAATAATACAAAATTCTAATGTAAAAAGACGTTGCGCGTCCTCTTTGGTGCAATGTAGGTGTTGAGAGTCTGCTCTTCGTGAAGTTAACGAGTAAGTTCCAAAACCTTCTTCTCACTGGCGTAGAATTGGGCTTCAAAAGTATCGCGTTCTTCCTTGAGCTGTATCCAACTCCTTTGTAAATCTTCTAATGATGTTGGCATGTCAGGATGTAGGAGGGTGTATGGAACCTCTCCTTCCATAACAGGCTCTTTAATCACAGGAAGAATGTAGGGGTAAGGCATCATAAGACTTTGGGCGTGGGTTCGTACCCACTTGAGGTTAGGCTCAAGAGGGATGGAATTCTTGTGTCCCAAGGTCTTACTTTCCATTTTGTTGGGCATCCTCCAAGCTCGGATAAACCTTTGTCGGAGTCCTTGATCATCGTTGTCGAAGTCAAAAACCAAGTCTAGAATCAGCATGTCATGTGGGCCATCCCTTCAGGCATACCCAAACTGTCTCAGAGCCAAGAAAGGGTTATAGGTAATGCCTCCCCTAATGCCAAGTAGAGGGACATTAGGTAATTCCCCATAACGGTCAATGATGATAACATATTCTCTGGATCGAGAACACCAATGAACATCTGAATGTGTAAGAGTCATCAAGCGTTGTGACCACCTTAAGCCTTGCTCATTCTTCAAGACTGATTGGGGAAGATGAGAAATAAACCATCTTGCCAGTAGAGGAGTACAACACATGAGAACACCTCTTTTCCTCATTGTTCGAGTGTGAAATGAGTGGAGGATATCCCCAAGCAATGTAGGCACCGGGTTGCGAGCCATGAAGATTTTGACAGCATTGACATCTATAAGCTGGTCAGGGTTTGGGAACAAGACCAACCCAGAGATGAGAAGAGCTACATTCTCCTTAAAAGCTTGTAGGTCCAATGAATTCCAGCATTTTTGAGCTTTCTCAAACATAAACTTTGCCAAGAAACCCTTGACACCACTTCTGGTTTCCCAATGACCTTTAACATCAGATGGTTGCAAGTGTAAGGCTTGAGCAACATCTTCAGGCTTTGGATCTCTTTTCGTACCGTTGTAGGGTAGTTGATGGAGAATAGGAATCCTCGGGAGTTGAGAAAATTCCTCCAAAGTAGGCACTAGCTGGTAGTCAGGAAATGTGAAGCAGTGGTGTAGGGGGTCAAAGAACTGGAAGAGAACTTTCACCATGTCTTCCTCAGTGTTGGTGTTGACTAAGTTGAGAAGACGACCATGCCTCTCGGTGAATGGAGAATACTCTGGAATCCTGGAAGCAAGTTCCTTGAGTTGAGGGGGGGGGGGTGAATTAGGTCTTATAAAAATTTATTCGGTTTTATGAGAATGCTTGGTAGTAATTTTTGGTTAAGTGTTTGAAGGTTTTGATTATATCTTTATCTTTTCCTGATTATGGTGATGAAAGCGATAAATGCGGAAAAGTAAAGAACACGGTGATATATCCTGGTTCCCCTCACAATCCGAGAGTACTTCAGTCCCCTTTCCAACACGAAAGAGATTTCACTATAGTTAGAATGATTGTACAGCCTATGCTTACTATCTAACCTATAGGGTGATCAAAGGTTCTTAACACCTTTAAGATCAAACAAACACTAATGTGAATGAAGAACAATCCTCTTCAAATCACAACACTTACTTCCAACAATCCTGGATAGTAAGGGAATAATTTCTTTAAGTAATACAATGATTTATTTGAAGTATATGGAGAGCTTTATCAATCTTCAATTGATCTTCTTCTTCAAGATATAAACAATTTTCAAACAATGTATATAAATGTTCACAATGTATGTATGAAACTTGTAATGATAATGAAAGTGTATATGGCAAGTTTCACAAAATTATGAACACATGAAAATATGAATTCAAATGTGAATGATGAAAAATTGTTTATTGAAGAAGTATAATTGTTAATTTGAAAATTGAAGCATTGTTTTTTTGAAATAAGAAAATCTGCAGCATTTTATAAAGTCATAAGAACCTCTTCATTCATGCCAATTCATATGAAAAGTTGCAATGCATTCATGAAAAGATACCACTTGAAAAATGTTTAAAAAACAAAAGAAAAGCTGCACTGGTTCGCTAGGAACCGGTTCCGACACTGACAGAACCTGGTTCTTAGTGAACGTTATAAGTCAGATTTCAAAAATATCACGCAGGAACCGGTTCCCCTATTGGTACAACCCGGTTCCTGGTACAAATTCCAGGGACATGTTTTTGAACAAGGTTTGGAACCCGGTTCCCTGTTAGGGAGGAACCGGTTCCTGAAAGTTAATTTTCAAAAATTCTTTTTGAAAAAGATTTTAAACAAAGTTTTTCTTAAGTGAAAACATGTTGGATATGTATATGATTATGAATGCATATTTTTTTGTGAACATCTATATTCAAGATTAAGAATTATTTATACCATTTGACATTTGATGATTCTTCAATAATTCTTCAATAATCTTATCTGATGTTGATAAGCTTTTTGCACATCCTTTGAATGTTGATGTCCATGTTGTCTTCATCAAAACACATGCTTTAAATAGGACTTGAGAAGCTTGCAATTACATTCTCCCCCTTTTTGATGATGACAACCAAGTCTTTAAAACGATTTCTTGAAATGTTTATGTTGTTTTGTATAGCAAACATGTTGAGCAAATGCAAGGCTCCCCCTAAATTGTATGCTCCCCCTAAGTCCATGATTCCTTGAATTTTGGAGTGAGTATAATAGATATTTGGGCCTGCAATTTCGTTGAAACAAAACAACACATATGCATATTCTTCTCCCCCTTTGTTAACATCAAAAAGGATGGGGAAAAAGAGTGAAATAAATACATATAAAGGAATTAAGACGTGCATCTTAAGAGAAACATTAGATATCACCTTCATCCAAAATACCAAGTTCTCTTCGGATTTTGAAGAAAGGTTCTCGAGCAAGCGGTTTAGTGAAGATATCTGCGAGTTGGTTATGAGTATCCACAAAAGTGACTTCGACATCTCCTTTAAGTACATGATCACGGAGAAAATGATGTCGAATATCTATATGTTTGGTTCTTGAATGCATGACCGGATTCTTTGTAATATTGATAGCACTTGTATTGTCGCATCGAAGAGGAATGCATCCGAGATCAAGTCCGTAATCACGGAGTTGTTGCTTGAGCCAAAGAACTTGTACACAACAACTACCCGCTGCTATGTATTCTGCTTCGGCCGTGCTAAGAGCAACACATGCTTGCTTTTTACAAGCCCATGATACTAATGCATTTCCAATAATGTGACAATACCACTTGTGCTTTTACGATCAGTTTTACAACCTGCATAATCCGCGTCAGAATAACCAATTAAAGTGCAAATACTACCTTTCGGATACCATAAGCCGACATTGGTTGTTCCTTTTAGATACTTCATGATCCTTTTAACAGCCATGAGGTATGATTCCTTTGGATTTTCTTGAAAGCGAGTGCAAAGACAAACACTAAACATGATGTCAGGACGGCTTGCCGTCAAATACAATAAAGAACCAATCATACCTCTGTACTTTGTAATATTAATTGGAGTACCGGATTCATTTTGATCAACATATGTACCAGAGCCCATTGGAGTATTCATTGCTTTACAATTGTCCATATCAAACTTTTTCAATAATTCTTTGAAATACTTAGATTGGTTGATGAAGATTCCATCTTCTAGTTGCTTGATTTGTAGTCCAAGAAAGTAGTTCATCTTTCCCATCATAGACATCTCGAATTCTCCTTGCATCATCAATGAGAATTCCTCACACATTTCTTTGTTAGTCGATCCAAAAATGATATCATCAACATAGACTTGAACCAATAAAGTGTTACTTTGGATTTTCTTAATGAACAAGGTTTTATCAACCTTACCCTTTTCAAAACCTTTTTCACACAAAATATTGCTAAGTCTATCATACCATGCTCTTGGTGCTTGCTTTAAGCCATAAAGAGCCTTTCTCAACTTAAAGACATGTGTAGGATGTTTGAAGTCTTCAAATCCCGGAGGTTGTTTGACATAGACTTCTTCATTGATGTATCCATTCAAGAATGCGCTTTTGACATCCATTTGAAAAAGCTGAAAATTTAATGAACAAGCATAAGCAAGTAAAATACGTATAGCTTCTAACCTTGCAACCGGAGCAAATGTTTCTTCAAAGTCGATTCCTTCCTCTTGATTGTAGCCTTGGGCAACTAACCTTGCTTTGTTTCGAACAATTAGACCATTCTCATCAAGTTTGTTCTTAAACACCCATCGGGTACCTATGATGTGTTTACCACTTGGTCTAGGAACAAGTTCCCAAACTTGATTTCTCTCGAATTGATTTAATTCTTCTTGCATAGCAATAATCCATTGATCATCTCCTAAGGCTTCATCAATTTTGGTAGGTTCAATTTGAGAAACAAACGCCATGTTTAAGCAAGCATCTTTTAGATTCAACCTTGTTGATACTCCTTGGCTAATGTCACAAATAATTTTGTCAATAGGATGATCTCTATGAGTTCTCCATTCTTTTGGTAGATCATTGATGTTTGAATCTTGTTGTACAATGTTCTCTTGATTTTCCGGTGATTTCACAACTTGATCATTTGAAAGTTCTTCCGGGGGTAAATCTATAGGATCATCATCATCACATACTACTACTTCCTGCTTAGAGGGGTTAGTTTCATCAAAAGATACATGCATAGATTCTTCAATAGTTAAAGTTCTTTTATTATAAATTCTATATGCTTTACTAGAAAGAGAATAACCAAGAAATATACCTTCGTCGGATTTCTCGTCAAACTTACCGAGATTATCTTTGTCATTATTAAGAACAAAGCACTTGCATCCAAAAATGTGAAAGTGGGCAATATTTGGCTTTCTTCCTTTGAAAAGTTCATATGGAGTCTTCTTTATTATAGGTCTAATGATAACTCGATTTCCAACATAACATGCCGTACTAACCGCATCCGCTCAAAAATATTTAGGAAGATTTGCATCACTAAGCATTGTTCTTGCAAGTTCCACTAGAAACCTATTCTTTCTTTCAACTACTCCATTTTGTTATGGAGTTCTTGGTGCTGAAAAATTATGAGAGATACCATGTTCTTCACAAAATTCTTCAAATTGTGCATTTTGGAATTCTCCACCATGATCACTTCTTATGGATACAATCTTTAGTGATTTTTCATTTTGGATTTGCTTAGCATACTTCTTAAAGGTTTTAAAAGCATCACTTTTCTGCACAAGAAACAAAGTCCAAGAATATCTAGAAAAATCATCAATAATGACCAAAGCGTATACATTACCTCCGAAGCTTTTTGTTCTTGATGGACCAAAGAGATCCATGTGTAACAATTGTAGTGGCCTTGTAGTAGACACCACATTCTTAGATTTTAAAGTTGTTTTGGTTTGTTTGCCCTTTTGGCATGCATTACATAATTTGTCTTTGATGAACTTCATCTTTGGTAGACCAATAACTAAGTCATGCTTAATCAATTTGTTCAAGTGCTCCATGTGAATGTGAGCAATCCTCTTGTGCCATAACCAAGCGTCATTGTTGTTTACCATAAGACATTGTACCTTCAGAGACAAATCATCTAAAGTAATCATAAAAATATTATTAGTTCTTATACCTTTGAGTTTTACCTCATTGGTTGCCTCATCCATAATAAGACATTCTTCTTTGTTGAATTTAATCTTGAACCCTCTATCACAAAGTTGACTTATGCTAAGAAGGTTGTGCTTTAATCCTTCAACATATAGAACATCCTCAATTTGAATGGATGGAGGTGTGCCAACTATTCCAACGCCAAGAATCTTTCCTTTGGTGTTGTCTCCATAGGTGACATACCCTTTGGCTTTATGTACTAGATATGAAAATTGGTGTACATCTCCTGTCATATGCTTTGAACATCCACTATCAAGATACCAAACATTTGATTTGGATTTCAAGCATACCTACACAAACAAATTATTCTTTGTTAGGTACCCAAGTTGCCTTGGGTCCTTCATAGTTAGTTCCCTTTTTCACCCACACATAATGCCCACTTGCTATACTAAAGTTTCTAACATAGCAAGCATTAGGTGTATGGTCTTTAATACCACAATAAAAACAAGTAGGTTCAAAGTTACTTCTATATCTAGAAGGATAAGATTTCTTCTTAGGAAATGTTTTCTTTTTCGATACATTAGCCTTTTTCTTTTGATGATTATGAACAACTTGCTTCTTTTCTACTTTCTTGGGATTGGAACTATTACTAGCCTTTACAAAAATAGTGGGATTGTTACTTGGTTTCTTAGAATTCATATAACCAAGACCCCTTTTATCATTTGGATAACGTTGTTGGCTTAGTAATCCTTCCAATCCTATTTGTCCTTTTTCATATCGTTCAATGACTCTTTTCAATTGAACAATTTGAAAGACATTTGATTCACACTTGGAGCATGCAAAGTTTTCTTTTTCTTTAATAAAATTCTGTTTTTGAAGATCAAAATCTTTAGTCATGGTGTCAATTTTTTCTAAACAAATTAGAAGTTCTTTTTCTTGATTTGACACCTTTTTGTATAAACTTTTGCATTCTTTCAAGAGTTCATCAATAGCATCTTGAACATCATCATCAAAAAGATTAAATTCATTACTAACCTCTTCTTCATCGTCGGAGTGATGTGAAGCCATTAATGCTAGATTTGCACATTCGTCGCTTTTCGAATCGGATGAAGAACTTATCTCATTATCTTCCCATGCAACATAAGCCTTTTTGTTCTTGAACTCCTTTTTGCCTTTGAATCCATTTTTCTTGGAGAGTTTTGGACAATCTGGCTTTATGTGACCTTGCTTTCCACATTCATAACATGTGACATCTTGTGTTGATGTGGAGGCTTCTTTATCTTTATGATTATAAAATTTCTTCCTTTTGACAAAGTTAGCATTATGAAGATTATTTTTATGACCAAAATATTTTCCTAACCTTTTTACAAGAAGCAAGAAGTTTTCATCTTCCTCCGATGCATCTTTATCTTGACTTTCTTTTGAATCAACTTTCAAAGCAATGCCTTTGGATTTCTTCTCTAAATTTTCATGTTTTTCAAGTCTACCGAGTTCCGTTTCGTATTCTTGAAGTTTGCCAAATAATGTAGCGGAAGTCATTGCAGAGAGACTCTTATTTTCCGAGATTGCCGTTACCTTTGGTTGCCATTCCCTAGTCAATGATCTAAGGATTTTCAAGTTGAGTTCATCATTTGTCAAGGTTTTACCAAGAGCATTTAAGTGATTTGTCAAATGCACAAATCTCTTTTGTAAGTCAAGAATGGATTCTCCGGGCTGCATTCGAAATAGTTCATATTCTTGACTCAAGGTATTTAGCCTTGATCTTTTTACTTCAGTCGTTCCTTCATGAGTTTGAACCAGGGTATCCCATATTTCTTTTGTTGTTTTGCAGTTCGAGACACGGAAAAATTCGTCCATACTGAGTGCACCTTGAAGAAGGTTTATTGCCTTTTTGTCATAGAGAACTTTCTTTTTATCACCGTCGTCCCATGCAGTTTTGGGCTTTGCAGAACCAATGCCATTGATTACTGATATTGGGATAAATGGACCATTTTCAACAGCATCCCATACTTCCTCTCCTTGCGCTTCTAAATGCGCCTTCATGCGTATTTTCCAGAAGTCAAAATATTCACCACAGAATAGAGGAGGCTTGTTGTTACTACCACCATCTCTGAAAACTGGTTGATGATTTGCGGAAGCCATTCTGGATCTTTAGGAACAAGTTACCTATAACTTGCTCTGATGCCAATTTTAAGTCTCAGAGTGCCTAAGAGGGGGGGAGGGGTGAATTAGGTCTTATAAAAATTTATTCGATTTTATGAGAATGCTTGGTAGTAATTTTTGGTTAAGTGTTTGAAGGTTTTGATTATATCTTTATCTTTTCCTGATTATGGTGATGAAAGCGATAAATGCGGAAAAGTAAAGAACACGGTGATATATCCTGGTTCCCCTCACAATCCGAGAGTACTTCAGTCCCCTTTCCAACACGAAAGAGATTTCACTATAGTTAGAATGATTGTACAGCCTATGCTTACTATCTAACCTATAGGGTGATCAAAGGTTCTTAACACCTTTAAGATCAAACAAACACTAATGTGAATGAAGAACAATCCTCTTCAAATCACAACACTTACTTCCAACAATCCTGGATAGTAAGGGAATAATTTCTTTAAGTAATACAATGATTTATTTGAAGTATATGGAGAGCTTTATCAATCTTCAATTGATCTTCTTCTTCAAGATATAAACAATTTTCAAACAATGTATATAAATGTTCACAATGTATGTATGAAACTTGTAATGATAATGAAAGTGTATATGGCAAGTTTCACAAAATTATGAACACATGAAAATATGAATTCAAATGTGAATGATGAAAAATTGTTTATTGAAGAAGTATAATTGTTAATTTGAAAATTGAAGCATTGTTTTTTTGAAATAAGAAAATCTGCAGCATTTTATAAAGTCATAAGAACCTCTTCATTCATGCCAATTCATATGAAAAGTTGCAATGCATTCATGAAAAGATACCACTTGAAAAATGTTTAAAAAACAAAAGAAAAGCTGCACTGGTTCGCTAGGAACCGGTTCCGACACTGACAGAACCCGGTTCTTAGTGAACGTTATAAGTCAGATTTCAAAAATATCACGCAGGAACCGGTTCCCCTATTGGTACAACCCGGTTCCTGGTACAAATTCCAGGGACATGTTTTTGAACAAGGTTTGGAACCCGGTTCCCTGTTAGGGAGGAACCGGTTCCTGAAAGTTAATTTTCAAAAATTCTTTTTGAAAAAGATTTTAAACAAAGTTTTTCTTAAGTGAAAACATGTTGGATATGTATATGATTATGAATGCATATTTTTTTGTGAACATCTATATTCAAGATTAAGAATTATTTATACCATTTGACATTTGATGATTCTTCAATAATTCTTCAATAATCTTATCTGATGTTGATAAGCTTTTTGCACATCCTTTGAATGTTGATGTCCATGTTGTCTTCATCAAAACACATGCTTTAAATATGACTTGAGAAGCTTGCAATTATAGTTGGTACATCTTTCCTGATATTAGTGAACTTTGTTTGCAGCAAAAGGCTTGGTGTATGGCTCAAGATAAACAATTTGACATAAAGCATGCTTTATCAAAGTAGCAATGTTATCTTTTTGTCAAAAATTGATTAATTCAATGTGTAATGTTCTAAAGCTCAGAACAAAGCCTATAACAAATGTATTTGCATTTAATTTATGAGTGTAGAAGAGATTAGAACCTGTAAACCAAGTACAAGCATGCTTTGGACAGAATTGCAAGTTGTAGCAATGTGCAAAATGCCTTGGACAAAAGTGATAGTTTGCCATTTTCAAACTTTCGATTCTCCCTAACCATGAATGATCTTGGAGAGTTCTTGGACATTTTGGAAAGCTTGTAAGATGATCTACAATCCATCTTTGAAATGCATTTTGAGATTCCAAATGTAACTATGTGAAAAATTGCCATGAAGATAGGTCAAAATCCTGCCTAAACTAGGGCAAAATTTCACTAAGTTAGAAAGTTTTTGGACCCTTATTCACAAAATCATAACTTGATATCCAAGCATCTTTTGGGAAAACTTTGTGAATAAAAGTTGTCTATTTTGTGGAGGACTACAACTTTCATGTTGGAAGTTTTCTTTGAATCTAACTTCATCATGGTGAAAAAGTTGGGAAAAGTTGGGAAAAAATAAGAAATTTTCATAACTTGGAAAATTTCTAAGTTATGAAAATTTTCCATTTCAAACCCTAATTTCCAAAATTAGGTTTCTTGGTGAAAAAGTTTCATGTTTTGACACATATTGATGAAAAATGATCCTTGGCACTTGATTTTGACCAAAAAGTCAAAGTTTGACTTTTCAGTGTACAGTTGATTTTTGATCAGTTGATTGGAAAATTCATTTGTCAATCCAATGCTTTTGAGATCTTTTGAACCTTGTGATTAGGTCAAGATGGTGCCATTGAGTCCTTGAAATCATGCTTGAACCCAATTTGCCATTGGCTAGGTGAAAAATCATAAATTGCCCTTCTACAGTCAAAACCCTAAAAATGACCATTTTGCCCTTTTGATGATCTGATCAAATTTCTTGAGGAGTTGTGGTCCAAAATTGATCAAATGGTTCATATGAGTCTATAATGTTGATGTGGATCAAAAATTATGAGTGTGATACGGTGGGATAAGTGACTTGAGGTTTTGCATTTGTGTTCGCAAATGTTTCGGGTTAGCAAGAGTCGCCACCGACTTTTTATTTTATCCTAAGGAAAGGTCAAAAAGCACAGGAAATACCTTTGAGATGTTTTCTTGGGTTCGGGGAGTAGATTATGAAAAGGGAAGGTGCAAGCACCCTTCATCCATGGTTATCCATGGGATCTTAGTTACTTGTTTAGATCACTTGCTTTTGCTTTTCAATTGTTTGAAATGGTGCTTTGTGTGTGGTTTTGAAAGATGTTTTGAAAAGAGGCCATCGTTGTGGCAACCTTTGTAATGATTCTTGTTTGAATGTATACAAAGATGTTTTTGTATTTTGAAAATATTTTCAATGTTTGTAAGAAAAGTTTGAAAGTTGGTTTTTGGGAAATGTTTTGAAATTGTGTTGTGAAGTGTGTTTTGAAAATAGCAAGGATGTTTTGCAAGTTTTTTGATTAAGTAACTAGGAGTTATCTACCCTATTTTACTCAAAGATCTCTCCTTATGTGTTTTTAACCCTTTTGACAGTGTTATTTCACCATTGCATTTGGTGAACAACCTTGTGTTAGGATGTTAAACGGGACAGGCGCGGGTCATCGTATAGACCATGATAGCAATTGTGTTAAGTATCTTTGGCAAATTTTTGAGAGACTTGATCATTTTGTTTAGGCAACCAAGATAGCGTCATCGAGGGACTATGATCTTTTGTTTTGTTTTTGTTTTGCCAAAATACCCAACATGCATAACATGGCCCATTTTTGAGGCAACAAGTGGATTGTAACCCTAGGGATGCAAGTGTGCATTGTGTATTGATTTTCATGCATGTTTGTCTTCGTTTTAGGCAAGCTACTTGTTGATTTTGGATTTTGGCATACAAACCCTAATCTCTAATCATGGCATAATTGAAAGCATAAAGTGCGAGAATTAAAAGTCTAAGCTATTACAACATGATTATAGGGATGGGGGTACAATCTTTGAATGGGGGTGTATTTGACAAGAAATAAAAACCCTAGTTTACTATTACATCCAAATTGAATAATGGCACAAATAATAAATGGACAATATTTAAATAAATAAATAAATATACCAAATAGTATGAATTATGCAAAAAGAGGTTTTTGTTTATTTATGTATGTAAAAATATTTAATGTGAAAATAAAGAAATAAATAAAAAGATTAATTTTATTTAGTTAAGTGTAAAACCCTAATTTTCTTTAAGGAAATAAATACATTATATTATTTATATACAATAAAATATAATAATATATACAAAAATAAAATATATTTAGAAGAAAAAAAGTATTTTTTAGTATAAATAATAATAAAAATAAAAGTGTAATATTCTTATATTTTTTATTCTAAAGTATCTTAATAAGATAAAAGTATATATTTATATATGTATTAATTATATTAAATATGTATAAAAAATAAAATATATACAAAAAATAAAAATATAATTAGGACAATATTTTTTCAGTGTGGATAAAATAATAAAATAAAAGTATAACTTATTTATTATTTTTTAAGTTCTTTAATAAATAAGATAAAAGTAAATAAATTGCTTTTTATGTTAGAAAAATAAAAATAAAATGCAAAATAAATGTGAAAAAATTATAAAAATATTTTTTAGTATTTTTTATATTTGGAAATAATAAAATAAAATCAAAAATGAAAATAAAATACAAAAATATCAAAACATGAAGAAATTGGGCCAAGGGGTGCATTCAGCAAATGGGGGGTGTCAAAAACAAGTCCAGGCCAAGCCCAGCCCATCACTTCATCTTCAACCTCTGATTTTCAAACAAACGCGCGCGCCTGTTATCCAACATGGACATCCTGCATACGAGCTCTATTGCAAAGACACATAACATCAAAGTTGTAGAGCATTTCAAGACGAATCCAACCATATAAACAACTTGTCATAACTCTCAAAGACCAGAGAGAATTTCTCTGGCCCTAAAATCTAACCTAATTTTTTCAGTATGTTCATGGATGAAATTCTCTTAGCATGCTTAATATAAATGAAAATTGAGCATATGTACAGCTTCATGGCAATGAATACTACATCTCTTATTCATAAACCTAAGGCTAAATGTTCCTAAATAGAGAGATAGGAAGTTGACAAAAACCTGTTTCAGCTGACTTCGTGTATGGCAATGTGGAGCTTTTCAATAATGCTTGAGATGTCTGGGAGCTTGCTTGGACTTCACTTGACCTTCTCCAATACTTAGCTTGCCTTGAACGTACTTGAATCAACCTATAGAACTCAACCTGCACAAGCTCAAAATGAAAATGGCAAACCCTATAAATGGAGTTACAGTTGGTGTTTGAGGTTTGGGATAGCTTGGATGGATGGAATGGAAGGTGTTTGAACAGGTTTGGGCCAAAACGCACGAGCCAATTGAGCTATGGAAGTCAAGTTGCAGGTTCTGCCCTGTTTTGCCAATGGAAAGTCGTTTCTGGCTATGGGATGTTTGAGGGCTTAAGAGGTCGTGTTTCTGGATCAGAGGGGTGTGAGAAAGATGTTCAAAATGTTTGCACAAGCTTGTTTTGGCTGATGTTCAAGCTCTCATGTATTTTGCATATTTCATGTATATGAAGCAAAAGTGGGAAGTGATATGTAACAGGCCTGTACAGGCTATCCAACACCTTGTAACCTCTGCTCTTGGCCCCTCTAATTTGTGGATTTGATTAGCTGTAAAAGATCTGGACCAATGCTCAAAGATTGTGGTTTGACATAAAGCAAGATTATGGCAAAAATGGTAATGTACCTTTTTCTACTTAGGGATTAATTTTGTGTACAGTGCCCTAATGACCAAAACAATATCTTATACCAAAGGATTTGAATTAAATTATTGAGTGTGAAGTGGTTTAGAGGCCTGTAATCTAGTGCAAAGCATGCTGACTTGAAATTGCAACTTGTATGAACATGAACATGCCATGGATGAAAAGTGAGTTTTTGCCAACTTCAAGCCTTCGATTCTCCCTAACCACAAATGAGTTTGGAGAGTTCTTGGACATTTTGGAAAGCTTGCAACATTCTCTACAATCCATCTTTGAAATGAAACTTGATATTCCAAGTGTAACTATGTGAAAAATGTCCATGAAGATAGGTCAAAATCCTGCCTAAACTAGGGCAAAATTTCACTAAGTTAAAAGTTTTAGGGACCCTTGTTCCAAAAACCATAACTTGAGATCCAAGATTCTTTTGGGAAAACTTTGTTAATAAAAGTTGTATATTTTGTGGAGGACTACAACTTTCATTTTGGAAGTTTTGTTTGAATCCAAATGCATCATAGTGAAAATGTTGGGCAAAGTTAGGAAAAATTAAGAAAATTTCATAACTTAGAAAAATTTTAAGTTATGAAATTTTTCAACTTTAAACCCTAATTTGCAAAAATGGGTTTCTTGATGAACAAGTTTCAAGTTTTGACATATCTTGGTGAAAAATGACCCTTGGCACTTGATTTTGACCAAAAAGTCAAAGTTTGACTTTTCAGTGTACAATCAAATTTTGATCAGTTGACTGAAAAATTCATCTGTCAATTCAATGCAATTGAGATCTTTTGAACTTGTTGAATAGGTCAAGATGATGCCATTGAGTCCTTGAGTCCATGCTTGAACTCAATTTTCCATTGGCTAGGTCAAAAATCAGAAATTGCCTTTGTGCAGTCAAAACCCTAAAAATGACCATTTTGCCCTTTTAGTGATCTGATCAAATTTCTTGTGGAGTTGTGGTCCAAACTTGATCAAGTGGTTCATATGTATTCATAATGTTTATGTGGGTCAAAATTCATGAGGTTTGACTGTAAATTGGCAACAGTTGACTTTTTCCCCAATACAGCTGATTTCTAGGTCGACTGTCGAATTGACTGGGCAAAAATTTGATTCAAGGCTTGAAACTTGGTATGGACAAACTTATGAGTACAACATGAAGTATGAAAGTCACTTTGGGCATTGTAGGTCAAAAAATCCTTGTGCAAACTCAAACCCTAATTTAGGTCATCAATGCAAGGAGATGTCTTAAGTAGAGCAAACCCTAGCTTAGTTCTGAATTCAAAGAGCCTTGTGATGAGAAATGTTGATAAAATGAGAGGGAAAATTTTGGGGTACAACAATGAGGTTTGACTTTAAATTGACCATAGTTGACTTTTTCCCCAATACAGCTGACTTTTAGGTCAATTATCCAATTGACTGGACAAAAGTTTGATTCAAAGCTTGAAACTTGGTATGAGCAATCTTATAAGTCCAACATGAAGTATGAAAGTAACATTGAGAATTGGAAATCCAAAAATCCTTGTGCAAACTCAAACCCTAATTTCAGGTCAACAGTGCAAGGAGATGTCTTGAGTTGAGCAAACCCTAATCTGGTGTGGAGTCCAAAGAGTCTTGTGAGGAAAATCTTGATAAAATGAGAGGGAAAAGTTTGGGGTACAACACCAGCTATATCACTACTTTCTAATGGCCATGTTATTCAACTAAGGTTCTACGGTCAGTTAATGCTTCATGACACCACACAATGGCCCCGTAGTTATAAAAAGGAAAGGTGTTATCACCCTTTCCATCTGTAGTTATCTATGGGGTCTTAGTTGATAGCTCACTTTGAAATGCTTTGTGAATGTGTTTGTTTGAAAATATTTTGAAAAGTTTCGGCGTTTGGTAAACTTTGTAATGATTCTCGTCTCTATAAGAATGCATACAAAGTGTTGACTTTGAAAATATTTCAAGAAAGTGTTGGTGTGTTGAAAGATGTTTTTTTAAAATGTTTATGAGCAAGCAACTATGAGTGTTCTACCTACTCAAAGGAAAGTCTTTGTTCTTTTCCCCCTCCTCTAGATAATGCTTATCTACCATTAGTTAGTAGGAAGCCTTATCATTGGATGTGAGGGACGGGCGTGGGTCAACGTACAGTCATAGAAGGCAACTTATAAGATGTTTTAGCCATTGACGTAATGGACTAAGATCATTTACCGAAGGCAACATTGAAGGATCATCGAGGGACTACGATCTCTTAATCGGGGGTCTTTGCAAAAACAGCTCACGTTCGGGGGACATGACTGTTTATATCTGAGGAAACAAGTGTGGGTTACCCTAGAGGTGCATGTGTGAAAAGTGTTTTTATTTTCGTGTATTTTATCTTGAATTAGGGTTTTATAATATTTTATTTTAAATCTTGTCATACAAACCCTAATTACTAACAATAATAAGGAAAATGATAAATTGTGGAATTTAAATGTCCTACACTATTACAACGCTTTAGGAATGGGGGTACAAATTTGTGAATGAGGGGATGAAAGCAATAAAGCCCTAATTACTATTACAAACCATTGAATAGGAATAATAATGTGAAATAATAAAATGCGCAAATAATGTAAAGTAGAGGAAAGAAAGAGGAATTTGTTTTTGTGGTTTTTTCATGGAAATGGTTTTATGTTCAACTTAATTAATCTAATTAATTTACAACAGAAGTTTTAATTAATTATTTAATAAAACCTAAAGTCTGAGTTAATTTAAAAAGTAAATTAAATAAAACTAAGTCTAATTTAATTTTAATTCTAAAAAGAAAAGATTAATTAATTAAGAAAATATTTTTGGTGTTTTATTTATAAAAATAAATAAAGTAAAAATAAAATAGAAATTAGAAAATTTTAGTCTAATTATTTAAGAAAATATATTTTTGGGATTTTTGATTAAATAAAAATAAGTAAATAAAAGGAAAGAAAATAAAATAAAAATAAATAAATAAATATTGGGTCTGAGTGTTAAAAAGTAAAAGGGGGTGTGGGAAAGTATTTTTGGTTCAGGCCCAAAAAAGGTTTTTATTGTTTGAAATCAGAAAATAAAAATAAAAAGGAAATGGGCTTGGTTGTAATAAGAAAATTTGTGCTATAGCTTGCTAATAACCTCTCTATTTATAGATAAAATGTTTGGGAGGTTGAAACAACCAACATTGTAAGATAGCAAATTATGGAGTTATGACTTAGTTGAAATGCAAGTGAGAAAGTTACATGAAGCTCATGGTTTCAATGCATCAATAGGGTGGTTGGTAGTCTTAAATATGTTGCTTCTGAGCATACATGTTGAGTGTGTGCAAAGGGAGCAAGTGAGAGGCTTAAGAAGTTGACATTATGTATAAAGCTTGCTTTATGTGAATGGCAATGGTGCCTTTCTTCCAAAAATGGCAAAATGGATTGGATAATGCTTTAACCACTTGGATCATAGCTCAAAAGTTTGTGTAAACATTTAATTATGGTGAGATTCTCAAGTTAGAAGGCCTACAAAGCAAGATTATGCAGCATAGCATGAAGATTAGATTGTGTGTTCATCGTCAAAATGGCCTATAATTCAAGTTTATCATGCCAACTTTAAGTCTTTGAATCTCCTAGCTCAAAAATGATCTCTTCAAGTTCTTTGACATTTTGGAAATATTGAAACATTATCTACAACTTTCATGTTGACCACTTTGGCTAAATCAACTTGGAACTTGGTGAAAAAGTTTCAAGAAGTTGGGATAAAAATCTGACCAAACTTGTTGAAAATTTCACTAAGTGTTTTAGTAAAAATGTCATGACTTCATGGGCCTATATCTCCTAATCCAAGAATTTTTTAGAGATCAACCATTTAATACAAAGTTGTAGAATTCATCAAGATCTATAACTTTCATGTCGAAAGTTTTCCTTGAATCATCTTGCATCTTGGTGAAAAATTGTCATGAAGTAGTGAAATTATCAAGGTTAAACACTTAGAAATTTTCTAAGTATTGAAAATCTTTACTTTTTGTTGACTTTATTTACTTTATTGATTCTTGATGATCAAGTTTGATATTTTTGAATGCCTTGATGAATCTTGACCTTTGAAATTCAATGTTGACGAAAAAGTTAAAGTTTGACTTTTTGCGTATCAGTTGATCAAATTTCAACTATCAACCCCTTGATCTTGAGAAATGATTTGAGCCATGAAATTAGGTCAAGATATTTTCTTTGAATCCTTAAGATCATGCTTCAAGTCATTAGACCATGTACTAGGTCAAAAGTCAATGATCAATCATTCTTAGTCAAAATCCTAATTTTGACAATTTTCCCCTTTAATGATTTGAATGCTTTTCTTGAGGAATTGTGATCAAACATTGATAAATTGATAAATACAACTTCAAAATTTTGATGTTGGCCAAAAATCTTGAGGTTTGATTGTAGGTTGACCACAGATGACTTTTTAACCAGTACAGCTGATTTTCAGTTATTTGAGCAATTGACTGAGCAATTTTGAGATGCAAGACTTGAAACTTGGCATGAGTATTCTTGGAGGTCTATGATGAACTATAAAAGTCATTTGAGGCATTAGAAGTCCAATTTTACTTGTGAAAATCAAAACCCTAATTTTGTGGTCCCAGTGCTTATGAGGTGAATTTGTCTGATCAACTCTTGAGAACCCTTGAGCACTTGAGATATTTTATGAGAAATGTCTTGAGAAAAGAGAGGGAAAATTTTGCGGTACAACAGGCAGAGAGAAACTATGCAGAAACTTAAATCTCTTTTATTCTTAATTTTCTTTTCATTGTTATTGTATGGTGATAACAATCTTGTTCATCAAGATCGATAGAACTTCATCATAGGAATAGGTGGATTTCCAACATCTGGTATCAGTAAATTCGGTTGAGCGATCAAGGGAAGAAGAAGAGAATCATGATGGCTATGAATCATCCAAATGGACACTTTCCAGCAAGTCTTCCAATTCTTAAATCTGATAACTACAAGAATTGGTGCAAGCAGGTCAAGGTTGTGTTTTGTTGTCAAGATCTTTGGGATCTTGTAAAATATGGATTAGAATCACTTGAAGAAGACACCTTAGAAGAAGAAGAGAAGGAATAAAATAATAAAAGAAGAAAAATTATAAAGCTCTCTTTATAATTCATTAATATCTGAGTCCAGATAATTTTGAAAAGGTTAGTGATGTAAAATCTGCAAAAGAAGCTTGGGGAATCCTGAAGAAATCGTTTGGAGACGTTGATAAGGTGAAAGAGGTGAGATCACAAACTCGAAAAAGAACGTATGAATTAATTCAGATGGAAGATAGCAAGAGCATATCTGGTTTTTTCACTAAGGTTATGAAACTAGTGAATTAAATCAAGGTTTGTGGAGAGACGCTAACAACAAGAGCATATGTTTCAAAGATCTTGAGATATTTGGCTCTGAATTTTGACCATGTGGTAGTTTCCACAGAAGAGTCAAAGGACATGTCAACTTTGTCGAAAGAAGAGCTTCAAGGGAAGCTTGAATCTCATGAACAAATAATGGTTGAAAGAGCTACAAGAAAATCGAAGAGTGATGTGGCTTTACAGGATCAATCAACAAAAGATAAGAAAGGCAAAGGAAAGTAGTTCGACAACAAAGGTAGAGGAGGCTACAAAAATTCGACTTTTAGAGGAAACCAACACAAAGAAAACATGTAGAATTATAGAAGGCCATACCAAGACAACCAAAGAGGTGGTGTTGCAAATAGAGGAAGAGGTGGTGGTCGAAATCCTGACAGGAGTCACATTCAATGTTAAAATTTTCAGAAGTATGGTCATTATTTTAGTGATTGTCCAGAAAAGCGAAAGAATCAAGAAAGTAATGCAAAGTTTGCAAAACATGAAGAAGAATAGATGATGATGATGGTCAGAACAAGAGATGAAGATATATTCAAGGACCAATTGTACTTGGGTTCAAGATGCTCATCACATATGTCTATAAGGAAAGATTCAACATAAAACCCTCGATGAAGAACATGGTGAAATTTGCAAATAATAATACCCTAGAAGCTGAAGGTATTGGTGATGTTATGATTATGAGTAAAGATGGAAAGAGGTCAGTAATTTCAAATATGTTATACATACCAGGCATGAAGAGAAATGTTCCCAGTATAGAGCAGTTGGTCAAAAAGAACTACAAAGTTTCGATCAAAGACAAGATGGTATGAGTCGTCAACGCGAATGGAAGGTTAATCTTGAAGGCTCCTATGTCTCAAAATAGAACCTTCAAGATTGAACTTAATGTGATGGAGTACCAGTGCCTTTCGAATGCAGCTAGCAATGGATATGGCATTATTAATTAGGACATCTCAACTTCAGAGACATCAGAGATTTGAAGAGAAGAAATGTGGTTTCAGGATTTCCAGAAATTGACATTCCAAACGAGATATGTGAGGAATGTGTGTAAGCGAAGCAGCACAAGATTAGCTTCAGCAAGGATGCAGCAAGTAGGTCGAAGGCTATTCTCGAAGTCATATACTCTTATGTATATGGACCAATCCAGGTGGATTCGATGGGAGGTAACGAATACTTTGTTACATTCATAGATGATTTCAGTCAAAAACTGTAGACTTACCTAATCAAGAAGAAAAGTGAAGTAATCGAGGTATTTTCCAAGTTTAAGTATATGGTAGAAAGACAAAGTGGTCGAAAGCTCAAAGTTTTTATCACTGCTGGTGGTGGAGAGTATGTGTCGAAGGACTTCGACAAATTATGTGAAAAAGAAGGGATTGTGCATGAGGTGGTGACACCCTACACTCCACAGCAAAATGGAACTGCAGAAAGGAAGAATCGAATCATCATGAATATGGTGAGGAGTATGTTGAAAGGCAAGAATTTATCTAAAGAGTTTTGCAGTGAAGTTGTGTCGACTGCAACATATATTTTGAACAGATGTCCAACTAAGAAGCTATAAGGAATTACTCCAGAAGAATGTTGGTCTAGTGTGAAGCCTAGCTTGAGTCATTTGAAGGTATTTGGATATATATATAGCACATAGACATGTGTCAGATCAGTTGAAAAGAAAACTTGATGACAAGTTGAGTCAGATGATCCTAGTAGGATATCATTCGACAGGAGGTTACAAGTTGTTTAACCCAATGAACAAGCAGATTGTGATCAGCAGGGATGTGATCATAGATGATCTTAAGGAATAGGATTGGATAGAAAATGTCAATAAAGATTCAATAAGAATCTTATTCTAAGAACCAGCAGTTGAAGTCGAAAAAGAAGTTTGACAAGAGGAACCAGCAGTTATAAATCAACTAGGACCAAGCAGACCTCAGATAACAAGACACATGCCTGCAAGGTTGAAATATTGTGTGATTACATCATATGATGTGGTTTATAATGAAGGTGAGCTGGTACATTATTATTTCTATGCAGATGTCGAACCTGTCAATGCAACTGAAGCATTAAAAGATTCAAAGTGGGTGAAAGCAATGAACGAAGAAGTGAAGCCCATCGAAGACAACAATACTTGGTCACTTGTGGAATTTCCTCAAAGCAAGAAATCAATTGATGTAAAGTGGGTATACAAAGTGAAGATGAATTCCAATGGGGAAATAACTCGACACAAAGCAAGGCTCGTGGCGAAAGGATTTCTTCAGAAAGAAGGAATTGACTTTGATAAAGTTTTTGCACCTGTGGCTAGGATTGAAACAATCAGATTGGTTGTTGGTCTAGCACAAATGAACAGTTGATTTTTGATCAGTTGATTGGAAAATTCATTTGTCAATCCAATGCTTTTGAGATCTTTTGAACCTTGTGATTAGGTCAAGATGGTGCCATTGAGTCCTTGAAATCATGCTTGAACCCAATTTGCCATTGGCTAGGTGAAAAATCAGAAATTGCCCTTCTATAGTCAAAACCCTAAAAATGACCATTTTGCCCTTTTGATGATCTGATCAAATTTCTTGAGGAGTTGTGGTCCAAAATTGATCAAATGGTTCATATGAGTCTATAATGTTGATGTGGATCAAAAATTATGAGTGTGATACGGTGGGATAAGTGACTTGAGGTTTTGCATTTGTGTTCGCAAATGTTTCGGTTTAGCAAGAGTCGCCACCGACTTTTTATTTTATCCTAAGGAAAGGTCAAAAAGCACAGGAAATACCTTTGAGATGTTTTCTTGGGTTCGGGGAGTAGATTATGAAAAGGGAAGGTGCAAGCACCCTTTTCATCCATGGTTATCCATGGGATCTTAGTTACTTGTTTAGATCACTTGCTTTTGCTTTTCAATTGTTTGAAATGGTGCTTTGTGTGTGGTTTTGAAAGATGTTTTGAAAAGAGGCCATCGTTGTGGCAACCTTTGTAATGATTCTTGTTTGAATGTATACAAAGATGTTTTTGTATTTTGAAAATATTTTCAATGTTTGTAAGAAAAGTTTGAAAGTTGGTTTTTGGGAAATGTTTTGAAATTGTGTTGTGAAGTGTGTTTTGAAAATAGCAAGGATGTTTTGCAAGTTTTTTTATTAAGTAACTAGGAGTTATCTACCCTATTTTACTCAAAGATCTCTCCTTATGTGTTTTTAACCCTTTTGACAGTGTTATTTCACCATTGCATTTGGTGAACAACCTTGTGTTAGGATGTTAAACGGGACAGGCGCGGGTCATCGTATAGACCATGATAGCAATTGTGTTAAGTATCTTTGGCAAATTTTTGAGGGACTTGATCATTTTGTTTAGGCAACCAAGATAGCGTCATCGAGGGACTATGATCTTTTGTTTTGTTTTTGTTTTGCCAAAATACCCAACATGCATAACATGGCCCATTTTTGAGGCAACAAGTGGATTGTAACCCTAGGGATGCAAGTGTGCATTGTGTATTGATTTTCATGCATGTTTGTCTTCGTTTTAGGCAAGCTACTTGTTGATTTTGGATTTTGGCATACAAACCCTAATCTCTAATCATGGCATAATTGAAAGCATAAAGTGCGAGAATTAAAAGTCTAAGCTATTACAACATGATTATAGGGATGGGGGTACAATCTTTGAATGGGGGTGTATTTGACAAGAAATAAAAACCCTAGTTTACTATTACATCCAAATTGAATAATGGCACAAATAATAAATGGACAATATTTAAATAAATAAATAAATATACCAAATAGTATGAATTATGCAAAAAGAGGTTTTTGTTTATTTATGTATGTAAAAATATTTAATGTGAAAATAAAGAAATAAATAAAAAGATTAATTTTATTTAGTTAAGTGTAAAACCCTAATTTTCTTTAAGGAAATAAATACATTATATTATTTATATACAATAAAATATAATAATATATACAAAAATAAAATATATTTAGAAGAAAAAAAGTATTTTTTAGTATAAATAATAATAAAAATAAAAGTGTAATATTCTTATATTTTTTATTCTAAAGTATCTTAATAAGATAAAAGTATATATTTATATATGTATTAATTATATTAAATATGTATAAAAAATAAAATATATACAAAAAATAAAAATATAATTAGGACAATATTTTTTCAGTGTGGATAAAATAATAAAATAAAAGTATAACTTATTTATTATTTTTTAAGTTCTTTAATAAATAAGATAAAAGTAAATAAATTGCTTTTTATGTTAGAAAAATAAAAATAAAATGCAAAATAAATGTGAAAAAATTATAAAAATATTTTTTAGTATTTTTTATATTTGGAAATAATAAAATAAAATCAAAAATGAAAATAAAATACAAAAATATCAAAACATGAAGAAATTGGGCCAAGGGGTGCATTCAGCAAATGGGGGGTGTCAAAAACAAGTCCAGGCCAAGCCCAGCCCATCACTTCATCTTCAACCTCTGATTTTCAAACAAACGCGCGCGCCTGTTGTCCAACATGGACATCCTGCATACGAGCTCTATTGCAAAGACACATAACATCAAAGTTGTAGAGCATTTCAAGACGAATCCAACCATATAAACAACTTGTCATAACTCTCAAAGACCAGAGAGAATTTCTCTGGCCCTAAAATCTAACCTAATTTTTTCAGTATGTTCATGGATGAAATTCTCTTAGCATGCTTAATATAAATGAAAATTGAGCATATGTACAGCTTCATGGCAATGAATACTACATCTCTTATTCATAAACCTAAGGCTAAATGTTCCTAAATAGAGAGATAGGAAGTTGACAAAAACCTGTTTCAGCTGACTTCGTGTATGGCAATGTGGAGCTTTTCAATAATGCTTGAGATGTCTGGGAGCTTGCTTGGACTTCACTTGACCTTCTCCAATACTTAGCTTGCCTTGAACGTACTTGAATCAACCTATAGAACTCAACCTGCACAAGCTCAAAATGAAAATGGCAAACCCTATAAATGGAGTTACAGTTGGTGTTTGAGGTTTGGGATAGCTTGGATGGATGGAATGGAAGGTGTTTGAACAGGTTTGGGCCAAAACGCACGAGCCAATTGAGCTATGGAAGTCAAGTTGCAGGTTCTGCCCTGTTTTGCCAATGGAAAGTCGTTTCTGGCTATGGGATGTTTGAGGGCTTAAGAGGTCGTGTTTCTGGATCAGAGGGGTGTGAGAAAGATGTTCAAAATGTTTGCACAAGCTTGTTTTGGCTGATGTTCGAGCTCTCATGTATTTTGCATATTTCATGTATATGAAGCAAAAGTGGGAAGTGATATGTAACAGGCCTGTACAGGCTATCCAACACCTTGTAACCTCTGCTCTTGGCCCCTCTAATTTGTGGATTTGATTAGCTGTAAAAGATCTGGACCAATGCTCAAAGATTGTGGTTTGACATAAAGCAAGATTATGGCAAAAATGGTAATGTACCTTTTTCTACTTAGGGATTAATTTTGTGTACAGTGCCCTAATGACCAAAACAATATCTTATACCAAAGGATTTGAATTAAATTATTGAGTGTGAAGTGGTTTAGAGGCCTGTAATCTAGTGCAAAGCATGCTGACTTGAAATTGCAACTTATATGAACATGAACATGCCATGGATGAAAAGTGAGTTTTTGCCAACTTCAAGCCTTCGATTCTCCCTAACCACAAATGAGTTTGGAGAGTTCTTGGACATTTTGGAAAGCTTGCAACATTCTCTACAATCCATCTTTGAAATGAAACTTGATATTCCAAGTGTAACTATGTGAAAAATGTCCATGAAGATAGGTCAAAATCCTGCCTAAACTAGGGCAAAATTTCACTAAGTTAAAAGTTTTAGGGACCCTTGTTCCAAAAACCATAACTTGAGATCCAAGATTCTTTTGGGAAAACTTTGTTAATCAAAGTTGTATATTTTGTGGAGGACTACAACTTTCATTTTGGAAGTTTTGTTTGAATCCAAATGCATCATAGTGAAAATGTTGGGCAAAGTTAGGAAAAATTAAGAAAATTTCATAACTTAGAAAAATGTTAAGTTATGAAATTTTTCAACTTTAAACCCTAATTTGCAAAAATGGGTTTCTTGATGAACAAGTTTCAAGTTTTGACATATCTTGGTGAAAAATGACCCTTGGCACTTGATTTTGACCAAAAAGTCAAAGTTTGACTTTTCAGTGTACAATCAAATTTTGATCAGTTGACTGAAAAATTCATCTGTCAATTCAATGCAATTGAGATCTTTTGAACTTGTTGAATAGGTCAAGATGATGCCATTGAGTCCTTGAGTCCATGCTTGAACTCAATTTGCCATTGGCTAGGTCAAAAATCAGAAATTGCCTTTGTGCAGTCAAAACCCTAAAAATGACCATTTTGCCCTTTTAGTGATCTGATCAAATTTCTTGTGGAGTTGTGGTCCAAACTTGATCAAGTGGTTCATATGTATTCATAATGTTTATGTGGGTCAAAATTCATGAGGTTTGACTGTAAATTGGCAACAGTTGACTTTTTCCCCAATACAGCTGATTTCTAGGTCGACTGTCGAATTGACTGGGCAAAAATTTGATTCAAGGCTTGAAACTTGGTATGGACAAACTTATGAGTACAACATGAAGTATGAAAGTCACTTTGGGCATTGTAGGTCAAAAAATCCTTGTGCAAACTCAAACCCTAATTTAGGTCATCAATGCAAGGAGATGTCTTAAGTAGAGCAAACCCTAGCTTAGTTCTGAATTCAAAGAGCCTTGTGATGAGAAATGTTGATAAAATGAGAGGGAAAATTTTGGGGTACAACAATGAGGTTTGACTTTAAATTGACCATAGTTGACTTTTTCCCCAATACAGCTGACTTTTAGGTCAATTATCCAATTGACTGGACAAAAGTTTGATTCAAAGCTTGAAACTTGGTATGAGCAATCTTATAAGTCCAACATGAAGTATGAAAGTAACATTGAGAATTGGAAATCCAAAAATCCTTGTGCAAACTCAAACCCTAATTTCAGGTCAACAGTGCAAGGAGATGTCTTGAGTTGAGCAAACCCTAATCTGGTGTGGAGTCCAAAGAGTCTTGTGAGGAAAATCTTGATAAAATGAGAGGGAAAAGTTTGGGGTACAACACCAGCTATATCACTACTTTCTAATGGCCATGTTATTCAACTAAGGTTCTACGGTCAGTTAATGCTTCATGACACCACACAATGGCCCCGTAGTTATAAAAAGGAAAGGTGTTATCACCCTTTCCATCTGTAGTTATCTATGGGGTCTTAGTTGATAGCTCACTTTGAAATGCTTTGTGAATGTGTTTGTTTGAAAATATTTTGAAAAGTTTCGGCGTTTGGTAAACTTTGTAATGATTCTCGTCTCTATAAGAATGCATACAAAGTGTTGACTTTGAAAATATTTCAAGAAAGTGTTGGTGTGTTGAAAGATGTTTTTTTAAAATGTTTATGAGCAAGCAACTATGAGTGTTCTACCTACTCAAAGGAAAGTCTTTGTTCTTTTCCCCCTCCTCTAGATAATGCTTATCTACCATTAGTTAGTAGGAAGCCTTATCATTGGATGTGAGGGACGGGCGTGGGTCAACGTACAGTCATAGAAGGCAACTTATAAGATGTTTTAGCCATTGACGTAATGGACTAAGATCATTTACCGAAGGCAACATTGAAGGATCATCGAGGGACTACGATCTCTTAATCGGGGGTCTTTGCAAAAACAGCTCACGTTCGGGGGACATGACTGTTTATATCTGAGGAAACAAGTGTGGGTTACCCTAGAGGTGCATGTGTGAAAAGTGTTTTTATTTTTGTGTATTTTATCTTGAATTAGGGTTTTATAATATTTTATTTTAAATCTTGTCATACAAACCCTAATTACTAACAATAATAAGGAAAATGATAAATTGTGGAATTTAAATGTCCTACACTATTACAACGCTTTAGGAATGGGGTACAAATTTGTGAATGAGGGGATGAAAGCAATAAAGCCCTAATTACTATTACAAACCATTGAATAGGAATAATAATGTGAAATAATAAAATGCGCAAATAATGTAAAGTAGAGGAAAGAAAGAGGAATTTGTTTTTGTGGTTTTTTCATGGAAATGGTTTTATGTTCAACTTAATTAATCTAATTAATTTACAAGAGAAGTTTTAATTAATTATTTAATAAAACCTAAAGTCTGAGTTAATTTAAAAAGTAAATTAAATAAAACTAAGTCTAATTTAATTTTAATTCTAAAAAGAAAAGATTAATTAATTAAGAAAATATTTTTGGTGTTTTATTTATAAAAATAAATAAAGTAAAAATAAAATAGAAATTAGAAAATTTTAGTCTAATTATTTAAGAAAATATATTTTTGGGATTTTTGATTAAATAAAAATAAGTAAATAAAAGGAAAGAAAAGAAAATAAAAATAAATAAATATTGGGTCTGAGTGTTAAAAAGTAAAAGGGGGTGTGGGAAAGTATTTTTGGTTCAGGCCCAAAAAAGGTTTTTATTGTTTGAAATCAGAAAATAAAAATAAAAAGGAAATGGGCTTGGTTGTAATAAGAAAATTTGTGCTATAGCTTGCTAATAACCTCTCTATTTATAGATAAAATGTTTGGGAGGTTGAAACAACCAACATTGTAAGATAGCAAATTATGGAGTTATGACTTAGTTGAAATGCAAGTGAGAAAGTTACATGAAGCTCATGGTATCAATGCATCAATAGGGTGGTTGGTAGTCTTAAATATGTTGCTTCTGAGCATACATGTTGAGTGTGTGCAAAGGGAGCAAGTGAGAGGCTTAAGAAGTTGACATTATGTATAAAGCTTGCTTTATGTGAATGGCAATGGTGCCTTTCTTCCAAAAATGGCAAAATGGATTGGATAATGCTTTAACCACTTGGATCATAGCTCAAAAGTTTGTGTAAACATTTAATTATGGTGAGATTATCAAGTTAGAAGGCCTACAAAGCAAGATTATGCAGCATAGCATGAAGATTAGATTGTGTGTTCATCGTCAAAATGGCCTATAATTCAAGTTTATCATGCCAACTTTAAGTCTTTGAATCTCCTAGATCAAAAATGATCTCTTCAAGTTCTTTGACATTTTGGAAATATTGAAACATTATCTACAACTTTCATGTTGACCACTTTGGCTAAATCAACTTGGAACTTGGTGAAAAAGTTTCAAGAAGTTGGGATAAAAATCTGACCAAACTTGTTGAAAATTTCACTAAGTGTTTTAGTAAAAATGTCATGACTTCATGGGCCTATATCTCCTAATCCAAGAATTTTTTAGAGATCAACCCTTTAATACAAAGTTGTAGAATTCATCAAGATCTATAACTTTCATGTCGAAAGTTTTCCTTGAATCATCTTGCATCTTGGTGAAAAATTGTCATGAAGTAGTGAAATTATCAAGGTTAAACACTTAGAAATTTTCTAAGTATTGAAAATCTTTACTTTTTGTTGACTTTATTTACTTTATTGATTCTTGATGATCAAGTTTGATATTTTTGAATGCCTTGATGAATCTTGACCTTTGAAATTCAATGTTGACTAAAAAGTTAAAGTTTGACTTTTTGCGTATCAGTTGATCAAATTTCAACTATCAACCCCTTGATCTTGAGAAATGATTTGAGCCATGAAATTAGGTCAAGATATTGTATTTGAATCCTTAAGATCATGCTTCAAGTCATTAGACCATGTACTAGGTCAAAAGTCAATGATCAATCATTCTTAGTCAAAATCCTAATTTTGACAATTTTCCCCTTTAATGATTTGAATGCTTTTCTTGAGGAATTGTGATCAAACATTGATAAATTGATAAATACAACTTCAAAATTTTGATGTTGGCCAAAAATCTTGAGGTTTGATTGTAGGTTGACCACAGATGACTTTTTAACCAGTACAGCTGATTTTCAGTTATTTGAGCAATTGACTGAGCAATTTTGAGATGCAAGACTTGAAACTTGGCATGAGTATTCTTGGAGGTCTATGATGAACCATAAAAGTCATTTGAGGCATTAGAAGTCCAATTTTACTTGTGAAAATCAAAACCCTAATTTTGTGGTCCCAGTGCTTATGAGGTGAATTTGTCTGATCAACTCTTGAGAACCCTTGAGCACTTGAGATATTTTATGAGAAATGTCTTGAGAAAAGAGAGGGAAAATTTTGCGGTACAACAGGCAGAGAGAAACTATGCAGAAACTTAAATCTCTTTTATTCTTAATTTTCTTTTCATTGTTATTGTATGGTGATAACAATCTTGTTCATCAAGATCGATAGAACTTCATCATAGGAATAGGTGGATTTCCAACATCTGGTATCAGGAAATTCGGTTGAGCGATCAAGGGAAGAAGAAGAGAATCATGATGGCTATGAATCATCCAAATGGACACTTTCCAGCAAGTCTTCCAATTCTTAAATCTGATAACTACAAGAATTGGTGCAAGCAGGTCAAGGTTGTGTTTTGTTGTCAAGATCTTTGGGATCTTGTAAAATATGGATTAGAATCACTTGAAGAAGACACCTTAGAAGAAGAAGAGAAGGAATAAAATAATAAAAGAAGAAAAATTATAAAGCTCTCTTTATAATTCATTAATATCTGAGTCCAGATAATTTTGAAAAGGTTAGTGATGTAAAATCTGCAAAAGAAGCTTGGGGAATCCTGAAGAAATTGTTTGGAGACGTTGATAAGGTGAAAGAGGTGAGATCACAAACTCGAAAAAGAACGTATGAATTAATTCAGATGGAAGATAGCAAGAGCATATCTGGTTTTTTCACTAAGGTTATGAAACTAGTGAATTAAATCAAGGTTTGTGGAGAGACGCTAACAACAAGAGCATATGTTTCAAAGATCTTGAGATATTTGGCTCTGAATTTTGACCATGTGGTAGTTTCCACAGAAGAGTCAAAGGACATGTCAACTTTGTCGAAAGAAGAGCTTCAAGGGAAGCTTGAATCTCATGAACAAATAATGGTTGAAAGAGCTACAAGAAAATCGAAGAGTGATGTGGCTTTACAGGATCAATCAACAAAAGATAAGAAAGGCAAAGGAAAGTAGTTCGACAACAAAGGTAGAGGAGGCTACAAAAATTCGACTTTTAGAGGAAACCAACACAAAGAAAACATGTAGAATTATAGAAGGCCATACCAAGACAACCAAAGAGGTGGTGTTGCAAATAGAGGAAGAGGTGGTGGTCGAAATCCTGACAAGAGTCACATTCAATGTTAAAATTTTCAGAAGTATGGTCATTATTTTAGTGATTGTCCAGAAAAGCGAAAGAATCAAGAAAGTAATGCAAAGTTTGCAAAACATGAAGAAGAATAGATGATGATGATGGTCAGAACAAGAGATGAAGATATATTCAAGGACCAATTGTACTTGGGTTCAAGATGCTCATCACATATGTCTATAAGGAAAGATTCAACATAAAACCCTCGATGAAGAACATGGTGAAATTTGCAAATAATAATACCCTAGAAGCTGAAGGTATTGGTGATGTTATGATTATGAGTAAAGATGGAAAGAGGTCAGTAATTTCAAATATGTTATACATACCAGGCATGAAGAGAAATGTTCCCAGTATAGAGCAGTTGGTCAAAAAGAACTACAAAGTTTCGATCAAAGACAAGATGGTATGAGTCGTCAACGCGAATGGAAGGTTAATCTTGAAGGCTCCTATGTCTCAAAATAGAACCTTCAAGATTGAACTTAATGTGATGGAGTACCAGTGCCTTTCGAATGCAGCTAGCAATGGATATGGCATTATTAATTAGGACATCTCAACTTCAGAGACATCAGAGATTTGAAGAGAAGAAATGTGGTTTCAGGATTTCCAGAAATTGACATTCCAAACGAGATATGTGAGGAATGTGTGTAAGCGAAGCAGCACAAGATTAGCTTCAGCAAGGATGCAGCAAGTAGGTCGAAGGCTATTCTCGAAGTCATATACTCTTATGTATATGGACCAATCCAGGTGGATTCGATGGGAGGTAACGAATACTTTGTTACATTCATAGATGATTTCAGTCAAAAACTGTAGACTTACCTAATCAAGAAGAAAAGTGAAGTAATCGAGGTATTTTCCAAGTTTAAGTATATGGTAGAAAGACAAAGTGGTCGAAAGCTCAAAGTTTTGATCACTGCTGGTGGTGGAGAGTATGTGTCGAAGGACTTCGACAAATTATGTGAAAAAGAAGGGATTGTGCATGAGGTGGTGACACCCTACACTCCACAGCAAAATGGAACTGCAGAAAGGAAGAATCGAATCATCATGAATATGGTGAGGAGTATGTTGAAAGGCAAGAATTTATCTAAAGAGTTTTGCGGTGAAGTTGTGTCGACTGCAACATATATTTTGAACAGATGTCCAACTAAGAAGCTATAAGGAATTACTCCAGAAGAATGTTGGTCTAGTGTGAAGCCTAGCTTGAGTCATTTGAAGGTATTTGGATATATATAGCACATAGACATGTGTCAGATCAGTTGAAAAGAAAACTTGATGACAAGTTGAGTCAGATGATCCTAGTAGGATATCATTCGACAGGAGGTTACAAGTTGTTTAACCCAATGAACAAGCAGATTGTGATCAGCAGGGATGTGATCATAGATGATCTTAAGGAATAGGATTGGATAGAAAATGTCAATAAAGATTCAATAAGAATCTTATTCTAAGAACCAACAGTTGAAGTCGAAAAAGAAGTTTGACAAGAGGAACCAGCAGTTATAAATCAACTAGGACCAAGCAGACCTCAGATAACAAGACACATGCCTGCAAGGTTGAAATATTGTGTGATTACATCATATGATGTGGTTTATAATGAAGGTGAGCTGGTACATTATTATTTCTATGCAGATGTCGAACCTGTCAATGCAACTGAAGCATTAAAAGATTCAAAGTGGGTGAAAGCAATGAACGAAGAAGTGAAGCCCATCGAAGACAACAATACTTGGTCACTTGTGGAATTTCCTCAAAGCAAGAAATCAATTGATGTAAAGTGGGTATACAAAGTGAAGATGAATTCCAATGGGGAAATAACTCGACACAAAGCAAGGCTCGTGGCGAAAGGATTTCTTCAGAAAGAAGGAATTGACTTTGATAAAGTTTTTGCACCTGTGGCTAGGATTGAAACAATCAGATTGGTTGTTGGTCTAGCACAAATGAACAGTTGGCACATATGTCATATGTATGTGAAGTGTGCATTCCTAAATGGACTTTTAAAAGAAGAATTTTATGTTAAACAAATAGTTGGGTTTATGAAACATGACAAAGAGAGAAAGGTTTACATGCTTCATAAATCCATGTATGCATTAAAACAAGCTCCAAGAGCTTGGAATAAGAAGATTGGTAGTTAGCTAAGAAGAAGGAATTTGTGAAGTGCACAACTGAGCATGGAGTATATGTAAAAAGAAGCAATATTGAGTTGCTTATACTATGTCTCTATGTTGATGACTTGTTAATAACGGGTAGCGGAAAGAAGGAGATCGAAGATTTCAAAGGTGATCTCAGCAAGGAATTTGAAATGTCTAATCTGGGTGACATTTCATACTTCCTTGGCGTCAAATTCTACAAGAGTAGTAGAGGTTTGATGATGCATCAAAGAATATATGAAAGATAAATTCTCAAGACTTTTGAGATGGAAGAATATAAATCAAATTCGACACCTGTAGAACCAAGACTACAACTATCGAAAGATTCAGAAGAAGATGATGTCGACCCTACCCAATACAGAAAACCTATTGGGTCATTAAGATACCTTTGTCATATGAGGCCTGACTTAGCATACAGTGTGAGTATGATAAGTAGATTTATGCAGAAGCCAAAGGTATCACGCCTAGCAGTGGCGAAGAGGATATTGAGGTATCTGAAAGGAACTCTTGACTATGGAATTTTGTTTCCTGCAACTGATAAAGGAAAATAATAAAAGTTAGTTGGATACGTTGATTCAATTTGGTGTACTGAAGCTGAGGATCGAAATCCACAACAGGATATGTGTTTATGCTAGGTGGTGCACAAGTTGCTTGGAGTTCGAGAATGGAACCAGTATTGGCATTATCATCGTTTAAAACAGAGTACATAGTTTCTTCTCTTTGTCCATGTCAAGCAACATGGATGGTGAACTTGGTCAAAGAAATCACAGGGAAAGATCATGATTACCATGAAGATCGACAGCAAGTCAATCTGGAGAATAACCCGATAGCACATGGTCAAAGCAAGCACATCGAGATGAGGTTCCACTATCTTTGAGAGCAAGTAGCAGATGGGAAGATGAACTTAGAACACTGCAGAATTGAGAACCAGATTGCAGACATCATGACAAAGGGTGTGTAGGTCGAAGTGTTCAGAAGACTAAGAGATATGATGAATATAGATAGTTTATACACAATGAATTAGGTGGTGTGTTAAATTCTAATTCCTTGATGTCGAAACTACGTGTGTTGAAGGGAAGTAGGTGTCGAAACAGGTTGCTCGACAGAAACCATTGACCTATTGAATATTTGTGTATCGAAGTAGACTGCACACAGATTTGATTTGGTTTTAGATTTAGATTTGACTTAGATCTAAAATAGATAGATTTGAGTTAGATCTAAAATAGATAGATTTGATTTAGTTCTAAAATAGGTATTTTGGGCTTTTATAGTTTTGGGCTTTCTGGATTAGGGAGAAAGTAAGCTCAATTATAAATAGAGGGAGTAACCCCTATTTTTGTAATCAAGTCAATCAAGTTGTATTCACAGAATTTGCAGCTGCAAGTGAATAAGAAAGTTTTCCATAGTTTGTGCGCAGAGAGAAACTCTGTAGAAACCCTAAATCTATTTTCTTCTTAATTTTCTTTTCTTTTCATTGTCATTGTGTAGTGATAACAATATTGTTCAATGTATCCAACTAACTATAACAATAGGTGGATTTCTAACAACTACAAGTGCTTGATATTTCTAACAATCTTTGCACAACTCAAATCTTAGCCATACAAATTTGAGGCAATTACATCCATTAGATCTATCAAATTATCAAATAAATAGATTCCTCACCAAGAGTCGTAATTTTAAGGACAAATAGAATGCATGGACATATTGAATGTCTTAATAACAATGGAAATTGGGAGACAATTCAAATTGTTGATCTAGCAAACAACAATTTTATTGGTACATTACCACCACCATTGTTACAAAGCTGAAAAGCATTGATGATTGATGAAAATAATGGTGGAAAGTTTGGTTATTTATTTTTTTAATTGTAGGGTTTGCAAAACACATTAGAGTAAAGCCTAATTAACCGTGATGTAAATCAAGTTGAATGTTCTAGCTGTATGTAGGAATGATATAAAATGTGCTTGCAATTGGTATTCCACCTCACCATACTCCTCATCAAGATTTTAAGCATGCTACAAACAGGATAAAGTAGAAACTACTCCCTCCGTTCTACAATGAGTGACCCATTTGGAATAAAATAGTGTCCCAAAATGAATGACCTATTTCAATTTCCAATGCAGTTTTCCAATTCTACCCTCTAATTAATTAAACTTTCATCATTTCCAATACATTATTAGGGGTACTATAGTAAAAACATTATTCTATCTCTTACTTTTCTACACTTTTCTTAATATGTGTGAAATGGTGGGTTGGGTCACTCATTGTGGGATGGAGTGAGTATATCAAAATCAAATCACTGCAAAGTATGATAGATGTGTTGAAGACCTCTCTATATTGCATGGAAATCACTTTTAACGTCTCAAACATGTTAACTATTATAATGTTTTTCAAAATCTTATGACTCACTTGTTGGTTAGGGAAGAATCTTGTCGGTGTCAATGTGCCAAATTTCCCTAGTTCCGAGAAAAATATTTAAATACTAGATTTGTTTCATGACGCCAAAATTTCAAGAAAGAATGTTAATTGTGGTAATGATCTTATGGAAGATGATGAAATTAGAAATACTATTAACCCTGACTTTGAGTAATGTTGGCATCGATTACTTCACTAATGTATTCCAAACACATAATAACATTATAGATCATTCCACTGTAGTTGTTATCATTGTTCTGTTACAACAAGAATGCGAATATAGATCAAAATAGAGAAAAATACAACAACAAAAATTGTTTATCTCGCTCGATCAATTTCTTATGTATGTGATTATAGAATAATTATAGTTCCATTTATTTATGTCTTGTGAATTGAATTACAGTGTTACAAGTCATATATATAATATCATGTTTTAGTTTATATAAAATCCTAATTCCTAGTTTCCCTCAACAAATAATTATCTCTACTCATAATTATCTCAACAATATGAGATATACTCTAAATAACCTATACAGCTGATTTTCGGTTGACTTTTTAACCAGTACAGCTGATTTTCAGTTATTTGAGCAATTGACTGAGCAATTTTGAGATGCAAGACTTGAAACTTGGCATGAGTATTCTTGGAGGTCTATGATGAACCATAAAAGTCATTTGAGGCATTAGAAGTCCAATTTTACTTGTGAAAATCAAAACCCTAATTTTGTGGTCCCAGTGCTTATGAGGTGAATTTGTCTGATCAACTCTTGAGAACCCTTGAGCACTTGAGATATTTTATGAGAAATTTCTTGAGAAAAGAGAGGGAAAATTTTGCGGTACAACAGGCAGAGAGAAACTATGCAGAAACTTAAATCTCTTTTATTCTTAATTTTCTTTTCATTGTTATTGTATGGTGATAACAATCTTGTTCATCAAGATCGATAGAACTTCATCATAGGAATAGGTGGATTTCCAACATCTGGTATCAGGAAATTCGGTTGAGCGATCAAGGGAAGAAGAAGAGAATCATGATGGCTATGAATCATCCAAATGGACACTTTCCATCAAGTCTTCCAATTCTTAAATCTGATAACAACAAGAATTGGTGCAAGCAGGTCAAGGTTGTGTTTTGTTGTCAAGATCTTTGGGATCTTGTAAAATATGGATTAGAATCACTTGAAGAAGACACCTTAGAAGAAGAAGAGAAGGAATAAAATAATAAAAGAAGAAAAATTATAAAGCTCTATTTATAATTCATTAATATCTGAGTCCAGATAATTTTGAAAAGGTTAGTGATGTAAAATCTGCAAAAGAAGCTTGGGGAATCCTAAAGAAATCGTTTGGAGACGTTGAGAAGGTGAAAGAGGTGAGATCACAAACTCGAAAAAGAACGTATGAATTAATTCAGATGGAAGATAGCAAGAGCATATCTGGTTTTTTCACTAAGGTTATGAAACTAGTGAATTAAATCAAGGTTTGTGGAGAGACGCTAACAACAAGAGCAGATGTTTCAAAGATCTTGAGATATTTGGCTCTGAATTTTGACCATGTGGTAGTTTCCACAGAAGAGTCAAAGGACATGTCAACTTTGTCGAAAGAAGAGCTTCAAGGGAAGCTTGAATCTCATGAACAAATAATGGTTGAAAGAGCTGCAAGAAAATCAAAGAGTGATGTGGCTTTACAGGATCAATCAACAAAAGATAAGAAAGGTAAAGGAAAGTAGTTCGACAACAAAGGTAGAGGAGGCTACAAAAATTCGACTTTTAGAGGAAACCAACACAAAGAAAACATGTAGAATTAGAGAAGGCCATACCAAGACAACCAAAGAGGTGGTGTTGAAAATAGAGGAAGAGGTGGTGGTCGAAATCCTGACAGGAGTCACATTCAATGTTAAAATTTTCAGAAGTATGGTCATTATTTTAGTGATTGTCCAGAAAAGCGAAAGAATCAAGAAAGTAATGCAAAGTTTGCAAAACATGAAGAAGAATAGATGATGATGATGGTCAGAACAAGAGATGAAGATATATTCAAGGACCAATTGTACTTGGTGTTGTACCCCAAAATTTGCCCTCCCATTTCTCAATGATTTCTCATCACAAAGCCTTTGAAGATCAAGATCCAATTAGGGTTTCATCTGCTCAAGACTTCTCCTTGCACTATTGACCCAAATTAGGGTTTATGTTTGCACAAAGATATTTTGACCCAAAATGCCTAAGATGACTTTCATGCTTCATGTTGGACTCCCAAGTTTATCCACATCAAGTTTCAAGCCTTGACTCCAATCTTTGCCCAGTCAATTGGACAGTTGACCTAGAAATCAACTGTATTGAGGAAAAAGTCAACTGTGGCCAATTGACAGTCAAACCTCATGAAAATTGACCCACATCAACATTATGAACTCATATGGACCATTTGATCAAATTTGGATCACAATTCCATAAGAAATTTGATCAGATCACCAAAAGGGCAAAATGGTCATTTTTAGGGTTTTGACTGCACAAAGGCAATTTTTGACTGTTTGACCCAACCAATGGCAAACCAAGCTCACATATGTATTCAAGGACCCCATGGAATTATCTTGACATGCTCAACAAGTTCAAAAGATCCCAAATGCACAAGATTGACAGTTGAATTTCCCAGTCAATTGATCAATTTTGACTGTATATTGAAAAGTCAAACTTTGACTTTTTGGTCAAAATCAAGAGTCAAGATTCATTTTTCATCAAAGCATGCCAAATCATGAAACTTGTTCACCAAGAAACCAAAAATTGCAAATTAGGGTTTGAAATAGGAATTTTTCATAACTTAGAATTTTTCTAAGTTATGAAAAACCCTAATTTTTTCCCAACTTTGCCCCACTTTCTCACCAAGATTCATTTGGATTAAAACAAAAGTCAAAACATGAAAGTTGTAGCTTGTTGCATAATCTACAACTTTGATTCACAAAGTTTTCCCAAGTGAGTCTTGTATCTCAAGTTATAATTTTTTGAATAAGGGCACTAAACCATTCTTAACTTAGTGAAATTTTAACCTATTTTGGCAAGGTTTTTTACCCAACTTCAAGGCCATTTTCCATACACTTCCACTTGGAATTTCAATTTGCATTTCAAAGATGGATTGTAGTACACATTCCAAGATTTTCAAAATGTCCAAGAACTCATCAAACAACCTCATAACTTGAGAGATTCGAATTTCACAATTTGGCAAAAACTCACTTTTGAATTGGTCAATTTACATGTTCATAACACTAGGCATTTTCAATCTCAGCTTGCATATCTTGATTACAGGTCCTTAAACCATCCAACACTCATAAATTTAATGCCAATCCTTTGTGCCAAGACCATGTTTTGTGTGTTCAAGCATTTCCTAAAGGATTAATCCCAAAATAGATAAAGCATTTCTTCCATTTTTGCAAAAGGTAGCTTTATGTCCAATTGAAAATCCAAGAAGTACAGTTAAGATCTCTTTGGCACAAGTTTAGGGATTAATCACACTGATCAAGACTGAGTTATGCAGCATGTTATGGGGGGCTCTAGCTGCCTAAACACCAACTGGACCTTTTCTTGCTTAAGTGCTAAGTAACATTGCATTTGACAGAACAACTTGGATATCAGCTAGAAAACCCTTAAGCAAACTTGTGAAACACATTCAGGACATCCCAACTGAGCTAGTACACGACCCTAACATCCCTCATACACTCCCATTCCCAGAATCACCTTCAAACTGCAAGAACAGGGCAAGGCCTGCAGTTTGAGTGCCATCTCTCATTCCTCTCAAGCTTTCTTGCCCAAACCAGTTCACACACATTCCCTAGCATCAATGCAAGCTAACCAAGACCTGAAACACGATCTATAATTCCTCTAACAAGTTCCACCATTTTCACTTTCTCATTTTGCAGTTGAAGTTCCACAGCTCGATTCAAGGTGTCTCAATGCAAAGTAAGTGTTAGAATAGCATCACTACACTTCAAGGAAGCTGTACAAGTCATCATCTTGTCTTGAAAGTTCCTCCATTGCAAGGCACGATTCCAACTGCACAGGTATATTCATGAAGTTCTATCTCTCTTATTAGGCATTGTGAGCTTTAGGTTTGTGAAGAGAATATGTCACAATCATAGCCCTGAACATGCCCATATAATTAGATTTCATTTATATTATGTATGCTGCAAGAATTTTAAGTCTGAACATGGCATAAAAATTAGGTCAGGATTTGGAAGAGAAGAAATTCTCTCTCATTTCTGAGAGTTAGATTGACTTCTTTATATGTCTAGAATCGTGGCTTCAAGCTCTACAGGTTTCATGTTGGAAGATTTGGCAAAAGATCAAAGAATCAGGAGTTAGGGATTGGAGAAGAAGGGCGCGTATTTTTGAATTTTGTTTGGTCTGAAGGTTGAAGACAACAACTTTCGAATTTTTTTTATTAATAACCATGTATTAAAAAAATATTTCGCAAATAACCGGGTTTCGGAAAAAATTACGCAAATAACCATGTTTGAGATGGCTCCACAAAGGAGGAGCCAAGTCATTTGGCGCATGCACCTAGGGTTTTGCCCTAGGCGCCATCTCACTTGGCGCCTCCATTGGCTTTTAGCCAAGTGAGATGGCGCATGCTCCTTAAAAAGGAGAGGAGGCGCCATCTCACTTGGCGCCTAGGGCAAAACTAGGGTTTTTTGCTGTTTTATAAATAATTCGTCCGTTTCTTTGAAATTTCTCACACTTTCTCGCACTGTATTTTTATTTTGTACTCCCTTATTTACGTAATGACGTCGCCTATGATTTTTAGCAGAGATGGTTACGTTATATTCTCCGCCACGAAACCCGCGATGAAAATGAAATTCTGGCACATTCACTCCATGGAGCGTCTGAAGCGGGAGTTGATGCGGTGGCTAGATGGAGACATCGCCGAGGGGGAAAAAATTCGAAGGATCCAGCGAAAACGAACAACAACCTCGCATGCGACAGGAAGACCTAATGTGTGGTTGGAGGAAGTCAAAACAGACAGTGATGTAATGCTGATGATGCATGGGTCAGATGAAATTGTGTTAACAGTTGTAATTTCCTAGATTGATTATCGTTAATCATTGTTGTATGCGAAAACCCTAATGTAATTTCCTATATTGATTATCGTTAATCATTGTTGTACGCGAAAACCCTAATGTAATTTCCTATATTGAATTTCTTAAATTGTGTGAACAGTTTTATTAACGGAAAACCCATAATGTTTACAACACAAATATTGAAAAGATTTATTGTATTACAAAATTTATGTGGTCGAGCCAGACGCCCGATTCGGACAGTTTTTGCGATTGTGTCCGACCTGACGGCATAAACCACACTTTCTTTCCAACCTGTCAAGATCGTCCATTTCTGTTGTTATGCGCCTGCTTTTGGGACGACCCTTCTTGTTCCTTCGCATTTGGTCATTGTGCCAAACTATATCACCGTTGTATTCAGGCTAATAGTCCGGTTTTGCCACCAAAGGAAAGTTGTTGTTGTAAACAGTGAGCAACGTTTCAGATTTATAAACGTTTGAGAGCAGTTGAAGCGCGTCTTGATGGGTATGCGCACAAGCGGCAATGACATGAGAGCAAGGCATACGAAAAGCTTGAAACCTGCCACAATCGCACCATTGAGAAGGTAAAATGACCCTGTATTCTTGTCTTGCCAGGCCTTCATTGTGGTCAATTGTCTCCTTCACAATGAAGTTGTGGCTATGGCGGTCAAACCGTGTAACCATGTGAGTGTTGGCTTTAGCACTTTCAGCCTTAATGTATTTCATACAGCTTTCACTCCATAGTTGTCCTGATTGCAAGACCGCATACCACATTTCACCTCTTTTGGCAAATAACGCAGCCATCCTAAAATATGTGGATTTCACCAAGGCAGTGATGGGGAGGTTTCGTATGCCCTTGAATACCCCATTCATTGATTCAATCAGATTTGTTGTCATATGCCCCCATCTTTGGCCATTGTCGTATGACCTAGTCCACTTTTCGACCGGTATATTGTCGATCCATGTACCGGCTTCTGGGTTAGACAAACGGATCTCGTTACGGTAATATTTGAATGTGGGCTGTGTCAGTGCGTATCCCGCATTCATCACCGCTTTCCTCAATGTTTTGTCCTTGACCTCCCTCGAGAAATTCTGGACGATATGCCTGACGCAATAGACATGCGTAGAAGGAGGGTCATGCCAACCATTTGCCGGATTATTATAGGCACTTTCAATGGAGGCATGTCTGTCCGAGATCAAACAGAGATCTGGTTGAGGAGCCACGTGTGTACGAAGATTTTTCAGGAAAAAGCTCCAAGCA
Source organism: Vicia faba (assembly GCA_948472305.1). Lineage (NCBI taxonomy): Eukaryota > Viridiplantae > Streptophyta > Magnoliopsida > Fabales > Fabaceae > Vicia > Vicia faba. Next base: position 526,058,765 of record OX451735.1, on the reverse strand, counting down.
CCACCGGTCTCCCCCTCGACAAGGGCAAACGCAACGGGGAAAATGTTATTGTTGCCATCTTGTGCAACTGCCATCAAAAGCGTGCCTTTGTACTTCCCATACAACCAAGTCCCGTCTATCTGTAGAATTGGTTTGCATGATGCAAACCCTGCGATGCATGGTTGAAAAGCCCAAAAGACGCGACTGAATATTCCGTTGCCATGTAGTAGACTACCATCTTGAGCGTACGCTGGCAATGTTTCCAGAACATAAACACTACCTGGAGAATATGTCTTGAGTGCATTTAGGTAGCGGGGAAGTTCTCGGTATGACTCCTCCCAGTTTCCGTACACCCTTTCAATCGCCTTAGTCTTTGCTAACCACGCCTTACGGTAAGACGGAGTGTAGTTAAAAACCGTGGTGATGTGGGAGATGATTGTTTTCACCTTCAAAGAAGGGTCGTTGCTGACCAAGGGTAGGATTTCTTGACATATTAGATCATGGTTGAGTTTTCGGTGGTCTTGTGATTGAGTGGAACTTACACAACTATGGGTAGTCATGGAACCTATGACCCAGCAGTCACCCCTTAGTCTGTATGAAGCGGTCAGCTTGAACATGCAGTCAGGGTGGACACACTTGATCTTGTACCTTTCCGGGTTTACACGATCCACCTTATAATCAACCGAGTTGAGCATGTGAAATTTTTTGATGGCCCTTATGCATTCCTCTCTATTACGGAACTTGTCCTTCTCTTTTAAATTTTCATCTGATTGCATATACGGTTGGAAAAACAAGTCCGTAGAAGGTTCATCTCCGCCCATGTTGAAGTTTGTCATGTGCGTAGGTGGTGTGTAGATTTTGTCGGTAGGAATACTTGGGATGCCATCATCGTCAGAATCGTCGTTCACCATTTCATCGAACTCTAACTCGTTATCTTCTTCCTCATCATCAACTGCATCCACCTCATCTTGCTCATTCTCCAAAGGATCAACCTCCTGTGTCACCGGAGGCTCTACCTCCTGTGTCACCGGAGGCTCTTGAAACAGAACGTACAACTCAATAGAGTCGTTTCCAGAATAGACATGGCTGGAAATCATGTTCTGGAAATCCTCGTCATCTTGAATTGCAACCTTATAAAATATGACTTGGTTGTTTCCAAAAAAGACTGGACTCTGATAAAATATTTGGGATACCGGGCCTCGTTCAAGTTTGGCCTCCAATCTTTTCTTAAAGTAGGTGAAATTTGCTTTCCCGTTTAAGAGAAATCGGACATTGTCGGTGTTTCTAAACAAAAACCCAACTGTGGGACACATGTATGTCTCACCGTTGAAATGTGCTTTGACAACAAATTATGGTGAAGAGGCCATTGTGTAGAATTCTTTTAGGTATGAAGGTGGGAATGTTTTGGGTTTATTGATTATATGAAGGTAAGAATGCTGGAATGTTTGAAGGTTAGATGACTGATTCGAAGGTTGGAAAATTTTACAGTTTAAGTGAATGAATGTTATGTTCAACCTAAGGCAAAATATTTCAATTAAGTAAGTGATGCAACCCCCCAAGGCTGCCAATAATATTACATGCATGGGCTTATGCTGACACCTAGCCTGGCCCTATTCTTCACACATAAAAGTTTTGTCTAAGCCTGCCACCCATCAGCTCCAATGGCCTTGCATGCAACAGAGAAAGGAATCCCAAAGGCTGTCACGTAGCCTGAGACAATGCTGTAAAACGTGACACCTCTTATTCGCCAAATGGGGTGGCGACAACATCCATTTTTGTACTATTTCGCCAAGTGAGATGGCGCCTCCCTTACTGTCCAATCGTGATACATGCATGGGCTTATGCTGCCACCTAGCCTGGCCCTATTCTTCACACATAAAAGTTTTGTCTAAGCCTGCCACCCATCAGCTCCAATGGCCCTGCATGCAACAGAGAAAGGAATCCCAAAGGCTGTCACGTAGCCTGAGACAATGCTGTAAAACGTGACACCTCTTATTCGCCAAATGGGGTGGCGACAACATCCATTTTTGTACTATTTCGCCAAGTTAGATGGCGCCTCCCTTACTGTCCAATCGTGATACATGCATGGGCTTATGCTGCCACCTAGCCTGGCCCTATTCTTCACACATAAATGTTTTGTCTAAGCCTGCCACCCATCAGCTCCAATGGCCCTGCATGCAACAGAGAAAGGAATCCCAAAGGCTGTCACGTAGCCTGAGACAATGCTGTAAAACGTGACACCTCTTATTCGCCAAATGGGGGTGGCGACAACATCCATTTTTGTACTATTTCGCCAAGTGAGATGGCGCCTCCCTTACTGTCCAATCGTGATACATGCATGGGCTTATGCTGCCACCTAGCCTGGCCCTATTCTTCACACATAAATGTTTTGTCTAAGCCTGCCACCCATCAGCTCCAATGGCCCTGCATGCAACAGAGAAAGGAATCCCAAAGGCTGTCACGTAGCCTGAGACAATGCTGTAAAACGTGACACCTCTTATTCGCCAAATGGGGTGGCGACAACATTCATTTTTGTACTATTTCGCCAAGTGAGATGGCGCCTCCCTTACTGTCCAATCGTGATACATGCATGGGCTGCCACCTAGCCTGCAAGAGTGACACCTTACATTATTTGTAAATGCATGCATGCATATGTGTAACTCCCTAAGCATGCAAATGTGACACCTCGCAGGCATGCAACCACTACATCAGAATTATTTGCCTATAAATACATACCTTATGAAACATATCTCACACCCACACAACTCTCACTCTCTCACTCTCTGCTACGAAATATTTCTTAAGTCTATCATACTCCTTATTTCTTCCTAAGTCTTTCATTCACTCAAGCGTTCTGAAGAATGGCCCTTCTAACAATGGGAGATACTCACAGAGGCACAAGGGAAAACATTGCTGCATTTGTAAGTCTCTTCTTTGGTTATACATTTTTCATACTTTAAAAAACGTGTTGTTCATCTTAATTAATCTTACTCTTGTTTAATTATGATCTCAGGATACACAAAGATTCAGAATCCGTTCGCACAAATACCTGGCCCCCGACCCTTTTATCGTCCCTTATCTGGAATATGCAGGTTTTGGACACGTGATAAAGATCTCCAACTGCACCATTGACTCCAAATTCATCCTTGCAATGTTGGAGAGGTGGAGACCGGAGACCCATACATTTCACCTACCAATAGGTGAATGTACCATCACTCTCGAAGATGTCTACATGCTACTGGGCCTCCCTATTGACGGTAAAGCGGTGAACGGGTCGGTTCAGCAACCAAACTCACAATGTGAAGAACTGTTGGGTAGGGACATGGTAGAAGGTGGTGGAGCAAGAGGGCAGGGAATACTACTCACTGACCTGAAACGGCATTATGCAAGTATGGAATTAAATGAAAATTCCTCAGAAAATGACCGAGTAGTAAAAGCCCGAACGTATATTATGATACTTTTTGGTACTTTTTTATTTCCCGAAAGTACGGGAAATAGTGTAAATTTCATGTACTTACATTTACTAACCAATTTTGATAAAACTAGAAAATTTAGTTGGGGTTCTGCAGTATTAGCCCACCTGTACAGTTCCTTGTGCAAAAACGCAGTCAAGGAAAAATGTACATTTTATGGGTGCGCATTTTTACTACAAGCCTGGGGTTGGTGGAGGATGGAGTCCTTAAACCCCATCAACAACAACACTTTTGGTTTCCCTTACGCAACAAAGTAAGTCATTAAGTTATAGCATTTATAACTATTCTTCTCTTTCCAAAATATATGCTAAAAATAACATGTTTCTCATTTCCTATAGGTACTGCGTGAGGGGTATGGATTACGGCAAGAATCCTAGATTCAATGTCGCACTCTACCGGAATCTGTTGGATCACCTAGGCCCAGATGACGTAAGTCGTAGCTTTTAACTTTTGTTCATTTTATTTATTTATACATTACTTTTGCGCTTACCTGATTTAAATTTTATCGCAGTTCGTCTGGAGACCATATTTGGGTTTGGACCATTCTCCAAATCCAGAGGATGCAGCAACTTGGACTGCAAAGACTGCACTCATTCGGTTCAACATTGTGGAGATGCACCACAGCGACCGTGTGAAGATGCAGTTCGGAATGATCCAAGAGATACCAAGTGACCCAACAGATTTGTCCCCCTGGCATCTAAAAAGGGTCGACGCCCAGTGGAATCTAACCAACTGGAAAGACTTTGCTCCAGAATGGTGTAAAATGTGGCAAAGGCGTCACCGTTACATCTTGCAATCCCCTGTTTTCCTTACTCAAGGTAACATGCGACACACCGATCAATATATGTCGTGGTACAGGTCGGTTAGTAACCCAGATATGCACGTGTCTCATCCGAGGTACTTGGTTGACCCACGCACACAATGGGCACAACCCTCGATTCCCCACCAACAAACCCAAAATCCATCAACCTCAAACCCACCCCCAAGAAGAAACAGACCAACAAACACACAACCACATTCCCCACCACAACACAACTACAACCAAATGCCGTACTACCAACCACAATCACCGCCAAACTACCAATACCCAGATATGCCTCAAACCCAACCACAATACCAACCCCAATACCAGCAAACCCACATACCCCATACACAATTTCAGTCTTCCACATATCCCAATATGGGGCCCTCAACATCCAGCCTTAGCCCTGATATGGGAATGTCAGAAGATTACGACCAACCCGACCAAACCTACCATCAACCACCATATCACCAAACAACCCAACATCCACAGTACCAAACACCCCAAGATCCATTTCCTTTCTACCCCCCATACTCAGACGACCAATGCTACCGACCAACCATGGAACCCCACCCACCGCCAACACGACCAAACTTCGAGGGCATGGGTAACCGACTGTACCAGAGCGGATCTTCGAGATATGGAGATCTTACTGATTTTATGGATTCGGATCGCATTGACTTCGCTGGGCCATCGACCTTGCCGCAACAGGAAACGAGACGGCACCCAGCAAGAGAAAGGCGAGGACGGGGATGCGGAACTGGGGGTCATTACCGGGTTCCTGGGGATCATTGATGTATCTTTCTTTTTTTCAGTATTTTTTGTATCTATTTTTTTACTGTTATTTAAATGTAAAACAGTTGAATGTAATTATTTTTTTTCAAATAAAAAATCAATTTTGGTTATCTCTGTCTAATACGCAACGCGCAGGGAAGGAAAAAAAAAATTTTTTTTTTGACCTAATTTTGCACTTAGGCGCCATCTCATTTGGCTTAGGGCTTGCCATTTACCCTTAGGCGCCAAATGAGATGGCGCCTCCCTTATAAATATAGGAGGATGCGCCAAATGAGATGGCTCCTCCTTTATGGAGCCATCTCAAACATGGTTATTTGCGTAATTTTTTCCGAAACCCGGTTATTTGCGAAATATTTTTTTAATACATGGTTATTAATAAAAAAAATTCACAACTTTCTGGGCTGGGCCTGTTTGTTATTTCTTTTCACACCCTGTTTTTGCTTTCATACCCCCCAAGCCCATTTTGTGTATTTTTATGATTTTTTGATTTTTTCTTTTTCATTCTGACTCATTTATTTTTTCTTATCATATTAAAAACATAAAAAATATTTTTTGCATCATTTTTATATTTTTTAGGCATTTATTTGATTATATTGATATTTATATACAAATAAGTAAATAATATATTATTTAGAATAAATAGAGAAAAATAATGTAAACACATTTTATTTTCATTTTTATTTTGTTTTATCTTCTTAAAATATTTTATACAAAACATACTTTTTTTTCATAAATATTAATTATTATTATCTTATATATGTGATATTTATTTAGTATATATATATATATATATATATATATATATATATATATATATATATATATATATATATATATATATATATATATATATATATATATATATATATATATATATATATATATATATATATATATATATATATATATATATATATATATATATATATATATATATATATATATATATATATATATATATATATATATATATATATATATATATATATATATATATATATATATATATATATATATATATATATATATATATATATTAATATACTTAGGATAAAATACCAAAAATATACATATTTTTATTTTATTAATATTTAACACTAAAAATACATTTTTACAAATATACTTCATTTTTATTTTATTTTTTGTATATAAATAGTAAATATTATATATATTAAATAATTAATACCCTTTTATTAAAATTAGGGTTTTGCCCTAAATAGGTAAATACTCCAAAAATAATACTTTTTTATTTTATTTTATTTATTTGACATAAATAATACTTTTTCATACATATAAAAATTCTTTTTACATCTTGCATATTTATTTCATTTCTATTTAATTATGCAATTATTTATCTTGTAAATATTCCAAATTGATGTAATAGCTAGGTTTAATTTCTTTGTCTAAATATCCCCCCATTTGAACATTTGTACCCCCCTCCCCATATTATTGTGTTGTAATAGTGTAGGAATTTAAATTTCGCACTTTAGCGCTTTCTAAACATGCCATGCTAGAGTTAGGGTTTGTATGCAAATAAAAAGAACAAGGTAGTTTGACCTAATTTCAAGATAAACAAGCATGAAATATGGACAACACATCTCACACTTGTACCCCTAGGGTATTCCACTTTGTTGCCTTCAAATAATTGGGCCATATTGCATGTTAGGTTTCTTTGGGTAAAAACAAACAATCAAATGATCATAAGCCCCTCGATGACGCTTTCGAAAAGTTGCCTAAAATGATCAAGTCCCTTTTAAAGAGAAATTGCCCAAAGATACTTAGCACTATTGCAATTATGGTCTAAACGATGACCCACGCCCGTCCCTTTCACCTCCTAACACAAGATTGTCCACCAAATGCAATGGTGGAACAAAATTGTCAAAAGGTTTAAAACATAACAAAAATCTTTGAGAAAACTTTAGAGTAGATAACTCTTAGGTACTTGTCAATTTGCAAAGAAAACACTTGCCTAATTTCAAACCACACTTCACAAACACTTTCAAAACAAACTTTCAAAAACCCTTGAACATCTTTTCAAAAAGACGAACACCTTTTGTAAAACATTCGAGTAAAGAATTGTTACAAGGGTAGCCTATACAAGGCATCTTTTTTAAAACATTTTCAAAACCACACACCAAGCACCATTTCAAACAAATGAAAATCAAGGCAAGTTGATCTAAGCAAGTACCTAAGAGCCCATGGATAACCATGGATAGAAAGGGTGCTAATACCTTCCCTTTCTATAATTTACTCCCCGAACCCAAGAAAAATCTCAAAGGTTTTTGCTGTGCTTTTTAAACCTTTCCTTAGGATAAAATAAAAAGTCGGTGGCGACTCTTGCTCAACCGAAACATTTGCGAAAACAAACGCAAAACCACAGTCAGTTCTCCCACCGTATCACAGAACTGGCGACTCTGCTGGGGATAATTTTAAAAGTGGAGTAACCTTAGGGCTTAGATCACCTTCTTGCATGACTAATTGTTTAAATTGCTTGCTTTACATCTTGGCTCTATTGTTTGGGTTTGCAATCCTACACCCGGATTTTGGGAAACATTCATAGATAGCAATACATTGTGGAAACTGTGCGGGGTATACCGACACGGTCGAAGCAATAGCTATATTAGTGCGACATATTTGTGAGTACCGGTAACCCTTGAGTTCAATCAAGGAGAGTACGGGGCCGCTGAGTGATGTCACTAAGCACTAATGACCTAGAACCTTACTTGACCATCTTGGCCTTTTATTAGGGGTAGTGAGATGACCGGCTTTGGTGCAGTCCGAAGTTGGTAGATACTCGATACTACACTCATTGAGGGTTGTTTTCTTGGAATATTTTGGTCGCTAGTTAAGTGGCTAAACCAAAACAATGAACAATGAAAATAATCCAGTGATATTGAGCTCCTTAGAACCCGATTACTATTTATAGGACAGGTTTTTAAGCCAACTACACTCAAGAGGGTACTTACCTATGAAACCCCATGCAACCCTGAAACTAGGGTTTGGTGTGATTTGCTTGTACATATGTTTTGTGCATACATCATAAACATCATGAAGCATCATATGCATTCACTAACCATTTCAAGGGTTTTGGATCTTCATCTTTGTTCTTTGTTTTGTAGGACATGGAAATTCCTCGCAGAAATACCATTCAAGTCAACCTTGTGAGAATCTCTCCCCAACTCAAGGAGCTCACCTCAAGAATTCCGGAAAATTCATCCTTCAGTGAAAGACATGGTAGACTGCTCAGCCTAGTCAACACCAACATTGAAGAAGACATGATGAAAGTGCTATTCCAGTTCTTTGACCCTCTTCACCACTGTTTCACTTTCCCTGATTATCAGTTGGTACCCACTTTGGAGGAGTTTTCTCAACTCCTAAGAATCCCTATCCTCAATCAACTACCATTCAACGGTACGGAAAAGGAACCAAAGCCGGAAGATGTTGCTCGAGCATTACATCTACAACCATCCGACATCAAGGGGCATTGGGAAACCAGAAGCGGCGTCAAACGATTCTTAGCAAAATTCTTGTTTGAGAAGGCACAAGAATGTTGGAACTCATTAGACCTGCAAGCCTTTGAAGAGATTGTGGCACTCCTTATCTATGGATTGGTCTTATTCCCAAATTCTAACCAATTGGTAGATGTCAACGCCGTAAAAATCTTCTTGTCCAGAAACCCAATACCAACATTGCTTGGGGACATCCTTCACTCATTTTACACACGAACAATGAGAAAGAGGGGTGTTCTCATGTGCTGTACTCCTCTCCTTGCAAGGTGGTTTATTTCGCACCTTCCACAATCTGTCTTGAAGAATGACCAAGGCTCAAGGTGGTCCCAACGGTTGATGACTCTTACTCACTCTGATGTACATTGGTGTTCTCGGTCCAGAGAAAATGTCATAACCGTCGATCGTTACGGAGAATTTCCTAATGTTCCTTTACTTGGAATTAGAGGAGGTATCACCTACAACCCTTGCCTAGCTTTGAGGCAATTTGGATATGCACTGAGGGATGGCCCTCATGACATGTTGATTCCTGACCTAGTTTTTGACTTCGACAACGATGCGCAAGGACTTCGCCAAAGATTCATCAGAGCTTGGGGAAGGCCCAACAAGGTTGATAGCAAGACTCTGGGACACAAGAACTCCATCCCTCTTGAGCCCTATCTCAAGTGGGTACGAGCCCGAGCCCAAAGTCTAATGATGCCTTATCCTCATGTAGTCCCTGTGATTAAAGAGCCCGTCAGTGAAGGAGAGGTTCCCTACACCATCCTACATCCAGACATGCCTACATCGTGGGAGGAAATGCAGAAAAGTTGGATTCAGCTCAAGGAGGAACGGAATACTTTTGAAGCTAGCTTCTACGCCAGTGAGAAGAAGGTTCTAGAGCTTACCCGCCGACTCCATGAGCAAGAGGCCCTCAACACCTACATCGCACCAAAGAGGATGCGCAATGTCTTTTTGCCTTGAGAAGTTATTTTGTAATATTTGGCCCATGGGGCATTTATGTACTAACAAATTTCTTCTTATTAATATGACGTGCGTTCCTTTTTCTCTACAACAATCTTGAATGTTCTAAATCCTTGAATGCATTACATACATAAGCATATCATTCATCATATGCATAAGCAGGTCTCACTCCAGGTTTCCTTATCTGTCTGCTGTTTATTTCAGTAGGATGGATCTCGAGCAAACAGTCAAAGACCTGCAAGCTCAGAATGCACAGTTCCAGCAACTCCTGGTGACCTTGGCTAAGGGTCAGGAGGATATCAATACCCAACTGGGGAATAAGGACCCAGTGAAAAAGAAGAAAAAGAGACTCGGGGTGGCTACTTTGGGTAGAAGATTTGACGGAGAAGCTCGGAGAGTGCTTGAATTTCCTCCTATCTCTGATGAAGGAACCAGCAAAGGAGGTGGAGCTGTGGTACCTTCCGAGTCTGATGCGGAAGAAGAAGAGGTCGAAGAGGATGAAGATTATTCTGATCAGCAATACCCTCCAGCTGATGATAAATACAAAGGGCTAGAAGACAGATTGGCCGCCATGGAATTACAAAGAGTACCGGATTTGGACTTTGAAGACTTGGGTTTGGTTGCCGGGATTGTGATTCCCCCAAAATTCAAAGTGCCAGTGTTTGTGAGGTATGATGGGTTGTCCTGTCCCAAAATGCATCTCAGGTCCTACGTGAGAAAGATTCAACCCTATACGGCAGATAAAAACCTCTGGATTCATTTCTTTCAAGACAGCCTTTCGGGAGCTCAGTTGGAGTGGTTTTATCAGCTAGAAGGAACCAGTGTCAGAAATTGGGAAGATTTGGCCACCGCTTTTTACAAACAATACCAGTATAATTCGGACCTTGCTCCTACTCGTACCCAACTTCAGGGTATGTCGTTAGGAACAGGCGAAGGATTCAAAGAATACGCACAAAAATGGAGGGATTTGGTTGGCAGGGTGCAGCCTCCTTTAACCGACCGTGAACTCGTTGATATGTTTCTTGGGACCCTATCTGGGCCATTTTTCAATCATCTGATTGGTAACTCTTCCGCGGGGTTTACCGATTTGATCTTAACAGGCGAAAGAATAGAAGCTGGCATCAAGTCAGGAAAGATTCAGAAGGGTGTTGCTGCAAGTGTTGAGAAGAAGCCTTTTAAGAAGGAAACAGCTGTGGTATATTCTCAGAGAAGAGCAGGGAAGACGGAGCGTCGGCCAACTGTGGGGGCCGTAATGATTCAAAACACTCCAAGTGAGCAGCCTCGTTATAACCAGTCCAGACCAAATCAACAACGGGTGGAACGGCCACAACGGCAGTTCACCCGCATTAATATGACTCCAGCGCAAGTGCTTCCCTATCTATTGAAGTTGAATCTCTCCACCATCAAGGAGGCACCAAAGAATGTGAATACGTCCTCTCCGCATTATCATGCTAATGCTAAATGCGCCTACCATTCAGACAGTGTTGGGCACGATACCAATGATTGTTGGGCACTCAAGCATAAGATCCAAGACCTGATAGAGGCGAAAGAGGTGGAGTTTGACGCTCCGGAGAAGCCTAATGTGATATCTGCACCCATGCCGAAGCACGGCCGAAATGTCAATGCCATTGAAGAAGATTTGTATGTTGCCGATGTCAGTGATCTGACTACTCCATTGCTAACCATTAAGTTGAATCTGTTGAGGGCCGGGATCTTCCCGGGATGTAAGGAAGACTGCTATTGTTGTTACTCTCTGCCGTTTGATTGTCCATTACTGAAGAAAGGCATCCAAGGCCTTATGGATAGTCAACAAATTTTGTTTGAAAAAGTTTCTGTTGTTCCAGTTTATACTGAAGATGTCTCAATCATAACCATTCACGCCAATCTTTCCAAGGCCGTCAAAAAGCCTGTTAAGATTACACCAGCTGCGAAATCTGTTCCTTTGAAGATAACAATGCCAGAGCCTGTTCCCTATGTTTCTGAGAAGTCGATACCTTGGAACTATGGCGGTGACGTCTACTACCATGGTATCAAACAAATCGAAATAACTGAAGAAAGTTCGGATGATGATGAAGCCAGCATTAGTAACATTGCAGGCACTAGCAAAATCACCAGGAGCGGGAGAATATTTTCTCCAGAGATTGCCCCTCCAAGAGCAATCTTTGGACCCTCGTCAGCTGATAAGGTCATCCCTGCACCAATAAAACTTTCTGCTAGAACTCCTTTGATTGAAGATGTTGTTGTTCCTAATACTATCTCTCCTACCGCTGCTGACAAAGGTAAGGGAATCCAAGATGAGCCCGTCAGGACGAGGGCTCAACCCTTGGTAATCCCGGAAACCTCCAAGAAGGAAATGGACGAGATTTTGAGGATAATCAAAAGAAGTGACTACGATGTGGTAGAACAGTTGGGGAAAACCCCCTCAAAGATCTCCATGCTGGCACTACTACTTTGCTCAGAAGCGCATGCTAAAGCCCTGATAAAATTCCTGAAGGCAGCTCATGTGCCCCAGGAAACCTCTGCGAATCAATTTCAAAATTGCGTGGCTAGCCTGACTGCGGACAATGGATTAGGTTTTTCTGACGCCGACCTAACTCCTAAAGGTAGAAATCACAATGATGCTTTGCACATTTCAGTCGAGTGTCGAGGAACTACTCTCGCACATGTCTTGGTTGATACTGGTTCGTCGCTGAATGTTTTGCCTAAGAAGGCCTTGGACCGACTAGATTGTGAAGGATTGGAGTTGAAGCCGAGTGATATTGTTGTCAGAGCTTTCGATGGTTCGAAGAGAATGGTCCATGGGGAGGTTGAAATTCCCATCAAGATAGGCACTGAGGTGTTTAAATCTACTTTCTATGTGATGGACATCCGTCCATCATACTCTTGCTTGCTGGGTAGGCCTTGGATACACCATGCTGGGGCAGTCACCTCCTCCTTACATCAGATGTTGAAATATCCAGTCAAGGAAAAGATCATCACTGTCCATGGCGAAGAAGAGTACATGATTAGCCACTTAAATTCTTTCCGGTATGTGGAGGTTGAAGGAGAGTTCATTGAGACACCGTTCCAACATTTCGAAGAAGTCCTTCCTGAAATAGCAGTAGCAAAGTTGGCAGCTGAGACACCGAGACAGATGGCCAGGATGGCATCTCTGGAGGACGCAAGGGCCGCAATAAAGGAAGGGAAGAATTCAGCATGGGGGCAGTTACCTGACATTCCACATAAGACAGACAAATTTGGATTACGGTTCACTACCGCAGGCCAGAAAGCTATGCGCCATTCGAAGATTGAAAGAGTGCCAGTCAAAATTTCTCCCTACGGAATCAACGCCTTAGAGGATGAAGACAAAGAGAGAAACATCGAAGAGTGGATTTACCCAAATGTCAAAGGAGGATTGAGCAACTGGGAGGCAAAAGACTTTGTCCCCATCACTTTTATTCATCAGTAATTTATCTATCAAACATTTCCTATTCGGTCTGTAATATTTATGTTTAAACAATCCGTACACTATCTTTTCACCTCATGCCTTGCCCGGGGCATGTAGGTCCACTTGTAAGGGTTTTGATTATTTTTAATATCCATATGCCATGTTTAATGATTCATTGGACGTTTTTCATTTGATAAACTGCTTGTGTTCATTTTCTTTCCTTTTGCATTTTTGTTTAAGGATGGCTATCCCTTACACACACCCACACTCACCAATGCAGGTACCCATCCACTTCGGATTCCATGGGTGAGTATTCTGCTATATCTTTCAATAACTCTGAAGATCTAGCCAATCTAGCCGAGTATGAAGATGACGAAGGTTGTGAAGTACCAGGGGAACTAGCCAGACTTCTGCAACAAGAGGAAAGGGCCATCCTACCGCACGAAGAGCCATTGGAAACTGTCAACTTGGGAACCGAGGAAGACCGGAAGGAGGTGCAAGTGGGTGCCAATCTAGAACCGAGTGTCAAGGAACGCCTGATACAGTTGTTGAATGAGTATGTTGAAATCTTCGCATGGTCTTATGAAGACATGTCGGGTTTAGACACAGACATTGTGGTTCACCGTCTCCCCACAAGAGAAGACTGTCCACCGATCAAGCAAAAAGTTCGCCGAATGAGGCCTGACATGTCTGAGAAGATCAAGGCGGAAGTAATGAAACAATTTGATGCTGGCTTCCTGGCTGTTACATCCTATCCTCAATGGGTCGCTAACATCGTGCCAGTACCTAAGAAGGATGGCAAAGTCAGGATGTGTGTGGACTACCGGGATTTGAATAGGGCCAGCCCCAAAGATGATTTCCCGCTACCTCACATTGACATTTTGATCGACAATACAGCTCAGCACAAAGTGTTTTCCTTCATGGATGGATTCTCGGGCTACAATCAAATCAAAATGGCTCCCGAGGACATGGAGAAAACTACTTTCGTCACGCAATGGGGCACTTTCTGTTACAAGGTGATGCCGTTCGGGCTGAAGAACGCAGGGGCAACTTATCAACGCGCCATGGTAGCTTTGTTTCATGATATGATACATCATGAGATTGAAGTTTACGTAGACGACATGATATCTCGGTCACAAACAGAGGAAGAGCACCTTGAACATCTGGAGAAGCTGTTTGCCAGATTGAAAGAATACAAGCTCAGGCTGAATCCAAGTAAATGCACTTTTGGAGTTAGGTCTGGTAAACTCCTGGGATTCATTGTAAGCAACAAAGGCATTGAAGTCGATCCGGCAAAAGTAAAAGCAATACAAGAGATGCCTGCTCCCCGTACTGAGAAGGAGGTTAGAGGTTTCTTGGGGCGTTTGAACTATATTGCCAGATTCATCTTGCATCTGACTTCTACCTGTGAGCCAATTTTCAAACTCTTGAAGAAAGATCAGGTAGTCGAGTGGAACGACGATTGTCAAGTTGCCTTTGATAGAATCAAGGAGTATTTGCTAGAACCTCCTATTCTGATGCCACCCGTCGAAGGAAGACCACTGATCATGTATTTGACCGTCTTGGATAACTCAATGGGGTGTGTTTTGGGCCAGCATGACGAGTCTGGTCGAAAAGAGCATGCTATTTATTACCTTAGAAAAAAGTTTACCGACTGTGAGACTCGCTACTCGCTGCTCGAGAAAACTTGCTGCACTTTGGTATGGGCTGCTCGTCGACTAAGACAGTATATGTTGACCCATACTACCTTGTTGATTTCCAAAATGGATCCTATCAAGTATATCTTCGAAAAGCCCGCCTTATCTGGAAGAATAGCTAGATGGCAAATGATCCTGACTGAGTATGACATCCAGTACACCACCCAAAAAGCTATAAAAGGGAGTGTACTAGCTGACCATCTGGCTCATCAAGCTATCGAAGACTATCAACCCATGAGATTTGACTTCCCAGACAAGGACATCATGAATTTGGACAACATTGAAAGTGACGGACCGTATGACGGACCCGAAAAGGGATCCCGATGGATCCTGTACTTTGATGGTGCTTCAAATGCACTTGGAAACGGTATTGGCGCGGTACTCATTTCTCCGGAAGGCTGTCACACACCTTTCACGGCCCGACTTTGCTTCAGCTGCACAAACAACATGGCTGAATATGAAGCTTGCATCTTTGGTCTCAAGGCTGCTATAGACTTGGGGATCAAATCTTTGATCGTATTTGGGGACTCGGCTTTGGTTATCAGTCAAATCAAAGGAGAGTGGGATACCAAGCATCCTAATCTTATCCCATACAAAGAACATGTCCTGACATTGTTGCCTCATTTCGAGCAAATTACCTTCGAGCATTTCCCACGAGAAGAGAATCAGCTAGCAGATGCTCTAGCCACAATGTCCTCCATGTTTAAACTCAACTGGGATAACGAGGCTCCCCAAATCACCATCGAGCGAATGGATGAACCTGCGCATTGTCACGAGATTAATACCGAATAAGTAGTGGAACAACCTTGGTTCCATGAAATCAAAAGGTATCTCGAGACCAGAGATTATCCTGAAGGAGCTTCAGTAAATGACAAGAAGTTCTTAAGGAAATTTGCTGCCAAATTCTTCCTGAGCAACGGCATCCTTTACAAACGAAGCCATGATTGTGTATTACTCTGATGCGTAGACAAAGCTGAAGCAGAGTTGATCATGACCGATATACACAGCGGCGCATTTGGCACTCACTTGAGCGGGCATACAATGGCTAAGAAGATCCTAAGGGAAGGCTATTACTGGTCTACCATGGAAGCTGACTGCCATCAACATTCCCGTACTTGCCACAAATGTCAGGTCTACACTGACAAAGTTCATATCCCTCCGGTTCCCCTCAACGTTCTGACTGCTCTGTGGCCCTTTGCAATGTGGGGCATTGACATGATTGGGGAGATCAAGCCCACGGCTTCCAATGGACATCGTTTCATCCTGGTTGCCATTGTCTATTTCACCAAATGGGTCGAAGCAGCTTCCTTCGCCTCTGTTACTAAAAATGTGGTTGCCCGCTTTATCAAGCAAAATCTTATATGTCGGTATGGTGTTCCAGACAGGATCATCACAGACAACGGTACAAATCTGAATAACACGATGATCACCGCCTTGTGCGAACAGTTCAAGATTTATCATCACAATTCATCTCCCTACCGGCCGAAGATGAACGGTGCTGTTGAAGCTGCAAACAAAAACATTAAGAAGATCATTCAGAAAATGACAGTCACTTACAAAGACTGGCATGAGATGTTACCGTTTGTGCTGCATGGATACCGTACGACGACACGTACTTCAACTGGGGCAACCCCATTTTCTTTGGTTTATGGCATGGAAGCTGTTTTGCCTATGGAAGTTCAGATTCCTTCTCTAAGGATCATGAAGGATGCAGGTTTGAATGAAGATGATTGGATGCAGACCCGACTTGACCAACTCAATCTGATCAACGAAAAGCGACTTGCTGCTATATGCCATGGTCAGACGTATCAAAAGCGGATGATCAAGGCCTTCAATAAGAAAGTCAGACGTCAAGTGTATCAAGTCGGAGATCTCGTAGTCAAGCGGATTATCTTGCCGCAAAGTGATCCCAGGGGCAAATGGACTCCTACATATGAAGGACCATTTGTGATCAAGAGCATATTTTCTGGTGGTGCAATGATTCTGACCACCATGGATGGCGACGATTTGCCGCACCCTGCGAACACAGACATAGTCAAAAGATACTACGCATAAAATAACCCGACAAGTCAAAAACCCGAAAGGGCGGCTTGGGCAAAAATGGGCATCCCGGTGGATCGAAAACCCAAAAGGGCGGTTCAGGAAAAAATTAGAGATAAAAACAAAAAAATCTGTACACCCGGCAAGTTGAAAACCCGAAAGGGCGGCTTGGGCAAAAAGGGGTTTCCCGGTGGATCGAAAACCCGAAAGGGCGATTCAGGCAAAAGTTAGGGAATTAAAGCGTACGATTATGTCTCGTCGGATCACTTCAAAGACAATCTCTTCATCAACCAGTTCCGGGTTTCTGATCAATCCAGTCATCGGCAAACGAAGCATTGAATGGACATATATTCAGAGTTGTGAAGGCTGTAGCGGAATGGAATCCCATGGAATTATTTCACATAGCCATCTTTATTTTGTATAAATTTTTCAAATATTTACGACAAAATCCTCTTACTAGGATGATTGTCTCCTTTGTACAAATATACTCATAGAAAATCAATACAAATACTTTTCCCAAGAAAATTTGTGTCATTTCCTTTTCTTTTCTCTTGCACTATTGTTTTATTTTGAGAAACGTCCAATGTTTTGTTAAATAGGCATGTGCATTTGAACATAATCATTTCCTTACGAATCAAGAAAGGGAATTACTGATAAGCCGAAAGTACAGTTGGATAACCTGATACCCTTTCAAAGGAAACCCCCAGGAGATTTGGAATCCATATCCCTAGCAAGTCTTGAGGCTCATCCCCAGTAGATTCTGGAAGCTTATCCTACAGAGCACGGACGTCTCTCCCGAGCTTTATTCAAAGTTATTCCTCACAAGGCCTTATAACTGGGTTATCCTCAGCTAACAACCACGGAAGATCGCACTCGCCAAAATTCTTCCTATCCCCAGCGGAGTTCATCAAAATTCCCCAGCAGTAACTTATCTTTACAATCCCCCAGTCAGAGGGTCCTCAGGAATTCAATTCCCCTCAGAGTTTAAGTTTCAGAATCACCAGCGAAGCCAGACTAATGAACCTTTTCCCCACAGTTTTGGGAGGGCAAATCTTGAGTTCCCCAGTGAAGTCGCCGGAGGTACTTCCCACCAAGCTGAAGGTTCTCAATCTTACCTCTCCAGCATGAGTCTTTTAGATTGGAACTCTCTAGTAGAAGTCATCAGGAATTCCCCAGAGGTTTGGTATACAACCCAAGCTCCTTATTCTCCAACAGCAGCCAAGGAATTATTCTTCCCGGCAGCAGTCAAGATGCTTTCATCTTCAGCCATCTAGGATTCATCTATCCCCCGCAAGACAGCTCATCAGCTTACATGCGCATTCATTACATTCATATCATAAACATTGATATAACATATATTGCATCATACATTTCATGTGACATAATTTGTGTTTAGCTAACATTTTGTCCTTTTCAGGATAAGAATAAAAGGCTATCATTAACAGTTTCACACGGACTCATCATCAGGCAACCCTACACCGGTTCCTCCTCAAATTTCAAGATTCCTGAAAACAGTTTACGGACGCTTCCCAACAACGGATGCTGCTCTATTGCTTATTCAACTCCAAGATTTCTGAAAACAGTTCACGGGTTCTCCAAGTAACGGATGTTAACCTATCGCTTGTTCAGACTCTTCTCACCTTTGAAAACAGTTTACGGACGCTTCCCAACAACGGATGCTGCTCTATTGCTTATTCAACTCCAAGATTTCTGAAAATAGTTCACGGGTTCTCCAAGTAACGGATGTTAACCTATCGCTTGTTCAGACTCTTCTCACCTTTGAAAACAGTTTACGGACGCTTCCCAACAACGGATGCTGCTTTATTGCTTATTCAACTCCAAGATTCCTGAAAACAGTTTACAGGTTCTCCAAGTAACGGATGTTAACCTATCGCTTGTTCAGTTTCTTCTCCAGACTTCTGAAAACGGTCTATGGATTCTTCCCAACAACGGATGCTAATCTACCACTTGTTCAGATGCAACCTTTGAAAACAGCTTACAGATTCCTCCCAACAACGGATGTCAATCTTTGGCTTATTCATACCCCCAGTTCAGAGATGGTCCAAAGCATGGACGCCTTCCTGATACTAATTCCAGATGGCATATTTAAGCCCATCCCCGACAAGTTTCTGTCACCCCTCAAGATGGCATCTCTAATCCCATCTCCAAATGGCATCTCTAAGCCCATTCCCGCATCCATTGCTTTGACGAGTGCAAATTTCAGGGCACTCTAGTGTCCAATCTCCTTTTACCCTCGAGTCACGAAAGGCAAGCTTGCCAATCTAACTCTTCGGATTCAAGAAGATTGAACAGGGGCAATTGTTGTACCCCAAAATTTTCCCTCCCATTTCTCAATGATTTCTCATCACAAAGCCTTTGAAGATCAATATCCAATTAGGGTTTCATCTGCTCAAGACTTCTCCTTGCACTATTGACCCAAATTAGGGTTTATGTTTGCACAAAGATATTTTGACCCAAAATTCCTAAGATGACTTTCATGCTTCATGTTGGACTCCCAAGTTTATCCACATCAAGTTTCAAGCCTTGACTCCAATCTTTGCCCAGTCAATTGGACAGTTGACCTAGAAATCAATTGTATTGGGGAAAAAGTCAACTGTGGCCAATTGACAGTCAAACCTCATGAAAATTGACCCACATCAACATTATGAACTCATATGGACCATTTGATCAAATTTGGATCACAATTCCATAAGAAATTTGATCAGATCACCAAAAGGGCAAAATGGTCATTTTTAGGGTTTTGACTGCACAAAGGCAATTTTTGACTGTTTGACCCAACCAATGGCAAACCAAGCTCACATATGGATTCAAGGACCCCATGGAATTATCTTGACATGCTCAACAAGTTCAAAAGATCCCAAATGCACAAGATTGACAGTTGAATTTCCCAGTCAATTGATCAATTTTGACTGTATATTGAAAAGTCAAACTTTGACTTTTTGGTCAAAATCAAGAGTCAAGATTCATTTTTCATCAAAGCATGCCAAATCATGAAACTTGTTCACCAAGAAACCAAAAATTGCAAATTAGGGTTTGAAATAGGAATTTTTCATAACTTAGAATTTTTCTAAGTTATGAAAAACCCTAATTTTTTCCCAACTTTGCCCCACTTTCTCACCAAGATTCATTTGGATTAAAACAAAAGTCAAAACATGAAAGTTGTAGCTTGTTGCATAATCTACAACTTTGATTCACAAAGTTTTCCTAAGTGAGTCTTGTATCTCAAGTTATAATTTTTTGAATAAGGGCACTAAACCATTCTTAACTTAGTGAAATTTTAACCTATTTTGGCAAGGTTTTTTACCCAACTTCAAGGCCATTTTCCATACACTTCCACTTGGAATTTCAATTTTCATTTCAAAGATGGATTGTAGTACACATTCCAAGATTTTCAAAATGTCCAAGAACTCATCAAACAACCTCATAACTTGAGAGATTCGAATTTCACAATTTGGCAAAAACTCACTTTTGAATTGGTCAATTTACATGTTCATAACACTAGGCATTTTCAATCTCAGCTTGCATATCTTGATTACAGGTCCTTAAACCATCCAACACTCATAAATTTAATGCCAATCCTTTGTGCCAAGACCATGTTTTGTGTGTTCAAGCATTTCCTAAAGGATTAATCCCAAAATAGATAAAGCATTTCTTCCATTTTTGCAAAAGGTAGCTTTATGTCCAATTGAAAATCCAAGAAGTACAGTTAAGATCTCTTTGGCACAAGTTTAGGGATTAATCACACTGATCAAGACTGAGTTATGCAGCATGTTATGGGGGGCTCTAGCTGCCTAAACACCAACTGGACCTTTTCTTGCTTAAGTGTTAAGTAACATTGCATTTGACAGAACAACTTGGATATCAGCTAGAAAACCCTTAAGCAAACTTGTGAAACACATTCAGGACATCCCAACTGAGCTAGTACACGACCCTAACATCCCTCATACACTCCCATTCCCAGAATCACCTTCAAACTGCAAGAACAGGGCAAGGCCTGCAGTTTGAGTGCCATCTCTCATTCCTCTCAAGCTTTCTTGCCCAAACCAGTTCACACACATTCCCTAGCATCAATGCAAGCTAACCAAGACCTGAAACACGATCTGTAATTCCTCTAACAAGTTCCACCATTTTCACTTTCTCATTTTGCAGTTGAAGTTCCACAGCTCGATTCAAGGTGTCTCAAGGCAAAGTAAGTGTTGGAATAGCATCACTACACTTCAAGGAAGTTGTACAAGTCATCATCTTGTCCTGAAAGTTCCTCCATTGCAAGGCACGATTCCAACTGCACATGTATATTCATGAAGTTCTATCTCTCTTATTAGGCATTGTGAGCTTTAGGTTTGTGAAGAGAATATGTCACAATCATAGCCCTGAACATGCCCATATAATTAGATTTCATTTATATTATGTGTGCTGCAAGAATTTTAAGTCTGAACATGGCATAAAAATTAGGTCAGGATTTGGGAGAGAAGAAATTCTCTCTCATTTCTGAGAGTTAGATTGACTTCTTTATATGTCTAGAATCGTGGCTTCAAGCTCTACAGGTTTCATGTTGGAAGATTTGGCAAAAGATCAAAGAATCAGGAGTTAGGGATTGGAGAAGAAGGGCGCGTATTTTTGAATTTTGTTTGGTCTGAAGGTTGAAGACAACAACTTTCTGGGCTGGGCCTGTTTGTTATTTCTTTTCACACCTTGTTTTTGCTTTCATACCCTCCAAGCCCATTTTGTGTATTTTTATGATTTTTTGATTTTTTCTTTTTCATTCTGACTCATTTATTTTTTCTTATCATATTAAAAACATAAAAAATATTTTTTGCATCATTTTTATATTTTTTAGGCATTTATTTGATTATATTGATATTTATATACAAATAAGTAAATAATATATTATTTAGAATAAATAGAGAAAAATAATGTAAACACATTTTATTTTCA
Organism: Vicia faba; assembly: GCA_948472305.1. NCBI lineage: Eukaryota > Viridiplantae > Streptophyta > Magnoliopsida > Fabales > Fabaceae > Vicia > Vicia faba. The sequence goes on along the minus strand of OX451735.1, from coordinate 526,037,127 downwards.
TTTTTATTTTGTTTAATCTTCTTAAAATATTTTATACAAAACATACTCTCTTTTTTTCATAAATATTAATTATTATTATCTTATATATGTGATATTTATTTAGTAAATAATAAAGATATATATATATATATATATATATATATATATATATATATATATATATATATATATATATATATATATATATATATATATATATATATATATATATATATATATATATATATATATATATATATATATATATATATATATATATATATATATATATATTAATACACTTAGGATAGCTTGAACGTACTTGAATCAACCTATAGAACTCAACCTGCACAAGCTCAAAATGAAAATGGCAAACCCTATAAATGGAGTTACAGTTGGTGTTTGAGGTTTGGGATAGCTTGGATGGATGGAATGGAAGGTGTTTGAACAGGTTTGGGCCAAAACGCACGAGCCAATTGAGCTATGGAAGTCAAGTTGCAGGTTCTGCCCTGTTTTGCCAATGGAAAGTCGTTTCTGGCTATGGGATGTTTGAGGGCTTAAGAGGTCGTGTTTCTGGATCAGAGGGGTGTGAGAAAGATGTTCAAAATGTTTGCACAAGCTTGTTTTGGCTGATGTTCGAGCTCTCATGTATTTTGCATATTTCATGTATATGAAGCAAAAGTGGGAAGTGATATGTAACAGGCCTGTACAGGCTATCCAACACCTTGTAACCTCTGCTCTTGGCCCCTCTAATTTGTGGATTTGATTAGCTGTAAAAGATCTGGACCAATGCTCAAAGATTGTGGTTTGACATAAAGCAAGATTATGGCAAAAATGGTAATGTACCTTTTTCTACTTAGGGATTAATTTTGTGTACAGTGCCCTAATGACCAAAACAATATCTTATACCAAAGGATTTGAATTAAATTATTGAGTGTGAAGTGGTTTAGAGGCCTGTAATCTAGTGCAAAGCATGCTGACTTGAAATTGCAACTTATATGAACATGAACATGCCATGGATGAAAAGTGAGTTTTTGCCAACTTCAAGCCTTCGATTCTCCCTAACCACAAATGAGTTTGGAGAGTTCTTGGACATTTTGGAAAGCTTGCAACATTCTCTACAATCCATATTTGAAATGAAACTTGATATTCCAATTGTAACTATGTGAAAAATGTCCATGAAGATAGGTCAAAATCCTGCCTAAACTAGGGCAAAATTTCACTAAGTTAAAAGTTTTAGGGACCCTTGTTCCAAAAACCATAACTTGAGATCCAAGATTCTTTTGGGAAAACTTTGTTAATCAAAGTTGTATATTTTGTGGAGGACTACAACTTTCATTTTGGAAGTTTTGTTTGAATCCAAATGCATCATAGTGAAAATGTTGGGCAAAGTTAGGAAAAATTAAGAAAATTTCATAACTTAGAAAAATTTTAAGTTATGAAATTTTTCAACTTTAAACCCTAATTTGCAAAAATGGGTTTCTTGATGAACAAGTTTCAAGTTTTGACATATCTTGGTGAAAAATGACCCTTGGCACTTGATTTTGACCAAAAAGTCAAAGTTTGACTTTTCAGTGTACAATCAAATTTTGATCAGTTGACTGAAAAATTCATCTGTCAATTCAATGCAATTGAGATCTTTTGAACTTGTTGAATAGGTCAAGATGATGCCATTGAGTCCTTGAGTCCATGCTTGAACTCAATTTGCCATTGGCTAGGTCAAAAATCAGAAATTGCCTTTGTGCAGTCAAAACCCTAAAAATGACCATTTTGCCCTTTTAGTGATCTGATCAAATTTCTTGTGGAGTTGTGGTCCAAACTTGATCAAGTGGTTCATATGTATTCATAATGTTTATGTGGGTCAAAATTCATGAGGTTTGACTGTAAATTGGCAACAGTTGACTTTTTCCCCAATACAGCTGATTTCTAGGTCGACTGTCGAATTGACTGGGCAAAAATTTGATTCAAGGCTTGAAACTTGGTATGGACAAACTTATGAGTACAACATGAAGTATGAAAGTCACTTTGGGCATTGTAGGTCAAAAAATCCTTGTGCAAACTCAAACCCTAATTTAGGTCATCAATGCAAGGAGATGTCTTAAGTAGAGCAAACCCTAGCTTAGTTCTGAATTCAAAGAGCCTTGTGATGAGAAATGTTGATAAAATGAGAGGGAAAATTTTGGGGTACAACAATGAGGTTTGACTTTAAATTGACCATAGTTGACTTTTTCCCCAATACAGCTGACTTTTAGGTCAATTATCCAATTGACTGGACAAAAGTTTGATTCAAAGCTTGAAACTTGGTATGAGCAATCTTATAAGTCCAACATGAAGTATGAAAGTAACATTGAGAATTGGAAATCCAAAAATCCTTGTGCAAACTCAAACCCTAATTTCAGGTCAACAGTGCAAGGAGATGTCTTGAGTTGAGCAAACCCTAATCTGGTGTGGAGTCCAAAGAGTCTTGTGAGGAAAATCTTGATAAAATGAGAGGGAAAAGTTTGGGGTACAACACCAGCTATATCACTACTTTCTAATGGCCATGTTATTCAACTAAGGTTCTACGGTCAGTTAATGCTTCATGACACCACACAATGGCCCCGTAGTTATAAAAAGGAAATGTGTTATCACCCTTTCCATCTGTAGTTATCTATGGGGTCTTAGTTGATAGCTCACTTTGAAATGCTTTGTGAATGTGTTTCTTTGGAAATATTTTGAAAAGTTTCGGCGTTTGGTAAACTTTGTAATGATTCTCGTCTCTATAAGAATGCATACAAAGTGTTGACTTTGAAAATATTTCAAGAAAGTGTTGGTGTGTTGAAAGATGTTTTTTTAAAATGTTTATGAGCAAGCAACTATGAGTGTTCTACCTACTCAAAGGAAAGTCTTTGTTCTTTTCCCCCTCCTCTAGATAATGCTTATCTACCATTAGTTAGTAGGAAGCCTTATCATTGGATGTGAGGGACGGGCGTGGGTCAACGTACAGTCATAGAAGGCAACTTATAAGATGTTTTAGCCATTGACGTAATGGACTAAGATCATTTACCGAAGGCAACATTGAAGGATCATCGAGGGACTACGATCTCTTAATCGGGGGTCTTTGCAAAAACAGCTCACGTTCGGGGGACATGACTGTTTATATCTGAGGAAACAAGTGTGGGTTACCCTAGAGGTGCATGTGTGAAAAGTGTTTTTATTTTTGTGTATTTTATCTTGAATTAGGGTTTTATAATATTTTATTTTAAATCTTGTCATACAAACCCTAATTACTAACAATAATAAGGAAAATGATAAATTGTGGAATTTAAATGTCCTACACTATTACAACGCTTTAGGAATGGGGGTACAAATTTGTGAATGAGGGGATGAAAGCAATAAAGCCCTAATTACTATTACAAACCATTGAATAGGAATAATAATGTGAAATAATAAAATGCACAAATAATGTAAAGTAGAGGAAAGAAAGAGGAATTTGTTTTTGTGGTTTTTTCATGGAAATGGTTTTATGTTCAACTTAATTAATCTAATTAATTTACAAGAGAAGTTTTAATTAATTATTTAATAAAACCTAAAGTCTGAGTTAATTTAAAAAGTAAATTAAATAAAACTAAGTCTAATTTAATTTTAATTCTAAAAAGAAAAGATTAATTAATTAAGAAAATATTTTTGGTGTTTTATTTATAAAAATAAATAAAGTAAAAATAAAATAGAAATTAGAAAATTTTAGTCTAATTATTTAAGAAAATATATTTTTGGGATTTTTGATTAAATAAAAATAAGTAAATAAAAGGAAAGAAAAGAAAATAAAAATAAATAAATATTGGGTCTGAGTGTTAAAAAGTAAAAGGGGGTGTGGGAAAGTATTTTTGGTTCAGGCCCAAAAAAGGTTTTTATTGTTTGAAATCAGAAAATAAAAATAAAAAGGAAATGGGCTTGGTTGTAATAAGAAAATTTGTGCTATAGCTTGCTAATAACCTCTCTATTTATAGATAAAATGTTTGGGAGGTTGAAACAACCAACATTGTAAGATAGCAAATTATGGAGTTATGACTTAGTTGAAATGCAAGTGAGAAAGTTACATGAAGCTCATGGTTTCAATGCATCAATAGGGTGGTTGGTAGTCTTAAATATGTTGCTTCTGAGCATACATGTTGAGTGTGTGCAAAGGGAGCAAGTGAGAGGCTTAAGAAGTTGACATTATGTATAAAGCTTGCTTTATGTGAATGGCAATGGTGCCTTTCTTCCAAAAATGGCAAAATGGATTGGATAATGCTTTAACCACTTGGATCATAGCTCAAAAGTTTGTGTAAACATTTAATTATGGTGAGATTCTCAAGTTAGAAGGCCTACAAAGCAAGATTATGCAGCATAGCATGAAGATTAGATTGTGTGTTCATCGTCAAAATGGCCTATAATTCAAGTTTATCATGCCAACTTTAAGTCTTTGAATCTCCTAGCTCAAAAATGATCTCTTCAAGTTCTTTGACATTTTGGAAATATTGAAACATTATCTACAACTTTCATGTTGACCACTTTGGCTAAATCAACTTGGAACTTGGTGAAAAAGTTTCAAGAAGTTGGGATAAAAATCTGACCAAACTTGTTGAAAATTTCACTAAGTGTTTTAGTAAAAATGTCATGACTTCATGGGCCTATATCTCCTAATCCAAGAATTTTTTAGAGATCAACCCTTTAATACAAAGTTGTAGAATTCATCAAGATCTATAACTTTCATGTCGAAAGTTTTCCTTGAATCATCTTGCATCTTGGTGAAAAATTGTCATGAAGTAGTGAAATTATCAAGGTTAAACACTTAGAAATTTTCTAAGTATTGAAAATCTTTACTTTTTGTTGACTTTATTTACTTTATTGATTCTTGATGATCAAGTTTGATATTTTTGAATGCCTTGATGAATCTTGACCTTTGAAATTCAATGTTGACTAAAAAGTTAAAGTTTGACTTTTTGCGTATCAGTTGATCAAATTTCAACTATCAACCCCTTGATCTTGAGAAATGATTTGAGCCATGAAATTAGGTCAAGATATTTTCTTTGAATCCTTAAGATCATGCTTCAAGTCATTAGACCATGTACTAGGTCAAAAGTCAATGATCAATCATTCTTAGTCAAAATCCTAATTTTGACAATTTTCCCCTTTAATGATTTGAATGCTTTTCTTGAGGAATTGTGATCAAACATTGATAAATTGATAAATACAACTTCAAAATTTTGATGTTGGCCAAAAATCTTGAGGTTTGATTGTAGGTTGACCACAGATGACTTTTTAACCAGTACAGCTGATTTTCAGTTATTTGAGCAATTGACTGAGCAATTTTGAGATGCAAGACTTGAAACTTGGCATGAGTATTCTTGGAGGTCTATGATGAACCATAAAAGTCATTTGAGGCATTAGAAGTCCAATTTTACTTGTGAAAATCAAAACCCTAATTTTGTGGTCCCAGTGCTTATGAGGTGAATTTGTCTGATCAACTCTTGAGAACCCTTGAGCACTTGAGATATTTTATGAGAAATGTCTTGAGAAAAGAGAGGGAAAATTTTGCGGTACAACAGGCAGAGAGAAACTATGCAGAAACTTAAATCTCTTTTATTCTTAATTTTCTTTTCATTGTTATTGTATGGTGATAACAATCTTGTTCATCAAGATCGATAGAACTTCATCATAGGAATAGGTGGATTTCCAACATCTGGTATCAGGAAATTCGGTTGAGCGATCAAGGGAAGAAGAAGAGAATCATGATGGCTATGAATCATCCAAATGGACACTTTCCAGCAAGTCTTCCAATTCTTAAATCTGATAACTACAAGAATTGGTGCAAGCAGGTCAAGGTTGTGTTTTGTTGTCAAGATCTTTGGGATCTTGTAAAATATGGATTAGAATCACTTGAAGAAGACACCTTAGAAGAAGAAGAGAAGGAATAAAATAATAAAAGAAGAAAAATTATAAAGCTCTCTTTATAATTCATTAATATCTGAGTCCAGATAATTTTGAAAAGGTTAGTGATGTAAAATCTGCAAAAGAAGCTTGGGGAATCCTGAAGAAATCGTTTGGAGACGTTGAGAAGGTGAAAGAGGTGAGATCACAAACTCGAAAAAGAACGTATGAATTAATTCAGATGGAAGATAGCAAGAGCATATCTGGTTTTTTCACTAAGGTTATGAAACTAGTGAATTAAATCAAGGTTTGTGGAGAGACGCTAACAACAAGAGCATATGTTTCAAAGATCTTGAGATATTTGGCTCTGAATTTTGACCATGTGGTAGTTTCCACAGAAGAGTCAAAGGACATGTCAACTTTGTCGAAAGAAGAGCTTCAAGGGAAGCTTGAATCTCATGAACAAATAATGGTTGAAAGAGCTACAAGAAAATCGAAGAGTGATGTGGCTTTACAGGATCAATCAACAAAAGATAAGAAAGGCAAAGGAAAGTAGTTCGACAACAAAGGTAGAGGAGGCTACAAAAATTCGACTTTTAGAGGAAACCAACACAAAGAAAACATGTAGAATTATAGAAGGCCATACCAAGACAACCAAAGAGGTGGTGTTGCAAATAGAGGAAGAGGTGGTGGTCGAAATCCTGACAGGAGTCACATTCAATGTTAAAATTTTCAGAAGTATGGTCATTATTTTAGTGATTGTCCAGAAAAGCGAAAGAATCAAGAAAGTAATGCAAAGTTTGCAAAACATGAAGAAGAATAGATGATGATGATGGTCAGAACAAGAGATGAAGATATATTCAAGGACCAATTGTACTTGGGTTCAAGATGCTCATCACATATGTCTATAAGGAAAGATTCAACATAAAACCCTCGATGAAGAACATGGTGAAATTTGCAAATAATAATACCCTAGAAGCTGAAGGTATTGGTGATGTTATGATTATGAGTAAAGATGGAAAGAGGTCAGTAATTTCAAATATGTTATACATACCAGGCATGAAGAGAAATGTTCCCAGTATAGAGCAGTTGGTCAAAAAGAACTACAAAGTTTCGATCAAAGACAAGATGGTATGAGTCGTCAACGCGAATGGAAGGTTAATCTTGAAGGCTCCTATGTCTCAAAATAGAACCTTCAAGATTGAACTTAATGTGATGGAGTACCAGTGCCTTTCGAATGCAGCTAGCAATGGATATGGCATTATTAATTAGGACATCTCAACTTCAGAGACATCAGAGATTTGAAGAGAAGAAATGTGGTTTCAGGATTTCCAGAAATTGACATTCCAAACGAGATATGTGAGGAATGTGTGTAAGCGAAGCAGCACAAGATTAGCTTCAGCAAGGATGCAGCAAGTAGGTCGAAGGCTATTCTCGAAGTCATATACTCTTATGTATATGGACCAATCCAGGTGGATTCGATGGGAGGTAACGAATACTTTGTTACATTCATAGATGATTTCAGTCAAAAACTGTAGACTTACCTAATCAAGAAGAAAAGTGAAGTAATCGAGGTATTTTCCAAGTTTAAGTATATGGTAGAAAGACAAAGTGGTCGAAAGCTCAAAGTTTTGATCACTGCTGGTGGTGGAGAGTATGTGTCGAAGGACTTCGACAAATTATGTGAAAAAGAAGGGATTGTGCATGAGGTGGTGACACCCTACACTCCACAGCAAAATGGAACTGCAGAAAGGAAGAATCGAATCATCATGAATATGGTGAGGAGTATGTTGAAAGGCAAGAATTTATCTAAAGAGTTTTGCGGTGAAGTTGTGTCGACTGCAACATATATTTTGAACAGATGTCCAACTAAGAAGCTATAAGGAATTACTCCAGAAGAATGTTGGTCTAGTGTGAAGCCTAGCTTGAGTCATTTGAAGGTATTTGGATATATATAGCACATAGACATGTGTCAGATCAGTTGAAAAGAAAACTTGATGACAAGTTGAGTCAGATGATCCTAGTAGGATATCATTCGACAGGAGGTTACAAGTTGTTTAACCCAATGAACAAGCAGATTGTGATCAGCAGGGATGTGATCATAGATGATCTTAAGGAATAGGATTGGATAGAAAATGTCAATAAAGATTCAATAAGAATCTTATTCTAAGAACCAGCAGTTGAAGTCGAAAAAGAAGTTTGACAAGAGGAACCAGCAGTTATAAATCAACTAGGACCAAGCAGACCTCAGATAACAAGACACATGCCTGCAAGGTTGAAATATTGTGTGATTACATCATATGATGTGGTTTATAATGAAGGTGAGCTGGTACATTATTATTTCTATGCAGATGTCGAACCTGTCAATGCAACTGAAGCATTAAAAGATTCAAAGTGGGTGAAAGCAATGAACGAAGAAGTGAAGCCCATCGAAGACAACAATACTTGGTCACTTGTGGAATTTCCTCAAAGCAAGAAATCAATTGATGTAAAGTGGGTATACAAAGTGAAGATGAATTCCAATGGGGAAATAACTCGACACAAAGCAAGGCTCGTGGCGAAAGGATTTCTTCAGAAAGAAGGAATTGACTTTGATAAAGTTTTTGCACCTGTGGCTAGGATTGAAACAATCAGATTGGTTGTTGGTCTAGCACAAATGAACAGTTGATTTTTGATCAGTTGATTGGAAAATTCATTTGTCAATCCAATGCTTTTGAGATCTTTTGAACCTTGTGATTAGGTCAAGATGGTGCCATTGAGTCCTTGAAATCATGCTTGAACCCAATTTGCCATTGGCTAGGTGAAAAATCAGAAATTGCCCTTCTATAGTCAAAACCCTAAAAATGACCATTTTGCCCTTTTGATGATCTGATCAAATTTCTTGAGGAGTTGTGGTCCAAAATTGATCAAATGGTTCATATGAGTCTATAATGTTGATGTGGATCAAAAATTATGAGTGTGATACGGTGGGATAAGTGACTTGAGGTTTTGCATTTGTGTTCGCAAATGTTTCGGTTTAGCAAGAGTCGCCACCGACTTTTTATTTTATCCTAAGGAAAGGTCAAAAAGCACAGGAAATACCTTTGAGATGTTTTCTTGGGTTCGGGGAGTAGATTATGAAAAGGGAAGGTGCAAGGACCCTTTTCATCCATGGTTATCCATGGGATCTTAGTTACTTGTTTAGATCACTTGCTTTTGCTTTTCAATTGTTTGAAATGGTGCTTTGTGTGTGGTTTTGAAAGATGTTTTGAAAAGAGGCCATCGTTGTGGCAACCTTTGTAATGATTCTTGTTTGAATGTATACAAAGATGTTTTTGTATTTTGAAAATATTTTCAATGTTTGTAAGAAAAGTTTGAAAGTTGGTTTTTGGGAAATGTTTTGAAATTGTGTTGTGAAGTGTGTTTTGAAAATAGCAAGGATGTTTTGCAAGTTTTTTGATTAAGTAACTAGGAGTTATCTACCCTATTTTACTCAAAGATCTCTCCTTATGTGTTTTTAACCCTTTTGACAGTGTTATTTCACCATTGCATTTGGTGAACAACCTTGTGTTAGGATGTTAAACGGGACAGGCGCGGGTCATCGTATAGACCATGATAGCAATTGTGTTAAGTATCTTTGGCAAATTTTTGAGGGACTTGATCATTTTGTTTAGGCAACCAAGATAGCGTCATCGAGGGACTATGATCTTTTGTTTTGTTTTTGTTTTGCCAAAGTACCCAACATGCATAACATGGCCCATTTTTTAGGCAACAAGTGGATTGTAACCCTAGGGATGCAAGTGTGCATTGTGTATTGATTTTCATGCATGTTTGTCTTCGTTTTAGGCAAGCTACTTGTTGATTTTGGATTTTGGCATACAAACCCTAATCTCTAATCATGGCATAATTGAAAGCATAAAGTGCGAGAATTAAAAGTCTAAGCTATTACAACATGATTATAGGGATGGGGGTACAATCTTTGAATGGGGGTGTATTTGACAAGAAATAAAAACCCTAGTTTACTATTACATCCAAATTGAATAATGGCACAAATAATAAATGGACAATATTTAAATAAATAAATAAATATACCAAATAGTATGAATTATGCAAAAAGAGGTTTTTGTTTATTTATGTATGTAAAAATATTTAATGTGAAAATAAAGAAATAAATAAAAAGATTAATTTTATTTAGTTAAGGGTAAAACCCTAATTTTCTTTAAGGAAATAAATACATTATATTATTTATATACAATAAAATATAATAATATATACAAAAATAAAATATATTTAGAAGAAAAAAAGTATTTTTTAGTATAAATAATAATAAAAATAAAAGTGTAATATTCTTATATTTTTTATTCTAAAGTATCTTAATAAGATAAAAGTATATATTTATATATGTATTAATTATATTAAATATGTATAAAAAATAAAATATATACAAAAAATAAAAATATAATTAGGACAATATTTTTTCAGTGTGGATAAAATAATAAAATAAAAGTATAACTTATTTATTATTTTTTAAGTTCTTTAATAAATAAGATAAAAGTAAATAAATTGCTTTTTATGTTAGAAAAATAAAAATAAAATGCAAAATAAATGTGAAAAAATTATAAAAATATTTTTTAGTATTTTTTATATTTGGAAATAATAAAATAAAATCAAAAATGAAAATAAAATACAAAAATATCAAAACATGAAGAAATTGGGCCAAGGGGTGCATTCAGCAAATGGGGGGTGTCAAAAACAAGTCCAGGCCAAGCCCAGCCCATCACTTCATCTTCAACCTCTGATTTTCAAACAAACGCGCGCGCCTGTTATCCAACATGGACATCCTGCATACGAGCTTTATTGCAAAGACACATAACATCAAAGTTGTAGAGCATTTCAAGACGAATCCAACCATATAAACAACTTGTCATAACTCTCAAAGACCAGAGAGAATTTCTCTGGCCCTAAAATCTAACCTAATTTTTTCAGTATGTTCATGGATGAAATTCTCTTAGCATTCTTAATGTAAATGAAAATTGAGCATATGTACAGCTTCATGGCAATGAATACTACATCTCTTATTCATAAACCTAAGGCTAAATGTTCCTAAATAGAGAGATAGGAAGTTGACAAAAACCTGTTTCAGCTGACTTCGTGTATGGCAATGTGGAGCTTTTCAATAATGCTTGAGATGTCTGGGAGCTTGCTTGGACTTCACTTGACCTTCTCCAATACTTAGCTTGCCTTGAACGTACTTGAATCAACCTATAGAACTCAACCTGCACAAGCTCAAAATGAAAATGGCAAACCCTATAAATAGAGTTACAGTTGGTGTTTGAGGTTTGGGATAGCTTGGATGGATGGAATGGAAGGTGTTTGAACAGGTTTGGGCCAAAACGCACGAGCCAATTGAGCTATGGAAGTCAAGTTGCAGGTTCTGCCCTGTTTTGCCAATGGAAAGTCGTTTCTGGCTATGGGATGTTTGAGGGCTTAAGAGGTCGTGTTTCTGGATCAGAGGGGTGTGAGAAAGATGTTCAAAATGTTTGCACAAGCTTGTTTTGGCTGATGTTCAAGCTCTCATGTATTTTGCATATTTCATGTATATGAAGCAAAAGTGGGAAGTGATATGTAACAGGCCTGTACAGGCTATCCAACACCTTGTAACCTCTGCTCTTGGCCCCTCTAATTTGTGGATTTGATTAGCTGTAAAAGATCTGGACCAATGCTCAAAGATTGTGGTTTGACATAAAGCAAGATTATGGCAAAAATGGTAATGTACCTTTTTCTACTTAGGGATTAATTTTGTGTACAGTGCCCTAATGACCAAAACAATATCTTATACCAAAGGATTTGAATTAAATTATTGAGTGTGAAGTGGTTTAGAGGCCTGTAATCTAGTGCAAAGCATGCTGACTTGAAATTGCAACTTGTATGAACATGAACATGCCATGGATGAAAAGTGAGTTTTTGCCAACTTCAAGCCTTCGATTCTCCCTAACCACAAATGAGTTTGGAGAGTTCTTGGACATTTTGGAAAGCTTGCAACATTCTCTACAATCCATATTTGAAATGAAACTTGATATTCCAAGTGTAACTATGTGAAAAATGTCCATGAAGATAGGTCAAAATCCTGCCTAAACTAGGGCAAAATTTCACTAAGTTAAAAGTTTTAGGGACCCTTGTTCCAAAAACCATAACTTGAGATCCAAGATTCTTTTGGGAAAACTTTGTTAATCAAAGTTGTATATTTTGTGGAGGACTACAACTTTCATGTTGGAAGTTTTGTTTGAATCCAAATGCATCATAGTGAAAATGTTGGGCAAAGTTAGGAAAAATTAAGAAAATTTCATAACTTAGAAAAATTTTAAGTTATGAAATTTTTCAACTTTAAACCCTAATTTGCAAAAATGGGTTTCTTGATGAACAAGTTTCAAGTTTTGATATATCTTGGTGAAAAATGACCCTTGGCACTTGATTTTGACCAAAAAGTCAAAGTTTGACTTTTCAGTGTACAATCAAATTTTGATCAGTTGACTGAAAAATTCATCTGTCAATTCAATGCAATTGAGATCTTTTGAACTTGTTGAATAGGTCAAGATGATGCCATTGAGTCCTTGAGTCCATGCTTGAACTCAATTTGCCATTGGCTAGGTCAAAAATCAGAAATTGCCTTTGTGCAGTCAAAACCCTAAAAATGACCATTTTGCCCTTTTAGTGATCTGATCAAATTTCTTGTGGAGTTGTGGTCCAAACTTGATCAAGTGGTTCATATGTATTCATAATGTTTATGTGGGTCAAAATTCATGAGGTTTGACTGTAAATTGGCAACAGTTGACTTTTTCCCCAATACAGCTGATTTCTAGGTCGACTGTCGAATTGACTGGGCAAAAATTTGATTCAAGGCTTGAAACTTGGTATGGACAAACTTATGATTCCAACATGAAGTATGAAAGTCACTTTGGGCATTGTAGGTCAAAAAATCCTTGTGCAAACTCAAACCCTAATTTAGGTCATCAATGCAAGGAGATGTCTTAAGTAGAGCAAACCCTAGCTTAGTTCTGAATTCAAAGAGCCTTGTGATGAGAAATGTTGATAAAATGAGAGGGAAAATTTTGGGGTACAACAATGAGGTTTGACTTTAAATTGACCATAGTTGACTTTTTCCCCAATACAGCTAACTTTTAGGTCAACTATCCAATTGACTGGGCAAAAGTTTGATTCAAAGCTTGAAACTTGGTATGAGCAATCTTATAAGTCCAACATGAAGTATGAAAGTAACATTGAGCATTGGAAATCCAAAAATCCTTGTGCAAACTCAAACCCTAATTTCAGGTCAACAGTGCAAGGAGATGTCTTGAGTTGAGCAAACCCTAATCTGGTGTGGAGTCCAAAGAGTCTTGTGAGGAAAATCTTGATAAAATGAGAGGGAAAAGTTTGGGGTACAACACCAGCTATATCACTACTTTCTAATGGCCATGTTATTCAACTAAGGTTCTACGGTCAGTTAATGCTTCATGACACCACACAATGGCCCCGTAGTTATAAAAAGGAAATGTGTTATCACCCTTTCCATCTGTAGTTATCTATGGGGTCTTAGTTGATAGCTCACTTTGAAATGCTTTGTGAATGTGTTTGTTTGAAAATATTTTGAAAAGTTTCGGCGTTTGGTAAACTTTGTAATGATTCTCGTCTCTATAAGAATGCATACAAAGTGTTGACTTTGAAAATATTTCAAGAAAGTGTTGGTGTGTTGAAAGATGTTTTTTTAAAATGTTTATGAGCAAGCAACTATGAGTGTTCTACCTACTCAAAGGAAAGTCTTTGTTCTTTTCCCCCTCCTCTAGATAATGCTTATCTACCATTAGTTAGTAGGAAGCCTTATCATTGGATGTGAGGGACGGGCGTGGGTCAACGTACAGTCATAGAAGGCAACTTATAAGATGTTTTAGCCATTGACGTAATGGACTAAGATCATTTACCGAAGGCAACATTGAAGGATAATCGAGGGACTACGATCTCTTAATCGGGGGTCTTTGCAAAAACAGCTCACGTTCGGGGGACATGACTGTTTATATCTGAGGAAACAAGTGTGGGTTACCCTAGAGGTGCATGTGTGAAAAGTGTTTTTATTTTCGTGTATTTTATCTTGAATTAGGGTTTTATAATATTTTATTTTAAATCTTGTCATACAAACCCTAATTACTAACAATAATAAGGAAAATGATAAATTGTGGAATTTAAATGTCCTACACTATTACAACGCTTTAGGAATGGGGGTACAAATTTGTGAATGAGGGGATGAAAGCAATAAAGCCCTAATTACTATTACAAACCATTGAATAGGAATAATAATGTGAAATAATAAAATGCGCAAATAATGTAAAGTAGAGGAAAGAAAGAGGAATTTGTTTTTGTGGTTTTTTCATGGAAATGGTTTTATGTTCAACTTAATTAATCTAATTAATTTACAAGAGAAGTTTTAATTAATTATTTAATAAAACCTAAAGTCTGAGTTAATTTAAAAAGTAAATTAAATAAAACTAAGTCTAATTTAATTTTAATTCTAAAAAGAAAAGATTAATTAATTAAGAAAATATTTTTGGTGTTTTATTTATAAAAATAAATAAAGTAAAAATAAAATAGAAATTAGAAAATTTTAGTCTAATTATTTAAGAAAATATATTTTTGGGATTTTTGATTAAATAAAAATAAGTAAATAAAAGGAAAGAAAAGAAAATAAAAATAAATAAATATTGGGTCTGAGTGTTAAAAAGTAAAAGGGGGTGTGGGAAAGTATTTTTGGTTCAGGCCCAAAAAAGGTTTTTATTGTTTGAAATCAGAAAATAAAAATAAAAAGGAAATGGGCTTGGTTGTAATAAGAAAATTTGTGCTATAGCTTGCTAATAACCTCTCTATTTATAGATAAAATGTTTGGGAGGTTGAAACAACCAACATTGTAAGATAGCAAATTATGGAGTTATGACTTAGTTGAAATGCAAGTGAGAAAGTTACATGAAGCTCATGGTTTCAATGCATCAATAGGGTGGTTGGTAGTCTTAAATATGTTGCTTCTGAGCATACATGTTGAGTGTGTGCAAAGGGAGCAAGTGAGAGGCTTAAGAAGTTGACATTATGTATAAAGCTTGCTTTATGTGAATGGCAATGGTGCCTTTCTTCCAAAAATGGCAAAATGGATTGGATAATGCTTTAACCACTTGGATCATAGCTCAAAAGTTTGTGTAAACATTTAATTATGGTGAGATTCTCAAGTTAGAAGGCCTACAAAGCAAGATTATGCAGCATAGCATGAAGATTAGATTGTGTGTTCATCGTCAAAATGGCCTATAATTCAAGTTTATCATGCCAACTTTAAGTCTTTGAATCTCCTATCTCAAAAATGATCTCTTCAAGTTCTTTGACATTTTGGAAATATTGAAACATTATCTACAACTTTCATGTTGACCACTTTGGCTAAATCAACTTGGAACTTGGTGAAAAAGTTTCAAGAAGTTGGGATAAAAATCTGACCAAACTTGTTGAAAATTTCACTAAGTGTTTTAGTAAAAATGTCATGACTTCATGGGCCTATATCTCCTAATCCAAGAATTTTTTAGAGATCAACCCTTTAATACAAAGTTGTAGAATTCATCAAGATCTATAACTTTCATGTCGAAAGTTTTCCTTGAATCATCTTGCATCTTGGTGAAAAATTGTCATGAAGTAGTGAAATTATCAAGGTTAAACACTTAGAAATTTTCTAAGTATTGAAAATCTTTACTTTTTGTTGACTTTATTTACTTTATTGATTCTTGATGATCAAGTTTGATATTTTTGAATGCCTTGATGAATCTTGACCTTTGAAATTCAATGTTGACTAAAAAGTTAAAGTTTGACTTTTTGCGTATCAGTTGATCAAATTTCAACTATCAACCCCTTGATCTTGAGAAATGATTTGAGCCATGAAATTAGGTCAAGATATTTTCTTTGAATCCTTAAGATCATGCTTCAAGTCATTAGACCATGTACTAGGTCAAAAGTCAATGATCAATCATTCTTAGTCAAAATCCTAATTTTGACAATTTTCCCCTTTAATGATTTGAATGCTTTTCTTGAGGAATTGTGATCAAACATTGATAAATTGATAAATACAACTTCAAAATTTTGATGTTGGCCAAAAATCTTGAGGTTTGATTGTAGGTTGACCACAGATGACTTTTTAACCAGTACAGCTGATTTTCAGTTATTTGAGCAATTGACTGAGCAATTTTGAGATGCAAGACTTGAAACTTGGCATGAGTATTCTTGGAGGTCTATGATGAACCATAAAAGTCATTTGAGGCATTAGAAGTCCAATTTTACTTGTGAAAATCAAAACCCTAATTTTGTGGTCCCAGTGCTTATGAGGTGAATTTGTCTGATCAACTCTTGAGAACCCTTGAGCACTTGAGATATTTTATGAGAAATGTCTTGAGAAAAGAGAGGGAAAATTTTGCGGTACAACAGGCAGAGAGAAACTATGCAGAAACTTAAATCTCTTTTATTCTTAATTTTCTTTTCATTGTTATTGTATGGTGATAACAATCTTGTTCATCAAGATCGATAGAACTTCATCATAGGAATAGGTGGATTTCCAACATCTGGTATCAGGAAATTCGGTTGAGCGATCAAGGGAAGAAGAAGAGAATCATGATGGCTATGAATCATCCAAATGGACACTTTCCAGCAAGTCTTCCAATTCTTAAATCTGATAACTACAAGAATTGGTGCAAGCAGGTCAAGGTTGTGTTTTGTTGTCAAGATCTTTGGGATCTTGTAAAATATGGATTAGAATCACTTGAAGAAGACACCTTAGAAGAAGAAGAGAAGGAATAAAATAATAAAAGAAGAAAAATTATAAAGCTCTCTTTATAATTCATTAATATCTGAGTCCAGATAATTTTGAAAAGGTTAGTGATGTAAAATCTGCAAAAGAAGCTTGGGGAATCCTGAAGAAATCGTTTGGAGACGTTGAGAAGGTGAAAGAGGTGAGATCACAAACTCGAAAAAGAACGTATGAATTAATTCAGATGGAAGATAGCAAGAGCATATCTGGTTTTTTCACTAAGGTTATGAAACTAGTGAATTAAATCAAGGTTTGTGGAGAGACGCTAACAACAAGAGCATATGTTTCAAAGATCTTGAGATATTTGGCTCTGAATTTTGACCATGTGGTAGTTTCCACAGAAGAGTCAAAGGACATGTCAACTTTGTCGAAAGAAGAGCTTCAAGGGAAGCTTGAATCTCATGAACAAATAATGGTTGAAAGAGCTACAAGAAAATCGAAGAGTGATGTGGCTTTACAGGATCAATCAACAAAAGATAAGAAAGGCAAAGGAAAGTAGTTCGACAACAAAGGTAGAGGAGGCTACAAAAATTCGACTTTTAGAGGAAACCAACACAAAGAAAACATGTAGAATTATAGAAGGCCATACCAAGACAACCAAAGAGGTGGTGTTGCAAATAGAGGAAGAGGTGGTGGTCGAAATCCTGACAGGAGTCACATTCAATGTTAAAATTTTCAGAAGTATGGTCATTATTTTAGTGATTGTCCAGAAAAGCGAAAGAATCAAGAAAGTAATGCAAAGTTTGCAAAACATGAAGAAGAATAGATGATGATGATGGTCAGAACAAGAGATGAAGATATATTCAAGGACCAATTGTACTTGGGTTCAAGATGCTCATCACATATGTCTATAAGGAAAGATTCAACATAAAACCCTCGATGAAGAACATGGTGAAATTTGCAAATAATAATACCCTAGAAGCTGAAGGTATTGGTGATGTTATGATTATGAGTAAAGATGGAAAGAGGTCAGTAATTTCAAATATGTTATACATACCAGGCATGAAGAGAAATGTTCCCAGTATAGAGCAGTTGGTCAAAAAGAACTACAAAGTTTCGATCAAAGACAAGATGGTATGAGTCGTCAACGCGAATGGAAGGTTAATCTAGAAGGCTCCTATGTCTCAAAATAGAACCTTCAAGATTGAACTTAATGTGATGGAGTACCAGTGCCTTTCGAATGCAGCTAGCAATGGATATGGCATTATTAATTAGGACATCTCAACTTCAGAGACATCAGAGATTTGAAGAGAAGAAATGTGGTTTCAGGATTTCCAGAAATTGACATTCCAAACGAGATATGTGAGGAATGTGTGTAAGCGAAGCAGCACAAGATTAGCTTCAGCAAGGATGCAGCAAGTAGGTCGAAGGCTATTCTCGAAGTCATATACTCTTATGTATATGGACCAATCCAGGTGGATTCGATGGGAGGTAACGAATACTTTGTTACATTCATAGATGATTTCAGTCAAAAACTGTAGACTTACCTAATCAAGAAGAAAAGTGAAGTAATCGAGGTATTTTCCAAGTTTAAGTATATGGTAGAAAGACAAAGTGGTCGAAAGCTCAAAGTTTTGATCACTGCTGGTGGTGGAGAGTATGTGTCGAAGGACTTCGACAAATTATGTGAAAAAGAAAGGATTGTGCATGAGGTGGTGACACCCTACACTCCACAGCAAAATGGAACTGCAGAAAGGAAGAATCGAATCATCATTAAAATGGTGAGGAGTATGTTGAAAGGCAAGAATTTATCTAAAGAGTTTTGCGGTGAAGTTGTGTCGACTGCAACATATATTTTGAACAGATGTCCAACTAAGAAGCTATAAGGAATTACTCCAGAAGAATGTTGGTCTAGTGTGAAGCCTAGCTTGAGTCATTTGAAGGTATTTGGATATATATATATAGCACATAGACATGTGTCAGATCAGTTGAAAAGAAAACTTGATGACAAGTTGAGTCAGATGATCCTAGTAGGATATCATTCGACAGGAGGTTACAAGTTGTTTAACCCAATGAACAAGCAGATTGTGATCAGCAGGGATGTGATCATAGATGATCTTAAGGAATAGGATTGGATAGAAAATGTCAATAAAGATTCAATAAGAATCTTATTCTAAGAACCAGCAGTTGAAGTCGAAAAAGAAGTTTGACAAGAGGAACCAGCAGTTATAAATCAACTAGGACCAAGCAGACCTCAGATAACAAGACACATGCCTGCAAGGTTGAAATATTGTGTGATTACATCATATGATGTGGTTTATAATGAAGGTGAGCTGGTACATTATTCTTTCTATGCAGATGTCGAACCTGTCAATGCAACTGAAGCATTAAAAGATTCAAAGTGGGTGAAAGCAATGAACGAAGAAGTGAAGCCCATCGAAGACAACAATACTTGGTCACTTGTGGAATTTCCTCAAAGCAAGAAATCAATTGATGTAAAGTGGGTATACAAAGTGAAGATGAATTCCAATGGGGAAATAACTCGACACAAAGCAAGGCTCGTGGCGAAAGGATTTCTTCAGAAAGAAGGAATTGACTTTGATAAAGTTTTTGCACCTGTGGCTAGGATTGAAACAATCAGATTGGTTGTTGGTCTAGCACAAATGAACAATTGGCACATATGTCATATGTATGTGAAGTGTGCATTCCTAAATGGACTTTTAAAAGAAGAATTTTATGTTAAACAAATAGTTGGGTTTATGAAACATGACAAAGAGAGAAAGGTTTACATGCTTCATAAATCCATGTATGCATTAAAACAAGCTCCAAGAGCTTGGAATAAGAAGATTGGTAGTTAGCTAAGAAGAAGGAATTTGTGAAGTGCACAACTGAGCATGGAGTATATGTAAAAAGAAGCAATATTGAGTTGCTTATACTATGTCTCTATGTTGATGACTTGTTAATAACGGGTAGCGGAAAGAAGGAGATCGAAGATTTCAAAGGTGATCTCAGCAAGGAATTTGAAATGTCTAATCTGGGTGACATTTCATACTTCCTTGGCGTCAAATTCTACAAGAGTAGTAGAGGTTTGATGATGCATCAAAGAATATATGAAAGATAAATTCTCAAGACTTTTGAGATGGAAGAATATAACTCAAATTCGACACCTGTAGAACCAAGACTACAACTATCGAAAGATTCAGAAGAAGATGATGTCGACCCTACCCAATACAGAAAACCTATTGGGTCATTAAGATACCTTTGTCATATGAGGCCTGACTTAGCATACAGTGTGGGTATGATAAGTAGATTTATGCAGAAGCCAAAGGTATCACGCCTAGCAGTGGCGAAGAGGATATTGAGGTATCTGAAAGGAACTCTTGACTATGGAATTTTGTTTCCTGCAACTGATAAAGGAAAATAATAAAAGTTAGTTGGATACGTTGATTCAATTTGGTGTACTGAAGCTGAGGATCGAAATCCACAACAGGATATGTGTTTATGCTAGGTGGTGCACAAGTTGCTTGGAGTTCGAGAATGGAACCAGTATTGGCATTATCATCGTTTGAAACAGAGTACATAGTTTCTTCTCTTTGTCCATGTCAAGCAACATGGATGGTGAACTTGGTCAAAGAAATCACAGGGAAAGATCATGATTACCATGAAGATCGACAGCAAGTCAATCTGGAGAATAACCCGATAGCACATGGTCAAAGAAAGCACATCGAGATGAGGTTCCACTATCTTTGAGAGCAAGTAGCAGATGGGAAGATGAACTTAGAACACTGCAGAATTGAGAACCAGATTGCAGACATCATGACAAAGGGTGTGTAGGTCGAAGTGTTCAGAAGACTAAGAGATATGATGAATATAGATAGTTTATACACAATGAATTAGGTGGTGTGTTAAATTCTAATTCCTTGATGTCGAAACTACGTGTGTTGAAGGGAAGTAGGTGTCGAAACAGGTTGCTCGACAGAAACCATTGACCTATCGAATATTTGTGTATCGAAGTAGACTACACACAGATTTGATTTGGTTTTAGATTTAGATTTGACTTAGATCTAAAATAGATAGATTTGAGTTAGATCTAAAATAGATAGATTTGATTTAGTTCTAAAATAGGTATTTTGGGCTTTTATAGTTTTGGGCTTTCTGGATTAGGGAGAAAGTAAGCTCAATTATAAATAGAGGGAGTAACCCCTATTTTTGTAATCAAGTCAATCAAGTTGTATTCACAGAATTTGCAGCTGCAAGTGAATAAGAAAGTTTTCCATAGTTTGTGGGCAGAGAGAAACTCTGTAGAAACCCTAAATCTATTTTCTTCTTAATTTTCTTTTCTTTTCATTGTCATTGTGTAGTGATAACAATATTGTTCAATGTATCCAACTAACTATAACAATAGGTGGATTTCTAACAACTACAAGTGCTTGATATTTCTAACAATCTTTGCACAATTCAAATCTTAGCCATACAAATTTGAGGCAATTACATCCATTAGATCTATCAAATTATCAAATAAATAGATTCCTCACCAAGAGTCGTAATTTTAAGGACAAATAGAATGCATGGACATATTGAATGTCTTAATAACAATGGAAATTGGGAGACAATTCAAATTGTTGATCTAGCAAACAACAATTTTATTGGTACATTACCACCACCATTGTTACAAAGCTGAAAAGCATTGATGATTGATGAAAATAATGGTGGAAAGTTTGGTTATTTATTTTTTTAATTGTAGGGTTTGCAAAACACATTAGAGTAAAGCCTAATTAACCGTGATGTAAATCAAGTTGAATGTTCTAGCTGTATGTAGGAATGATACAAAATGTGCTTGCAATTGGTATTCCACCTCACCATACTCCTCATCAAGATTTTAAGCATGCTACAAACAGGATAAAGTAGAAACTACTCCCTCCGTTCTACAATGAGTGACCCATTTGGAATAAAATAGTGTCCCAAAATGAATGACCTATTTCAATTTCCAATGCAGTTTTCCAATTCTACCCTCTAATTAATTAAACTTTCATCATTTCCAATACATTATTAGGGGTACTATAGTAAAAACATTATTCTATCTCTTACTTTTCTACACTTTTCTTAATATGTGTGAAATGGTGGGTTGGGTCACTCATTGTGGGATGGAGTGAGTATATCAAAATCAAATCACTGCAAAGTATGATAGATGTGTTGAAGACCTCTCTATATTGCATGGAAATCACTTTTAACGTCTCAAACATGTTAACTATTATAATGTTTTTCAAAATCTTATGACTCACTTGTTGGTTAGGGAAGAACCTTGTCGGTGTCAATGTGCCAAATTTCCCTAGTTCCGAGAAAAATATTTAAATACTAGATTTGTTTCATGACGCCAAAATTTCAAGAAAGAATGTTAATTGTGGTAATGATCTTATGGAAGATGATGAAATTAGAAATACTATTAACCCTGACTTTGAGTAATGTTGGCATCGATTACTTCACTAATGTATTCCAAACACATAATAACATTATAGATCATTCCACTGTAGTTGTTATCATTGTTCTGTTACAACAAGAATGCGAATATAGATCAAAATAGAGAAAAATACAACAACAAAAATTGTTTATCTCGCTCGATCAATTTCTTATGTATGTGATTATAGAATAATTATAGTTCCATTTATTTATGTCTTGTGAATTGAATTACAGTGTTACAAGTCATATATATAATATCATGTTTTAGTTTATATAAAATCCTAATTCCTAGTTTCCCTCAACAAATAATTATCTCTACTCATAATTATCTCAACAATATGAGATATACTCTAAATAACCTATAATTATCTCAACAACCCATAATTATCTCAACAATATGATTTATACTCTCAACAATCCATAGTTATCTCAACAACCCACAGTTATCTCAACAACTCATAATTATCTCAACAATATGGACTATACTCAACAATCTCCACCTTGGCAAATATCAAACCCCTATGAAGACTTTTTGCATAGCGATTCATCCTGGAAACTAGGTAGGTGCACCTTCTGCATAACACTGAGAAACATGTAACAAGTCCAAACACTGTTTGAACTTGTCACTAGTGACTGGCTTGGTCAACATATCAGCTACATTCTCTGAAGTGTGAATCTTCTGAAATAATATATGTCTGGACACCAACCATTCTCTGATCTTGCGGAACCTCGCATCAATATGTTTGGTACTAGTATGATACACCTGATTATTCTCCAAATATATAGTCATTTAACTATCACAGTGCAATTGATACCCACCTTTCTTAACACCCAACTCTTTCACTAGCCCTGTAAACCACAATGCTTCCTTGGCAGCTTCAGCTACTATCATGTATTCTATGTAGACATAACTACTACGGACTGAACTGGTGATTTCCAGCATATAGGTCCCTCTGCAAGAGTAAATACATATCATGTTGTAGACCTATTATCATTTGGATCACTTGCATAGTAAAAATTCACATATCCCATAACTAACAGAACATTCTGCTTTATGTTGAACATGGTACCACAATCCGTTGTACCCTTTAAGCACCTTAGGATCCACTTGATTGTTTTCCAATGTTGTTTCCTTGACTTTGACATGAACTTGCACACTTGACTAATTGTTTGTTTCAAATCTGGTTTAGTGCAAACCATAGTATACATCAAACAATCAACTTCACTGGCATAAGAAATCTTAGACATAGGTTCAATATTTGATTTTGTCTTCAGATATTGTTCTAAGGAGAGGTTAAAATAATTTTCTAATGGAGTACTCACGGGCTTTGCTTTACTCATGTCAAATCTGCTCAAAACACCTTCAATGTGTAAGAACCAGATTTGGTTCTGCAATACCATCTCTGAGTTTTAATGATAACAAATGGGTATGATTGTAAGAACAATTTTGTTGTACTAATGTTTGTTATTGTTGAGTACTTAACAAATAGGTTTTTCTTCTGATGAATGGTGTGGCCAAGACATTAGAAGAGAATTGATTTTGCTTCTATGCTACATAAGTTTTGTTGAACAGTAGCAAGACGCTCCAGAAGGCTCTGAAGTGTAAACTCTGATATTTGTCTGAAGAAACCTATCAAAAGATCTGAAGACATAAGTTGTTACTTATGTCCAGATGTTGAATACTCAAGCTTCTAAAGACAACATGTTCCAAAGAAACAAAGTTAGAAGATTTGAAGACAAAGTTTATACTGAAGTCCAGATGCTGAAAGCTTGTGTTTCTATTAATGAAGTTCTAAAGATAAGGGTTTTGAAGACCAAGTGCTGAAGACTCTAAAAGATAGAAGGTCTAAAGACTCTAAAGACTTGAAGTTCTAAAGACCCAAGGTTTCAAGAAAAGGTTCTCATGACCAAGTGTTGAAGACTCTGAAGACGCAGTTCTGAAGACTCTGAAGACTTGAAGTTCTGAAGACCTGATGTTATGTTCTCGCTTCTAAACTCATGCTCATAGAAGCCTCTGAAGTGCATAAGGAAAGAAGATAACGTTAACGTGGTACAAATAGTACATGGTACAATCAACGTTTCATTCCACTACCATAAAAGGACGGATGCGTCGCACGATCTTGTCCCCCACGTTATTGTTTAAGCTGCCAATGTTTTTGGAAATTCCAAGAGTATCCCTCAACGGATATATTATGCTAATGGCTATATAAAAGTCTTGAAGACTAAGAAATAAATCATCCAACTAACGGAATATTCACGCGCAAACGTTGTTTGTTGCTTTCACATTCTTAAGTTATTGTTCATAAAATAGTTTACATACTCAACTTTTTAGAAGCAACATTCTTGTAAATAAAACTTGTATTCAAACTGTTGTTTGATATTCCTTAAGGGACAGGGTACATATGAATCCTTAAGAAGTCTAGAGCTTGCGAGTTTTAGAAGTTGCTAGTAACTTGCGGGTAGCTTGTGCATTGTAATAATCAGGTTGATTATTAGTTGATATTCCTTAAGGGACCGGGTAGGTCTGAATCCTTAAGAAGTCTAGGGCTTGCGAGTCTAGAGGTTTTTAGTCACTTTCTAGTAGCTTGTGCAAATTGTAATCAATTTGGTTATAGTGAATTAGTTCCTCGATTGAGTGAGGCGAAATCACCTTAGCGGGTGGACTAGACTAGCTTGATAATTTTTAAGTGAACTAGTATAAACATACATTGTTCTTTACTTCTTGTTCTTACTTATTGTTATTATCAAGAGTGAAGGAAAAAGAATTTTAACTTAAAATGGGAATATTTTTAAAAGAATCGTTTTGTTTTAAAACCCCAATTCACCCCCCCCCCCCCCCCCCCCCCCTCTTTCTTATGTTTTTCACACCTTCAATTGGTACCAGAGCTTCGATTCAGAGAAGATAAAAAGTTTGAATTTTTATCTACACTTAACAGTGTCCAGTACCGATCCAGTGTATGTGAAAAACCAATGGCTATATCTACTTCCACTGTTGATAATAGGGATAACGCTAGAGATCACTATAGTTCAAAACCTTCTATGTTTGATGGGGAGAAATTTGACTATTGGAAGGATGGAATAGAAATTTACTTACTAGCATATGACTTGGATCTATGGGACTTGGTAGTTGATTGCTACTCTCACCCAGTAGATGATAAAGGTCATAAGATTGTAATAAATGCAATGACTGAAGCACAGAAGAAAGTATGCAGAAATCACTACAAAGCAAGAACCATTATTCTAAGTGTTATCTCATATAATGAATATGAGAAAATCACATACAGAGAGACTGTAAAGTCTATTTTTGATTCTCTTCAGATGACACATGAAGGCAACACACAGGTAAAAGAAACAAAGGCTCTAGCCTTAACTCAAATGTATGAAGCCTTCAAGATGGAAGACGACGAATCTATGGAAACAATATTTTCAAGATTTCAGACTCTTGTGGTAGGACTTAAGGTTCTGAACAAAGCTTAAGAAAGACAAAAAGCCTAAAAGGGATTACAAAGCCAAGAAGGGTCTCATGGAAACATGGGATGATTCAGAATCAGGAGATGAAGTTTCTGATGAAGAATAGGCAAACATGGCATTCATGGCCAGAACCAGCAGAGGAGAAACAACATCAGAAGACGAATTGACAATAAATTATGAGTCAGACTCTGATGACGACAAAGAGGTATTTTCTTCTTTATTTCTTTCTGAACTTGATATTGGTTTAACTGAATTAATGAAAAGGTATCAATCTCTTCTAAGTAAACACAAAATCTTGAAAAAGAGTGTTGTGGCTACTTCGGAGAACACGACTATAGATGAGCAAAGTATTTCTGTTTTAAATGAAAAACTATTTTTTTACAAAAATCAAATATTGCTCTGAAAAGTAAAGTGTCTAGATTAGAAGAAGAGATTCTCTCTAACACATCTGTTACTGACGAAGTAATCATATACAATAGAGATTTTCAACACGTTCTTGCTAAAAGCATGGATAGAAGCAAAATGGATTCAATGATCTATGGTGTTAGTAGAAACGGAAGCAGAGGCTTAGGGTATTCAGGACCATCAACGAAATTTAATGAGACTCTGAATGTCAAACCAAAACCTCTTTCTGAACATTTCGTGCCTACTGGCACAGATTTGAAATGTTCACAACAAAAAGGTTCTGATACTTCTGTAGCAAGAACACAGACACAGAAGAAAATTTTTAAACCAAAGTATCATGCACAAATTTCACATGATTATTCTGTTGCACGAAAATCCAAAGGGGTCAGAACCTCTGGAACTTTTAACAAAAGAGGACCCATAAAGTGGGTACCTAAGGATAAGATAATCTTCATTGCAGATCTCCTTAATGGTGCCATTGAAACACCATTCATGTTACCTGGATAGTGGATGCTTGCGATACATGATAGACGAAAGGCATATGTTCCAAGATTTAGAACTTAAGTCTGGAGGCGCCATTGGCTTCAGAGGCAATCAGAAGGGAAAGATCATTGGTTTTGGAATGATTTGTAATGGTAAATTACCTTTTATTAATAATGTTCTTTTAGTCGAGGATCTGATGCATAACTTATTGTCAATAATTCAACTTAGTAACAATGGTTATGACATCATCTTTAATCAAACATCATGTAAAGTTGTTAGTCAGAAGGATGGCCAAGTTCTGTTCAATGGCAAGAGGAAGAAAATTATTTAATAAATATGATTATCATATTTGAAAAATAAAAATGTAAAATGTCTTCTGACTGTTCAAGAAGAGTAGTGGGTCTGGCATCAACGTCTGGGTCATGTTAGCTTGAGAAAGATTTCTCAACTAAATAAACTTGGATTATTCATAGGTTTTCCCAATCTGAAGTACTCTTCAGATGCCCTTTGTGAAGCCTGTCAAAAAGTAAAATTTTCAAAAACCTCTTTCAAAGCTAAAAATATTGTTTCTACTTCTATGCCATTAGAACTTCTTCACATTGACTTATTTGGACCAATGAAAACTGATTCTATCAATGGTAAGAAATATGGACTTGTCATCATTGATGATTACAGAAGGGGGACATGGGTAAAATTCTTGAAACACAAGGATGAGTCATTCTTTGTGTAAAATCAAGCTTCTCAAATGAACTTTTGTTTTGATGAAGACAAACCATGATTAACAAAGAAGGAAAAGATTTTTGATCAAGCTCAAGGCATCTATGGACAAAGTCTTCAGTTCAAGCTCTTAGCAACTTTCAAGGTATAATGATAATGCTTACTGTGATCGGTGGATCTGGAACTGACTGTTTAACGCTGGTTCGCGAAATGTCGCGGAAGCAAGAGTCGCCACCGTCTTTTATTTTCTCCAAATGGAAAGGACAAAAGCACAGAAAAATTCCTTATAGAGATTGCTCTCGGTTCGGGAGGTAGATTATAGAAAGGGAAGGTGTTAGCACCCTTTCTATCCATGGTTATCCATGGGCTCTTAGATACTTGCTCACTTGTGTTTTCAAAAATGGTTTGTTTGCTTTTCAACTGTGGGTTTTAAAAAGTTTCTTTGAAAATTTCAGTTCGACTCTTGTATCGGTCCTCAAGAGTGTTTGAAAAATGCTTTCGAAAGCTTTTTGAAAATGTGTTGGTGTGAAAAGCATTTTTGATTTGTTTTGTTTTGAATTAGAGCAAGTATCCACGAGTCGTCTACCTACCCTAAGGAATTCGTCTGTGTAAATGTCCTTTAAAGTAGTGCCATCCCACCATTGAGAGTTAGGTAGCACCACCGTTGGAGGTGTTCGGGTCAATTCGAGGTTCGGGACATGGTGATCACCAGAGCAATGGGAAGACACCTTAGAAGCTACCCTCATGCCAGGTTCCCGGATCATGAGGACTTACTAAGACATCCTCTACTCGACGATCACCTTTCGAGGCAAGGCAACAGTGAGGCGTACCCTAGGGGTGGTGTGTGATTTGTGTGTCATGTTCATTTGTATTTATCTTGTCATGTCAAAGTGATCTATGCGTTTGTTTTTATTTTAGGCCATTCATTCTTGCATGCATTTTATTAGCAGTTAAAAAGATGTGGAAAATTAAAAGTTCTAAACTATTACAAAGGCGCGGGTCCACATCGCCAAATTAAAATCCAGGACCCGATTTGACAGAAAGTAAAGAAATAAAGTAAAGTGCGAAAGATAAATATTTACACGGCTTTGGGAGAATTACATCAATATTTAAACGAAGGAATAAATAAAATGTGCGAATTGAATTAAAATTGAAAACGA
This sequence comes from Vicia faba, assembly GCA_948472305.1. Classification (NCBI taxonomy): domain Eukaryota; kingdom Viridiplantae; phylum Streptophyta; class Magnoliopsida; order Fabales; family Fabaceae; genus Vicia; species Vicia faba. Next base: position 526,008,765 of record OX451735.1, on the reverse strand, counting down.
GGGCGTTGGACCCTTTTGAAGTTAAATTGAAATTAAAAATTAATTAATTATTTATTGAAATAAAAGAAGTGTTTTTTAGGTTTTTTTTGTATTTATGAAATAAGAAAATTAAAATTAAAATTAAAAGAAACCCTAATTCTAAGTTATTTTTAATTATTTGAGAAAAATGTTAAAGTTTAACTTAATTTACTAAAGAATTTATGTACATGTTTATTTACAAAATAAATTAGTAATTAATAATAATAATAATGATGAGAAAATTATTTATATAAAAAAAATGATGAAAAAGTTAAAAACCCTAATTTCTACATATTTTATTTATTAAGAAAAATATTAAAGTTTTAAAACCTAAATTAATCTAATTAATTGTTTAAAGTTTATTTACAAAAATAATAATAGTGAAATTAATATTAATAAAATAAACATTTTTTGATTTTTCTGTATTTTATATTTATTATGAAAATTATTTTATGGAATTAAAAGAAAACAATTAAAAAACAATTAAAAGAATAAAAAGGAAAAACAAATAAAAATTAAAAATTGAGCAAACCATAGGGGGTGTCTGGCCCAAGGGGAGGTTTTTTGAAGTATTGACTCCTGAGTACCGTGGTCTGTATTCTTTGGCCATTGGATTGAGTTTCATGCATAAGTTGTTCTACTTTGGCCATTTGGCTTTTGGCTTTTGGCTTTTGGCCATTTGTGTTCTGGCTTCAACGTTCCTTAATCTTCTCAGGATGTCTGTCTCGCCACGTATTGGGGTCATGTGTAAAATGTTCTGTTTTGGCCATTTGGCTTTTGGCTTTTGGTCATTTGGCTTTTGGCCTCAACGTTCTTAATGAACCTGCATGGGATCCTGTCTAAATCTGCAACCTCATGAACACATTAAATAAAATCATAAAAATTCAAATAAAACCAACATATGAAGAAATTTAATGTTTAGGCACAATATGGCGTGTATGAATGATTATACCCTTTTGATCATGGAGATCAAATCAACCTTACCCTTACTGGAAAAGTAGTGACATGAATGCTTTTATGCCCTTTGGATCATGGAGATCAAGCAGCCTTACCCTTACTGAAGAAGTAATAAGATGTTGGTTTGTAACTGAGGTGGCTTGTTTGTAGTGAGAGATGGATTTGTAATAAGGATTTCAAGGTTTTAGGGTTCTTGAAAGAATTTGATATTCTAACAGTATTGTGACAAGGTTTTTTCTCTCTTTTCCTCTCCTCTTTTTTCTCTGGTTTGTGTGAATGAAGGTGATTATATAATGGAAATTAGAGTAAAGCAAATGGGCTTTGAATGTGCAATTGGGCCTCCAATATTCACTTGAATTCGTCACTTTCCAGGCTAAATCGCAGGGACTTAAGTGCATTTTTTGAAGTTGAAATGTGAAAACAAAATGTAGCCGATATCGAGAACTAACTCCTGTCCGAAAATCGACTCAATCGGATAAACGGTGAATTAGTTATGAATTTTTGAAGTTTCAGCTCAGACAAACTTATTTTGGGCTCCAGTGTCGACTCTGACACGTTCTTCAATAAAAAACTGGTATTGATCGGAGCATAATCCGGTCTCGACTTTTGAAGCAAAGTTGTAGATCTATGAGTCAGGGACCTTGTGTAAAAATATGAGCCCAATCCGATAAAAATTGACCGAGTTATGAATTTTCGAAGTTTCGGCTCAGATGAAATAATATTCAGCACTCAGGATTTTCGGTGTGTCACGCACTCTGAGCAAAAAACGAAGGCCTTTTGAATACCGTTTGAACTCAATACCTTCTGTGAAAATGTAGCCAACTCAATTTGTGAAATTTTGGCGCCGGAACCAGCTCGATACGATGAAAATCGACCAAGTTATGATTTTCTGAACATGACGCAAATAAACTTCTGTCACAAATTTTCTGTATGAAAATACTTGATAAATCCACATTTTTGAAGACCTTCTGATCGAAATTGGCTTCCAGCCGTGAGACATGAAAACGTAGATAATGTCAAGACGGAATTTTGGCCACTGGAACGGGTTCAAAACGAGTCACGATCTTCAAGTTATGAATTTTTTAGCGCGTAAAAACTGCACTTTCAGCACACTTTTTCACTATATTTCTTCAAGAAAACTCGCACATTCGGATACCTTCTTTAAAGAATTGACTCTTGAGCCGAACCTGAATTTGAGAATACGTTATCAGAGATATCTTGGCGAAAGAATACCTGAATATGACGCGCCGGGTTGGTCTTGTAAATTTTTCTTGAAATATTTTGAGAAATATGGGAGGGCAAATTTTGGGGTACAACAGTTGCCCCTGTTCAATCTTCTTAGACCTGAGGATGTAGATTGGCTTGCGTGCCTTTCGTGATCCGAAGGTGGAAGATGATTGAACACTAGAGTGCCCAGAAATTTGCGCTCACATAGTAGCAGCGATGTGGGGAATGGGCTTATAGATGCCATTTGGAGGTTGATGGATAGGATGATGGGCTTATAGATGCCATCTGGATGTTGATCGCGTAAGAGATTCCTTAGCGAGAACTTGCGTACCTGCATAAGAAAAATGAGTACCTGACATGTTGCAGGAGCTGGTCTTCAGATACTTTGTGTAGATATGTCCTGACTGGTTACAGGAATCGGATCTTCGAATTCTTCAGACGTGCCCTGGCGAGATACAGGAATCGAGTCTTGTAATGCTAGTCTTCAACGGATACACCCTGGCAAGATTCAGGCATCGGATCCTCGAACTCTTCAGACACACCCTGGCAAGATACAGGAATCGAGTCTGGTAATGTTAGGTTGGTGAGTTGTCTCTACTGACAGGTTATCCTCATGGACGAGTGGTCTATAATGACGAGTGTCTATAACGACGAGTGTCTATAACGACGAGTGTCTATAACGACGAGTGTCTATAACGACGAGTGTCTATAACGACGAGTGTCTATGACGACGAGTGTCTATGACGACGAGTGTCTATGACGACGAGTGTCTATGACGACGAGTGTCTATGACGACGAGTGTCTATGACGACGAGTGTCTATGACGACGAGTGTCACTACGACGACGAGTGTCTATGACGACGAGTGTCTATGACGACGAGTGTCTATACTATGACGACGAGTGTCTATGACGACGAGTGTCTATGACGACGAGTGTCTATGACGACGAGTGTCTATGACGACGAGTGTCTATGACGACGAGTGTCTATGACGACGAGTGTCTATGACGACGAGTGTATATAACGACGAGTGTCTATGACGACGAGTGTCTATGACGACGAGTGTCTATGACGACGAGTGTCTATAACGACGAGTGTCTATGACGACGAGTGTCTATGACGACGAGTGTCTATGACGACGAGTGTCTATATCCGAGGGTCAGGAACGGGAAAATAAGAATAAGTAGGACAGGCTCGAGGTCAATTCTTTCTTTTAGGAGAGATCCCACCCCCCTTCTTTAGCGCTTGTTCGTAATAAAAGACTTCCTTCTCGTTCTCGGTCGGTGAAGGAATCGGAGCAGCTATATAATCAGCATCTGACTCTTTAACGGCAAGCTCAGCAACGATCAGTTTTCCTCTGCTTTCCAGCTCTAGTGACGACGAGTGTCTATGACGACGAGTGTCTATAACGACGAGTGTCTATAACAACGAGTGTCTATGACGACGAGTGTCTATAACGACGAGTGTCTATAACGACGAGTGTCTATGACGACGAGTGTCTATGACGACGAGTGTCTATGACGACGAGTGTCTATGACGACGAGTGTCTATGACGACGAGTGTCTATAACGACGAGTGTCTATAACGACGAGTGTCTATAACGACGAGTGTCTATGACGACGAGTGTCTATGACGACGAGTGTCTATAACGACGAGTGTCTATAACGACGAGTGTCTATGACGACGAGTGTCTATGACGACGAGTGTCTATGACGACGAGTGTCTATAACGACGAGTGTCTATGACGACGAGTGTCTATGACGACGAGTGTCTATGACGACGAGTGTCTATAACGACGAGTGTCTATAACGACGAGTGTCTATGACGACGAGTTTCTATAACAACGTGTGTCTATAACGACGAGTGTCTATGACGACGAGTGTCTATGACGACGAGTGTCTATGACGACGAGTGTCTATGACGACGAGTGTCTATGACGACGAGTGTCTATGACGACGAGTGTCTATGACGACGAGTGTCTATAACGACGAGTGTCTATAACGACGAGTGTCTATGACGACGAGTGTCTATAACGACGAGTGTCTATGACGACGAGTGTCTATAACGACGAGCGGAAGTAATTTTAACTGGACTTGTCTTCTTTTGACTGGATTTGTCTACTGTGACTGAATTCGTCTACATAGCTAATCTTTTAACTGTATCCTTCCTGAAAGGTAAAGGTCAGTCATATGCAATGCATGATATGGATCAAACAATAATATTTTTCAACACATGAGATTGTATGATATGATGCATATGTGCATGTATCATGATGTATAACAATGTGACGTTTATGAATGTATCTTCGTCTAGGAAAATAGATCCTTGACGGATGCCGGGAAGTCAAATCCTGGGCTGATGTTGAAGAGTGAGATTCTTCGTTTCCGTTGGGGATGATGATTGCAAGAATACCGGTAGGAGAAGATAACTTCGTTGGGAAATAAACTTGGCGAATAGATTATTCTGCGGGGAGAAAAGTACTCTAACGATCTTGCTGGGAAACAAAACTCTGTGGGGAAAGAGGTACTTTGTTGAGGTTGATGAGGATAACTCCGCTGGAGATACCGTTGTTGTGCTCTGTTGGAAGTTTTGATGAACTCCGTTGGGGAATAAGAAGAACTTTGCCGAGGACGATCTTTCCGTGGCTTTTGGCTGAGGATAACCCAGTTATATCCTGGTAGGGAAATAACTCTTTGAATAAAGCCGGGTGACGCGTTCGTGCTCTGCGAGGATAAGCTTCCAGAATCTACTGGGAATAAGCTTACTGCCTGGGGAGGTGAATTCCAACTTTCCTGGGGAAACTGGATTGGACTCTCTTGGGGAAATTTTGAACTGCACTGGAAGTAACTCTGTTGAATGTTTGATATACCTCCGGGGAACAATCTTTAGGTCAAGACTGCCGGGGATGCTTGTTAAGAATACATGTATACTGCGGGGAATGTTGAGCTCTGCGGGAGGATACCCAGCTTCCTTAAGTTTGAAAATAGCTTTACTTGGGGAGAGCGTATTGACTTGCTGGCTCACTCTCTGGGGAATTGAGATATCTGGTTATGTTCTCCAGCTGAACCTACCTTGGTACCTTGGAGGATAGAACAATTAGATTGCTTGGGCAACTCATTATTGCCCCTGTTTCTGAGGTGGGAGAGGACGACCTATGAGGTGCTGATAGTTGTTGATGGACAAACCTTCTTCTGGTAGACAGGTGACAAGATGATAGGACATAGTCGTACGCTTTGATCCCTAAATTTTGCCTAGACCGCCCTTTCGGGTTTTCAGTCCATTGGGATACCCATTTTGCCCAAGCCGCCTTTTCAGGTTTTTGACTTGCCGGGTGTACATTTTTCCATTTCATCCCTTCATTTTGCCCGAACCCTTTTGGTTCGCCGGGAAGCCCTTATTTTTGCCTAGGTATGTCAACCTAGCGGGTCTTTGATTTTGCGTAGTATTCTTTTCGACTATGTCCGTTCTCTTAGAATGTAGGGAGTTGCCACTGGCTGTTTGTGTTGCCATATTACCAGAAGATGTCTGATCGTGCAAAATTTGTTGCTGGAATGCCCCAAGTGACTCAGGCGGAGATTTGCCCCAGGCTATTTGGCCTTTGAGAGATTCTCCGAATCTTGATTGGATTGCCCCAGATGGTAGACCATGATCATGTCATGCCCCTTGATTGGAGGTGCTTCTGTTCATTAGGCATTCGTCGTGCGAATTTTCCTGCTGTTCAAACAAAAAGTCATATGCAAACAAAGTTATGTTAAAAATGCAAAACCTATGTCTGTCTTGAAGATTTTGAAAATGCATTCTTTTTTCATAAAACAAATGAATGTTTGTAAAACGTGATGTCAACTCGTTATTTTACCGCAAGCCTTAAGGAGTCAGGATACCTTTCGTAACAGTATGCTTTCGAACTAACCCATGCTTCAGCTAGGACTTTTAAGGGTTGTAACGTGGCCTGGTTCACGGTTTAAGAAACAAAGGATAAAGGCTCAAATTTTATTTGTACCCACCCGCTCTTCGTGATGTTCTCCAAACCTAAACTCAGCTGATCATACGTTAGACCTTGTTTGAGTCTTTGCTCTGATTTTCCGGTGATGATTCGGATGTTGATAACTTATTTTGAATAGGCAGTCATTTTTTGTTGAGGGTTTGTAGGACCTCTTTCTTCTTTCTTTTATTATTATCCCTATTTTTTTTTTGCCTGAACTGTTTCTTTTTGTGATTACAGTCAGCGGGATGTCCCAGTTTTGTAAGTCTCCTTCATAGGTTTTGACTTAATGGGTTTTTATTTTGAGAAGTAATGATTGCCTTTCTTTATTGATTATTTAGGACCATCACTGTCTTTCTTTGTTTTGTAAGGACCTCTTTGGTGCCATTCGTTATGCACTTGGATCAACTGAGAGACTACCCTGCCCCAGGTTATGATAAAGGGTTTTAATTTTCGAAAAGAAAAACTCCTACTTCTTTGGCTCAGAGGGGTTGACGAGGGATTATCTTCCTTATAACTCCAGTGTTTAGGATTTGAAACAATGCCTGTACCTCATCAGCGGGGTCTGTTCAAAAGCATACTGTAATGATCGCGGTATCGTTTTCGTCATCCTCCCTCAAGAGGCTTAGAATTATTAATTAAGAGTTGATCATCAGGAAAAAATATGAAAATAATTTGCATTTAGTGAATACGAATATATTGTTTTAGAACAGACATATGCGATGCATTAATGAGATAACAATGTTTAACATGAGTAAATGTTTGAACAAAAGAGAATTGCAACTTGAACATTCGAATGAACAAAAATTTCTCAATCCTAGCCGTGTTTTGGCAAGGGAGCAGTGATCACGTGGGGAGTCTTGGGTACTTTAAACTGAATCTCTCCAGCGTCGATCATGTCTTGGATCTTATTTTTCAAGCTCCAACAATCATCTGTAGTATGCCCCGAGCTGTCAGAGTGATAAGCGCAGCGGGCGTTGGGGTTATACTTCGGTGACGTTGTATTTTGGTTCTTCGGAGCTTCTTTTAGAGTTACCAGCTTGGTCTCCAGCAACTGTAGCAATATCTGGGATAAGGTCATGCTGAGCCGAGTGAACTGCCTTCTCTCGCTCTTTTGTTGGTTGTGATGTTGAATTTGGGATACTGGAGCCATTTGAGGAGATCTCCCCTTACCTCTTTGCCTCAAAGGTGGTTGAACAATGACTGGCTTTTTGCCCTTAGACTTTTGCCCCAGTTGGTTACCCTGAAGCAGTTGGTTGACGAGAAGCCAGAGCTCATCTTATCTTTGAGCTAACCCTTGAATGGCGGTCACCTGCCCCAGCATCTGGACCTTCAATGCATCCATCTCAACTTGTAGGTGTTTCAGCCTTTCATCTTCAGCACTGTTCCTGACAAAAGTCTCCATGAGAAGTGTCCTTAGCTCCTCCTGCCCCTTGGATAGATTCAGGAGGATTTCCCTGAACTGAGTCTCTTGAGCGAGAAGGTCCTGGTTATCTGGTTGGAAGGCCATTGCTGAAATAAACAGCGAGAAAGGTAAGTGACCTGCAACAAAGATACCTGTTATGTAATGATGTGTATGACATGCATGCAATGTTTTCAAGGACCTCGCGGGGTAAACAAGAAAATTGGTTAGCATCTGGATCCGGTAGCTTGATTGAAAGAACTTCGTATTTGTTGAGAGTCTTTCTTCCAAGGGTCAAAGGCTCACCATATCTAGTGGGTCATAGCCCCTGACTTTAGTCATCAACCTTGTTTTTTCTTTCCAAACAACCTTGGCTAGGGGAACCTTCTTCAAGAGTCAAAGCTCACCATATCAAGTGGGTCATAGCCCCTGACAACTTTGGCTAGAGGAAAATAAATCCTCTTTGCCCCTTGCTAGATGTTTGATTCATCATGACCTGCATCACAAGCCCTTGAGATCCATGAAATGGGTTAGGATGTATGCAATGGTATGATGTCATGATGCATGGGGTAATGTAGGTGACCCTGTTATGAGTGCCAATTAAGGACCGCAAACCCAAAACCTGCAAGAAACTTGGTAAAACCTGTCATGAGTCCCAATTAAGGACTAAAACAAACCCTGCAAGAAACTCGGTAAACCTTGTTATGAGTCCTAGTTAAGGACTAAAACAAAAAAACTGCAAGAAACTTAGTAAACCTTGTTATGAGTCCTAGTCAAGGACTATGAACAAAACCTGCAGGAAATTCAGTAAACCCTGTTATGAGTCCTAGTTAAGGACTATGAACAAAACCTGCAAGTAACTTAGTAAACTTTGTTATGAGCCCCAATTAAGGACTAAAACAAACCCTGCAAGAAACTCAGGTGTCAGACAACAAGCATGCAAATAGTCAAGTACGAAGGCACACAAGTCACACAAGAGAAACCCTTAGAGTTTAGGCCAGCATGGGGTCTGGGTATTACCCTCTTGAAGTTGGTGGGCTCAACCTGTCCTATTAGAAGTAATCGGGTTCTAAGGGTCCCAACATCACGGGATTGCTTTCATTGTTCATCGTTTCGATTTAGCCACTGAACTGGCGACCGAAATATTCCAGGAAAGCAACCCTCAATTGAGTGTAGCATCGAGTATCAACCAACCTCGGACTGCACCAAAGTCAGTTATCTCACTACCCTAAAGAGGCCAAGATAGTTTAATTAAGGTTCCTAAGGTCTGTTGATGCTTCACGACACCACGCGGAGGCCCCGTACTCTCCTTGACTGAACTCAAGGGTTACCGGTACACATCAAAGTGCCACATCAACGTAGCAGACTGTTTCAACCATGTCGGTATACCCCGCACAGTTCCCTCACAGCCTTGTTGCTACTTTCTAAGAAGGTATCCCCAGATCCGGGTTAGGATCTATAGAACTCCCAAGACAGTCCCACAATAATAAAGCAAGCAAGGAAAGCAATTGAAAACACCGTGATCTTAGTCCTAAGGTACACCTCACTTTAAGTTTAATCCCCAGCAGAGTCGCCAGTTCTGTGATCGGTGGATCTGGAACTGACTGTTTAACGCTGGTTCGCGAAATGTCGTGGAAGCAAGAGTCGCCACCGTCTTTTATTTTCTCCAAATGGAAAGGACAAAAGCACAGAAAAATTCCTTATAGAGATTGCTCTCGGTTCGGGAGGTAGATTATAGAAAGGGAAGGTGTTAGCACCCTTTCTATCCATGGTTATCCATGGGCTCTTAGATACTTGCTCACTTGTGTTTTCAAAAATGGTTTGTTTGCTTTTCAACTGTGGGTTTTAAAAAGTTTCTTTGAAAATTTCAGTTCGACTCTTGTATCGGTCCTCAAGAGTGTTTGAAAAATGTTTTCGAAAGCTTTTTGAAAATGTGTTGGTGTGAAAAGCATTTTTGATTTGTTTTGTTTTGAATTAGAGCAAGTATCCACGAGTCGTCTACCTACCCTAAGGAATTCGTCTGTGTAAATGTCCTTTAAAGTAGTGCCATCCCACCATTGAGAGGTAGGTAGCACCACCGTTGGAGGTGTTCGGGTCAATTCGAGGTTCGGGACATGGTGATCACCAGAGCAATGGGAAGACACCTTAGAAGCTACCCTCATGCCAGGTTCCCGGATCATGAGGACTTACTAAGACATCCTCTACTCGACGATCACCTTTCGAGGCAAGGCAACAGTTAGGCGTACCCTAGGGGTGGTGTGTGATTTGTGTGTCATGTTCATTTGTATTTATCTTGTCATGTCAAAGTGATCTATGCGTTTGTTTTTATTTTAGGCCATTCATTCTTGCATGCATTTTATTAGCAGTTAAAAAGATGCGGAAAATTAAAAGTTCTAAACTATTACAAAGTAAAGAAATAAAGTAAAGTGCGAAAGATAAATATTTACACGGCTTTTGGAGAATTACATCAATATTTAAACGAAGGAATAAATAAAATGTGCGAATTGAATTAAAATTGAAAACGAGGGCGTTGGACCCTTTTGAAGTTAAATTGAAATTAAAAATTAATTAATTATTTATTGAAATAAAAGAAGTGTTTTTTAGGTTTTTTTTGTATTTATGAAATAAGAAAATTAAAATTAAAATTAAAAGAAACCCTAATTCTAAGTTATTTTTAATTATTTGAGAAAAATGTTAAAGTTTAACTTAATTTACTAAAGAATTTATGTACATGTTTATTTACAAAATAAATTAGTAATTAATAATAATAATAATGATGAGAAAATTATTTATATAAAAAAAAATGATGAAAAAGTTAAAAACCCTAATTTCTACATATTTAATTTATTAAGAAAAATATTAAAGTTTTAAAACCTAAATTAATCTAATTAATTGTTTAAAGTTTATTTACAAAAATAATAATAGTGAAATTAATATTAATAAAATAAACATTTTTTGATTTTTCTGTATTTTATATTTATTATGAAAATTATTTTATGGAATTAAAAGAAAACAATTAAAAAACAATTAAAAGAATAAAAAGGAAAAACAAATAAAAATTAAAAATTGAGCAAACCATAGGGGGTATCTGGCCCAAGGGGAGGTTTTTTGAAGTATTGACTCCTGAGTACCGTGGTCTGTATTCTTTGGCCATTGGATTGAGTTTCATGCATAAGTTGTTCTACTTTGGCCATTTGGCTTTTGGCTTTTGGCTTTTGACCATTTGTGTTCTGGCTTCAACGTTACTTAATCTTCTCAGGATGTCTGTCTCGCCACGTATTGGGGTCATGTGTAAAATGTTCTGTTTTGGCCATTTGGCTTTTGGCCTCAACGTTCCTTAATGAACCTGCATGGGATCCTGTCTAAATCTGCAACCTCATGAACACATTAAATAAAATCATAAAAATTCAAATAAAACCAACATATGAAGAAATTTAATGTTTAGGCACAATATATCATGTATGAATGATTATACCCTTTTGATCATGGAGATCAAATCAACCTTACCCTTACTGGAAAAGTAGTGACATGAATGCTTTTATGCCCTTTGGATCATGGAGATCAAGTCAGCCTTACCCTTACTGAAGAAGTAATAAGATGTTGGTTTGTAACTGAGATGGCTTGTTTGTAGTGAGAGATGGATTTGTAATAAGGATTTCAAGGTTTTAGGGTTCTTGAAAGAATTTGATATTCTAACAGTATTGTGACAAGGTTTTTTCTCTCTTTTCCTCTCCTCTTTTTTCTCTGGTTTGTGTGAATGAAGGTGATTATATAATGGAAATTAGGGTAAAGCAAATGGGCTTTGAATGTGCAATTGGGCCTCCAATATTCACTTGAATTCGTAACTTTCCAGGCTAAATCTTAGGGACTTAAGTGCATTTTTTGAAGTTGAAATGTGAAAACAAAATGTAGCCGATATCGAGAACTAACTCTTGTCCGAAAATCGACTCAATCGGATAAACGGTGAATTAGTTATGAATTTTTGAAGTTTCAGCTCAGACAAACTTATTTTGGGCTCCAGTGTCGACTCTGACACGTTCTTCAATAAAAAACTGGTATTGATCGGAGCATAATCCGGTCTCGACTTTTGAAGCAAAGTTGTAGATCTATGAGTCAGGGACCTTGTGTAAAAATATGAGCCCAATCCGATAAAAATTGACCGAGTTATGAATTTTCGAAGTTTCGGCTCAGATGAAATAATATTCAGCATTCAGGATTTTCGGTGTGTCACGCACTCTGAGCAAAAAACGAAGGCCTTTTGAATACCGTTTGAACTCAATACCTTCTGTGAAAATGTAGCCAACTCAATTTGTGAAATTTTGGCACCGGAACCAGCTCGATACGATGAAAATCGACCAAGTTATGATTTTCTGAACATGACGCAAATAAACTTCTGTCACAAATTTTCTGTATGAAAATACTTGATAAATCCACATTTTTGAAGACCTTCTGATCGAAATTGGCTTCCATCCGTGAGAGATGAAAACGTAGATAATGTCAAGACGGAATTTTGGCCACTGGAACGGGTTCAAAACGAGTCACGATCTTCAAGTTATGAATTTTTTAGCGCGTAAAAACTGCACTTTCAGCACACTTTTTCACTATATTTTTCAAGAAAACTCGCACATTCGGATACCTTCTTTAAAGAATTGACTCTTGAGCCGAACCTGAATTTGAGAATACGTTATCAGAGATATCTTGGCGAAAGAATACCTGAATATGACGCACCGGGTTGGTCTTGTAAATTTTTCTTGAAATATTTTGAGAAATATGGGAGGGCAAATTTTGGGGTACAACACTTACTTTGAACTTAAGACATAGATGCTCAATGGTGAAAAGAAATGTTTTATAAATCCTTACTCAAGTTTTTCTAAGTTAAAATTCATTTTTCACTTAAGTGCAATCGATTTGCATATTAGTGCAATCGATTGCGTGCTTCAATTTTTCAAATCTTTTGCTACTGTTTCTCAGTGCAGTCGATTTGCATATTAGTGCAATCAATTGCAAGCTTAAAATTTTCAAAACATTTGTTACTGTTTCTCAGTGCAATCGATTTACATTACTTGTGCAATCGATTGCACTCAATCATTCTTTGCTACTGACTTCACATGCAATCGATTTACACTCTTGTGCAATCGATTGAACACTTAAAACTTTTGAAAATATAGCTGTTAAAATCCCGTGCAATCGATTTACATAAAGGGTGCAATCGATTGCATGCTGCACGATTTTGAAAAACAGCAACTTTGCACATGCCTGTTCATAAAACCTTTTCATGGAAACCTTTCACTCAATCTTGGAAATTGTTCATTATTCATTTTCATAACTTTATGATGTTTCAAAAAGGTGCTATGAACATATAAATACTCATTTTCAAAATCATTTTCAACACCTCTTCCAAATATATTTTCTGAATTTTTCAAAATACAAACTCAAGCTTTTCTTCACTTTCATACATAAGTTTTATGCACACTTTCATATATTGTTAACCAGAAAACTTTGAGCATTTATATATCTTGAGTCATTGTACAATATTATCATTGGAAGAGAAGATCATTCATTGATAAATCACTCTAAGTGATCATTACTACTCAACTCACTCAAAATCAAATATTGATAGATACTTACTTATTTTTCCAGGATTGTTAGAAATAAGTTTAAGTGGTTTTTAAATCTTGTCTTTCCAGGATTCTTGGATACAAGTGTAGTCACTTTGAGAGGATTGTTCTCATTGTTGACATAGTGAAAATCCAAGAGGATTGTTCTTGGTCCAAGAGGATTGTTCTTTGTGGTTTTATTGGTTAGAGTCTTGTATAGAAGGACTAGGGTGTCTTGTCTAGAGATCTAACAATAAGGAAATATCTTTCATGTTGAAAGGGGATTGGAGTACTCTCAGACTGTGAGGGGAACCAGGATACATCTTTGTGTTCTTTACTTTTCCATATTTACCGCTTTCATCACTAGTCATAAACCAGAAAAGAAAGAAACACATTTGTAAACTCATGCACTAAACCAGAAAAATAATATCCATCATCACTAAAACGGTAAAACTTTTAAAGTACCTAATTCACCCCCCCCCCCCCCCCTCTTAGGCGCACTTCGTACTTACAATTGGTATCAGAGCAGGTTGTAGGTAACATGTTCCTAAAAGATCCAGAATGGCTTCCGCAAATCAAAATCCCGTTTTCAGAGATGGTGGTAGTAACAACAAGCCTCCTATATTTTGTGGTGAATATTTTGACTTCTGGAAAATACGCATGAAGGTACATCTAGAAGCACAAGGAGAAGAAATATGGGATGTCGTTGAGAATGGTCCATTTATTCCTATAAAGGTAATCAATGGTGTTGGCTTATCTAAGCCTAAAGCTGCATGGGACAAAGATGATAAGAAGAAGGTTCTCTATGATAAAAAGGCAATAAATCTTCTTCAAGGTGCACTTAGAATGGATGAATTCTTCCATGTCTCGGCATGTAAAACAGCGAAAGAAATATGGGATACCCTGGTAGAAACTCATGAAGGAACCGCTGAAGTTAAAAGGTCGAGATTAAATACATTGAGTCAAGAATACGAACTATTCAGAATGCAGCCCCGAGAATTAATCCTCGACTTGCAGAAAAGATTTTTACACTTGACAAATCATTTGAAAGCACTCGGTAAGACTTTAAATAATGATGAACTTAATCTTAAAGTGCTTAGATATTTATCCAGGGAATGGAAATCAAAAGTGACAGCAATATCCGAGAAGAAGAATCTATCCACAATGACTTCCGCCACTTTGTTTGGAAAACTTCAAGAATATGAGACGGAACTTGCAAGACTTGAAAAGAATTAAATCCAAGTAAAAGATTCAAAAGACATGGATCTAAATACAAGGATAAAAAATCATGATAGAAATCAAGAGAATGAATCCACTAGTAGTGAAGATGATGATCTTATCAAGAAGATTGAAAAGGTTCTACGAAAAGAAAGAAAAAGGGAAGCACCAACAAGGAAGGTTATATGCTTTGAATGTGGAGAAAAGTGACATGTTAAAAGTGAATGTCCTACACTTGAAAATAAGAATAAATATTTCAATAGAAATAAAGATAAAAAGTCAAAGAAAGCATATATGGCATGGGAAAATTCATCTTTCGATTCCGAAAATAATTAACGTGTTAATCTCGCATTGATGGCCTCACACCATTCCGATAGTGAAGATGACGAGGTTAGTAATGAATTTTCTCTTTTTGATAGTGATGCACAAGGTGCTATAGATGAACTATTGAATTAATGCAAAATTTTGTATAAAACTATTTCATCACAAAAGAAACAAATTTCATCCTTAGAAGAAAAATGTGAATTTATGGAAAACGATTTCAAAGAAGAAAAACAAAAATCAAGTGATGAACAAAAATAGAATTTTGTATGCAAAAATTGTGAATCACTCTCTTTCCAAATTGTCCAATTAAAAAGAGTTATTGAAAGATATGAAAAGGGTCAAATTGGATTGGAATGTGTTCTTAGCCAACAAAGATATTCCAATGATAAAAGTGGACTTGGATATTCAAAGTTTTCAAAACCAAGTTCTAATAAAACTATCTTTGTTAAAGCTAGTGATCAATCATCCAAAGAGAAAGTGAACAAACCTAAAGTAGTTCATCAATATCCTAAAAAGAAAAGATTTGTTAAGAAGAAATCTTACCCTTCTAGATATAGAAGTAACTTTGAACCTACTTGTTTTTATTGTGGTATAGTTGGCCATACACCTAATGCTTGCTATGTTAGAAACTTTAGTGTGACAAGTGGAAATTATGTGTGGGTTAAGAAAGGAACTAACTATGATGGACCCAAATCACATTGGGTACCAAATCAAACTTAATTTGTTTTGTAGGTATGCTTGAAAACCACATGCAATATTTGGTATCTTGATAGTGGTTGTTAAAAGCATATGATGGGAGACATACACTAACTTTCAAATCTAGTTCAAGTCCAAGGATTATTTCACATATGGGAAATACCTTAACGGAAGAATTCTTGGCATTGACAAAGTTGATACACTAACTTTCATATCCATTGAAGATGTACTTCATGTTGAAGAACAAAAGACAACTTCTAAGTACAAGTCAACTTTGTGACAAAGGCTTCAACATCATGTTCTCAAAATATGAATGATTTATGAAGTCACTATTAAGGTGAAACTCATTGGTATAAATTGTTTTTACTTTCAATAATTTCTTTATGTATTATAAGGCTTTTTCCATCCTTTTTTTTAATAACAAAGGGGAGAAGATATATATATATATATATATATATATATATATATATATATATCTGTGTGTGTGTGTGTGTGTGTGTGTGTGTGTGTGTGTGTGTGTGTGTGTGTGTGTGTGTGTGTGTGTGTGTGTGTGTGTGTGTGTGTGTGTGTGTGTGTGTGTGTGTGCTTGTCTCTAACTATTGTAGCCCAAAGAAAGGTGAAAATTCTCTATGATTCAAGGGAGAACTTTGATCAGGAGGGAGTTATCAAAGATAGGGGGAGCATTCACATAAAAGTTTCTCATTCTTTCTAAAATATTCAAGCATCTTCAACATAATGTTTTGATGAAGATAACTACTATGTGCATTTATCAAAGGATGAGAAAAAGCATCATGAAGCAATATGACTATGGTTAAGCTTTCAATATTATTATATGTATTTTGTCCATTTTTATGCATCTTTCCCTTCTTTTTGATAATGTCAATGGGAGAGAAGGATGTTATACTTTATGCTTGTGTATTTCCTTGTCTTAATTTTTCAAAGGTACTCTTCAACCAAGATGAACAAATACAAAGGATTCCAACCTTCTCCTACATAGGGGGAGTTATGCATCTTAGGGGGAGAAGCTCTTTCCGGAAATTACAAAAACGCATAAAGCAAGATTGTTTGTCATCATCAAAAAGGGGGAGAATGTAAAATCAAGCTTCTCAAATGAACTTTTGTTTTGATGAAGACAAACCATGATTAACAAAGAAGGAAAAGATTTTTGATCAAGCTCAAGGCATCTATGGACAAAGTCTTCAGTTCAAGCTCTTATCAACTTTCAAGATATAATGATAATACTTACTTTGAACTTAAGACATAGATGCTCAATGGTGAAAAGAAATGTTTTATAAATCCTTACTCAAGTTTTTCTAAGTTAAAATTCATTTTTCACTTAAGTGCAATCGATTTACATATTAGTGCAATCGATTGCATGCTTCAATTTTTCAAATCTTTTGCTACTGTTTCTCAGTGCAATTGATTTTCATATTAGTGAAATCTATTGCATGCTTAAAATTTTCAAAACATTTGCTATTGTTTCTCAGTGCAATCGATTTACATTGCTTGTACAATCGATTGCACTCAATCATTTTTTGCTACTGACTTTACATGCAATCGATTTACACTCTTGTGCAATCTATTACACACTTAAAACTTTTGAAAATATAGCTGTTGAAACCCCGTGCAATCGATTTACACAAAGGGTGCAATCGATTGCATGCTGCACGATTTTGAAAAACAGCAGCTTCGTACATGCCTATTCATAATACCTTTTCATGGAAACCTTTCACTCAATCTTGGCAATTGTTCATGATTCATTTTCA
This sequence comes from Vicia faba, assembly GCA_948472305.1. Taxonomy (NCBI): domain Eukaryota; kingdom Viridiplantae; phylum Streptophyta; class Magnoliopsida; order Fabales; family Fabaceae; genus Vicia; species Vicia faba. The sequence continues at coordinate 525,991,579 of OX451735.1, read as the reverse complement.
TAACTTTATGATGTTTCAAAAAGGTGCTATGAACATATAAATACTCATTTTCAAAATCATTTTCAACACCTCTTCCAAATATATTTTCTGAATTTTTCAAAATACAAACTCAAGATTTTCTTCACTTTCATACATAAGTTTTCTGCACACTTTCATATATTGTTAACCAGAAAACTTTGAGCATTTATATATCTTGAGTTATTGTACAATATTATCAATGGAAGAGAAGATCATTCATTGATAAATCACTCTAAGTGATCATTACTACTCAACTCACTCAAAATCAAATATTGATAGATACTTACTTATTTTTCCAGGATTGTTGGAAATAAGTTTAAGTGGTTTTTAAATCTTGACTTTCCAGGATTGTTGGATACAAGTGTAGTCACTTTGAGAGGATTGCTCTCATTGTTGACATAGTGAAAATCCAAGAGGATTGTTCTTGGTCCAAGAGGATTGTTCTTGGTGGTTTTATTGGTTAGAGTCTTGTATAGAAGGACTATGGTGTCTTGTCTAGAGATCTAACAATAAGTAAATCTCTTTCATGTTGAAAGGGGACTGGAGTACTCTCGGACTGTGAGGGGAACCAGGATACATCTTTGTATTCTTTACTTTTCCTCATTTACCGCTTTCATCACTAGTCATAAACCAGAAAAGAAAGAAACACATTTGTAAACTCGTGTACTAAACCAGAAAAATAATATCCATCATCACTAAAACGGTAAAACTTTTAAAGTACCTAATTCACCCCCCCCCCCCCCCTCTTAGGCGCACTTCGTACTTACACTCTGTATTTGTTTCCTTTTGTTCCCAAGTGCAAAATGAAAAAGGCTACAGTATAGTCAGAGTTCGTAGTGATCATGGTGGAGAATTTGAAAATAAAGATTTTGAAAAACTTTTTGATTCTAATGGCATAGTACATGATTTTTCTTGCCCTAGAACTCCACAACAAAATGGGGTTGTAGAAAGGAAAAATAGAACCTTGCAAGAAATGGCTAGCACCATGATCCAAGAAACTCAGATGGCTAAGCACTTCTGGGAAGAAGCAGTAAATACAGCATGCTATATTCAAAATAGAATCTCCATAAGACCTATTTTGTGTAAGACTCCTTATGAATTATGGAAGAATAGAAAGCCCAACATTTCCTATTTCCATCCATTTGGATGTATTTGTTATATGTTAAACACTAAAGAAAATTTGGGTAAGTTTGATTCCAAAGCACATAAGTGTCTGCTATTAGGATACTTTAAATGCTCTAAAGGCATCAGAATCAATAACACAGAATCACATATTGTGGAGGAATCAATTCATGTCATATTTGATGATAAGCTTGACTATGAAAAGTCAAAGTTGTATGAAAAGCTTGCAAATGTGACCATAACATTCACCGAATCAAAGGAGAAGATTCAAGAAGATAAAGAACCATAAGCTCCTCGTTCTGATAATGTGGATAGTCTTTCTAATCCAACTCAACCAAATAAGAACATAATTACATCCTCTCATCCTGAAGATCTTATTCTTGGAAGTAAAGATGCTCCAGTCAAAACAAGATCGACTTTCAAACCTTCTGATGAAGAGCTTTTGGGTTTAGTCTCCTTAATAGAACCTACATCAATTGAGGAAGCTCTTCTAGATAAGGATTGGATTCTGGATATGGAAGAAGAACTGAACCAATTCTCAAAGAATGATGTATGGGATGTTGTTCAGAAACCTAAAGGTGTCCATGTCATTAGAACCAGATGGGTGTTCAGAAATAAGCTCAATGAGAAGGGTGAAGTTGTCTGAAACAAAGATCGATTGGTTGCACAAGGTTATATTCAACAAGAAGGTATAGACTATATAGAAACATTTGCACAAGTCGCCAGGTTAGAAGCTATTCGGTTATTAGTTTCCTTTTCTGTAAATCATAATATCATTCTTTATCGGATGGATGTTAAGAGTGCATTTATGAATGGTTATATTTCAGAAGAAGTATATGTCAAACAACCTCCTGGCTTTGAAAAATCTGAGAAATTAGACTTTGCTTTTAAACTAAAGAAATCTCTTTATGGCTTGAAACAAGCTCCCAGAGCTTGGTATGACAGATTGAGCAATTTTATGTTAGAAAATAAGTTTACCAGAGGAAAGGTTGACACTACACTCTTCTGCAAAACATTCAAAAATGATATTCAAATTGTTTAAATCTCTGTCGATGATATTATTTTTGGTTCTGCTAATCTATCTCTCTGCGAGGAATTCTCTAAGTTAATACAGGCTGAGTTAGAATGAGCATGATGGGGGAACTGGAGTTCTTTCTGGGAATCCAGATTGATCAAAAACCAGAGGTTGCTTACATACATCAAAATAACTATAAAAAAGAACTTCTGGAGAAATTCAACATGATAGACTGCATTGTAGCAAAGACCCCAATGCATCCCACATGGTATGGTAGGATCTCTTTTGTATCTAATAACATCTAGACCTGATATTTTATTCAATGTACATCTTTGTGCAAGAATCCAATTAGATCCTAGCGAATCTCACTTAATTGATGTTAAAAGAATTCTAAGATATCTAAAAGGAACCCCTAACCTCGGCTTGATGTATGAGAAAACATCAGAGTATTCTCTTTATGGCTTTTGTGATGCAGACTACGCTGGAGATCGACTAGAAAGGAAAATCACTTCTAGAAATTGTTAGTTTCTAGGAAAGAATCTAATCTCATGGTCAAGCAAGAGGCAATGAACAATTTCTCTTTCAACAGCAGAAGCAAATTACATATCAGCAGCACTCATATGTTATGGATGAAAAATCAGCTGGAAGATTATTAGATATATGAAATTAACATCCCTATCTTCTATGATAAAACTGTCGTTATCTGCTTCAGTAAGAATCCTATTCTACACTCTATGGCTAAACACATAGAAATCAAATATCATTTTATTAGAGATTATATTCAGAAAGGGATTCTATCTTTAAAATTTATAGATACATACCATCAATGGGCTGATATTTTTATAAAACCCTTGGCTGAAGATAGATTTATGTTTATTCTAAAGAATTTGAAAATGGATTTATGTCCAGAGTAAGATGTCATTAGAATCAACTGTGTTATAGTCGTAGTCTGAAGGAATACGATTCTGACTTAATCAAAAGACTTATAATCTATTTATCTCAAGTCATCAGAAGATGTTTCGGTCAGAAATGTCCCTAATCCAATGGAAAGCTTTTTGGTTCTCCAGACTTTGAGAATATCAAACACATTACCTAAATATACTTAGTGTCTATCACACTCTACCTGGGTCATGCACGAGCAACTATTTTTCTTGAAATTGATTAATCATGATTACATTTATCTAACTACTCCTTAGGAATAGTCATTTCATGTCATACCTCTATGTCTATGCCTGCCATTCCATGTCATGATTAAATGTTTTTGTGCTCTCACATCTTAACGTTTGATCTACTTCTCTCTTCATTTCCTTATTTTAGTAGTCTGAGACGTCACTTGAGTGTTTAAATTATCTTAATTCATGAACTGCTTGACTGACTATTTATATCTCTTTTCATCTATAATCTTTCATCAAGTCATTATCGTTGCATCATCTTCAATTAAACCTTTCTACATATCATGGCTATTAGAACTTTTCAAGGAGATGAAAATCTTCTCGAAGTAATCAAAGAGAAAAGACTCAATTATGTGTCTGATGATGGTGTTGGCTGAAGATTTTGATGATATTATTAGAAGCAAAGCGAATTGGACGTTTCGATTGAAATGAAGCAAAATGTCATGTTTCGAAATGATAGAAGCAGTGCTTCGAATGGGCATATCAAAATTTGGGGTTTCGAGTGACAGTTATGAGAATATATTCAAAGAGGTCTCGAAATGATAACAAGGTTGTGTCTAAGAAATGCGTTCGAAGCGAAGAAGTGCCAAAACATTTGAAATTCAAATGCAAGCGGGATGTTCGAAATTTGAAATATATGCGCTGGAGCATTCGAAGACGCGTGGAAGCAAGAGAGAGGCATTGCTCTGCATGTTCTGAACGTGGCAGAATCTTATAGCAAGACCGTTATGGTCGAAGTAGTATAAATAGAAGTCTTAGCATTAGGATTTCGTGTGTCATATCTATTGTACAAAAACTCAGTAAACATTCAAAATACCACATGGCTAGGGAAACGAATGCACGAGCAATGTACGTATGATAACACCAAATGTTTATGATTCAATGAAAACTCTTTATCATTTCCAGTATCTTCCTTTATCTTCATGTCAATACCATTTACAAGCTTTTGCATTTAAAATGTTTTCATTCGAAGTCTTTTTACTGATGCCTTACATTTAAATGCTTTCTTTCCATTGCAAATACTTTACATTTCAGAAACTGTTATACATTTCATGCCTTTATCTTCAAGTTTTTATCATTCGAACACCTTTTTTACTTAAAGTCATTTTACAGTTTTCTTGCATTTAAACGCTTTCTTCATATTTCAAATCTTTTACATTCCAGAGAATCTTTTACATTAACTGTTTTTATGCTTCGAAGTCATTTACTTGTCTTTTATGCAGTTTTTACATGTCTTTACAATTAAACTCTATTCATGCAATTTAGTTTCGCGCACATTTATTTGATCACACCTTTAGATCTTTAATAGAGAAATCGAAATAAGTTAAACACCTACACAACATTCTAAATTCCAACCATGAATACCAGTTCTATCATGAGAGTCACCCTAATGACCAACACGTCCTAGGATCAATCTAGTCGATCCTGCGAGTTACCAGAGAGATTGAATAACAGTCAGTAAGATTATTCGATAGTTTGGAGGACTAGTGGTTGTTTACCAGAAATCACTGTAAACAAATTGGCACACCTAGTGGGACCAATCGTTGGCCATTACGGAATTTAGAACAGAAATAAAGATTTTTGAGACGTAACCATTGTAAGAATACTCTGAGTGTTAAGTTTGTTGTTTTATGAACCTTAGAAGTGGTAGAATAACCAATAGCAACCAACCCTTATCCAGAAGAAAACGTTTGAACAAGATGTCTAATTCTGACAATCAACAAGGGGAACAAAATGCCCCACATACAACAGGCACTAATATGTCTGCTTCGATGGGAACATCTAATGTGATCCCTTCGAATGCACAGTCTGTTGCATCCTCTACCAGTAATATAGCCACTAATGGAATAAGTGGCATATCAACTAATAGTTCGATCCTAGGAAATACTGGAACCATTGGTTATCCTGGGGGATTCGTCCCACCATCAGGGACACAAACCCATTTTGCCACCCCACTAACTAGACCACCCGGTTTCGATGGTAATAGAACCAGAAACTCCTCTTATGGAATGCCAACATCTTTTATGGCAGGCTTACACAATTCCACATCGAATTCATTGCCACAATTAGGGTCTGGGGCAAATCAGTTTATGACAAATAACCAAGGGTCAGTGGGTTATAGCGCAATGCCTATTTTAACCACAGAAAACCAGTTGGCTTTTAGGCAATTGATGGATGACAGTAACCATAATATGATAGGGGTATTAGCACAAACTATGCAGGAAATATTCGCACCAATAGTACAAAATGTGACTGTGACAAACAGAGAAAACGCAGATAATATGAGTCGAATAGCATATTTCTTTGCTCCCCCAGAGAGGCGTAGGCAGAATCAGGCTGGGGTTCGAGCGAACGTACCTATTATAGAACAAGTTGCTAACGAACCAACCTATAGACCAGCCAGAGAGGAAGTTAATGTGGGAGCAAGGGAACGAAGGTTAGAAGCCCCAATGATCCAAGGCCCACAAAGGGAAATTATGGAACCAGGGGCAAGGATCGAAAGGCTGGAAGTCCCAGAGTTTCAAGAAGAACAACCTAGAGGGGTTGTCATGGTGGGTCGAAATCAAGATGCTGATGCAGTCGTTCAGAGAGTTCGAAACGATAACATCTTTTGACAATAATATTCAATCATCTGAAGTTATCAATCCAAGCATCCAGGAACTCTCAAAAATCATTCATTCTATATGGATGTGTGTTGTCTGAACTGTTTGAGTTAGCAGGTATAATTGAAACTGCTCAACAAAATATGTTCATCAGAGACAATGCTCTATTTGATGAGAGTTGTGATGTGTTTGAACTTTATATAAGCTTTCCATGTCTATGATCACTCTATTATAATCTTCTTCGAATATTAATGAAATTTCTTTTCTTTTCTTTTCTTTTGGTATTTATGTTTTTCACACATAATTACCTTTTTGATTAAGACAAAAGGGGGGAGTAATTTAAATAAACGTAATTTTTATTTCAATAATCAAGTTCTGTAAAATGTTCTCTGTGATCGGTGGATCCGGAACTGATTGTTTAACGCTGGATCGCGAAATGTCGCGGAAGCAAGAGTCGCCACCGTCTTTTATTTTCTCCAAATGGAAAGGACAAAAGCACAGAAAAATTCCTTATGAGATTGTTTCTCGGTTCGGGAGGTAGATTTATAGAAAGGGAAGGTGTTAGCACCCTTTCTATCCATGGTTATCCATGGGCTCTTAGATACTTGCTCATTGTGTTTTCAAAAATGTTTGTTTGCTTTTCAAGGTGAGTGAGTTTGAAAAAAGTTTCTTTGAAAGTTTCAGATCGACTCTTGTATCAGTCCTCAAGAGTGTTTGAAAAGTTGCTTTGAAAGCTTTTTGCAAAGTGTCGGTGTGAAAAGAAGTTTTTTTGATTTGTTTTGAATTAGAGCAAGTATCTACGAGTCATCTACCTACCCTAAGGAATTATGCTGTGGAAATGTCCTTAAGATAGTGCCATCCCACCATTGAGAGGTAGGTAGCACTACCGTTGGAGGTGTTCGGGTCAATTCGAGTTTAGGGACAGTGTGGTCACCGAGCAACAGTAAGACACCTTAGAAGCTACCCTTATGCCATTGATCTTTTTATTCCGAGGCAACTTGTTTCGAGGCAACTAGATCAATGGAACATAAGGACTCACTAAGACGTCACGAGGGGCAAGGCAACAGTGTTGTCACCAGAGCAATAGTAGGACACCTTAGAAGCTACCCTTATGCCATGTTCATGGACATAAGGACTTACTAAAACGTCCTATACTCGACGACCACGATTCGAGGGGCAAGGCAACAGTGAGGCGTACCCTAAGAGTGGTGTGTGAATTGTGTGTCATTTTCAGATAATATTTGTCTTGTCATGCATTTAGTGATCTACGCTTTGATTTTTATTTGGGCATACATTCTTTCATGCGATTAACAGTTGGGTGCGGAAATTAAAATGCGGAAAAATAAAGGTCCTACGCTATTACAAGGCGCGGGTCTACATCGCCAAATTAACAAAGACCCTATTTTGAATAAAGAGTGCGGAAAGTAAATGTCCTAATTATCTATTACAAGGCTTTGGGGCAAATACATTATATTTAAAAAGGGAATAAAAGTAAACGTGCGAAAAGAAATAAGAATCGAGAGTGCGAGGGCGTTGGACCCTTTAAGGAAATTGAATTGAAATTACAAATTAATTAATGATTTTAATAAGAAAAGAAGTTATTTTTTGATGTTTTTTTGTATTTAATAAAATAAAGAAAACTAAAAGGAAAAGAAACCCTAATTCTACATGTTTTTAATTATTAAGGAAAAGAATTAAAGTTCAAACCTAAATTACTCTAATTAATTAATTACATATTCATTTACAAAAATAAATTAATAGTTAATAATAATAAGAAGAAAAATTTAATTATTGAGAAAAAGAATAAGAAATGCTAAAAACCTATTTTTTTATATTTTTTAGTTATTTAAGAAAACATTAAAGTTAAACCTAAACTTAAACTAAATTGATTATTGGAATTTATTTACAAAATTAATAGAAATCAATATTAATAAAACATATTTTTTGTTTTGATTTCTGATTTTATTATTGTGAAAATTATATTTTTGTAAATTAAATAAAACAAAAGAAAGACAATTAAAATAAAAAGAAGAAAGAAAATGCAAACCATGGGGGTGTTGGCCCTTTTTTGGAGGTTAATTTACAGCAATTAGGCCCATTGAAATGCAAGGCCCTTTGGACTTTCTGGGATTACGTGTGCATCAGTTGACCAGTATGCATGGAGAACTGCTTTTGTGACCATTGGATTGATCAATCAGATTGCATGGCAAGCAGGGGCATATGCGTTGTATGATGGGTCACTGGGAGCGTGTTGCACAGAATCATGTTACAACAAAAATTATAGGGAAATATGGGGGACCTGGGAATCGAACCCAGGTCCCAATACCTGCCAGCCAAGTCATCTTCCACCAAGCCAAACGCATTTATCCGTTAACTTAATGGATATTGATCAATATATGCAAAAAGTGCAATTATTCTGGAACCAACGAAAAAACGCGCCAATGATTTGAATGCACCACTCACGTTCCTCCACGCATCATCTTCTTCAATTGTTCTGAAATAAAAAGCATTTAAATAGCGGGGGTTTTAAACCCCCACTAACTCAAACCTGCAAAAATAACGATTAGGTCATGGTAAAAAAGAAAAAGGGCGCGAGGTGGTCAATCGTTTCGTCCAGATGCCCTGATTTTGATAGTACTAGTCTGGTTGTCCAATTTTTTCAGATGAATGAACCCCTCTTTTGGAGCTTCTAAAACCCTAGAAAATTTCCATGGCAACTTTGGATACAGGTGATATTAATTCAATTAAAAGACACCAATAGATTCAGAGAGTTCATGTTAGTATAAATCGAACATTAAAAGTCACGAATCATGCATGGAATTCAAAGTACGATTATGCAAATTTTCATGAACCGGGCGATGGCGTTCTACCGATTCTCTGCGCGTGGAAGCTTGGTTTCAATTGCAAACGCCTCCTGGATGTCTCAGCAAGCCTTTGGAATAGTTTTGAGACCTTGAATCACACTGCAACTATGTTTTCAGTTTCAACCTTTTTTGTGAAAAATGCAAGTTTTGTGTTTGATCTTGGGCGCAGCTTTCTTGTCCTTAGGATTAGGTTTATGTTCTTGCATATATGTGGAGTGAATTAGGTTAACAATCCAAGCCCAAAGCCTTGTATTCAATGAATTTGAATATTTGATTTTCAAGCATCTTTTTCAATCTTTTTGTCATGAAAAACATGCCTATTTTGGAAGATCTTGCCTCTTGATGTGGTACACGAAATCTCTAGGTCATGATGAGGGAATATGCTGCACAAAAAGATTTGGAAAACATGTTTTAGTATTTTTCTTATATTTAATTTTAATTAAATGAATTAATAGGATTAAAAACTCAATTAATTAATTAAAAATAAGAAAATAACTCCCCTTTGGGTCAATGGGTCGTGCATAGCCTTTGGGTGATGATTCATGGAAGAAAATGAGGCCCATTAGCAATTTTGAGGCATTTGAAGCAAAGTTGACTTTTCAAAATTCCCAAAAATTTCCCAACTTCCACAAGGCATATCTTGCTCAATTTTTAAGCTTTGATCATGTTCTTGGACATTTTGAAAAGGTATTGAAGTCCTATAACCAATGCCTTTGGTCCCATGTCATTTTGATTTACCAATCTCAAGTTATGGTCTTTGACTTAAAGTGCCTTTTTATTGACTTTTGAAAATGACCTATAATGTTGAAATTGATAACTTTTTGTGAGAGCATTTCTTGGACTTGAAGTGTGAAGAGGAGTTGTAGGAAATGTCATTCTCTTCAAAATGAGCTTTGGATGGAATTTTTCTGATAAACCATGTGGAAGTTATGCCCTGGTCAATTTGCAGTTGACTTTTTTAACTGTCCAAAAATAGAAACTTTTGCATCTTGAGACTTTTTGAGCCATGCTTTGAGAATAATGATCAAGAATTGATCAAATGATGTTTGTGGCTTCAAAATAAGATGTTGACCAAAAATTTTGACTTTTGACTGTCAAATGACCATTTTGCCCCCTGCAGTTGACTGTTGAGCAATTAGGGTTTTTGACTGTGCAATTTTGTGCTGTGAGTCTTGAAACTTGGCATATGGATGCTTGACAATGTTTATAGGCATGTGGGACTTGTTTGGACCCTTGGAAACTTCAATTTCTTTGCCATAACCAAAACCCTAATTTTTGACTGTTAGGAGGCCATTGGACTGTGCAACCCTTGGGAAATTTTGAAGCATGATCTTAGCAAACCTTGAAGCATGACTGAACCAGAGAAGGCCTTTGACTGGATCTGCATCAGAAAAATCTTTAGGAGTCGATTTAACTGAACCAGGCAAGGTCTTGGAATCTTCAACTGGAATAAGAATCAGGGAGATCTTAGGGTCGATCTGACTGAACCAGAGAAGGCCTTTGACTGGATCGGCATCAGAAAAATCTTTAGGAGTCGATTTAACTGAACCAGGCAAGGTCTTGGAGTCTTCAACTGGAATAAGAATCAGGGAGATCTTAGGGTCGATCTGACTGAACCAGAGAAGGCCTTGGATTAACTTTGACTGGATAAGAATCAGAAAAATCTTAGGGTCGATTTAACTGAACCAGACTAAAGTCTTGGAATATCTTCAACTGGAATAAGAATCAGGGAGATCTTAGCATCGATCTAACTGAACCAGAGAAGGTCTTGGATTAACTTTGACTGGATAAGAATCAGAAAAACCTTAGAATCGATTTAACTGAACCAGACGAAAGTCTTGGACATAGCTGAGAACTTAACTGGATCTTTCCTGAAAGGTAAAGGTCAGTCATATGCAATGCATGATATGGATCAAGCAATGATGTTCTCAACATAAATGAGATTGTATGTTCATGATGCGTATATGCATGCTATAATGTATGGAAATGCGATGTTTATGAATGTATGTTTTCGTCTTAGGAAAATAAATTGTTGACGGGTGCCGGGAAGTTAAATCTTGGGCTGATGTAGAGCTTTTGTTTCTACTGGGGATAAGGATTGCAAGAATGAACCGGTAGGAGAAGATGACTCCGTTGGGGAATAAACTTGATGAAGAGATTACTCTGCGGGGAATAACCACTCTAGCAATCTTGCTGGGGAACAATACTCTGTGGGGAGAGAGGTGCGTTGAGATGTTGATGATAACTCTGTTGGGGATACCGTTGCTATGTTGGTAGTGTTAATAGACACCGCTGGGGATAGGAAGACTTCACCGAGGATGATCTTTCCGTGGCTTTTGGTTGAGGATAACCCAGTTATATCCTGGTAGGGAAATAACCTTTGAATAAAGCCGGGAGGTGCGTTCGTGCTCTGCGCGGGGAAGCTTCCAGAATCTACTGGGGATAAGCTTCCTGCTGGGGAGATGGATTCAAACTTTCCTGGGGAAATCTTCAGACTGGACTCTCCTGGGGAAATTTTGAGATGTACTGGAAGTGACTCCACTGAATGTCTGGTATACCGCCGGGGAACAGTTTTAGACCAAGACTGCCGGGGATGCTTGTTAAGAATATTCGTATATTGTGCTGGGGAATGTTGAGATCTGCGGGGGATACCCAACTTCCTTAAGGCTGATAATATAGCTTTGCTTGGGGAGAGTGCATTGACATGCTGGCTCACTCTCTGGGGAATTAAGATATGCCGGTTATGTTCTTCAGCTGAAGCTACCTTGGTACCTTGGTGGACGAAACAATTAGATCGCTTAGACAACTCATTATTGCCCCTGTTTCTAATGTTACCTGTAATTAATCCTTTGTCTCGTATGCAAATTTTTATGAGTTAGCAATTATTTGTCAAATGCATATATCACAAATTGAACCTTGGACGTTCTTCGCAAAACAAAACAGAAAAAGGAAAAACAATTGGCAATTGATCTGAAAAGTGAATTTATATTGATTTTTGAATTTGCCTGTAAATAGGCGTTTATGTACAAGAGGCTGGCGTCCTAGTAAGAGAACGCCGCCGAACAAAAGAGTTTATACAAATTTGTACAAAGGGAAAACAAAACAGCTATGTGAAAAGAATAATCCCACTGGGTTCCAACTCTGCTATCGCCTTTATATCCTCGAGCGTCTCATCACTTGATGACCTAGCTGAAGATGAAGCTGATTGATTGATGCCTTTTGAACTCGACAGTTGATACCGGATTCTGGATGCAAGGTGATCCAATGAGACATAGTATTACGCTTTATCCCTAACTTTTGCCTGGACCAACCTTTCGGGTTTTCAGTCCACCGGGATACCCATTTTTGCCCAAGCCGCCTTTTCAGGTTTTCGACTTGCCGGGTGTACAGATTTTTTTCATTTCATCCCTCATTTTGCCCGAACCCTTTTGGTTCGCCGGGAAGCCCTAATTTTTGCCTAGGTATGTCAACCTAGCGAGTCTTTATCATGCGTAGTATCTTTTTACTATGTCTGCATTGGCGGGGTGAGGAAGGTCGTCACCATCCATGGTGGTTAGAATCATGGCTCCTCCTGAGAACACATGTTTAACCACAAATGGCCCTTCGTACGTAGGGGTCCATTTTCCCCTGGGATCACTCTGAGGAAGGATGATGCGCTTGATTACCAGATCCCCAACTTGATATTCTTGTGGTCTGACTTTCTTGTTAAATGCCCTGATCATCCGTTTTTGGTACGTCTGACCATGACATATAGCAGTAAGTCTCTTTTCATCAATAAGGTTTAGCTGATCAAGTCGTGTCTGGATCCAATCGTCTTCGCTCAGATCTGCATCCTTCATTATTCGGAGAGAGGGTATTTGCACTTCGATCAGCAAGACTGCCTCCATGTCGTAGACCAAGGAGAAGGGAGTTGCCCCGGTTGACGTCCTTGCTGAGGTACGGTACCCATGTAGAGCAAACGGTAACATTTCGTGCCAATCTTTATAGGTCACTGTCATCTTCTGCACAATTTTCTTGATATTCTTATTCGCTGCTTCTACAGCCCCATTCATCTTCGGTCTGTAAGGAGAAGAATTGTGGTGCTGTATCTTGAATTGCTCGCAGAGCTCAGTGATCATCTTGTTATTAAGATTGGTACTGTTGTCTGTAATGATTCTTTCCGGGACGCCGTATCGACAGATCAGGTTATGCCGAATGAACCGTGCCACAACATTCTTGGTTACAGTGGCATAAGAAGCTGCTTCAACCCACTTCGTAAAGTAATCGATCGCTACCAGGATGAAGCGATGCTCGTTGGATGCCGTAGGTTTAATCTCGTCGATCATATATATGCCCCACATTGCAAAAGGCCAAGGTGCAGTCAGGACATTCAGAGGGACTGGAGGAACATGCACCTTATCTGCATAAATCTGGCACTTATGACATGTCCTAGAATGTTGGTAACAATCGGCTTCCATTGTGGACCAGAAATACCCTGCCCGGAGGATTTTCTTTGCCATAGTGTGTCCACTGGAATGTGTTCCGAAGGTACCTTCATGTAGCTCCGTCATGATCCTTTCTGCTTCAGTTTTATCCACACAACGCAGTAAGGTCGAATCATGGTTTCGCTTGTACAGGATGCCGTTGCTAAGGAAGAACTTCGCTGCGAACCTTCTCAGAAACTTTTTGTCGTTGACAGATGCACCTTCAGGGTATTCCTGAGCTTCTAAATATCTTTTTACCTCATGGTACCAAGGTTTTTCAGTCACTACCTCAGCCTTAAGATCATAACAGTATGCCGGTTCGTCCAGTTTCCAGATGATGATCCGGGGAGCCTCATTGTCCCACTTGACTTTGAACATGGAAGACATCGTAGCTAACGCGTCCGCCAACTGATTCTCCTCTCTTGGGAAATGTTCAAAAGTTATCTCTGTGAAATGGGGAATCAATGTCAACACACATTCTTTGTAAGGAATAAGGTTCGGATGTTTCATATCCCACTCTCCTTTGATCTGATTGATCACGAGGGCGGAATCTCCGAAGACACTCAGAAACTTGATCCTTAAGTCAATCGCAGCTTGAAGTCCCATGATGCATGCCTCATACTCCGCCATGATGTTGGTGCAGTTGAAACATAGTCGGGCAGTAAGTGGAGTATGAGTGCCCTGAGGGGATATGATCACAGCGCCGATACCGTTACCCAAAGCGTTGGAGGCTCCATCAAAGTGCATAGACCATCGGGATCCTTCCTCAGGTCCTTCATCCGGCCCAGGTACTTCACAATCAGTCACAATCATGATGCTCTCGTCCGGAAACTCAAAGTTCATTGACTGATAGTCATCTACTGCTTGGTATGCCAAGTGGTCTGCCAATACACTTCCCTTGATAGCTTTCTGAGTCGTGTACTGGATGTCATATTCTGTCAAGATCATTTGCCATCTTGCTATTCTCCCAGACAGAGCAGGCTTTTCAAATATGTACTTTATCGGATCCATCTTTGAAATCAACAAGGTAGTGTGAGTCAGCATATACTGTCTCAGCCAGCGAGCAGCCCATACCAAAGCGCAACAAGTTTTCTCGAGCAGTGAGTATCGGGTCTCACAGTCGGTAAACTTTTTTCTAAGGTAATAAATGGAATGCTCTTTTCGGCCAGACTCGTCATGCTGCCCCAGCACACACCCCATTGAGTTGTCAAGTACTGTCAGGTATAGTATCATAGGTCTCCCTTCAACCGGTGGCATAAGAATGGGTGGTTCTTGGAGATACTCTTTGATTCTGTCAAAAGCGGCCTGACATTCATCATTCCAACGTACTACCTGATCTTTCTTCAGCAGCTTGAAGATTGGCTCACAGGTAGCAGTTAGGTGTGAGATGAACCGAGCAATGTAATTCAGGCGTCCTAAAAAGCCTCTGACCTCTTTCTCTGTCTTGGGAACTGGCATCTCTTGAATGGCCTTAACCTTGGCAGGGTCCACTTGAATGCCCTTGTCACTTACAACAAAGCCTAGCAACTTTCCAGATCTAACCCCGAAGGTGCACTTGTTCGGGTTCAACCTCAGCTTATATAACTTCAGACGGTCAAACAACTTCTGCAGATGGTCAAGGTGTTCCTCCTCAGTTTGGGACCTTGCAATCATGTCTTCAACATACACTTCTATCTCATGATGGATCATGTCATGAAATAAAGCAACCATGGCACGTTGGTAGGTTGCCCCAGCATTTTTCAACCCGAATGGCATGACCTTGTAGCAGAAGGTGCCCCACTGAGTAACAAAGGTAGTCTTTTCCATATCTTCAGGAGCCATCTTGATCTGATTATACCCTGAAAAACCATCCATGAAAGAGAACACCTTGTGCTGAGCTGTATTGTCAACCAGAACATCAATGTGAGGCAGGGGGAAGTCATCCTTAGGGCTGGCCCTGTTCAGATCCCTGTAATCAACACACATTCTGACCTTACCATCTTTCTTCGGTACCGACACCACATTAGCAACCCACTGAGGGTAAGAAGTTACTGCAAGAAACCCGGCATCAAATTGCTTCATAACCTCAACTTTGATCTTCTCAGACATCTCTGGACGCATACGGCGGACCTTTTGCTTAACCGGAGGGCAGTCTTCCTTGGTAGGAAAATGATGGACCACAATATCAGTATCCAACCCGGGCATGTCTTCGTAGGACCAGGCAAAGATCTCCACATAATCATGTAACATCTGAGTCAACCGTTGCTTCACGCTGAGCTCTAGGTTGGCACCAATCTTGACCTCCTTTCTGTTTGCCTCAGTACCCAGATTTATCGTTTCCACTGGCTCTTCATGTGGTTGAATTGCCCTTTCTTCCTGGAGTAACAGTCTTGCAAGCTCGCCAGGCACTTCGCAATCATCTTCACCTTCGTCTTCGGCTAAGTTGATCGGATTTTCGAAGTCATAACTGGCAGTAGCAGAGTCGTTACCAGGGAGATCCAGAGTGGATTGAAACCTGTATGAGTGAGTGTGTGTAAATATAGCTGTTTTGCAATATAAAGAAAGGAAAGAAAGAAAAGGAGCACAAGATTTGAAATGCTAAAAACGTCCAAGATCTTTATTCATGATATATGTGAATGACAGTTATAAGCCCTCACAAATGAAACCAACGGTGCCCCGGGTAAGACACCGGGCCATAAAGTTTCAATTCATTGTTTATTACAGATAACAAAAACAAAGGAATTCATTACTGCGTAACAAAGGTAACAGGTGTATGATCTTTCGCGGTCCAATTGTTCAATCCACCATCAGTCGTCGGGTAGATCCAGCTATCGAACTTCGATTCTTCCACTTCGTCTTCATCCCCAATAGCATTCACTCCTGGATTGGTGATGAGCACAGGAGGTCTTCTGGTCCTTGCCTTGCGCACAGCCCTCTGAGCCTCTGCAGTAAAACCCAGTCCAAACTTGTCAGTTTTAGGAGTGAAATCAGGGAGCCTACCCCAATTAGCACATTCACCTTTCTCGATTACAGCCCGGGCGTCCTTCAAGGAAGCCATCTTCAAAGGAAAGTCCTCTTCAACCACTGTTTCCGCTGCTGCCAATGTTGGAGGTACCTCTTCAAAATGCTGAAAGGGGGTTTCAATAAACTCCCTGTCCATCTCAATATACCGAAAGGAATTCAAGTGACTAACCATATACTCCTCCTCTCCCTGCACAGTGACAATCTTCCCTCTGACGGGGTACTTGAGCTTTTGGTGTAGGGTAGAGGTCACTGCCCCAGCTTTGTGAATCCAAGGTCGACCCAGTAAACAGGAATAAGATGGACGAATATCCATCACGTAGAAAGTTGAGTCGAAAACTTGAGAACCCACACGAATAGGAATGTCTACTTCTCCATGAACCATCCTCTTCGATCCGTCAAAGGCTCGGACAATGATGTTGCTAGGTTTCAATTCTAGGCCCTCACAATCCAACCGGTCTAAGGCCTTCTTGGGTAATACATTCAGGGAAGAACCGGTGTCCACCAACACGTGCGCGAGAGTAGTGCCCCTGCATTCTATAGAGACATGCAGGGCATCATTGTGGTTCTTTCTCTTGGCAGTAAGGTCAGCATCCGAGAAACCCAAACCATTGTCAGCTGTCAAATTGGCTACGCAATCAGTAAACTGGTCTGCAGAGGTCTCTTGTGGCACATGGGCCGTCTTTAGAAATGAAATCAGGGCCTTAGCATGGGCCTCTGAGCACAGCAGCAATGAGAGCATAGAGATCTTGGAGGGTGTATGCCCCAGCTGTTCAACGACGTTGAAGTCGCTCTTCTTTATTATTTTAAGAATTTCCTCCATCTCTTGCTGGGAGGCTTCAACATTCACAGACTTTGGTGCCTCCATCCGGGCAGGCTCATCTTCAATCCCTTTGCCCCGAGCATTAGATGACTCGGCAGCAGGGGAAGCAACTTGATCAGAAGTGGAAACAGGCGCACTTGCAGGCGTTATTATAAGAGGTCTTCGGATAACAGGTGGCGCAATGTCAGGCGAGAAGAGCCTGCCACTGCGGGTTACTTTAGCTGGACCGGTAATATTGCTGATGCTGGTACCGGTATTGAACTCTTGCTTGATTCCAAGTACATATACATCTGCCCCATAGTGCCATGGGACAGCCTTATCAGATTCATAGGGGAGGGGCCCCGGAACAGTAATAACAATGGGTGCGACAGTCATAATTTTAACTGGCTTCCTCGGGGGAGCCTTGATTGGATTGTTGAAAATTGTAACGACAGATACTTCTTCCACAGGAATAAAAGGAATAGCGGTCTTCTTGAACAGAATTTCCTTGCTATCCATCAGGCTTCGGATGCCTAACTTCAGCAACAGACAACCAGTAAGGGAAACAGCACACAAAAGGCAACCCTCGCTACAACCCGGAAATAAACCGGCCATCAGCAGGTTCCTCTTAACAGTCAACAGAGGAGTAGCTACGTCATTCACGGAAACGGCATACAAGTCTTCATCAACAGCATTTACTCCATGCTGGGGCATAGGAGCAGTCACCACATTTGGTCTCTCAGGCGCCTCAAATTGTATCTCTTTCGCATCAATAAGGTCTTGCACCTTATTTCTCAGGGCCCAGCAATCATCAGCAGAATGTCCCGGGCTATCGGAGTGATAAGCACAGCGGGCATTTGGATTATACTTAGGAGAGGCAGTATTCACAACCTTCGGGGCCTCCCTAACAGTCACCAAGTTGGTTGATAGCAGTTGCGGCAAGATTTGTGACAAGGTCATACTCAGCCGGGTAAACTCTCTTCTGGGTCTTTCACCCCTTTGTTGATTGGTTTACCGAGGAGCGGCAGCAGGTTTAGCAATCATCACCGCGTTGACAGATTGGCGGCGCTCCAGTTTGTCTTGCCTCCTAGGCCCATACACAGCATTGGCCTCCTTCTTAAAATGCTTCTTCTCAGCACTTGAAGATGCACCTTTCTGAATTTTACCGGACTTCATTCCAGCCTCTATCCTTTCCCCAGTCAGAATAAGGTCAGTGAACCCTGCAGATGAATTACCGATAAGATGATTGAAGAATGGCCCGAATAGGGTCCCCAAGAACATATGTACCAGCTCACGGTCAGTTAATGGTGGATGCACCCTGCCAGCCAGATCCCTCCACTTCTGTGCATACTCTTTAAAACCTTCTCCTGATCCTAGCGACATACCCTGGAGTTGGGTACGTGTAGGAGCAAGGTCGGCATTATATTGATACTACTTGTAAAAAGCAGTAGCCAACTCCTCCCAGTTACGAACCTTGGTCCCATCCAGCTGATAGAACCATTCGAGATGAGTCCCTGAAAGACTCTCCTGGAAGAAGTGGATCCACAAGTTCTTGTCCACTGTGTACGGCTGAATCTTCCGCACAAAAGATCTGAGGTGCAGCTTAGGGCAAGACGCCCCGTCATACTTGGTGAAAGATGGTGCCTTAAACTTGTGAGGGATGATCACACCAGTAGATAAACCCAAGTCTCCGAAATCCAAGACAGGCACCTGTTGAATTTCCATGGCGTTCATCCGGTCTTCCAACTGCTTGTATCTGTCTTCAGCCGGAGGATACTGTTCCTCATTAAAATCAGTCTCGTTGTCAGAGACCACCGGACTTGGAGCCCTTCCCTCCTGGGGACTGTCTTTGCCTACAGAGGAACCATCTTCCTCATTCTGCAGAGTGTTACCAAACCTCCGACCGAGTTGAATAGAACAGTTCTCTTCTTCTTCTTCTCCTTCTTCAGGAGCAAAGCCTTCAGCTCTTCTTGATCTTGAGCCAAACCCATGACCAGCTCCTGAAATTGTGCGTTCTGCGCCTGAAGGGCCTTGATAGACTGCTCGGTTGATGATTCAGGGTTCATAATGCTGAAATAAACAGCGAAGAACAGTAAGCAACCTGAAAAGAAGAGTACCTGCTATGCACATGATGAATGATATGTGTTTATGCAATGCATTCAAGGGTTCGAAAGTTCAAATTTGTTGTAGACAAAAAGGAACACACGTTATCATTAAGGAAATAATTGTTTGGTACATCAAAGCCTAATGGGCAAACATTACAAAACAAATCAATCCCAAAAGACACTACGCATCCTCTTTGGAGCTATGTAAGTGTTGAGATTCCTCTCCTCGTGCAGCAGGCGGGTGAGCTCCAAGACCTTCTTTTCACTAGCATGTAGACTGGTCTCAAGAGAATTCCGTTCTTCCTTAAGCTGGATCCAGCTCTTCTGCATTTCTTCCCAGGATGTGGGCATGTCAGGATGTTGAATGGTATAGGACACCTCTCCTTCCAAGACTGGCTCTTTGATTACCGGGAGAACATGAGGATATGGCATCACTAACTTCTGGGAGCGGGCTCGTACCCACTTGAGATAAGGCTCCAACGGGATGGAATTCATGTGCCCCAGTGTCTTGCTGTCTATCCTACTTGGCATCCTCCAAGCTCTGATGAATCTCTGGCGAAGTCCTTGTGCATCGTTGTCGAAGTCAAAAACTATGTCAGGAATTAACATGTCATGAGGGTCGTCCCTCCGAGCATAACCAAACTGTCTCCAAGCCAAGCATGGGTTGTAAGTAATACCTCCTCTGATTCCAAGTAAAGGAACATTAGGGTACTCCCTGCAACGATCAATGATAGTGACATCCTCTCTAGACCGAGAGCACCAATGTATATCTGCATGTGTAAGAGTCATCAATCGTTGTGACCATCTCAAACCCCGCTCATTCTTCAAAACTGATTGTGGAAGGTGCGAAATAAACCACCTTCCCAGGAGAGGAGTACAGCACATAAGGACACCTCTTTTTCTCATGGTTCGAGTGTAACATGAGTGAAGGATGTCCCCAAGCAACGTAGGTATAGGATTCCAGGACATGAAGATCTGGACAGCACTGATATCTATAAGTTGATCTGGATTAGGGAACAACACCAAACCATATACAAGGAGGGCTATAACTTCTTCAAAAGCTTGTAGGTCAAGGGAGTTCCAACATTCTTAGGCCTTCTCAAATAGAAACCTGGCTAAGAACCCTTTGATACCACTTTTAACTTCCCAATGTCCCTTGAGGTCAGATGATTGTAGGTGTAAAGCTTTAGCAATCTCTTCAAGCTTGGGTTCCTTTTCCGTACCGTTGTAGGGTAGCTGATCAAGGATAGGGATCTTCAGAAGCCGGGAGAACTCTTCTAATGTAGGCACCAGTTGGTAATCCAGGAAAGTAAAGCAATGGTGCAGAGGGTCAAAGAACTGGAACAGGACCTTTATCATATCTTCCTCAATGTTGGTGTTGACCAAGCTGGTGAGTCTTCCATGTCTCTCACTGGATGAAGAGCTCTCGGGAATCCTGGATATAAGCTCCTTAAGCTGAGGAGGGATCCTTATAAGGCTGATCTGAATTGTCTTTCTGCGAACAGTTTCCATGTCCTACAAAACAAGAACAAAGATGAAGATTCGAACCCCTGAAATGGTTAGCCAATGCATATGATGTTGTATGATGTCATGATGCTATGATTAAACACACCACAAATATTTACAAAGGCAAACATGATAAGGCACACAAGTCACACCACAGCCCTTAGAGTTTAGGCCTGCATGGGGTCTGGGTATTACCCTCTTGAAGTTGGTGGGCTTAACTTGTCCTATTAGAAGTAATCGGGTTCTAAGGGTCCCAATATCACTGGATTGCTTTCATTGTTCATCGTTTCGATTTAGCCACTGAACTGGCGACCGAAATATTCCAGGAAAGCAACCCTCAATTGAGTGTAGTATCGAGTATCAACCAACCTCGGACTGCACCAAAGTCAGTTATCTCACTACCCTAAAGAGGCCAAGATGGTTCAATTAAGGTTCCTAAGGTCAGTTGATGCTTCACGACACCACGCGGAGGCCCTGTACTCTCCTTGACTGAACTCAAGGGTTACCGGTATACACCAAAGTGCCACATCAACATAGCAGACTGTTTCAACCATGTCGATATACCCCACACAGTTCCCTCACAGCCTTGTTGCTACTTTCTAAGAAGCTATCCCCATATCCGGGTTAGGATCTATAGAACTCCCAAGACAGACCCACAATTTAAAGCAAACAAGTCAAAGCAATTGAAAACACAGTGATCTTAGTCCTAAGGTACACCTCACTTTAAAAGTGTCCCCAGCAGAGTCGCCAGTTCTGTGATCGGTGGATCTGGAACTGACTGTTTAACGCTGGATCGCGAAATATCGCAGAAGCAAGAGTCGCCACCGTCTTTTATTTTCTCCAAATGGAAAGGACAAAAGCACAGAAAAATTCCTTATGAGATTGTTTCTCGGTTCGGGAGGTAGATTTATAGAAAGGGAAGGTGTTAGCACCCTTTCTATCCATGGTTATCCATGGGCTCTTAGATACTTTCTCATTGTGTTTTCAAAAATGTTTGTTTGCTTTTCAAGGTGAGTGAGTTTGAAAAAAGTTTCTTTGAAAGTTTCAGATCGACTCTTGTATCAGTCCTCAAGAGTGTTTGAAAAGTTGTTTTGAAAGCTTTTTGCAAAGTGTCGGTGTGAAAAGAAGTTTTTTTGATTTGTTTTGAATTAGAGTAAGTATCTACGATTCATCTACCTACCCTAAGGAATTATGTTGTGTAAATGTCCTTAAGATAGTGCCATCCCACCATTGAGAGGTAGGTAGCACTACCGTTGGAGGTGTTCGGGTCAATTCGAGTTTAGGGACAGTGTGGTCACCGAGCAACAGTAAGACACCTTAGAAGCTACCCTTATGCCATTGATCTTTTTATTTCGAGGCAACTATTCTGAGGCAACTTGTTTCGAGGCAACTAGATCAATGGAACATAAGGACTCACTAAGACGTCCTATAGTCGACGACCACGTTTCGAGGGGCAAGGCAACAGTGTGGTCACCAGAGCAATAGTAGGACACCTTAGAAGCTACCCTTATGCCATGTTCATGGACATAAGGACTTACTAAAACGTCCTATACTCGACGACCACGACTCGAGGGGCAAGGCAACAGTGAGGCGTACCCTAAGAGTGGTGTGTGAATTGTGTGTCATTTTCATATAATATTTGTCTTGTCATGCATTTAGTGATCTACGCTTTGATTTTTATTTGGGCATACATTCTTTCATGTGATTAACAGTTTAAAGGGTGCGGAAATTAAAATGCGGAAAAATAAAGGTCCTACGCTATTACAAGGCGCGGGTCTATATCGCCAAATTAACAAAGACCCGATTTTGAATAAAGAGTGTGGAAAGTAAATGTCCTAATTATCTATTACAAGGCTTTGGGGCAAATACATTATATTTAAAAAGGGAATAAAAGTAAACGTGCGAAAAGAAATAAGAATCGAGAGTGCGAGGGCGTTGGACCCTTTAAGGAAATTGAATTGAAATTACAAATTAATTAATGATTTTAATAAGAAAAGAAGTTATTTTTTGATGTTTTTTTGTATTTAATAAAATAAAGAAAACTAAAAGGAAAAGAAACCCTAATTCTACATGTTTTTAATTATTAAGGAAAAGAATTAAAGTTCAAACCTAAATTACTCTAATTAATTAATTACATATTCATTTACAAAAATAAATTAATAGTTAATAATAATAAGAAGAAAAATTTAATTATTGAGAAAAAGAATAAGAAATGCTAAAAACCTATTTTTTTATATTTTTTAGTTATTTAAGAAAACATTAAAGTTAAACCTAAACTTAAACTAAATTGATTATTGGAATTTATTTACAAAATTAATAGAAATCAATATTAATAAAACATATTTTTTGTTTTGATTTCTGATTTTATTATTGTGAAAATTATATTTTTGTAAATTAAATAAAACAAAAGAAAGACAATTAAAATAAAAGGAAGACAGAAAATGCAAACCATGGGGGTGTTGGCCCTTTTTTGGAGGTTAATTTACAGCAATTAGGCCCATTGAAATGCAAGGCCCTTTGGACTTTCTGGGATTACGTGTGCATCAGTTGACCAGTATGCATGGAGAACTGCTTTTGTGACCATTGGATTGATCAATCAGATTGCATGGCAAGCAGGGGCATATGCGTTGTATGATGGGTCACTGGGAGCGTGCTGCACAGAATCATGTTACAACAAAAATTATAGGGAAATATGGGGGACCTGGGAATCGAACCCAGGTCCCAATACCTGCCAGCCAAGTCATCTTCCACCAAGCCAAACGCATTTATTCGTTAACTTAATGGATATTGATCAATATATGCAAAAAGTGCAATTATTCTGGAACCAACGAAAAAACGCGCCAATGATTTGAATGCACCACTCACGTTCCTCCATGCATCATCTTCTTCAATTGTTCTGAAATAAAAAGCATTTAAATAGCGGGGGTTTTAAACCCCCACTAACTCAAACCTGCAAAAATAACGATTAGGTCATGGTAAAAAAGAAAAAGGGCGCGAGGTGGTCAATCGTTTCGTCCAGATGCCCTGATTTCGATAGTACTAGTCTGGTTGTCCAATTTTTTCAGATGAATGAACCCCTCTTTTGGAGCTTCTAAAACCCTAGAAAATTTCCATGGCAACTTTGGATACAGGTGATATTAATTCAATTAAAAGACACCAATAGATTCAGAGAGTTCATGTTAGTATAAATTGAACATTAAAAGTCACGAATCATGCATGGAATTCAAAGTACGATTATGCAAATTTTCATGAACCGGGCGATGGAGTTCTACCGATTCTCTGCGCGTGGAAGCTTGGTTTCAATTGCAAACGCCTCCTGGATGTCTCAGCAAGCCTTTGGAATAGTTTTGAGACCTTGAATCACACTGCAACTATGTTTTCAGTTTCAACCTTTTTTGTGAAAAATGCAAGTTTTGTGTTTGATCTTGGGCGCAGCTTTCTTGTCCTTAGGATTAGGTTTATGTTCTTGCATATATGTGGAGTGAATTAGGTTAACAATCCAAGCCCAAAGCCTTGTATTCAATGAATTTGAATATTTGATTTTCAAGCATCTTTTTCAATCTTTTTGTCATGAAAAACATGCCTATTTTGGAAGATCTTGCCTCTTGATGTGGTACACGAAATCTCTAGGTCATGATGAGGGAATATGCTGCACAAAAAGATTTGGAAAACATGTTTTAGTATTTTTCTTATATTTAATTTTAATTAAATGAATTAATAGGATTAAAAACTCAATTAATTAATTAAAAATAAGAAAATAACTCCCCTTTGGGTCAATGGGTCGTGCATAGCCTTTGGGTGATGATTCATGGAAGAAAATGAGGCCCATTAGCAATTTTGAGGCATTTGAAGCAAAGTTGACTTTTCAAAATTCCCAAAAATTTCCCAACTTCCACAAGGCATATCTTGCTCAATTTTTAAGCTTTGATCATGTTCTTGGACATTTTGAAAAGGTCTTGAAGTCCTCTAACCAATGCCTTTGGTCCCGTGTCATTTTGATTTACCAATCTCAAGTTATGGTCTTTGACTTAAAGTGCCTTTTTGTTGACTTTTGAAAATGACCTATAATGTTGAAATTGATAACTTTTTGTGAGAGCATTTCTTGGACTTGAAGTGTGAAGAGGAGTTGTAGGAAATTTCATTCTCTTCAAAATGAGCTTTGTATGGAATTTTTCTGATAAACCATGTGGAAGTTATGCCCTGGTCAATTTGTAGTTGACTTTTTTAACTGTCCAAAAATAGAAACTTTTGCATCTTGAGACTTTTTGAGCCATGCTTTGAGAATCATGATCAAGAATTGATCAAATGATGTTTGTGGCTTCAAAATAAGATGTTGACCAAAAATTTTTGACTTTTGACTGTCAAATGACCATTTTGCCCCCTGCAGTTGACTGTTGAGCAATTAGGGTTTTTGACTGTGCAATTTTGTGCTGTGAGTCTTGAAACTTGGCATATGGATGCTTGACAATGTTTATAGGCATGTGGGACTTGTTTGGACCCTTGGAAACTTCAATTTCTTTGCCAGAACCAAAACCCTAATTTTTGGCTGTTAGGAGGCCATTGGACTGTGCAACCCTTGGGAAATTTTGAAGCATGATCTTAGCAAACCTTGAAGAATATGGGAGGGAAAATTTTGGGGTACAACATTCTCTAAAAAGAGTTGCTTACATT
Source organism: Vicia faba (assembly GCA_948472305.1). Classification (NCBI taxonomy): domain Eukaryota; kingdom Viridiplantae; phylum Streptophyta; class Magnoliopsida; order Fabales; family Fabaceae; genus Vicia; species Vicia faba. Next base: position 525,966,238 of record OX451735.1, on the reverse strand, counting down.
CTAACCCAGTTAAACTCGTGTTTCTGTTAGAATTGTTTTTCTTTTTCAGAAAATTATAACTCTGATTAAAAGAAAAAGATCTAAAAGCACTATTCAAAGCTTATGCCTAACATGTTGGCTTCAGACTCTAAATATGTTTTTATTCATAATCAGACTTCAAGAAGTAAAACCTGGAATCAGACTCCAAAATTGAGGATCTAGAAGATGCCTTAGTCACATTAAAGTTTCAAAGATTCAATAAAAAAGTTGTGTGAAATGAAGATCTCAATTTGTCTATTGGCATCCAAAGTCAAGACTCTCAAGATCTAGATATCTGATCTATTGGAATCAGGGGGATTTTTTTTACTCAAAAGGTTCAGAGTCAGAATATTCGATCTTCATCAAGTCATTCACTCCGGGGGAGTATCAGAAAAAAGGATAAGTATTTTTTACCCTTCTAATTTCACTGATTATGATTATATGTAAAAAATTATATCATCAAAAGATATAGTTTTATCATCATCAAAAAGGGGGAGATTGTATGAACAAGATTTGGTTCTTCAATATTATCTTTGATATTTGATGATAACAAATGAGTATGATTGTATGGACAATTTTATTATACTAATGTTTGTTATTGTTGAGTACTTAACAAATAGGTTCTGCTTTTGATGAATGGCGTTGCCAAGACATTAGAAGATAATTGATTATACTTCTATGCTACACAAGTTTTGTTGAGCAGTAGCAAGACACTCCATAAGGCTCTGAAGTGTAAACTCTAATATTTATCTGAAGAAACTAGTCAAAATATCTGAAGACAGAAGTTGTTACTTATGTCCAGATGCTGAAGACTCAAGCTTCTAAAGACAACATGTTCCAAAGAAACAGAGTTAGAAGATCTGAAGACAAAGTTTCTACTGAAGTCCAGATGTTGAAAGCTTGTGTTTCTATTAATGAAGTTCTAAAGATAAGTGTTCTGAATACCAAGTATTGAAGACTCTAAAAGACAGAAGGTCTAAAGACTCTAAAGACTTGAAGTTCTAAAGACCCAAGGTTCCAAGAAAAGGTTCTCACGACCAAGTGATGAAGACTATGAAGACGTAGTTCTAAAGACTCTGAAGTCTTGAAGTTCTGAAGACCTGATGTTATGTTCTCGCTTCTAAACTCATGCTCGCAGAAGCCTCTGAAGTGCAGAAGGAAAGAAGATAATGTTAACGCGGTACAAATAATACATGGTACAATCAACATTTCATTTCACTACCATGAAAGGACGGACGTGTCGCACGATCTTGTCCCCATTTACTGTTCAAGATGCCAATGTTTCCGGAAATTCCAAGAGTATCCCTCAAGGGATACATTATGCTAAATGGATATATAAAAAGGCTTGAAGACTAAGAAATAAAGCAGCAAGCTAACAAAATATTCACGTGCAAACGTTGTTCATTGCTTTCACATTCTTAAGTTACTGTTCATAAAATAGTTTACATACTCAGATTTTTAGAAGCAACATTCTTGTAAAAAAAACTTGTATTCATACTGTTGTTTGATATTCCTTAAAGGACCGGTAGGTATGAATCCTTAAGAACTCTAGAGCTTGCAAGTTTTAGAAGTTGTTAGTCACTTGCGAGTAGCTTGTGCATTGTAATAATCAAGTTGATTATTAGTTGATATTCCTTAAGGGACCTGGTAGGTATGAATCCTTAAGAAGTCTGGGGCTTACGAGTCTAGATGTTGTTAGTCACTTATGGGTATCTTATGCATATTGTAATCAGTTTAGTTATAGTGAATTAAGTCCTTGATTGAGTGAGACGAAATCACCTTGGCGGGTGGACTAGACTAGCTTGATAATTTTCAAGTGAGTTAGTATAAACATACATTGTTCTTTACTTCATGTTTTTACTTATTGTTATTATGATGAGTGAAGGAAAATCATTTTTACTTAAAAGTGGAATGTTTGAAAAGAATCGTTTTGTTTTAAAAACCCAATGCAAACCCCCTATTTCTTGTGTTTTTCACACCATCACAATGTAGCTTTTTTGAGACAATCACAATTTATTAGCTCCTTTGTCCTTGTGAATTTTCATTCCATGAATCTTCTTTGCAATACCCATATCCTTTATATTAAACTCCTTACCCAACTTGGACTTCAAATCATTTACATCATGCAAATGGTTAGCAACAATCAACATATCATCATCAACATAAAGTAATAGGAAAGTAAAAGAGTCATCATCAAGGCCCCTCACATAAACACAACCATCATAATCACACCTTTTATAGCCAATTAAGAGCATGTGTGAGTCAAAGTGCTTGTATCATTTCTTTGCAGACTTATTCAAGCCATACAAAGGCCTCTTCAATTTGAAAATAAGTATGCCATGTCCAGTATGGCTGATCCATGTAGATCGGCTCCTCTAGGTTACCATTAAGAAAAGTTATTTTCATATTCATTTACTCTAAATGAATATTCCTGCTGACTACCAGGGTCAATACTAATCTAATAGAAGTATGTCTAACAATCGGACTGAAAACCTCATCATAATCAATCCCCTTCTGCTGTGAATATCCTTTTGCAACTAGGTGAGCCTTGAACTGTTCTCCTTCTGTTTTTGTTACTGTTGACTTTTTCTTGTACACTCATTTGCAACCAATAGCTCTATTTCCATATGGAAGCTGAACAAGATCTCATGTCTCATTCTTTTTCAAGAACTACATCTCCTCCACCATACCATACATCCACTTATCTTTCTCCTGGCTAGTTGTGGCCTCTCAAAAAGTAGAAGGCCTTCTAAACTAGTAAGAAGAGCATATGATGCTAAGTCTTCAAATACATATCTTACTATAGGTGTAATACGACGGAGCTGCCTATCACACACAAGTGTATAGTCTTGTACCCTCATCTAAATCTTGAACTCCACCTAAATCTGAGTTTGATTCATCCTATTGTTGGGCTAAAATCTTCCCTGGACTCACTGGTGCCTCCTCATTGTTAACCTAAATCTTGTCTTGACTAGAATTTTCTACCTCAATATATGGACCAATTTGGCTTTGATATCTTAACCACTTACAAATTTAGCTCAATGGTTAGTATTTGCAATAAAATTTATAAAAAATTATTCCAAAACCTAGAATCACTGAAAGGAAGTTTCAAAGTGACAGAAATGTCAGGACAATATAACCTTAACGAACAATACAACTGGAGAGTCGAAGAAAATAGTTATGAGCAGCGAAAAATGGAGGAAGTCGGCGATGGGGAGTAGCAACGCAGTGGGGAAGAAGAACGTCGTGAGAAGCAAGAGCTTTTGAACGTTCTATTCTTTTTTTAAGAATTGTTCTTATTCTTATTTTATATTAATTTGATAAATAATTATATGTTTTTCTAACACTATTTTATCTAATAAATTTGGTGTCTCTGAAATTCATATTACACTCAAAAATTAAAGTCATGTTGCTTAGATGCTACCTGCAAAGAGAAGTCCCACAATGGAGGTATATTCATAAACATTCCACGATATATATCCTTTTATTTTCCTACTGGTTTGAGATTTTATAGCGTGTCTAATGTTAGTGTTTCTATGAAGGTTGGAGCACAAAATGATGTTTGAGATTGGAGCACTTTCATTCTTGACAGAGTCTTATATACCATCCAAAATTCATGGTCAAGTTAACTATTCGGATGATGAAGATACAAATGTTTTATTGCGAAAACAGGTGATGATGAAGATGACTATTGAGCCAAATTTGTAAGTGGTTAAGATATCAAAGCCATAAAAGGATGATGAAGATACAAGTGTTTTATTGCGAAAACGGGTGATGATGAAGATAACTATTGAGTTTACTTTATTTATTTTTTGATTTTATAAAAAAAAACATTATCGTTCAGTTGGCAAGAAGTGTATCTTGCATCTTAAAGATACCATGTTCGATTCCTAGTTGTTGTAGTGTTTTAGTTTGTTTTTTCTTAATTAATTTATACATGTAATCAATAATAATCCAGTTAACAAGTCCAGGATGCCAACTAGGAAGATTCTCCACGCCCAGTCATCCAAACATGGAATAGGAGATTCTACAAATAGAATCTTTGTTTTGTAAGAGGCGGATCAAAAAAAAATATTGAAGGGGGAAAATCAAAACTCGCCCTATTGATAGGGGGACATTGTATATTTAACGCTACATTATACTACTAACGTCACATTTATAATACAGTATACTACTAACATCTCAACTTAAATAATAATTATGGAACTTAACGCCTCACTCAATGTGCGCGCGCCACCATCATCCAAAGCAATTTTAATTATAGTCGGAAAAATAGGTCGGACTAACCGGGCCGGCTCGAAAGCCCATGAAAATTTTGGGGCTTGAATAAGAAAATTAGAACCCGTTTATTATCCAGGATTTTAAATTCGGCCCGTTAAAAGTATGATGTTTAACCGGGCTAACCCGACCGAGTTGTGGGTAACCCCTTTATTTTATATTTTTATTTTTTATAAAAAGTATAATACATTATACTACTAATCTTCATATTCTTTTTTGATAAAAATATAAATGTCCATTTTATAATATATTTTACTACTAATGTTAATTTTAATAAAAATCATAATACATTATAGGGTTAAATATACGATGTCCCTCTACCAATAGAGCAAATTTTGAATTTCCCCCTTTGAAGTATTTTTTTGTGATCCGCCCCTTATAAAAACGAAGATTTCGTTTGCAGAACCCCTTATTCCATGTTTGGCTGGCTGGGCGTGGAGAATCTTCCTAGTTGGCATCCTGGACTTGCTTATTGGATTATTATTGATTACGTGTATAAATTAATTAAGAAAAAACAAACTAAAACACTACAACAACCAGAAATTGAACCAGGTATCTTGAAGATGTAAGATACACCTCTTGTCAACTGAGCTACAACGTTTTTTGATAAAATCACACAGCAAATACTAAATAAAGTAAATCTCAATAATCATCTTCATCATCACCTGCTTTCGCAATAAAACATTTGTATCTTCATCATCCTTGTGGCTTTGATATCTTAACCACTTACAAATTTGGCTCAATGGTTAGTAATTGCAATAAAACTGATAAAAAATTATTCCAAAACCTAGAATCACTGAAAAGAAGTTTCAAAGTGACAGAAATGTCAGGACAGTATAACCTTAACGAAAAATACAATTGGAGAGTAGAAGAAAATAGTTGTGAGCAGTGAAAAATGGAGGAAGTCGGCGATGGCAAGTAGCAACGTGGTGGGGAAGAAGAACGTCGTGAGAAGCAAGAGCTTTTGAACGTTATGTTCTTTTTTTAAGAATTGTTCTGATTCTTATTTTATATTAATTTGATAAATAATTATATATTTTTCTAACATGATTTTATCTAATAAATTTGGTGTCTCTGATATTCATATTACACTCAAAAATTGAAGCCATGTTGCTTAGATGCTACTTGTAAAGAGTGGTCCCACAATTGAGGTATATTCATAAACATTCCACGATATATATATTCTTTTCTTTTCCTATTGGTTTGAGATTTTATAGCGTGTCTAATGTTAGTGTTTCTATGAAGGTTGGAGCATATAATGATGTTGGAAAAAAGAGTGAAGTTTGAGATTGAAGCTTTATCTATGCACGCACTTTCATTCTTGACAGAGTCTTATATACCATCCAAAATTCATGGTCAAGTTACCTATTCGGATGATGAAGATGCAAATGTTTTATTGCGAAAACGGGTGAGGATGAAGATGACTATTAGGATTTATTTTATTAATTATTTGTTGTGATTTTATTAAAAAAATGTTGTAGCTCAGTTGGCAAGAAGTGTATCTTGCATCTTCAAGATACCAGGTTTGATTCCTAGTTATTGTAGTGTTTTAGTTTGTTTTTTCTCAATTAATTTATACATGTAATCAATAATAATCCAGTCAGCAAGTCCAAGATGCCAACTAGGAAGATTCTCCATGCCCAGTCAACCAAATATGGAATAGGGGATTCTGCAAACGGAATCTTCGTTTTATAAGAGACGAATCACAAAAAAAAATACTTCAAGAGGAAAAATAAAAACTCGCCCTATTGATAGGGGGACATTGTATACTTAACCCTACATTATATTACTAACGTCACATTTATAATACATTATACTACTAATGTCTCAACTTAAATATTAATTTTTTTTAAAAATAATTTTTTATGATATTTTATCTTAGATATTATAAATGTAATTGATTTATATTTTTTTAGTGATCAATACTCATATATTTTAGTTTTGTAGTTTATGATCTATTAATTAATTTAAAAAATTATTTTTTTAATAAAACATTAATGTTAAATATTATTCGGGCCGGCCCAAATAACTGTAGCCCGTAAGGGGCCGGACTTGGTAAACCAAATTGTAACCCGTTTAAATTTCAAGCTTTTAGGACCGCTCCACCAAAGGCCCGAACCTGTTACGGGTCAGCCCGAAGGGGATCGGGTAGCCCGTTTTTCCAACTCTAATTTTAATTTGCCTCTTTCCAGTGATGATACAAGTTTTATCATCACCTGAATAGACAAAACTAAAATCACCTAATTTAGAAGCGTTAAACCACTCCCTGTGTGATGTCATATGGTAGGAGCACCAAAAATCAAGGATCCATGCATTAGTGTACTTGGCAGATGAAACACAGTAAATTTTCTTCATTGTATGAACCATCAGACTGAACTACATTTGATGAACTATTGTTGTCAAACTTGTTTGCACAATCTCTCTTCTAATGACCAATTTGCTTGCAACCATAACATTTTGTTGTTTTGATGTCCTTGGACTTGAACCTCTTTTTCTTTCCAAAACCCATTGTCTTATTCTTGCCTCTATCACTATCTTGACCTCCCTTTGCAAACAAATATTCACCTAAACTTCCTCCACGTTCTTCTACACTTTGGTGACGTTGTGTGTGTTGCAAAAAGGTAGAAGAAATAGAATCCAGCATAATTGTTTCTTTCCCGTATGTGATAGTCGTCACCAAGAGATCATAAGAGCTTGTTAAAGAGCGTAGCAAAATAATAGATTTATCTTCATCGTCAACCTTCACACTAAGATGTGTCAAATTAGCGAGGATATTGTTAAAAGTGTTGATCTGAGCCTACAAATCGCCTCCTTCATGCATCTTCAGGCTATAGAGACGTTGTTTCGCAACAATTTGTTCATGAGCATCTTGGACATGTACTAATTTTCCAATTTATCCCAGACATGCTTAAGAGTTATAAGATCCAGGATATGATTTATCACGTAATCGGAAACGCAAAGTCTTATTAAACCTGCAGTGTTATTTTTCATCTTGTTCCAAGAAAGGTTGCGATGTTTATCGATTTTTCATCACAAGGCGCCGTTTGTAAGCCTCGTTGAGCCAACAAATTCTTAACCCTCCTTTCTCATAAATCGAACCAAGTCACTTCGAATTTTGTACCTTCAAGATTAAGCGTCATTTGATACCAATTGTTAGAACAATAACGCAAATACATATCAGCATAGAGAAAAAACACACAAACTTTGTTCACATAGTTCGGCCAAATTGCCTACGTATGTGACTATAGAGTAGTTATATATATATATATATATATATATATATATATATATATATATATATATATATATATATATATATATATATATATATATATATATATATATATATATAATTCCTATATATATAATATAATATTTTTAATTTATCTAAATTTCTAATCTCTAGTTTCCCTCAACAAATAATTATCTCTACCCATAATTATTTCAACAATATAAATAATGCTCTTAACAATTTATAATTATCTCAATAACCTATAATTATGTTAACAATATGAATTATACTTTAAACAACTCATAATCATTTCAACAACCCATAACATAGATTGACGCCATATTTCTAATGTAAATTTGATTCATAAATTGGTTTTTAAAATCCTTGCAAATCCTGCAAGAAAGTTGGTGATCTTGCTCCAAAACTATATATTTACAAAGCTTATGATCGACTTGACTAATATCTCCGTACAGTTGTGACAAAGTTGGACACTTCTCAAGCCAAGAGATTTCCTAGATTATGTTGAGTTAAGTTTGTAGATTATTAACAATAGTGTTTTGTTTCCCTAAAAAAAAATAGTGGTGCGACATTTATCAATAAGGGTTTCCTCACACGCCTAGGTATTTGGCAACTCACTTGAAAAATTCTAGCACCACCAAGAACATTATGCCAAAATTGCAGTTAATGCTTATAGTATAGACAACAAAATGAATGTATCAAATGCCCAATATCGCATTTGCAATACCATTCAGAAGTTAACTAACGAATAAACAAACATTGAACAGACCTACAAACATTAAGTTTTGTTCTTAAATTTGATTTACTTTGTTTTAAATAAAACTCCACAACAGTCATGTTTAAACAGACATAGCATTCATGTCAAGGTAACACATGAATGTGCACATGAAAATTCCTATTGACATTATCAGAATGCTACACTAAACTCACTTTCAGACAGATACTATTTTAAAATGTAGCAAAATAGAAAGGGACCAAAAGTGAAATCAGAAGCATGCATTTTTATGCAGCCTCAATTTTGCTCCTGGGTTGTGGCACTGGCACCGTTTGTTGTATCCATGTGATCAGCTTCTGCTTCACCTTCAGTCGCCTTCTTACCTGCAAAATAAATAACCATATCTTGAGCCACTATTTGACAAATAAACATAGTTGTATATAAGTGTGCAAATGTTTATTTGTTAAGTGAGGATATAAAATAAGGAAAGAATATTAGATTTATCTACTATGCATGGCGGAGGAATATATGTGAAAATCAGACTCAGCAAACAACTTGAAAATTATATCTTTTTCACGCTTAAACAACAGACCCATAAGACTTGAGACATACCTTTCTTCTTCTTCCCACCACCCTTCTTCTTTGTCTTTACACCCAATGCTAACCAGGCCTTAATCTCAGGATCATCTACTGTTTTAGTAGGCTGAATTTCCTGGAGTGGATAAGATGTGATACGATCTGAACCATTAGGCATAAGCAAGACAGTGAATTTGATATGTGCAACATAATCACCTGAAAAAAAATAAGAAAAAATAAAAAGACATGATTAAAACAGTCTCAAACAGGCATGACAAACACTATCAGAGATAGCAACTGATGTCAGCACCAATATAATATTGATGTTCAAAAATAAAACTGCATTTATAATATTACCAGATTTTTCATGTAGAACAGGATAAGGTTGCAGAAGCTCGTGATTCATGCATTCCACTAAACCCAGACGAGCTCTTTTTTCTTCCAAAGCCCTATATAAAAAGGAAATAAAATTTGAAGTGAAACCAAAAGAGAAGATTGAAACATCCGGTTTATGCAACTGGTGTTGTTTTCAACTCCATAAGTTGAAGAGATGTGTTTATGCAAGAAGCATCCATTTAAGAATGTTTATCCAAACAAGGCCAAAGTAATAAACAAGCAGGTGATCAAGTTACCTGGCAGAGAATGGCATAATGGGAAAATTCTGGCTAATTTCACTGTAAATGAACCTAGATGCTTTCATCTTCAAGTTATAACTTCTATCGACCGCTCTCTTATAAATGGTTGTCTGTTTCTCATCTAACAGCTTTGGCTGTAAATGAAAGAAATTTTACTACACTTTTATTGAGAAACTATGTAATATTTGTGAACATTATAATACAATGCAACTACCTTTCCCTCTCCGGTGCTGGCTACAATATCAATTGCATAAACTTCATTCTCTTCAAACTCCGCATCATCAACCCTTGTATCTGGATTAGATACATTTAGCACAACCTTATTTGCATCAATCACAAATTGTTTCATTTGGTGGCTAAGAACGCCCTCAACAATCCTACAATCATAGGCAGCAGCAACCTTCTGAATCGCATCAGTTACATCTTGGTTCTGCCAGGGAGAAAAAATTTGTTACTGCCTAGTTAAATACATAAATGTAACAACAAAAATTACAAGCCTTCAACAATTCATTTAACTAAAATTTTCATCTATATAACTTTGCTTAACATAAAAAGAAACAAAGCATGCACTAACCCATTTAACAATTGTCAATAAGTTAAAAGAAAAACCAAGGGCATTTACATAAGTAGTTTGAATAATAAAGAATGTCACTTTCTAGAAATAAATTAGCATAGTACGACATTAAACCAGTTTCCAACCACATCAAATCAACAAACTCAGCAAAGTTAACATTATACAATTACTTGTGCACACATTTCTAGATATTGATTACAATAATCTTATGTTGGCTGCAATAGGGTACTGACTACAAAGTCCGGACAACATTAAACTAATTAGTCAGCCGTTTAGGCAACAGGGAAAAGAGGAAACTAAACAAATTCAATAACCTTGGCAAAGTTGCCATATAGACAATCATATTACATGCATTTTACAGCCATTCATTAGATAATAGTGTATAATGTTGGCACAATATACAAGTGTTCTGACTAGATAATCAGCACAGCACTAACTACTAAAGCCAATTCAATTTAGACAACAGGGAAAAGAGGATAACCAATACAAATTTGATTGCCTCGGCAAAGTTGTCTTTTAACAAACATTTACAGCCATTCATTAGATAATAGTGTATAATGTTGGCAATAATATACAAGTGTTCTGACCAGATAATCAGCACGGCACAAACTACTAAAGCCAATTCAATTTAGACAACAGGGAAAAGAGGATAACCAATACAAATTTGATTGCCTCGGCAAAGTTGTCTTTTAACAAACATTTACAGCAATTCATTAGATAATAGTGTATAATGTTGGCAGCAATATACAAGTGTTCTGACCAGATAATCAGCACAGCACTACTAAAGCCAATTCAATTTAGACAACAGGGAAAAGAGGATAACCAATACAAATTTGATTGCCTCGGCAAAGTTGTCTTTTAACAAATATTTACAGCCATTCATTAGATAATAGTGTATAATGTTGGCTGCAATGTACAAGTGTTCTGACTAGAAAATCAGCACAGCGTTAACTACTAAAGCCAATAATATAGACAACAGGGAAAAGAGGATAACCAATACAATCTTGATTGCCTCGGCAAAGTTGTCATTAACAGCTTTTCATATTTAACAAATTCAGAAATTTATTGGAATAATATTACGTACTGAATAAAAACCAGCACAACATTTAAATACTAAGGATGGTATTAATTTAGACAACAGGGAAAAGAGACAAACCAATACAAACTTTATTGTCTCGGCAAAGTTGTCATGAACAGATTCAAATATGAATGACTATTAGATACAAGGAACCAACTAAGGAGTCCTAGTCTATCCCTTTAACTGAAAGTTGAAAATTAAAAATTAGAAACTCTAATGATGTATTATGTTGGCATCAGTAGATAAGTGTACTGAACAAAAACCAGCACAACATTTAGATACTAAGGCCATTATTAATTTAGACAACAGGGAAAAGAGAGAAACCAATACAAACTTGATTGTCTCGGCAAAGTTGTCATGAACAGATTCAAATATGAATGACTATTAGATACAAGGAACCACCAACTAAGGAGTCCTAGTCTATCCCTTTAACTAAAACTTGAAAATTAAAAATTAGAAACTCTAATGATGTATTATGTTGGCATCAGTAGACAAGTGTACTGAACAAAAACCAGCACAACATTTAGATACTAAGGCCATTATTAATTTAGACAACAGGGAAAAGAGAGAAACCAATACAAACTTGATTGTCTCGGCAAAGTTGTCATGAACAGATTCAAATATGAATGACTATTAGATACAAGGAACCACCAACTAAGGAGTCCTAGTCTATCCCTTTAACTAAAAGTTGAAAATTAAAAATTAGAAACTCTAATGATATGCATTATGTTGGCATCAGTAGACAAGTGTACTGAACAAAAACCAGCACAACATTTTAAATACTAAGGCCATTATTAATTTAGACAACAGGGAAAAGAGACAAACCAATACAAACTTGATTGTCTCGGCAAAGTTGTCATGAACAGATTCACATTAGATACAAGGGACCAACTAAGGAGTCCTAGTCTGTCCCTTTAACTAAAGGTTGAAAATTAGAAATTAGAAGCTATAATGATGTATTATGTTGGCATCAGTAGACAAGTGTAGTGACTACAAAATCAGCACAACACTTAACTATTAAATCAAGTGCAATATAGACAACAGGGAAAAGAGGAGAACCAATATAGACAACAGGGAAAAGAGAACCAATACAAACTTGATTGCCGCCACAAAGTTGTCATGAACAAATTTTTACATATATATTATGATCAATAGATTCTAAAATAATTAAACACAAATGAAGTTGAAATGCAACCAACTAGGGAGCTGTAAAACAATTCATTAATTATAAATTAGAATAATATGTGATGTCTGCCCCAGGAGACAAGTGTATTGAGTAAAACAACAGCACAGCATTAAACTGCTAGAGCCAATACAATTTAGACAACGGGGAAAAGAGGAAAACCAATACAAACTTGATTGCCTCGGCAAAATTGTTATAAAATTGTGCAATAAAAATGAATGATGATAAAACATTTTCATTATATTTATGGTCAATAATACCAACATTTAGCAATCAAACTCTAGATTTACTTTTGCAAGATAAAATCCCTATCAGAGTAACTATGACATATAAGCATCATTTGAACAACTGTCCATAGCTTTTAGAAAATGACTCATCACAAGGGTTAACACAAAACAGCAATAAAAAAAGTGTTTCATGGAAACATCTCCAAGCAACCTACTGAAGGGTGAACAAATAGCTCACCGGAAATTTACAACAAAAAAATACTATAAATTCCTAATAAAAAAATGCTAGGGAAACCACATCATTTGAGAATTTGAATTCCATTTGAGCAAGCACTGGGAGGGATATCAACACAATATAATGGTGTCACATAATCGCATTAAGACTGACCAAATTGGCTGAGTTCATTTCCCACCTGGCATACTACCCAAGCCCATCATGGAAGAGGTGTATACAAGTTTAAAAATGAGTAAGTCTCTGTCAGTGTAACTATGACAATATAAGGCTTCATTGGTTTTTATCCATAGCCTATAACTTCTTCATCATACAGAGACTATTTTATCAAATTTAGAAATTTGAAAATAGTAGATATATAACATTTTTTTAAAGCTTCAGCCAAAAGTGAAAGGAACAGACTGGCAAAACAGACAACCAAGTAAACTATAAGACAGAAAACAGAAAGGTCTAAGACGATTTAAATAGCTGGCAATTAAACATGAAATACATCATAGCATTTATTCTACAAGTCAAGTGTGAAAAGAAATCAAAGACAAACGACCATTCACAAGCATTTATCACAGAAGAGAGGTAACAGTTACCTTTGAAAAAAACCATTTAGCAGCAAAAAGGGTAAAAATGTCTCTATCAGTGTAACTATGACAATAAAAGCATCACCAGAGTTAATCCATAGCTCAAAATAGTTTACATCAGCTAGAGATCAAAACGTGAAATAAACCACAAAGTAGGTCACTAAACATCATTTGACACCATGGTATGAAAAGTTATACACTAAAACTCTAGTTAAGTAACCAAATCAAATAGATCACAACAACCCATCAAATTAGAATCAACTCAAAGCAATAAGGAATCAAATATCAAGTAATCAAATCAAAATGATATCCGATTTAGCTAGTGCAGCTGTATATGAAAATCCTTACATAAAATTACCTTCTTTCCAGGCCTAACAAGCCTCAAGGCCACTTCAGCAGCAGTGTTTGCTGCAGCAATAACATCAGCTGCACGTCCTGTAACAGGCCCCTCTTGAAGAACATGTGTGTGAGCCACAGCAGCAATAAACCCATCAATATGACACGCCAAATCACTGTAAACAACGAAAAACACCATTACTATATATCTCCTAACAGGAAAAAACAAACCAATATACATCCTTTCAAGAAATATGGTACAAAGGAGTCTTACATTTTCAATATATCCCCTTCTTCTAAAACCGTTTCATCACTAGCAAGAGGAGAGAAATGACACACGGTGTTGTTTACAGAAATGCAAGTTGGAAAAGCAACACCTCTCTCAATCTTCTTCTTGACATTCTTGTACATATTACCAGTTTGCCTTATTTACAAAACACACCACACCCCATAAGCTAAAACCACAAACAACAAAACACAGAAATCACACATACACATATGAAACAAATTCAAACCCCATAAATCACTTTAAAAATAACAATGTCAAATAGTAGCCTAAACTAAACAAACAAAAAAACAATCTTACTCTCTAATGAACGAATCCCCTTTCTCACAAATGTCTACAACCTTGACCTTAGGTTTACATTCCGAAATAACTAACTGCAGAGCCTCTGTTCAAGTAAAAAAAAAAATAGAGGATTTAACATGAAATCAGACAAAACAAAACAATGAACCAAACATAAACAAAATTACAAAGAATGAAACAGAACATACTGTTGGCGATCTCTGCAGCGCTTTTGTACTTTGTTACAACATCAGGAGAACTTAGATCCAGCTCCTTCTCATCTCTCTCATCATCTGACATGGTGAATTGGCCTATGAAATTACCTGTAACAACCCAAAAGAAAAAGAGAACAAAGTTAAAAACTTGAACCAAATGGGTGACGGAATGTAGAAGAGAAAATGGAAAAGAACGTGTTACTGACCTAGCGAGGTTTGGATTGATGGTGAGAAATGGAAAAACGAGAGTGGCTAATGAAGTGGTGAAGCTGCTGGAAACTAGGGTTAGTGGTTTATATATAGATGATTTGTTGATGTTGTTACACGGATGGAGGCGTAGGGTTTTAGCTTTCTTACCCTCTCTCGATGGGTTATTTTCTTGTTTTTTAATGGCCATACGTTAGAACTAGATTAATATTTTTTTTTTTTTTTGTATTTTTAAAAAAAATCAAAATAAAGGATTATTCAAGTAAATATTTTGTTACATGAAATCAAAATTTAAATGAAAACAAATAATGTTAAAATGATTTGTCTAGTTTTATTGTTTAAATAAAAAATATTAAAATAATAAAATAAATGTATGTGATATATTGTTGAAGTTAAATTTAAGATTTAATTAGTGTGGGAGTTCTTTAATGTAGTTTTAATTTTAATCTTTTATCTAATAAATATTATAGAGTAGTCTTTTAAAAATAGTTATGTTAGTCAATATAATTCTTTCTGTTAAATTTTAAAAAGATGTCAATGTCGTGATAGGAAAACAAAGCAATATCTATCATTTAAGAAAAGTAACTATTTTCTTTTCAAAATATGACAAGTGGATGTTTGTGTATTCAACTCTCTTTCAAATCCTTTAAACATTTTTGAAAACTTTCTCCTCATTTTCCATTTCAATTTTCTCAATCTGTTTCTCCACTTCCAATTTTAATGGCGATTACAAAATTGAAAATCTTATAACTTTTTATCCTTATTCATAATAAATCACACGGCTTTTGATTTCTCTACCAATCGGTTCTTGCTTCTATACGCCTTATGCTTCCATCTTATTTCTCCCTCTCCCTCTCCTCTCTTTCAGGTAAATTTGGCTTACATCAACCACTGACGCATCATGTTGATAACAGGCACTTATCACATAAAACACCAACTGATAATTGGCACTTACCAGATCTAATGTTGATTCATTATGCTGATAATAGTCACTTGAAGTTATGGGCTTAAGCTAGCAAGATTTTCTACAGCAAATCGCGCAAAACGGTTAGTATATACAATTGGTGTATTTGAGTTTTTAGAAGAAAAAACAACTTGTGTATTTGCTTTTTTAGCATAACAGGTCATTCCATCTCTACAACAACATGCCTCATCTCTCACTGGTCAGCTTAGGTATCTTCCTTGAAGATCTTACAGAAGTATAACTTCAAATATTTCACTTCACCGAGAAAATTTTGAGTATTCACTTTCAAAAGACATAAAGAAGTGTGTATATTTATTGTTGTGTATTTGCTTGATAGATCAAGGCTGATAAGTATTCGGCGAAACAGGCTTCCAAGGTTATGGAAGCTCTCTAAGAACATTGTCACCATATGGCCCGGAAGATACCTCAAATTTTTAGGTAAAATTAGAACTTAATTGAAATTCGAAAGTAGTGATAATAGAATCTTCTTAAATTTTCTTAAGCGATTCGTGCAGGATTTTAGCTTTAAGGACATGGCGGGTGATCTATTACTCAAAGATCTTAATCCATTCTTAACTCCTTACAATGCCAATAAGTCAAGATCCATAGTAAATAAACCTTTCTACTAATATTGTTGAAGGGTGCAGCTGAAAATTTACAACATTCATCGGTTGATTCACAATAATCAACTGACTTGCTGGAGCATTTGCTCCAACATAGTCCCTAAGAAGTCTCTGATGGTGGTGGATTCTCAGACATAGGTTGTTCTTCATCAGATTCTGAACCTGAGTCTGCATGAACTGATTGCTCTTAATTGGAGGCCAGTCTGGCTAGTCGAGCTTGTCTTCGTCTTGCGTGAAAGGTTCTTTCTATCTTTGCGTCAAAAGGAAATTAAGATGAGGGATTTCCTCGCATGCAAAGGTTAGAAAAAATCAGTAATAACAAAAATATAAATATAATAGAAAATAAATTTTAGTTGCAAAGCAACAAAATTCTAATTGAACTCAAATTGCACACAATAACCAGGCAGTCCTCGACAACAGCGCCAAAAATTTGATGGTAAAAATAGTAAGTGTACTATTTTTGCCTCTTGTGATAATAGGGAGATTTCCCGAATGTCGATCTCAAGGATTGTGTGTAATTATCAAGTTAAATTCGTAGTTCAATTAAACAAAACTTGATATGGGTTTTGGTTTTGAAATTGTCACTTAACAAGTAGCAGAAATATAAAATGGTTTTTTCACATATATGAGGAGTATGCTAGGGTGTCGTGTATAATTTTCCTTATAACAACCTTGAATCATAATTTCTTCAACAAGTTCATAATGCCAATTATCAACCCTTTAGGTTATTTTCCCTTAAGTCCTTAGTGGGAAAACCTTTGAACATTTGTTCTAAATCCCAAGTCCTTAGAGATATCTGATAGATTCAAGTCTTTGTTATATCAAGAGTTATCTGGTAACTATAGGGTATCCCTAGTCCTAGGTGATATCTGCTATAGTCTAATTGTACAAAAACCTTAACAATTGTGGTCCAGCTAATTGTTAACCGTAGAACAATCCTTATTTGTCCGATAAAGAAAGCAGTAAAAACCTTGTACAATCAAATCGAATAATAAAAACCATGCAATTGAAGAAATCATAAATTCAAAGTTATTATAGAATCAAATCAGGGACACCCCCCTAACATTTTGGAGTTTAGTTATTCATATTGTTCAAAAGAATTTCAATGATATAAAGATTAAACATTACAGATAAATGATGAGCTATGATCTTCAATCGCTGCGGCTCATGAAAAATCTTTGTCTTCCAAGAATATCATACGTTGCTCTCTTCAATCCTCCATTATTTATGTGTCCAAAAAAGTCCCCTTATTCCTCTTTCAAACATGACTAAATAGTGAACAATTCATTTGTCTCGGTCGGAAATGCCCAAAACACCCATTTGGGTCCTAAATAGTGAAAAATCATAAAAAAAAACACTCAAAATCAACGTCAATGGCCAATACGGCCCGTGTCACCTGACACAGGCACCCGTGTTAGCCTCTTTCCATTGCTCACAAAACACATCTCGCCCAGACCTCCTGACACGGGTCGTGTCAGATGACACGGGCACCCGTGTCAGTATCTGCCTCTTCTTGCAAATTACAGCTTTGCATTCTCTCCTGACACGGGTGGCCGTGTCAGACACCTTGTAGCTTGGTTTTTTGAGACTTCCTTCGAAACTCATAATATGCACTTTTCGCACTTATTTTCTTGGTTTTATTCCTCTGAGCCTGAAAACAACAAAATACACAACCAACACATAAAACAGAAGAATAAAATAAAACACTTGATAAAATAAAGAAACGATAATTAAAATCAATTGTAAATAAAGATAGAAAAACCACTTATCAAACTCCTATAAACTTAAATTGTTGTTTGACATCAAGAGACCATTATAAAAACTCATGAAAATCGCAGCAGCCTAGTACTCATACATGGGACATCCGTTCAAATTGATCAAAAAATAGTCTGTTTGATGTTTATATGATGCGAAGAGTTTGTGTAAGAACCTTTTAACCTCGAGCTTCCTCTTCAGATACTTCTCTAACTATGCTTTAACCCCAAACTTGAACTAAACCTTGGCCCCAATGTTTCAGAACAAGCTCGAGAAGGTGACTCACAAAGGATACTACAACACCAGTTGCTGCCTCCTAGCTTTGACTAATAAGGCTCCCTTTTTATTACCTGCAGACAAAATGAAAAAAAATACAAAAAGAAAAACTAAGTTTTTATAAGCATGGGTTGCCTCCCACGAAGCACTTTATTTAATGTTGCATGGCTTGATGGTTCATCCCCTTATGGGGGGTACTTTCTCTACCACACCTTGTTGCTTGTCCTTTCCGCAACCCAAAACTCATCTAGATCAAAAGCATTAACCACTTTGTGCTTCCAGTCCCTTCCAACTTCCGTCTTCTCACCATTGAGTTTCCTTTTCTTTATCTTCTTGACTTTTGGAATGAACTTAGAAGTTTTTGTTGATGCCACCTGAGAGCTTATACTAGAGACTTTTTCTGAGGGTGATTTTAAACTTCTAATATCTCCTGCTAATTTGATCATACTAGCTTAAGTTTGATTCTTTTCATCTGCACCCTACTTTTTGATCTTCAACACCGTCAAAGTTATCTTCTCATCAAATGATTTTAGTATCAGATTACTTGTCTTGATATCAAAGTTGCACCGACCAGTCAGCATAAATGATCGACCAAGAATGATATGAGTCTCTTCATCTTCAGGTATGTCCATGATCTGAAAATCAATCGGGAAAATAAATTTGTCAATTTCTAATAATACCTCATCAGCTATCTCATGTGACTGGTTGATGGTGTAATCAGGAAATTTCAATTTTGTCTCACTCTCACTTATCTTCTCAATATAGAGCTTCTTGAAAATCGATAATAGCATTAAACTCACATTAGAGCCAGAATCAATCAAAACCCTCTTGAAAATTCTGTCTTTGATGGTGCATGGTACTGCAAATGACCCTGAATCCTTCTGATTGACAGGTATTTTTCTCTCGGGTGTAATTACACACAATTTCTCATCATCGGGTATCGATCCCTCTTTTGTTGATCTCTTTTTTGAAGTACCTCCTTCATGAATTTCTTGTACAATGGCATTTTCTCGAGTGCTTCAAAGAACAATATGTGGGTCTCTAGCTTTTTGAAAATTTTGACAAATTTCTCAAAATTTGTTTCTTTTATGTTCTTCTTTGCCACTCGGGATGGATACGGTAACTTGATCACTGGTTTAGTCTTTTCTTCAATTGGCTTAACAGGTGATTCCACTTCTTCCTGCTTTTTCCCGTTCTCTCTCACTTCCAAATCTACTTTTATGATAATCTTATCAAAATTTACCTCATCTTCTGACTTCTTATTGTGACAGCATTAAACGTATCATGATTTTTCAGATTGCTTTGTGCTTGCAACGAGACTTGTTGTGCAATCTGTCCCATTTGAACTTCCAGATTTTTGATTGAATATGTGGTATTTATGTGATTTCTCCCTGTCTCTTCTTGAAATTTAGAGGTGTGGGCGGCCATCTTTTCAATAACTACCTCTCACTCTACCTTCTGAGGAGCTTGTTGTTATTGATCTCTCCATGAGAAGTTAGGATAATTCTTCCACCCAGGATTATAGGTGTTAGAATATAGGTTATTCTGCCTCAACAATTTGATCTCTTCAACTTGTTATAGAGTTGCAAGGCATTGTACAGTTATGTGTGGTCCCCTACAAATCTCACAACTGACCGTTTGAGCAGGTTGAACTTGGGCTACAATTTGGGTACCTAAATTCATAGCCTTTGAAATTCTGGCTGCAGATACTCAATGTCACGTTCAATGTTATGACACCGTATCTGACTTTCTATAAGACAGTAAATACAAAAACAGTATAAAAAAACACAGTCAATTGTTTACCCAGTTCAGTGTGCAACAACACCTACTCTGGGGGCTACCAAGCCAGGGAGGAAATCCACTATAAGAGATATTAATTCAGGAATAAACCAACCAGTTTATCTCCTTCACTTAAGACCTACCCAATGCAACTTCAATCTAAGTACAACTTAAACCTGAGTTCCTACTCACTCCCCCTCAATCACAGCAGTGATACATAAAACAATTTGACTAATGAATTGATGAAGACACTCTTCAAAACATACACTTGATTATGCTTCACAGCTTTTTAATCAAGCAACACAAACACTCTTGCTTCACAGCTTTGAGTGATATACAAACCTAACTTGACTTTGCTTCAAAGCTTTAGTCAAGAGACATACAAACACTCTTGCTTCAAAGCTTTGAGTGATACACAACCCTTACAATTAAAACCTATTCCAAGTCACTTATCACAATGATAATTGCTTGGATTACAATAGTTAAAACTATACAGCTTCTAAATAATCTTCAGTCAAAAAGGGATGCTTCCAAAACAGCAGCTCTGTTGAATATATAGCAGCTGCATCTTTAGTTAGGGTTTCCACAAAAAGCTAGGGTTAATTCCGTTTGACCTTAAGACTAGGTCACATGACTTTATCAACCAGGTTAGGGTTGAGCTAGGTTAACCCCAAGTCCACGAGATTTTCTGTTCTGGAAAGACTGAGTCATAATCCTGAAAAAACTCAGAATTACCCAAACTGCATAACTGTTAGTTCAGAATAGGATGTCTTAACATTTGTTATGACATCTGAAAACCTGTCTACTGATTTAGGTAAATGTGATATTTTTGCAAAATGCTCAGATACACACTTATAAACAGCAGCACCTGTATGACAATATTTTTCTGCAAAGGTAACTAATGAATCAGTACATACTAAACTAGAATGTTATGACATCAGTCATGACATTCACACACACACACACACACACACACCTGGTTTTACCAAAAATGCAAGCCAATAGCTAAACAACTACAAACTCCCCCTTTGGCAGATTTTTGGCTAAAGACCTTAAGCAATCAGAGATAGATAGCAGCAGAAAGAAATGACTGCAGAAAAATAGAATGTCTAATAAAGTACCAAAATATATCTCCCCCTCTTTAGCCACAAATGGGCCAAAGATACATGTTCTTAAAAGTTATACAGTCATCCCAAAAGTAAAAGCAACAAAAGTAGCAAAAACAATTGAACACACTTTGCAAGCAACTCCACCAACCAGTAACTCCACCAACATTTAAGCATTGTCATCAGACTCAGAAGGTTCGGGCTTCTTCCTTTTCTTGTGAGCAATGTCAGGATTCTTTTCTTTGTCTGATGTCTCAACATCCTTAGAGACATCTGGATTTGTTTCAGCATTTGAACTTTCTTGATTTAAAGGAACAGAAATGCCAGGAACTAAGTGGTTCTCGTTCAGAATTCTTGTAACAATTTTAGCAATTGCTTGACGAACATAGGCTGACCCTTCCCTATTTGCAATTTCAGAGGGAACAGAAGAAGAAGGATGAGAAGGATTACCAGAGGCAGTAGCTTGGGACCTTCCTGCATGCCTTGTTCTCAGCTCTTTGACCTTGGTGGGTTTAGATTCTACTTCTCTAAGAGGAGCGATCTCCAGGACTTCAGAATCCAGGAAAGATGAGATTGCCCTAGAATCTTGATCAGAGGAAGAGGACGAAATGGTCGTATTGGATGATGATGGTGTTTGAGACATTTTGATAGTCTTAGAAGACCAATAGCAACTGGAGAGAAAATTCTGATTGAGAGATTTGGTTTTGATGCTGAGACGAGAGAGGAAGGAAGAAAAGGAGTGTCTATTCACCTTCTTAAAAGAAATGAGGGAAATGGGAAAATATAAGTTTAACCCAATCAGAACAGACTTAACAAGCATAACTCCTTTAATCCTTGTTTTAAGCAAAATTAATTGTTACAATTCCTCATGTTGGCAAATATCCAACTTACCCCTCAAGTTTTCAAATTGATTTGCATCAAGTGCCTTGGTAAAAATGTCAGCCAGCTGTAGCTCAGTGGCAACATGTTCCAATTTGATTGTCTTCTCTTCTACAAGGTCTCTGATAAAGTGATGTCTTATGTCAATATGTTTGGTCCTACTATGCTGAATGGGATTCTTGGAAATGTTGATTGTACTCAGATTGTCACAGTACAATGTCATAACATCTTGTGTGACATTATACTCAGTAAGCATATGTTTCATCCAGATCATTTGAGAACAGCTACTACCAGCTGCAATGTATTCAGCTTCAGCAGTAGAGAGAGACACACAATTCTGTTTCTTGCTGAACCAGGAAACCAGATTATTTCCCAAGAAGAAACATCCTCCAGAGGTGCTTTTTCTATCATCAGCACTACCAGCCCAATCAGCATCACAGTAACCAGTCAGAGTTGGTTCACAGCCATGAGAATATAACAACCCATAGTTGTAAGTTCCACTCACATACTTCAAAATTCTCTTCACTTGATTGATATGACTGACTTTAGGATCAGCTTGGTATCTTGCACAGACTCCAACTGCAAAAGCAATATCAGGTCTGCTGGTTGTTAAGTACAACAAGCTTCCTATCATGCTTCTGTACAGACTTTGATCCACCTTAACCCCACTTGAATCTTTGGAAAGCTTTAAATGAGTAGGAGTAGGAGTCCTTTTGTGACTGGCATTCTCCATACCAAACTTCTTTACAATGTTCTTAGCATACTTGCTTTGAGATAGGAAGATTGAGTCCTCCATATGTGAGACTTGTAGTCCAAGAAAATAAGTTAGTTCTCCCATGAGACTCATTTCAAATTCATCCTGCATCTGGTCAGCAAAATGTTTAACCATAGGTTCTGACATTCCTCCAAACACTATGTCATCAACATATATTTGGGCAACCATCAACTTCCCTCCTTCAGTTTTGACAAAGAGAGTTTTGTCCAAGCCTCCTTTTCTGTATCCTTTGTCTGAGAGAAACTTTGTTAACCTGTCATACCATGCTCTAGGAGCTTGTTTCAGGCCATATAGAGCTTTTCTCAACTTGTAGACATGATCAGGGTGGTTTGGATCCACAAAGCCTTTAGGCTGTTCCACATAGGCTTCCTCATTCAAGTACCCATTTAGAAAGGCACTTTTCACATCCATCTGAAATAACTTGAACTTCAGAAGACAAGCAATTGACAATAGGAGTCTGATTGATTCCAGCCTGGCTACAGGTGCAAAGGTTTCATCAAAATCAACCCCTTCAACCTGAGTGTATCCTTGAGCAACAAGTCTTGCCTTATTCCTGGTGACAACTCCTTCAGCATCTGATTTGTTCTTGAAAATCCATTTTGTGCCAATGATGTTAGTTCCTTCAGGTCTAGGAACCAGTTCCCAAACTTCATGTTGCTTGAATTGGTTCAGTTCATCTTGCATTGCTCCAATCCAGTATTCAGCAGTTAAGGCTTCTTTGACATTTCTTGGTTCCATTTTGGACACAAGACAAGAGTTTGAGATGATTTCTCTAGATCTTGTAATGACTCCACTGTTGGGATCTCCTATGATGAGCTCTTTTGGATGATCCTTCTGAATTCTGATGGAAGGGATCTTGCTAGCTTCCTTTGATTCAGATTCTGCTGTGGTGGTGTTGGGTAGATCATTCTGTTGGGTTGAAGTCTCAAAGAATGTCTCAACATTACAAGGGACATCTATTTCCTCATGATAATCATCAATTATAACATTTATTGATTCCATCATGGCTTTGGTCCTAGAATTGAATACTCTATAAGCTCTGCTGTTTGAGGAGTATCCTAGAAATATGCCTTCATCACTTTTAGGGTCCAGCTTTCTTCTTTGTTCACGATCTGCCAGAATATAGCATTTGCTGCCAAACACATGGAAGTACTTCACGGTTGGTTTTCTTCCTTTCCAGAGTTCATATATGGTGGATGAGGTTCCCTTTCTCAAGGTGACCCTGTTATGGACATAGCAGGCTGTATTCATAGCTTCAGCCCAAAAATACATAAGAAGTCTTTTGGCATGTATCATTGCTCTGGCAGATTCCTGTATGGTCCTGTTTTTTCTTTCCACAACTTCATTTTGCTGAGGAGTTATAGGAGAAGAAAATTCATGACTAATTCCTTCAGAGGAACAGAAATCATCAAACTTGTTGTTTTCAAATTCCTTGCCATGATCACTTCTGATTCTGACAATACACCCTTCCTTTTCTCTTTGAATTCTTTTGCACAATTCTTTAAAAACTTCAAATACATCAGATTTTTCCCTAATGAAGTTAATCCAGGTGAATCTGGAAAAATCATCCACAACCACATAGGCATATCTTTTTCCACCAAGACTCTCCACTTGCATTGGTCCCATCAGATCCATATGAAGAAGTTCTAGAACCTTAGAGGTGGTCAGATGTCTTGACTTTGGATGTGACATCCTAGTCTGCTTACCAACCTGACATTCACCACAAACTCTTCCTTCATCAATTTGCAGTCTTGGAATCCCTCTGACTGCCTTCATGGAGATAATCCTTTTCATACCTCTTAGATGAAGATGGCCAAGTTTTTGGTGCCACAGTTTCACCTCTTTTTCTTCTTTTGCAATGGAACACACAGAGGAGAAATTAGTGTTCTCAGGCTCCCACAAGTAACAGTTGTCTTTAGATCTGACTCCTTTCATTACAATTTCTTGTTTTTCATTAATTACAAGACATTCAGATTTTGAGAAATTGACCTTGAATCCTAGATCACACAATTGACTGATACTAATGAGATTAGCAGTCAGTCCTTTTACCAGCAGTACTTCACTCAGACTTGGAACTCCAGGGCAGTCCAAATTACCAACTCCTTTGATTTCACCTTTAGCACCATCTCCAAAGGTCACAAAACTGGTGGTGTGAGGCTTAACATCATTGAGGAGGTTCTTGATTCCAGTCATGTGTCTGGAACACCCACTGTCAAAGTACCAGTCTTCCTTTGCAGAGACCCTCAGGGAAGTGTGGGCTATCAGGGCAGTAGCCTTTTTCTTCCATTTAGGAGCATGTGGTACCTTTTTAGACTTAGGTTTGACACCTGAGTTCTGATTAGGGTATCCATGCAATCTGAAGCAGAAAGGCTTTATGTGGCCATATCTCCCACAATGATGACATCTCCATCTTTGGTACCTTTTCTTCATATGTCTCTGTTCCTGATGTGGAGAGATGTGTTGAGACATCTGTTTTGACATTTGCTTATCAGGCCTAATCTTCTTATCTGTACCAAATTTCTTTGCTTCCACAAATCCTAGTCCAAATTTGTTTCCCACAATTTATCCAACCTGAAGGATCTCTTCCAATTTGTCTATTCCATTAGTCAGCATCTTGACAGATTTGGTCATTTGATTCAGTTGTGAGTTTAGCAATTGAACTTCTCCTTCTAGATGACTTATAGTTTCAAGGTTTGCCCTTTTTCCAGCCTCCAACTTTATGATGAGTTTTGATTGTTTCTCATTCTGCACACAGACTTCAGCACTTCTGATACACAATTTCTTGTAAGTATCAGCCAGTTCTTCAAATGTCACTTCTTCATCACTAGTGTCACTTTCAGAAGTACAAACACCAGTTAGAGCAGTAACTAGTTTGGCAGATTCTTCTTCAGAATTACTTTCTGAATCACAGTCAGACCAAGTAACAGTCATTCCTTTCTTTTGTTTCTTAAGAAAAGTAGGACATTCAGCTCGAATATGCCCATATCCTTCACAGCCATGGCATTGAATTCCTCTGCCTTGATTTCCTTTCTCTTCTGACCTTGGTCTTCTGCTGGAACTGTCAATGTCAGAGGGAATGTTATGAACATTAGACCTTGAATTTGGATCTATTATTTTGATGAGTTTGTTGAACTGTCTTCCAAGCATGGCTATAGCTTCTGAAATATTTTCTTCTTCATCCTCCTTATTTTCAACATCAGTGTTGGATACAAGTGCTATGCTCTTGTTCTTCTTGTCACCATTATCAGTGATCCCCATCTCAAAAGTCTGAAGAGACCCAATTAGTTTATCCACTTTCAACTTGCTGATGTCCTGGGCTTCCTCTATGGCAGTTACCTTCATAGCAAATCGTTTAGGCAAGGATCTGAGAATCTTTCTCACCAATTTTTCTTCTGACATCTTTTCTTCCAGTGCTCCTGAGGTGTTGGCAATCTCCAAGATGTTCATGTGAAACTCATGAATGGTTTCATCTTCCATCATTTTTAGATTCTCAAACTTGGTAGTCAACATCTGAAGCCTTGACATTTTCACTTTGGAAGTGCCCTCATGAGTAGTTTTGAGAGTGTCCCAAACTTCCTTGGCCAATTCATATTAATGTACTAGTCTGAAAATGTTTCTATCAATTCCATTGAACAAGGCATTTAAAGCTTTGGAATTTCCCAGGGCTAACTCATCTTCTTCTTTACTCCAATCTTCCTCAGGCTTCAGACTGATTGTCCCATCTTTCTCAGTTATGGTGGGATGGATCCATCCTTTGTCAGCAGCTCTCCAAGCCTTTTTGTCCAGAGATTTTAAGAAGGCAATCATACGAGGTTTCCAGTAGTCATAATTTGTTCCATCCAGAATGGGTGGTCTATTTCCAAAAACTCCTTCTTTGTCCATAGTGCCAGAAAGTGATATCCCTAGATCTCACCCAGTAATACAGGCAGGGTGCCTGCTCTGATACCAATTGAAATTCTGGATGCAGATACTCAATGTCACGTTCAATGTTATGACACCGTATCTGACTTTCTATAAGACAGTAAATACAAAAACAGTAAAAAAAACACAGTCAATTGTTTACCCAGTTCAGTGTGCAACAACACCTACTCTGGGGGCTACTGTTGTACCCCAAAATTTGCCCTCGCGCTTTTCCACGAGAAATCTCAACTTCAAACATTTCCTGACTTCCCAAACTGGCTCAAGAATCGTACAAACGGATTTTTCTTGACAGTCAAGCAAACTTAGGGTTTTCACTGTTCTTCAGAGCTCTGAATTGTTTCATACAGTGGGCTTAGGGTTTGATTGATTTTTGGTTCAATCTTGATCAAGCGAGCGTGATTTGGCATTTAATCAGGAATTAGGGTTTTATGGGCATGTTCTCAGAAGAATTTGAATTCCACAACACTTTGCGGTTTATTTCAAGATTCGGATTAAAAGTCGCGTTATCTTGGTTTAATCAGCAAAAGAGACAGTGGTTTGAATTCAGTACATTTTGATTGGGCCAGTCAGATGCAAGATGCAGTTTTGGAATTCACAATGTTCATGTGTTTGATCAGTCTATCTGGGTTAATTGCTGCTTTGCTTTGGATTTTGGATTAGACAGACTTAATTGGTCAATGTTGTTTTATTTAAGTTATTTATTATTCTGAAATTAAATGATTGAATTTATTTTTCAATTGTTAATTCTAAGAATTTTAAATAAATAAATAAACAATAAAGAAATTAGAATTAATCGGATAATTTGAATTTTTATTGATATTTAAATTATTTACAAATTGTTGTTTATTACAAACAATAATTTACATTTAATTTAAATATTACAATAGAATGAAAAAATATCCTATTTTCTAAATACTCTTCATTCTTCACTCCGCTCCGGCATTCCATCTTTCATCTGCAAAAAGAAATAAGAAAGTCAGAAAGAATTAAAATTAGCAGAGACGGATAAAAATGCTCATCATTAGGGGCCACTGACTGGGATCAGTTGCCCTCTCTGCAAATCACGGGATTTCTCCCGGTTCACAGAGAGGGAAGATTATTTTATCTCATGAAATGCAAATGTCAAAAATGCATAGTTTCTAAAAATTTGCAAGCTGCATAGATTCAAAATCCAAACTAAACTGAAAAGGTTCAATCCAAACTTTCAATCCAAAACAAAGTTTACTCAAAGAAAGATTTCAAAAGTACATTTGCTGTCACAAGCCTACAAGCTGTCATGGAAAGATTTTTGGAAAAGATATCAAAAGGCAAAGTCAGATCAAAATTGTCAAAAGGATAAAGATGCAAAATGTAAGATGCAAACAATCTTCAACTCATCACTTCCTAGTCATAGCCCCTTCAGAACAGTACAGATAAAAAACATATAAAAATCTTAAACTGTACTTTGGAGAGAGAGAGTAAAGAGAGATAAAGCAGTTCAGTTTAGGCATAGCAGTTCAAGCTCAGTTCAGACAAGACAATGCAGTAGCAGAAAAAAAGATATGCAAAGACAGTCCACAAACTCAGTTCAGAGGTATCAGCAGGCAAGTCACAGAAAAAAGATGTACAAGCCTACAAGCTCAGTTCAGACAAGACCATGCAGTAGCAAGATAGTAAAAGAAACAAATTTACATCTCAGAACCAAGCTAAAAAACACGACTGTCATAACTAAACCACAACTCTGCATATAGAAAAGACTCAACTCAGAGGATATCAGTTCAAAAAAAAGGAGCAGCATAGCAGGGCATAAGATAGAAAAAGAGATAATAAAAGAACTCAGTTCAGGGGAGAAAAGGGGGATACTAAACCAGTTCAATATAACACCTCAAACCATGATCTAACCAATAACCTCACCATACCAAAAACTATCAAAACCTGAACTTGGCCAAAAACCCCCCCAGAACCTGATAACCAATTCTGCATAGTGAAAAAAAAAGATAGCAGTTCATAAGATACAAAACTGATATCAAAAACTCAAGCCTCAACTTTCAAACCATACTTACCAAAACTGATATCAAGAACCCAAACCATCATCCAAAACTCCCTGTCAAAAACCTGGTAAACCAGTCTAAAGCCAAGCATCATTCACGAAACATAACCCAAGCCTCAGAAGCTAACTTCATCATAGGCATCTCAGAAGGCAACATAGGCCCTCAGAACCCTAGGTTCATCCTTGGGCAAGCAAGCACACATAAGCAATCACAATACATCAAGCAAGAGTTTAAACCAACGAATCAAGGCATCACAGTGGAAGAAGAAGAAGAAAGAAGCAATTCAAAGTGAACTCAGAAGCTTCATCAAAAGGGAGCAATGTTCTAAATCATAAGCATAAAGAAGAAGAGGTAAAGACGCGAGGGTTTAGGATTTCTCAGTGAATATCATCATCAAAAACCTAAGCAAGAAGGTAAAGGAACGAAAATACCCAAAGCAAAGCAAGCTCAAAGTTCCTCACGCCGCTCCGACCTCCTCAACGCATCCCTTTTCTCTCCTCCATCTCCAGGAATCAGGTAACGAATTTGCTATATCTTTCCCTTCACCTCATAAAAAAACGAAACAAATGAAGAGCTCAGAACAAATTCCACGCGTATCAGTCATAGAAGGAAAAAGGGAATACTGAAACAAACCTGGAGCAACGTATCCATTGCCTTGGAGGGAAGAGAGTATGGGTTGCGTTGGTGGCCGGAGATGAGCACTCAGGGAAGCTTGAACGAAGAAGACGAATTTCAAGTGAACGGCGCCGTCGTCACCTCACAAACCCTCGTCTCCACTCTGAACCAATGCCAAACCCTAAATTTCGTTTTTGGATCAGCTTGGGCTTAACCCGTTCCTAATTCCTCCGGGCCCAACGCAAATCATTTCATTTTCTTACAAAAACATTTTCATAAAAAAAAAACTAACTTTGTTTTAAACAATACTTATTCTTCTTTTATATATAAAACACTAATCTTTTTTTATTTTACAAAACAATGTTTATTCTTTCTTTATCTTAATTAAAAATACTTTTTATCACAAAATTAAGACAATTTTTAGATAGATATTTTATACATTTATAGTTTTTGTACATAACAATAATCAAAATACTTTTATACACAATTAACTAAAAAACATTTTTTGAAATATATTTGTACATATCATATAAGTTAAACTTGAAAATATTTTCTTAATACACATTTGCATATAAAATAACCAAATACTTTTTGTACATAATTAAAGATACGTTCTAATTAAAACTTTTCCTTTTGTACATATTATACACTTTTATACATAATTAAAATTAAAACTTTTTTTAATTAATTAACATTCTTTTTTTTATACATAACAATTCAATACATCTTTTAATATTGAAATTCATAAACATATAAATCAAAATGCAGATTAAAACGTATATCTAGGTCAAAACCCTAATGCGATTCAACTTCACAATTCGCACCTGTACATACTTACACTTACACTTACACAAATACATTCACATTACCCTATACACATGTTTATCTTACATTTATATTTGATATTCATTTTGATTGCGACATTCGATTTGGTTGTAAATTATTGGGTACTATAAGTCTCATCCCCTTGTACATTTATACCCCCACTCCCAGACATTATTTTGTAATAGCGTAGATTTACATTCCGCAATTTACAGTTTTCTAAATATACCATGTTTAGACCTAGGGTTTGTATGTACATAAAATCAAAACGCTAGACAACCTAATACAAGACAAATGCATGTAATCAATACACAATCACACTTGCACCCCCTAGGGTAATCCCACATGTTGCCTTCCAAAATGGGCCATGCTTGCACGTCGAATGTCTTTGGCAAAACAATCAAATGATCATAAGTCCCTCAAAGTGTTGCCTAAACGGAATGATCATAGTCCCTTCAAAATAAATTGCCAAAGACACTTGGCATCATTGCATTCATGGTCTATACGATGACCCGCGCCCGTCCCGAATAAACTTCCTAAACGCAAGATTGCCCATCAATTTCAATGGTGGAACAAAATTGTTAAAAGGGGTTAAAACATGACAAAAACCTTTGAGTACAATAGGGTAGACAAAAAACTCTTAGTTACTTGAGATCAAACTTGCAAAAACACTTGCCTTCTTTTCAAAAACCACAATCCACAACACTTTCAAACAAATTTGAAAACATCTTTTCGAAAAGATTCACACTTTTGTAAAACACTCAAACACGAGTCAAATACATTAGTTGCCTAAAACAAGGCATCTTTTTCTAAAAACATTTTCAAAAAGCACCCACACACACACCATTTTCAAAGCAATTGAAAAACAAGGCAAGTGATCTAAAAAACCAAGTAACTAAGAGCCCATGGATAACCATGGATGAAAAGGGTGCTAATACCTTCCCTTTTCATAATCTACCCCCCGAACCCACGAAATATCTCAAAAGGTTTTTGCTGTGCTTTTTAACCTTTCCTTTAGGATAAAATAAAAAGTCGGTGGCGACTCTTGCTAACCGCACAAGTGCGAATACGAACGCAAACCTCAAGTCAGTTCTCCCACCGTATCACAGAACTGGCGACTCTGCTGGGGAACAAGTTTAAAGTGGGGTTACCTTAGGGTTTAGATCACTTTTGCTTTCAATTGATTGCTTTGTTTGCTTTACATTTATGGGCTTTGTATCGGAGTTCTATAGATCCTAACCCGGATCTGGGGAAACCCTTTTAGGTAGCAACAAGGCTGTGAGGGAACTGTGCGGGGTATACCGACATGGTTGAAGCAGTCTGCTACGTTGATATGGCACTTTGGTGTGTACCGGTAACCCTTGAGTTCAGTCAAGGAGAGTACGGGGCCGCCGCGTGGTGTCGCGAAGCATCAACTGACTTTAGAACCTTAATTGACCATCTTGGCCTTTTTAGGGTAGTGAGATAACTGACTTTGGTGCAGTCCGAGGTTGGTTGATACTCGATACTACACTCAATTGAGGGTTGCTTTCCTGGAATATTTCGGTCGCCAGTTCAGTGGCTAAATCGAAACGATGAACAATGAAAGCAATCCAGTGATATTGGGACCTCTAGAACCCGGTTACTTTTGATAGGACAGGTTTTTAACCAACAAACTGAAAGAGGGTAGTACCTGAATCTCATGCAAGCCTAAACCTAAGGCCTTGTGTGCTTTGTGTGAATATTGTCTGCCTGTATATACACTTGCTTGTTTGTGCATACATGTACATAACATCATGACATCATACCATAGCATTTTAGCATTTTCAATAACCATTTCAAGGATCTCGAGGGTTCTGTTGATGCAGGATTACGTTGAGCCAGACGTCTATCAAGGGGCAAGAGGTTTCTCCTCTAACCAATCCAGTCAAAGTTCAAGTGCAACAACTTGAATCAGTGGCTATGACCCACTCGACATGGTGAGCTTGATTCTCGCGGAAAGACATCCACCAACACAAAGCTCTCCAAACAAAGATTGAGAACAACAACTTGAATCAGTGGCTATGACCCACTCGACATGGTGAGCTTGGTTCTAGTGGAAAGACGTCCACCGGTACAGAGATCTCCAATCCAAGAGCAGAGTTCAACCTCTAACATTTTTCTTGTGTTTACCCCAAGAGATCCTTGAAAGCATGCATCCACATGTCATGCATTTCATTTTTGACAAATCTTTCCTTTTCAGGTTTCCTTACTCTCCTGCTGTTTATTTCAGCAAGAGATGGCTCTAGAACGGTCTGTCAAAGACATCCAAGACCAGACTGCTCAATTGCAAGAGATGTTCCTGAACCTGTCACTGGGGCAAGAAGAGATGAAAGCTCTCCTCACCAACGGCTTGGGGAATTCCAACAATGCCAGGAATGATCAGATTGCGGAGCTGCAGTTTGATCTGACAACACTGAGGACCCAAATGATGGGATATTTGGTGGGCCAGATGGCTCTCATCCAAGACCTATCTCAAAGACAAGAGGAACTCGGAGTTCTGGTCCGCCAACTGCTTCAAAACAACCAACTGGGGCAAACATCTGAGGTCGAAGAGCAAGTCACCGCTCAGCCTCCACCCACTCAAGAGGACAAGGGGAAAGCTCCTCTGCTAGCTTCAGGGTCACAAACCCATCAACAACCTCGCCGGCGTCAGCGGGGCAATCGGCGTAGACAAGAAACGTCGGGAAGACAGTTCACAGAGACTGACATACCGTCATCTCTAATTCTGGAGCGCTTGTTGGAGGTTAATCTGACTGCTTTGAGGGATCCTATCCGGAATCCTAATACCTCCGCTCCTGACTATCATCCCAATGCATTTTGTGTTTACCATTCCTATAGCCCAGGACATGACACCGATAGCTGTTGGGCCTTGAAGAACAAGATTCAAGATCTGATTGACATTGGGGTGCTGAGGTTCATGCCAGACGGCGAGATGAAGATCTTCCGTTGAAGGGTTCTCCGCTTGAAGTGACGAGGCTCGAATTGAAAGACTTTTGCTTCTTTTTGAATTTTCAAAGTTGTAATTTCTTTTGCTGTCAAACAATTATTTGTTGATGTTAAACTCTGTTTTCATTAATGCATCGCATATGTTTGTCTTGAATTCATCCATTCGTTTCACTACTCTTATGCTTTTCTTTATGATATTTGACTCTTGATAAAAAGCTGCAAGCCCTTAGAGGGAGGATGACGAAACAGTACCGTGATCTTATACAGTATGCTTTTGAACAGACCTTGCTGATGATGTACAGGCATTTCTTTCAATTCCCAAACACTGGAGTTATAAGGAAGTTAATCCCTAGTCAACCCCTTCGAGCCAAAGAAGTAGGAGTTTCCTGTTCTAAACAATCAAAACCTTTGATATAAACCTGGGGCAGGGTAGTCTCTCAGTTAATTCAAAAAAGAACGCGCATTGAAGTCGCAAACTCTCAGTTCGTAATACAACGAACGACGTCGAAAAAGAAAGCATTCCTTCGGAATCAAAAGACAAGGGTGGTTCCCTATCACATAGACAGTCAATCTCTCAAAAGACAAAAGCCCACCAAGCCAAAACCTATGAAGGAGGCTTAAGAAAGCTGGGGCATCCCGCTGACAGTAATCCCGAAAACGGTAACAGTCAGGCAAAAGTCAGGGATAACAAACCAAAATCAAAATAGTGAGGTCATTACAAAACCCTCAACAACACGAAAAGTGTTGAAAAAGAAAAAGGAGAAGATGACTGTCTCCCAAATTCAAACTGGTGAACCATCGCCCAAAAGACGTTCCAAACTCCGAACAGAGTGCGACGCACAATTAACTGAGCTTAGGTTGAAGAACATCACGAAGAGCGGGTGGGTACAAATATACTTTGAGCCTTTATCCTTTGTTTCTTAAACCGTGAACCAGGCCACATTACAACCCTTCAAAAGTCCTAATTGAAGCATGGGTTAGTTCGAAAGCATACTGTTACAAAAGGTATCCTGACTCCTGTAGGGCTTTGCTCTAAATCTTGTGTTAACTGGTCTTGTGAAAAGTTTTCTGCTAACAACGCATTTTTCAAAATTTCAAAGACAAACATAAACTTTGCATTATTCGAATATCACTGTCTACATTTGACCCTTTTGTTTGACAGCGAAGAACTTCATACAGCGAATGTTCGGAGGAACGAAAACTCTCTCAGTAAGTCTAAATCACTTCAAGAGGACAACACTTCCGTCAAATCTCCTATCAACAAGGGGCATGACATGTCGCAATTCAGTTAACCTGGGGCAGTCCAGTCAAGGTCCAACAGATCTTTCAAAAATTCAATAACCTGGGGCAGTCCAGTCAAGATTTCAAGAAATCTCTCAATATGCAGAGTAATCTGATTCAAGACTCCTTCGCAACCACTTGGGGCATTCGAATGTCAAAAGTGTTCAACAAATCAACTACAACATTTCCAGATTCGATTCCTGTATCCAGCCAGGGCATATCTGTTGACTCCATTTCCAGACTCGACTCCTGTATCTGGCCAGGGCACGTCTGAAGAGTTCGAAGATTCGATTCCTGTATCCTGCCAGGGCATATCTATCAACTATCACCTTTCCAGATTCGACTCCTGTATCCAGCCAGGGCATGTCTGAAGAATTCCAGATCAACACCTGCAATAACCCAGGAAACATCTGTGAACGACCGATTGTAGACCAACACCTGTAATAAACCAGGATTTTATCTACATCACCACTTGGGGCATTCGAATGTCAAAAGTGTTCAAACCCGATGCAGTTTTACACAAGCTCATCATCAGGAAACCCTACACCGGTTCCCCTTCAAGACTTCTGAAACAGTTTACGGATTCTTCCCTACAACGGACGCCAATCTACCGACTTGTTCAGATTCTTCTCAAGACTTCTGAAAACAGCTCATGGATTCTTCCCAAGTAACGGATGTTAATCTATCAGCTTGTTCAGATGCACCTTTGAATTCAGAAGCCTCCCAACAACGGATGTTGCTCTTTACTGATTCAACTCCAAGATTTCTGAAAATAGTTCACGGGTTCTCCAAGTAAACGGATATTAACCTATCACTTGTTCAGATTTTTCTCAAGCTAACAACCACGGAAGATCGCATTCCCCAGAATTCTCCCTATCCCCAGCGGAGTTCATCAAATTCGCCAGCAGTAACTTATCTTTGCAAATCCCCAGCCAGGGAATCCTCAGGAATTCAATTCCCCTCAGAGTTTAAGCTCCAGTATCCCCAGAAGATCAAGAGCTTCAAGTGGACAATCCCCAACGAAGTCAGACTTTTAAACTTTCTCCCCACAGAGTTTTTTAGAAGGACAAATCTTGAGTTCCCCAGTGAAGTCTCCAGAGTTACTTCCCATCAAGCTGACGATTCTCAAATCTGACCTCCCCAGCATGAGTCTACTAGTTTGGGACTCCCCAGTAGAGGTCATCAGGAATTCTCTTCCCCAGCGACAGCCAAGGATTTATTTTTCCCGGCAGCAGTCAAGATGCTTTTATCTTCAGCCATCTCGGAATCATATATCCTTGGCTAGATTAGCTCATCGGCTTACATGCGCATTCATATCATAAACATTAATGTCACATGCATTGCATCATGCATCATAACATTGCATGCAGCTAACCCTTTG
Organism: Vicia faba; assembly: GCA_948472305.1. Taxonomy (NCBI): domain Eukaryota; kingdom Viridiplantae; phylum Streptophyta; class Magnoliopsida; order Fabales; family Fabaceae; genus Vicia; species Vicia faba. The sequence continues at coordinate 525,930,400 of OX451735.1, read as the reverse complement.
CCTTTTCAGGAAAGATCAGTCGACCGACACAAATCATCTCCCGAGATTCATCCAAAAATAGTTCAGATGTGACCCGGACACGGCAACATTTTGATACTTATTCCAGATTCATTCAGACGCATCAGCAGAAACCTTACACCGTTTCCTCTTCAAATTCTCAACTTCTGAAACAAGTTTACGGATTCTTCCCTACAACGGACATCAATCTACCGATTTGTTCAGACTCTTCTCAATTTTTGAAAACAGTTTACGGATTCTTCCCTACAACGGATGTCAATCTACCGACTGATTCAGACTCTTCTCAATTTTTGAAAATAGTTTACGGACGTGTCCCAACAACGGATGCTGCTCTATTGCTTATTCAATCTCAAATAGTTTACAGATTCTCCAGACACGGACATCAATCTGTTGCTTGTTCAGACCCCAATTCAGAGATATTTCAAAACAGGGATGCCCTTCTGATACTTGTCCACTCACCATTGACGCACAGTTCAACATCACCATATGGCATCTATAAGCCCATCCTCCTACCAGCAGTCGCCGAATGGCATCTGCAAGCCCATTCTCAGATGGCATCTCTAAGCCCATCCCCCGACAAATTCTTTCGCACCAGGTGGCATCTTTAAGCCCATCACCAAATGGCATCTTTAAGCCCATTCACCTCCGCCGTCACATCGACGAGCGCAAATTTTCTGGGCACACTAGTGTCCAATCTCCTTTTACCTTCAAGTCGCGAAAGGCAAACTTGCCAATCTAACTCTTCAGGTCAAAGAAGATTGAACAGGGGCAACTGTTGTACCCCAAAATTTGCCCTCGCGCTTTTCCACGAGAAATCTCAACTTCAAACATTTCCTGACTTCCCAAACTGGCTCAAGAATCGTACAAACGGATTTTTCTTGACAGTCAAGCAAACTTAGGGTTTTCACTGTTCTTCAGAGCTCTGAATTGTTTCATACAGTGGGCTTAGGGTTTGATTGATTTTCGGTTCAATCTTGATCAAGCGAGCGTGATTTGGCATTTAATCAGGAATTAGGGTTTTATGGGCATGTTCTCAGAAGAATTTGAATTCCACAACACTTTGCGGTTTATTTCAAGATTCGGATTAAAAGTCGCGTTATCTTGGTTTAATCAGCAAAAGAGACAGTGGTTTGAATTCAGTACATTTTGATTGGGCCAGTCAGATGCAAGATGCAGTTTTGGAATTCACAATGTTCATGTGTTTGATCAGTCTATCTGGGTTAATTGCTGCTTTGCTTTGGATTTTGGATTAGACAGACTTAATTGGTCAATGTTGTTTTATTTAAGTTATTTATTATTCTGAAATTAAATGATTGAATTTATTTTTCAATTGTTAATTCTAAGAATTTTAAATAAATAAATAAACAATAAAGAAATTAGAATTAATCGGATAATTTGAATTTTTATTGATATTTAAATTATTTACAAATTGTTGTTTATTACAAACAATAATTTACATTTAATTTAAATATTACAATAGAATGAAAAAATATCCTATTTTCTAAATACTCTTCATTCTTCACTCCGCTCCGGCATTCCATCTTTCATCTGCAAAAAGAAATAAGAAAGTCAGAAAGAATTAAAATTAGCAGAGACGGATAAAAATGCTCATCATTAGGGGCCACTGACTGGGATCAGTTGCCCTCTCTGCAAATCACGGGATTTCTCCCGGTTCACAGAGAGGGAAGATTATTTTATCTCATGAAATGCAAATGTCAAAAATGCATAGTTTCTAAAAATTTGCAAGCTGCATAGATTCAAAATCCAAACTAAACTGAAAAGGTTCAATCCAAACTTTCAATCCAAAACAAAGTTTACTCAAAGAAAGATTTCAAAAGTACATTTGCTGTCACAAGCCTACAAGCTGTCATGGAAAGATTTTTGGAAAAGATATCAAAAGGCAAAGTCAGATCAAAATTGTCAAAAGGATAAAGATGCAAAATGTAAGATGCAAACAATCTTCAACTCATCACTTCCTAGTCATAGCCCCTTCAGAACAGTACAGATAAAAAACATATAAAAATCTTAAACTGTACTTTGGAGAGAGAGAGTAAAGAGAGATAAAGCAGTTCAGTTTAGGCATAGCAGTTCAAGCTCAGTTCAGACAAGACAATGCAGTAGCAGAAAAAAAGATATGCAAAGACAGTCCACAAACTCAGTTCAGAGGTATCAGCAGGCAAGTCACAGAAAAAAGATGTACAAGCCTACAAGCTCAGTTCAGACAAGACCATGCAGTAGCAAGATAGTAAAAGAAACAAATTTACATCTCAGAACCAAGCTAAAAAACACGACTGTCATAACTAAACCACAACTCTGCATATAGAAAAGACTCAACTCAGAGGATATCAGTTCAAAAAAAAGGAGCAGCATAGCAGGGCATAAGATAGAAAAAGAGATAATAAAAGAACTCAGTTCAGGGGAGAAAAGGGGGATACTAAACCAGTTCAATATAACACCTCAAACCATGATCTAACCAATAACCTCACCATACCAAAAACTATCAAAACCTGAACTTGGCCAAAAACCCCCCCAGAACCTGATAACCAATTCTGCATAGTGAAAAAAAAAGATAGCAGTTCATAAGATACAAAACTGATATCAAAAACTCAAGCCTCAACTTTCAAACCATACTTACCAAAACTGATATCAAGAACCCAAACCATCATCCAAAACTCCCTGTCAAAAACCTGGTAAACCAGTCTAAAGCCAAGCATCATTCACGAAACATAACCCAAGCCTCAGAAGCTAACTTCATCATAGGCATCTCAGAAGGCAACATAGGCCCTCAGAACCCTAGGTTCATCCTTGGGCAAGCAAGCACACATAAGCAATCACAATACATCAAGCAAGAGTTTAAATCAACGAATCAAGGCATCACAGTGGAAGAAGAAGAAGAAAGAAGCAATTCAAAGTGAACTCAGAAGCTTCATCAAAAGGGAGCAATGTTCTAAATCATAAGCATAAAGAAGAAGAGGTAAAGACGCGAGGGTTTAGGATTTCTCAGTGAATATCATCATCAAAAACCTAAGCAAGAAGGTAAAGGAACGAAAATACCCAAAGCAAAGCAAGCTCAAAGTTCCTCACGCCGCTCCGACCTCCTCAACGCATCCCTTTTCTCTCCTCCATCTCCAGGAATCAGGTAACGAATTTGCTATATCTTTCCCTTCACCTCATAAAAAAACGAAACAAATGAAGAGCTCAGAACAAATTCCACGCGTATCAGTCATAGAAGGAAAAAGGGAATACTGAAACAAACCTGGAGCAACGTATCCATTGCCTTGGAGGGAAGAGAGTATGGGTTGCGTTGGTGGCCGGAGATGAGCACTCAGGGAAGCTTGAACGAAGAAGACGAATTTCAAGTGAACGGCGCCGTCGTCACCTCACAAACCCTCGTCTCCACTCTGAACCAATGCCAAACCCTAAATTTCGTTTTTGGATCAGCTTGGGCTTAACCCGTTCCTAATTCCTCCGGGCCCAACGCAAATCATTTCATTTTCTTACAAAAACATTTTCATAAAAAAAAAACTAACTTTGTTTTAAACAATACTTATTCTTCTTTTATATATAAAACACTAATCTTTTTTTATTTTACAAAACAATGTTTATTCTTTCTTTATCTTAATTAAAAATACTTTTTATCACAAAATTAAGACAATTTTTAGATAGATATTTTATACATTTATAGTTTTTGTACATAACAATAATCAAAATACTTTTATACACAATTAACTAAAAAACATTTTTTGAAATATATTTGTACATATCATATAAGTTAAACTTGAAAATATTTTCTTAATACACATTTGCATATAAAATAACCAAATACTTTTTGTACATAATTAAAGATACGTTCTAATTAAAACTTTTCCTTTTGTACATATTATACACTTTTATACATAATTAAAATTAAAACTTTTTTTAATTAATTAACATTCTTTTTTTTATACATAACAATTCAATACATCTTTTAATATTGAAATTCATAAACATATAAATCAAAATGCAGATTAAAACGTATATCTAGGTCAAAACCCTAATGCGATTCAACTTCACAATTCGCACCTGTACATACTTACACTTACACTTACACAAATACATTCACATTACCCTATACACATGTTTATCTTACATTTATATTTGATATTCATTTTGATTGCGACATTCGATTTGGTTGTAAATTATTGGGTACTATAAGTCTCATCCCCTTGTACATTTATACCCCCACTCCCAGACATTATTTTGTAATAGCGTAGATTTACATTCCGCAATTTACAGTTTTCTAAATATACCATGTTTAGACCTAGGGTTTGTATGTACATAAAATCAAAACGCTAGACAACCTAATACAAGACAAATGCATGTAATCAATACACAATCACACTTGCACCCCCTAGGGTAATCCCACATGTTGCCTTCCAAAATGGGCCATGCTTGCACGTCGAATGTCTTTGGCAAAACAATCAAATGATCATAAGTCCCTCAAAGTGTTGCCTAAACGGAATGATCATAGTCCCTTCAAAATAAATTGCCAAAGACACTTGGCATCATTGCATTCATGGTCTATACGATGACCCGCGCCCGTCCCGAATAAACTTCCTAAACGCAAGATTGCCCATCAATTTCAATGGTGGAACAAAATTGTTAAAAGGGGTTAAAACATGACAAAAACCTTTGAGTACAATAGGGTAGACAAAAAACTCTTAGTTACTTGAGATCAAACTTGCAAAAACACTTGCCTTCTTTTCAAAAACCACAATCCACAACACTTTCAAACAAATTTGAAAACATCTTTTCGAAAAGATTCACACTTTTGTAAAACACTCAAACACGAGTCAAATACATTAGTTGCCTAAAACAAGGCATCTTTTTCTAAAAACATTTTCAAAAAGCACCCACACACACACCATTTTCAAAGCAATTGAAAAACAAGGCAAGTGATCTAAAAAACCAAGTAACTAAGAGCCCATGGATAACCATGGATGAAAAGGGTGCTAATACCTTCCCTTTTCATAATCTACCCCCCGAACCCACGAAATATCTCAAAAGGTTTTTGCTGTGCTTTTTAACCTTTCCTTTAGGATAAAATAAAAAGTCGGTGGCGACTCTTGCTAACCGCACAAGTGCGAATACGAACGCAAACCTCAAGTCAGTTCTCCCACCGTATCACAGCTACCAAGCCAGGGAGGAAATCCACTATAAGAGATATTAATTCAAGAATAAACCAACTAGTTTATCTCCTTCACTTAAGACCTACCCAATGCAACTTCAATCTAAGTACAACTTAAACCTGAGTTCCTACTCACTCCCCCTCAATCACAGCAGTGATACATAAAACAATTTGACTAATGAATTGATGAAGACACTCTTCAAAACATACACTTGATTATGCTTCACAGCTTTTTAATCAAGCAACACAAACACTCTTGCTTCACAGCTTTGAGTGATATACAAACCTAACTTGACTTTGCTTCAAAGCTTTAGTCAAGAGACATACAAACACTCTTGCTTCAAAGCTTTGAGTGATACACAACCCTTACAATTAAAACCTATTCCAAGTCACTTACCACAATGATAATTGCTTGGATTACAATAGTTAAAACTATACAGCTTCTAAATAATCTTCAGTCAAAAAGGGATGCTTCCAAAACAGCAGCTCTGTTGAATATATAGCAGTTGCATCTTTAGTTAGGGTTTCCACAAAAAGCTAGGGTTAATTCCGTTTGACCTTAAGACTAGGTCACAGGACTTTATCAACCAGGTTAGGGTTGATCTAGGTTAACCCCAAGTCCACGAGATTTTCTATTCTGGAAAGACTGAGTCATAATCCTGAAAAAACTCAGAATTACCCAAACTGCATAACTGTTAGTTCAGAACAGGATGTCTTAACATTTGTTATGACATCTGAAAACCTGTCTACTGATTTAGGTAAATGTGATCTTTTTGCAAAATGCTCAGATACACACTTATAAACAGCAGCACCTGTATGACAATATTTTTCTGCAAAGGTACCTAATGAATCAGTACATACTAAACTAGAATGTTATGACATCAGTCATGACATTCACACACACACACACATACACACACACACACACACACACACACACACACACACACACACACACACACACACACACACACACACACACACACACACACCTGGTTTTACCAAAAATGCAAGCCAATAGCTAAACAACTACAGCCTTTAGTTTTTCTTAACTTCAACGACAATTTGATCTTCTATCTTCACCCCTTTATTTGCAAGTTTCAACAATCACTCCCTCTGGTTTACTCACACTTTGATCATATAATTCCAGGTGTTCATTTGTAGCAATGGCTTCAATGATCTTCTTAATACCAGAGGTTGTTGTAAAGTTGGATGGGCCACCAATAACTATATCGATAAGCTGCTTTATCTTCATTCTGAGGCCATTCACAAACATCTGCATTTGCTCTGTTTGATACATGTTGTGAGTGGGACAGACTACTAATAACCTCTTGAACCTCTTATACGCATCACCTAGTGACTCTCCTTCCTTTTGCTTAAAATTCACAATATCATATCTATTGCGAATATAAATAGAAGCAGGAAAGTACTCATCAAGAAAAGTCTTCTCCATTTGTTCCCAAGGAGTAATACTCCCAGCAGGTAATGAATAAAACCATTTTTCAGCATCTTTAGAGAGCGTGAATGGAAACATTCTTAACTTCTTTGCTTCTTCTAAATGCCCCCTCAATCTTTAAAGTAATGCTCATAGTCAGAAACCTTTTCAAGTGCTTATTTGCATCTTCATTGATCTTTCTAGTGAAAGATCTATTCTCAAGCCGACGAATTGTTGAAGGGTGCAGCTAAAAGTTTGCAACATTCATTGGTTGATTCACAATAATCAACAGACCTGTTGGAGAATTTGCTTCTCCATAGTCCCCAAGAAGTCTCTCTGGTGGTGGTGGATTCTCAGCCATTGGTTGTTCTTCTTCAGACTCTGAACCTAAGTCTGTATGAACTGACCGCTCTTCATTGGAGGCCAGTCTGGCTAGCCGAGCTTATCTTTGCCTTGCGTGAAAGGTTCTTTTTATCTTTGCGCCAAAAGGAAATTCAGCTGGGCTTTCCTCGCATGGAAAGGTTAGAAAAATCAATAATAACAAAAATATAAATATAACAGAAAATAAATTTTAGTTACAAAGCAACAAAATTCTAATTGAATTTAAATTACACTCAATAATCAGGCAGTCCCCGGCAACAACGCCAAAAACTTGATTGTAAAAATATCAAATGTACTATTTTTGCCTCTTGTAATAATAGGGAGATTCCCTGAATATCAATCTCAAGGATTGCGTGCAATTATCAAGTTAAATTCGTAGTTCAATTTAACAAAACTCGATATGGGTTTTGGTTTTGAAATTGTCACTTAACAAGTAGCAGAAATATAAAATGGCTTTTTCAGATATGAGGAGCATGCTAGGGTGTGATCGGTGGATTTAGAACTGACTGTTTAACGCTGGTTCGCGAAATGTCGCGGTAAGCAAGAGTCGCCATCGTCTTTTATTTTCTCCAACATGGAAAGGACAAAAACACAGCAAAATTCCTTATGAGATTGTTTCTCGGTTCGGGAGGTAGATTTATAGAAAGGGAAGGTGTTAGCACCCTTTCTATCCGTGGTTATCCACGGGCTCTTAGATACTTGCTCTTATGTTTTCAAAATGTTTGCTTTAAAATGTGAGTGGGTTTGAAAAAAGTTTCTTTGAAAGATTTCTGAATAACTCTTGTATCAGTCCTCAAGAGTGTTTGAAAAATTTGTTTTGAAAGCTTTTGAAAGTGTAAGGTGTGAAAAGTATGTTGTTTGTTTTTGAAAAGAGCAAGTATCCATGAGTCATCTACCTACCCTAAGGAATTTAGCTGTGTAAGTATCCTTTAGGTAGTGCCATCCCACTATTGAGAGGTAGGTAGCACCACTGTTGGAGGTGTTCGGGTCAATTCGATTGTAGGGACAGTGTGGTCACCGAAGCAACAGTAGGACACCTTAGAAGCTACCCTTATGTCCTTGATCCTTTTTTAATCCGAGGCAACCGTTTCGGGGCAACTGTTCCGAGGCAACTGTTTCGAGGCAACTGTTTCGAGGCAACTGTTTCGAGGCAACTAGATCATGGACATAAGGACTTACTAAAACGTCCTATACTTGACGACCACGTTTCGAAGGCAACAAGTGAGGCGTACCCTAGAAGTGGTGTGTGTATTTGTGTGTTGTTTTCAGTTTAACAGTTATCTTTGATCATGGCATTGTGAGCTACGCGTTGTTTTTAATTAGCATACATTCTTTCATACAAGTTAGAATTTAAGAGTGCGGAAAGTTAAAAAGCGAAAAGATAAAAGCTACGCTATTACAAGACGCGGGTCTATACATCGCCAAAATACAAAGACTCGTTTGATAAAAGATGCGGAAAGTAAATAAATTCCTAATTACTATTACATTCCTTGAACAGTTACACAATAATCAATAAGAAAAAAAAGAATAACGTGCGAAAGAATAAAATCAGGACGTCCGAGGGTTTTGGCCCTTTTGAAATTAAATTGAATTAACAGTTAATTAATTATTTAATTAAAGAAAAGAAAATATGTTTTTTATGTTTTTGTATTTATGAAAATAAAGAAAAGAATTAAAATTAAAGTTAGTGAAACCCTAGTTCTAAATTATTTTAAATTATTAAAGAAAAAGGTCAAAATTAGGCTAATTAACTAAATTATTTAATTTACATGTTTATGTACAAAAAATAACAGTTAATAATAATAATAAATAATGAGGAAGAATTAATTAAGAAAAAGATAAAATGTCAAAACCTAATTCTATGTATTTTATTTATTAAAGAAAAAGATTGAATTAAAACCTAAATTAACTAGATTAATTATTAACATTTATTTACAAAAATAAATTAATGAGTAAATTAATAAAAAATTAAACATATTTTGTATTTTGATTTTTCTGATTTTATTATGAAAAGATTAATTTTAATGACTTAATAATAATTATAAAAAATAAATAATGGAAAGAAATTAAAAGAAAGGGAAAAAAATCAAATTTCAAACCAAGGGGGTGTCAGGCCCAAAGGGAGGTTTGTTGGAAGCAATCCTGGCCCATTGAAACATAGAGCTCGTTTGATTTTCCAGATCGTGTATACGATGGTTGACTAGGGTGTATCCTGGAATTCACCTTCTGACCATTAGATGGGATCTCCTGGCCACTTGGCAAGCACAGGCATGAGCGTGTATGGTGAGCCATTGAGTGAGCGCTGCATAGGAAGACAATAGAACAAAAAGTATCAATTATATGGGGGGACCTGGGAATCGAACCCAGGTCCCAGTGTTTACAAGGCGTGTCATCCACCATCTGAACCAAGCAACGCGTTTGTAATGTTAGTGGAAAATAATGATTATATAAAAAAAACAACGTTAGTGGTATAACACAAAAAAAACGCGCCAGATTTTGAACTACCCAACCATGGAATGACACGCCTGCCTTCTTCTTCGTTTACCTGCAAAACATAAAACAAGTAGCGGGGGTTTTAAACCCCCACTAAATGGAAGTGTGGAAAATAGCGATTACGCCCACAGGTAACATAAATTGAGCGCGAGGTTTCTGTTCAACTCGTGTTGAGCTTCTGAATTCAGTTGTACAGGTCTCAAGGTTCAATTTTTCCTCTACATGAAAGCCCTATTTTGAGGCTTTGGAAAACCTAATTTTCGTCCATGGCAGATCTTGATACAAGCAGTTTTAATACAATTAAACCATACCAAAAGTTTCAGGGAGATGTTAGTAGCATAAATCAATAATCAAAACACATGAATGATGCGTGGAAATTAAAATTCGATTATGAAATATTTGTGAAGAAACGTGACTCTGTTCTACCGTTTCTTTGAGTATGGAAGCTTGTTCTTGGTGCCAATAGTTTCCTAGCAACGTCAGTAAGGCAATGGAAACATTTTGAAGCCTTGAATCGCCCTGCAAATGTGATTTCAGTTTTCAAGTTTTGGTTGAAAAGTTGCAAATTGGTTATGGCTTCTTAGTAGCTTTTCGTGTCTCCCTGAATTAGGTTAGGTCTTGCATAAGTATGTGAAGCAAATTAGGTCAAAACAAGGCCCATGAGTCCATTGAATTAATGTCTTGGATATTTGATTTTCAATTATGTAAATTTCAATCTTTTGCCATGAAAATCTTTCCAAATATGGATGATCTTGTCCCCTTGGATGATGCACGAAATCTTTAGCATATATGGAGTGCATTTGCTGCATAAAAAGATTTGAAAAGCATTATTTGATATTTTTCTACAATTAAAACTAATTAAATGAATTAATAAGAATAAAAATTCAATTAATTAATTAAAAATAAGAAAATAAATCCTTTTAAGCTCAATGGGTCGTGCATAGGCTTTGGGTAATGATTCAAGGAAGAATTTGAGGCCCATTAGCAATTTTGAAGTGTTTTAGGCAAAGTTGACTTTTGAAAATTCCCAAAAATTTCCCAACTTCTCCAATGCATATCTTGCTCAATTTTGAAGCTATGATCATGTTCTTGGACATTTTGGAAAGGTCTTGAAGTCCTCTAACCAATTCCTTTGGTCCCATGTCATTTTGATTTACCAATCTCAAGTTATGGTCTTTGACTTAAAGTGCCTTTTTGTTGACTTTTGAAAATGACCTATAATGTTGAAATTGATAACTTTTTGTGAGAGCATTTCTTGGACTTGGAGTGTGAAGATGATTTGTAGGAAATGTCATCCTCTTCAAAATCAGATTTGGATGGGATTTTTCTGATAAACCATGAAGAAGTTATGCCTTGGTCAATTTGCAGTTGACTTTTCAACTGTCCAAAAATAGAAACTTTTGCATCTTGAGACTTTTTGAGCCATGCTTGTGGAATCATGATCAAGAATTGATCAAATGATGATTGTGGCTTCAAAATAAGATGTTGACCAAAATTTTTGACTTTTGACTGTCAAATGACCATTTTGCCCCTACAGTTGACTGTGCAACAATTAGGGTTTTTGACTGTGCAATTTGATGCTGTGAGTCTTGAAACTTGACATATGGATGCTTGACAATGTATCTAGGCATATGGGACTTGATTGGACCCTTGAAAATCTCAATTTCTTTACAAGAACCAAAACCCTAATTTTGACTGTGTTAGGAGGCCATTGGACTGTGCAGCTCTTGAGAGATTTTGAACCTTGATCTTGACAAATCTTGAAGAATATGGGAGGGCAAATTTTGGGGTACAACAGTTGCCCCTGTTCAATCTTCTTAGACCTGAGGATGTAGATTGGCTGGCGTGCCTTTCGTAATCCGAAGGTGGGAGATGATTGAACACTAGAGTGCCCAGAAATTTGCACTCACATGGTGGAATGTTAGCAGCGTGATGTAAGGAATGGGCTTACAGATGCCATTTGGAGAGATGATGGATAGAAGGATGGGATTATAGATGCCACCTAGGTGATGTAACGGAACCTTGTCGGGAATGGACTTATAGATGCCATTTGGAGACTGTTGATAGGTGGATGGGCTTATAGATGCCATCTGGAGGTGGTCTGTTGAATTGTAATTTTTGTAAGTTGAAAGAGGGAACCTGTGCAGGGTTGCTTGATGATGAGCTCGTGTAAAACTGCATCTTGGAAAGAAGGACACCTGTGTAGGGTTGACTGATGATGAGCTCGTGTAAAACTGCATCTTTGGAGGAAGGAAACCTGTGTAGGGTTTACTGATAATGAGTCCATATAAGACTGCATCTGAAGTGGAGAAGGAACCTGTGTAGGGTTACTTTGATGACGAGTCCGTGTAAAACCGCATCTAGAGCTGAGAAGGAAACCTGTGTAGGGTTTACTGATGATGAGTCCGTATAAGACTGCATCTGAAGTGGAGAAGGAACCTGTGTAGGGTTACTTTGATGATGAGTCCGTGTAAAACCGCATCTAGAGCTGAGAAGGAAACTTGTGTAGGGTTTACTGATGACGAGTCCGTGTAAAACTACGTTTGGAGTTTGAGAAGGGAACCTGTGTGGGGTTACTTTGATGATGAGCCCGTGTAAAACTGCATCCTGGAAGAAGTAAAACCTGGGTAGGGTTTCTGATGGCGAGTCCGTGTAAGACTGCATCTGAGATGGAGAAGGAACCTGTGTAGGGTTACTTTGATGACGAGTCCGTGTAAAACCGCATCTAGAGCTGAGAAGGAAACCTGTGTAAGGTTTACTAATGACGAGTCCGTGTAAAACTACGTCTGGAGTTTGAGAAGGGAACCTGTGTAGGGTTTCTTCGGGATAAGTTCGTGTAAAACTTCTGGAGGAACCGGGGTAAGGTTACTTCGGTGATAAGTCCGTGTAAGACTTCTGGAGGAACCGGGGTAAGGTTACTACAGGATAAGTTCGTGTAAAACTTCTGGATGAACCGGGGTAAGGTCATCTTGAGATAAGTCCATGTAAGACTTCTTGATGAACCGGGGTAAGGTCATCTTGAGATTAGTCCGTGTAAGACTTCTGGAGGAACCGGGGTAAGGTTACTGCAGGATAAGTTCGTGTAAAACTTCGTCTGAAAATTGAAAAGGAACCGGTGTAGGGTTGCCTGATGATGAGTTCGTGTAAAACTACATCTGAAGATTGAAAAGGAACCGGTGTAGGGTTGCCTGAGGATGATCAAGTAGATAATTGTCCTGTTTGGTTTCGGATATTAACCCACGATCAGTCGTCCACAGAATTTTCCTGGCTTTTTACCGGTGTTGATCTGGAACTGTAAAGGTAAATGGTAATCATCTTTTGATTGATTTTTTTCTTCTTTCTGAAAAGGCAAAGTATTAGTCGTATGCAATGTCATGATGCATGAACTGCATGATTTTAAGATGTTCTAAAAAATAAATGAGATTTGTGTTGTATGATGCGTATGCATGCTATAATGTATGAAGATGTGATGTTTATGAATATATTCTCGTTTGGGAAAATAAATCCTTGACGAATGTCGGGAGTTGGTTGAATCCTGGGCTGATGTTGAAGAGTAGCGTTCTTCGTTTCCACTGGGGATGATGGTTGTAAGAATAAACCGGTAGGAGAAGATGACTCTGTTGGGGAATAAACTTGTTGAGGAGATTACTCTGCGGGGAATTACTCTGTGGGGAAAGAGAGGTATTTTGCTGAGATGTTGATGATAACTCCGCTGGGGATACCATTGTTGAGTTATGTTGGAGGAATTGATGAACTCCGCTGGGGATAGGAAGACTTCGCTGAGGACGATCTTTCCGTGGCAATTGGCTGAGGATAACCCAGTTATATCCTGGTGGGGAAATAACCTTCTGAATAAAGCTGGGAGGGGCGTTTGTGCTTTGCAGGGGTAAGCTTCCAGAATCTACTGGGGATAAGCTTCCTACTGGGGGAATTGATTCAACTCTCTTGGGGAGACTTTTGAGATTGCACTGGGGAATGGCTCTACTGGATGTCCGGTATTCCGCCGGGGAACAATCTTAGATCAAGATTGTCGGGGATGCTTGTTTAAGGAATGTCTGCATACTCCATTGGGGAATGTTGAGATTTTCTGGGGATACCCAACTTCCTTAAGGCTGACAGTATGTTAACTCTACGTGGGGAGAGTGTCACTGACTTGCTGGAGATACGGTGCCTTGTAGGGCTGACGGGAGACCAACTGCTTGGGAGAGAATTGGGGTTTCTTGTCTTACTCGGCGGGGAGTGAAGGTATCTGGGTTACATTCTTCAGCTGAACTTACCTTGGTACCTTGATGGGCGGAGCAATTAGATTGCTTGGATAACTCATTATTGCCCCAGTTTCTGCGGGAGAAGGTACCTATGAAGGTGCTTGACGGCTGCCGATTGGCAAATCTTCTTCTGGTAGGCAAGTGACGAGATGTCGGGACATAGTCGTACGCTGTTGATCCCTAATTTTTGCCTGAACCGCCCTTTCGGGTTTTCAGTCCACCGGGATACCCATTTTTGCCCAAGCCGCCTTTTCAGGTTTTCGACTTGTCGGGTGTAGATATTTTTCGTTTCATCCCTTATTTTGCCCGAACCCTTTTGGTTCGCCGGGGAGCCCTTATTTTTGCCTAGGTGTGTCAACCTAGCGGGTCTTTGATTATGCGCAGTATTTTTTCGACTATGTCCACGCTCTCAGGATGTAGGGAGTTGTCACTGTCAGTAGTGTTGCCAGAAGATCTTCGTTTGATCGTCCAATGCTCCAAGTGATCCAGATGGAGATTTGCCCCAAGTTGGTTGGTCTTTTGAGAGATTCTCCGAATCTTGACTTAACTGCCCCAGGTGATAGACCATGATCATGTCTGCCCCTTGGTTGGAAGTACTTTTGTTCACTTAGATATTCGTCGTGCGAACTTCTATGTTGTTCAAACAAATAGTCATATACAAACAATGTTATATCAAGAATGCAAAGCTTATGTCTGTCTTGAAGTTTTTGAAAGTGCATTTTTTCATAAAAACAAGTGAATTTTTTTATAAACTGTGATGTCAACTCGTTATTTTACCGCAAGCCTTAAGGAGTCGGGATACCTTTCGTAACAGTATGCTTTCGAACTAACCCATGCTTCAGCTAGGACTTTTAAGGGTTATAACGTGGCCTGGTTCACGGTTTAAGAAACAAAGGATAAAGGCTCAAAGTATTTGTACCTACCCGCTCTTCGTGATGTTCTTCAAACCTAAACTCAGCTGATCGTGCGTTAGACCTTGTTTGAGTCTTTGTCCTGATATACCAGTGATGGTTCAGATTTTGACAGTTTATTTTGAGTAGGCAGTCATTTCCTTTTTTGTTGAGGGTTTGTAGGACCTCTTTCTTTTTTGATTTCGTTATCTCTGTCTTTTGCCTGAACTGTTTCTTTTGCGATTACAGTCAGCGGGATGCCCCAGTTTTGTAAGTCTCCTTCATAGGTTTTGACTTGTTGGGCTTTAGTTTTTTTTTTGGTAGATAACGACTGCCTGTCTTTATGATTATTCGAAACCATCATTGTTTTTTTGTTTTGTAAGGACTCCTTTGGTGCCATTCGTTGTGCACTTGGATCAGCTGAGAGAACTACGCCGCCCCAGGTTATGATTAAGGGTTTTAATTTTCGAAAAGAAAAACTCCTACTTCTTTGGCTCGAAAGGGTTGACGAGGGATTATCTTCCTTATAACTCCAGTGTTTTAGGAATTGAAACAATGCCTGTACCTCATCAGCGGGGTCTGTTCAAAAGCATACTGTAGATTGTGGTATCGTTTTCGTCATCCTCCCTCAAGAGGCTTAGAATTTTAAATCGAGAGTTGAACATAAAAAATAAAGCAATTTTGAATATAGTGAACACAATTACTTCAAAACAGACACGTGTAATGCATTAATGAAATAACCAAGTTTGACATGAAATAAAATGTTTGAACAATCAAAGAAAATTACAATTTGAACATTCAAATGAACAAAAGTTTCCAATCCTAGCCATGTTTTGGCAATGGAGCAGTGATCACGTTGGGAGTCTCGGCAGGCTCGAATTCGATCTCTTTAGCATCGATCATATTCTGGATCTTGTATTTCAGCGCCCAACAATCCTCAGTATCGTGCCCCGGGCTACCGGAATGATAAGCACACCTCGCATCTGGGTTGTAATTTGGAGAAGAGGTCTTGGGATTTGCAGGAGGGTTGATCACCGCAATCAGATTCATCTTCAACATGTGCTGCAATGCTTATGACAATGGCATGTTGATGTTGGTGAATTGTCTTTTAGGCTCGTCTGGCCTTCGCTGTTTTCCCTTTTGTGGTTGTCAGCGTGGTGCGGAACCAGAGATCATGACTGCCTCTGCATGTTGGTCACTATGACTCTTCAGACTGTATGCAGCATTAGACTCTTTCTTCCCCATGTAAGGCTTTTTGTGAGTATCAGCAGGTGCGGCCTCTTGAATCTTTCCACTCTTGATGCCCGCTTCAATCTTTTCCCCAGTCAAGATCAAATCTGTAAACCCAGCAGAAGAATTCCCAATTAGATGGTTGAAGAAAGGTCCAGACAGGGTCCCCAGGAACATGTCCACAAGCTCACGGTCAGTTAGAGGTGGTTGTACCCTTCCATCAAGGTCCCTCCATTTTTGAGCATATTCTTTAAAGCCTTCGCCTGCACCCATAGACATTCCCTGAAGCTGAGTGCGCGTGGGAGCAAGGTCGGCATTGTACTGGTACTGCTTGTAGAATGCAGTGGCCAAGTCCTCCCAGTTGCGGATGTTAGCTCCATTCAGTTGATAGAACCAGTCGAGTTGGGTTCCTGACAGACTGTCCTGAAAGAAGTGAATCCACGAATTCTTGTCAGCCGTGTAGGGCTGGATCCTCCTTATGTAAGACCTGAGATACAGCTTAGGACAGGATGCCCCGTCGTACTTTGCAAAGGCAGGTGCCTTGAATTTGTGTGGGATTACTACCCCAGAAGACAGACCTAGATCTTCGAAGTCCAGGCCGGGCACCTTTTGTATCTCCATAGCACTTAGTCGGTCTTCCAACTGTTTATACATGTCCTCAGCTGGAGGGTACTGTTCATCATTGAAATTTGTCTCATTGTCGGAGACTACTGGGCTAGGAACCTCTCCCTCTTAGGGACTGCCTTTCCCAACAAATGGAGTAATCGGCTCAGCTTCATTTTGTGATCCATTCCCAGATCTGCGTCTAGGGTTGAACAACACCGTCCTCTTCTTCTTCTTCTTCTTCAGGAGCAGAGTCTTCAAATCCTGCTGGCCCTGGGCTAAACTCATGATCAACTCTTGGAACTGGGCGTTCTGAGCCTGGAGGGCCTTGATGGATTGCTCAGTAGATGATTCAGGATTCATGATGATTGCTGAAATAAACAGCGAAAAAGATAAGTGACCTGTCAAAAAAGAGTACCTGTAATGCAATGATATGTATTATATGCATGCAATGTTTTCAAGGATCTCGCGGGGTAAACAAGAAAAATTGTTAGAGCTTGCATTTTGTAGCTTGATGGAAGGCACTTCATATTGTTGAGAGGCCTTCTTCAAGAGTCAAGGCTCACCATATCGAGTGGGTCATAGCCCCTAACAACCTTGGCTAGAGGAAAATAAATCCCCTTTTGCCCCTTGCTAGATAGTTGGTTCATTATGACCTGCATCACAAGCCCTTGAGATCCTTGAAATGGATTAGCCCTTATGCAGGATGCATGCAATGATATGATGTTATGCTATGCATGGAGTGATATAAGTAGGCCCTGTAATGAGTCCCAATTAAGGACTGTAAACAAAACCTGCAAGAAACTCAAGTGTCAGATTACAAGCATGCAAATAGTCAAGTTTGAAGGCACGCAAGTCACACAAGACAGCCCTTAGAGTTCAGGCCAACATGAAGTTTGGGGTACTACCCTCTTGAAGTTGGTGGGTTAAGACCTGTCTTATCAAAAGTAACCGGGTTCTAAGGATCTCAATATCATTGGATTGTTTTCTGTATTCATCGTTTCGATTTAGCCACTGAACTGGCGATCAAAATATTCCAAGAAAACAACCCTCAACTGAGTGTAGTATCGAGTATCAACCAACCTCAGACTGCACCAAAGTCAGTTATCTCACTACCCTAAAGAGGCCAAGATGGTTCAATTAAGGTTCCTAAGGTCAGTTGATGCTTCACGACACCACGCGGCAGCCCCGTACTCTCCTTGACTGGACTCAAGGGTTACTGGTACTCACCAAAGTGCCACATCAACGTAGCGGACTGCTTCAACCGTGTCGGTATACCCCGCACAATTCCCTCACAGTCTTGTTGCTACTTTCTAAGAAGGTATCCCCAGATTCGGGTTAGGATCTATAGAACTCCCAAGACAATGCCCACAATAGTAAAGCAAACAAAACAAAGCAATTGAAAACACAAGTATGAGCTATCCTAAGGTACACCTCACTTTAAGTGTCCCCAGCAGAGTCGCCAGTCCTGTGATCGGTGGATTTAGAACTGACTGTTTAACGCTGGTTCGCGAAATGTCGCGGTAAGCAAGAGTCGCCACCGTCTTTTATTTTCTCCAACATGGAAAGGACAAAAACACAACAAAATTCCTTATGAAATTATTTCTCGGTTCGGGAGGTAGATTTATAGAAAGGGAAGGTGTTAGCACCCTTTCTATCCGTGGTTATCCACGGGCTCTTAGATACTTGCTCTTATGTTTTCAAAATGTTTGCTTTAAAATGTGAGTGGGTTTGAAAAAAGTTTCTTTGAAAGATTTATGAATAACTCTTGTATCAGTCCTCAAGAGTGTTTGAAAAATTTGTTTTGAAAGCTTTTGAAAGTGTAAGGTGTGAAAAGTATGTTGTTTGTTTTTGAAAAGAGCAAGTATCCATGAGTCATCTACCTACCCTAAGGAATTAAGCTGTGTAAGTATCCTTTAGGTAGTGCCATCCCACCATTGAGAGGTAGGTAGCACCACCGTTGGAGGTGTTCGGGTCAATTCGATTGTAGGGACAATGTGGTCACCGAAGCAACAGTAGGAGACCTTAGAAGCTACCCTTATGTCCTTGATCCTTTTTTAATCTGAGGCAACCGTTTCGAGGCAACTGTTCCGAGGCAACTGTTTCGAGGCAACTGTTTCGAGGCAACTGGATCATGGACATAAGGACTTACTAAAACGTCCTATACTTGACGACCACGTTTCGAAGGCAACAAGTGAGGCGTACCCTAGAAGTGGTGTGTGTATTTGTGTGTTGTTTTCAGTTTAACAGTTATCTTTGATCATGGCATTGTGAGCTACGCGTTGTTTTTAATTAGCATACATTCTTTCATACAAGTTAGAATTTAAGAGTGCGGAAAGTTAAAAAGCGGAAAGGTAAAAGCTACGCTATTACAAGGCACGGGTCTATACATCGCCAAAATACAAAGACCCGTTTGATAAAAGATGCGGAAAGTAAATAAATTCCTAATTACTATTACATTCCTTGAACAGTTACACAATAATCAATAAGAAAAAAAAGAATAACGTGCGAAAGAATAAAATCAGGACGTCCGAGGGTTTTGGCCCTTTTGAAATTAAATTGAATTAAAAGTTAATTAATTATTTAATTAAAGAAAAGAAAATATGTTTTTTATGTTTTGTATTTATGAAAATAAAGAAAAGAATTAAAATTAAAGTTAGTGAAACCCTAGTTCTAAATTATTTTAAATTATTAAAGAAAAAGGTCAAAATTAGGCTAATTAACTAAATTATTTAATTTACATGTTTATGTACAAAAAATAATAGTTAATAATAATAATAAATAATGAGGAAGAATTAATTAAGAAAAAGATAAAATGTCAAAACCTAATTCTATGTATTTTATTTATTAAAGAAAAAGATTGAATTAAAACCTAAATTAACTAGATTAATTATTAACATTTATTTACAAAAATAAATTAATGAGTAAATTAATAAAGAATTAAACATATTTTGTATTTTGATTTTTCTGATTTTATTATGAAAAGATTAATTTTAATGACTTAATAATAATTATAAAAAATAAATAATGGAAAGAAATTAAAAGAAAGGAAAAAAAAATCAAATTGCAAACCAATGGGGTGTCAGGCCCAAAGGGAGGTTTGTTGGAAGCAATCCTGGCCCATTGAAACATAGAGCTCGTTTGACTTTCCAGATCGTGTATACGCTGGTTGACTAGGGTGTATCCTGGAATTCACCTTCTGACCATTAGATGGGATATCCTGGCCACTTGGCAAGCACAGACATGAGCGTGTATGGTGAGCCATTGAGTGAGCGCTGCATAGGAAGACAATAGAATAAAAAGTATCAATTATATGGGGGGACCTGGGAATCGAACCCAGGTCCCAGTGTTTACAAGGTGTGTCATCCACCATCTGAACCAAGCAACGCGTTTGTAATGTTAGTGGAAAACAATGATTATATAAAAAAAACAACATTAGTGGTATAACACAAAAAATACGCGCCAGATTTTGAACTACCCAACCATGGGATGACACGCCTGCCTTCTTCTTCGTTTACCTGCAAAACATAAAACAAGTAGCGGGGGTTTTAAACCCCCACTAAATGGAAGTGTGGAAAATAGCGATTACGCCCACATGTAACATAAATTGAGCGCGAGGTTTCTGTTCAACTCGTGTTGAGCTTCTGAATTCAGCTGTACAGGTCTCAAGGTTCAATTTTTCCTCTACATGAAAGCCCTATTTTGAGGCTTTGGAAAACCTAATTTTCGTCCATGGCAGATCTTGATACAAGTAGTTTTAATACAATTAAACCATACCAAAAGTTTCAGGGAGATGTTAGTAGCATAAATCAATAATCAAGACACATGAATGATGCATGGAAATTAAAATTCGATTATGAAATATTTGTGAAGAAACGTGACTCTGTTCTAGCGTTTCTTTGAGTATGGAAGCTTGTTCTTGATGCCAATAGTTTCCTAGCAACGTCAGTAAGGCAATGGAAACGTTTTAAAGCCTTGAATCGCCCTGCAAATGTGATTTCAGTTTTCAAGTTTTGGTTGAAAAGTTGCAAATTGGTTATGGCTTCTTAGCAGCTTTTCGTGTCTCCCTGAATTAGGTTAGGTCTTGCATAAGTATGTGAAGCAAATTAGGTCAAAACAAGGCCCATGAATCCATTGAATTAATGTCTTGGATATTTGATTTTCAATTATGTAAATTTCAATATGTTGCCATGAAAATCTTGCCAAATATGGATGATCTTGTCCCCTTGGATGATGCACGAAATATTTAGCATATATGGAGTGCATTTGCTGCATAAAAAGATTTGAAAAGCATTATTTGATATTTTTCTACAATTAAAACTAATTAAATGAATTAATAAGAATAAAAATTCAATTAATTAATTAAAAATAAGAAAATAAATCCTTTTAAGCTCAATGGGTCGTGCATAGGCTTTGGGTAATGATTCAAGGAAGAATTTGAGGCCCATTAGCAATTTTGAAGTGTTTTAGGCAAAGTTGACTTTTGAAAATTCCCAAAAATTTCCCAACTTCTCCAATGCATATCTTGCTCAATTTTGAAGCTATAATCATGTTCTTGGACATTTTGGAAAGGTCTTGAAGTCCTCTAACCAATTCCTTTGGTACCATGTCATTTTGATTGACCAATCTCAAGTTATGGTCTTTGACTGCCTTTTTGTTGACTTTTGAAAATGACCTATAATGTTGAAATTGATAACTTTTTGTGAGAGCATTTCTTGGACTTGGAGTGTGAAGATGAGTTGTAGGAAATGTCATCCTCTTCAAAATGAGCTTTGGATGGGATTTTTCTAATAAACCATGAAGAAGTTATGCCTTGGTCAATTTGCAGTTGACTTTTCAGCTGTCCAAAAATAGAAACTTTTGCATCTTGAGACTTTTTGAGCCATGCTTGTGGAATCATGATCAAGAATTGATCAAATGATGATTGTGGCTTCAAAATAAGATGTTGACCAAAAATTTTGACTTTTGACTGTCAAATGACCATTTTGCCCCTACAGTTGACTGTGCAGCAATTAAGGTTTTTGACTGTGCAATTTGATGCTGTGAGTCTTGAAACTTGAGATATGGATGCTTGACAATGTATCTAGGCATATGGGACTTGATTGGACCCTTGAAAATCTCAATTTCTTTGCAAGAACCAAAACCCTAATTTTGACTGTGTTAGGAGGCCATTGGACTGTGCAGCTCTTGAGAGATTTTGAACCTTGATCTTGACAAATCTTGAAGAATATGGGAGGGCAAATTTTGGGGTACAACATAGGGTATGGTGTATAATTTTCCCTATAACAACCTTGAATCCTGATTTCTTTAACAAGTTCATAATACCAATTACCAGCCCTTTAGGTTATTTTACCTTAAGTCCCTAATGGGAAAACCTTTGAACATTTGTTCTAAATTCCAAGTCCTTAGAGATATCTGATGGATTCAAGCCTTTGTTATATCAATAGTTATCTGGTAACTATAGGGTATCCCTAGTCCTAGGTAATATCTATTATAGTTTAATTGTATAAAAACCTTAATAATTACGGTCCAACTAATTGTTAATTTTAGAACAATCCTTATCTGTCCGATAAAGAAAGCAGTAAAAACCTTGTACAATTAAATCAAATAATAAACCATGCAGTTGATGAAATCAGAAATTCAAAGGTATTACGTAATCAAATCAGGGACACCCCTTACCATTGGGGGTTTAGCTACTCATATTGTTCAAAAGAACTCCAATGATATAAAGATTAAACATTATAGATAAATGAGGAACTTTGATCTTCAATCATTGCGGCTCATGAAAAATCTTTATCCTCCAAGAACCTCATATGTTGCTCTCTTCAATCCTCCATTTGTCGTGTGACCAAAAAATCCCCTTATTCCTCTTTCAAACTTGGCTAAATAGTGAACAATCCATTTGTCTTGGTCGGAAATGCCCAAAACACCCCTTTGGGTCCCAAATAGTGAAAAATTATAAAAACACTCAAAATCAACGTCAATGGCCAACACGGCCCGTGTCACCTGACACAGGAACCCATGTCGGCCTCTGTTCATTGCTCATAAAACATGTCTCGACCAGACCTCCTGACACGGGCACCCGTGTTAGCCTCAGCCTCTTCTTCCAAATTGCAACTTTGCATTATCTTCTGAAACGGCTTGTGTCAGGTGACACGGGTGGCCGTGTTAGGCACCGTGTAGCTTGATTTTTTTAGACTTCCTCCAAAACTCCGAATATGCACTTTTCACACTAATTTTCCTGATTTTATTCCCATGAGCCTGAAAATAACAAAATACACAACCAACACATAAAACATAGAAGAATGAAATAAAACACTTGACAAAATAAAGAAACGATAACTAAAATCAACTATAAATAAAGGTGGAAAAACCACTTATCAAACTCTCCCAAACTTAAACAATTGCTTGACCTGAATCAACCATTACAAAAACTCATGAAAATCACAGCAGCCTAGTACTTATACGTGCAACATCTGTTCAAATTGATTAAAAAATAGTTTGTCTGATGTTCACATGACGCGAAGAGTTTATGTAAGAACCTTTAAACCTCGAGCTTCCTCTTCATATAATTATCTAACTATGTTTTGACCCTAAACTTGAACTAAACATTGACCCAAATTTTTCAGAACAAGCTCGAGAAGGTGACTCACAGAGGGTACTACAACACCAGCTGCTGCCTCCTAGCTTTCACCAATAAGGCTCAATTTTTATTACCTGCAGACAAAATGAAAAAAACACAAAAAGAAAAACTAAGTTATTAGAAACGTGGGTTTCCTCCCACGAAACGCTTTGTTTAACGTCGTATTACATAGAAGGGGGAAATAACATATCAATTTTGAAGTTTGAAAAGCCAAGAGGTGAGAAAAGAGTTTGACTTTATTGGTGGTTTTTACCTTGAGAAAGAGTTTTTTGTATTGTTAATGTGTTTTGGAATTTGCCAAGAAAAAGGAGTTTTAGTTTTAATGCACATGCCAAAGGGGAAGAAAAAAGTCTAAGGGAGACTAGCCTAGTTTCTAATCCTAATGTTATTATACAATGATGTTCCTATGATTTGTATTGACAAAAAAGGGAAATTTATACCTAATGTTGTTGTTGTACCCCAAAATTTGCCCTCTCATTTCTCAAAGGATCATCCAGGACCCTCGGGTTTGCTTCTATCAAGTTTCAAGTCTTGGAATACAAATTTTCAAGAAAGTCATTCACAAGGGCAAAATGGTCAAAAGCATACTGAAAAGTCAAACTCTGACTTTTTGATCAAAATCAAGTTCCAACAATCATATTCCGTCAAGACAAGAAGTTGGTTCATCAAGAAATCTAAAATCAGAAATTACTTTGAAAAAAAAATGAAATTTCTAAACATTTAGAAAATTTTCTAAGTGTTAAGAGAATATGATACTTCGAAACTTCTAGGACAACCTCCACACAAGTGCAATCAGAATCTGCAGAGACGGTTCAGTATATGACTCTTCAATCAGAACATATGGAAGCAATTTTCTTCGGTCAGAACATGACTCTTCAGCATATGGAGGCTACGTTTTCTGGTCTTCTGCGATCAAAACATCACCAAATCCCAAAACCTCGTTTTAGCAGCCTGCTGTCCTGCTACAGCACAGTCCTGCAACCAACTGTTGATCCAGTTCACGCCTGCACTTTCTCAAACCCCATATTTGCACCAAATTAGCATACAAAAGCTGTGATTAAAAAGAAATGGAACAATATGCCAAAAAGGTTTAAATCTCATTTGTTTTTCCCAAAAAAAACACTTCAAACTCACCTATAAATAAGTTGCTCCATCACACTTTCAAGGAGTTGGCTTTTGGAAAGAGAGAATTATCAAATACAAAAAAAGAGAAAAGAGAAAACAGTAAAACATTCACAAACTCAAAATTCCCAAACAAAATGAAACCTTTGTTCTTCCCTTTGAATCAAAGAACATAGCATTTTTTGTTCCGTTGTTCTTACTGACTCCAGAACATCTAAAGGGAGCAGCTCTAGTTCCAAACACACTCTTCAGATTCAAGGTAAGTCATTCTGACTTTGCATTTTTCATTCAGAACATCATTAAATATGTAAATATCATAATGTTGATACTGTCCATATCATTGCATAGGTAGAAAAACTGTGGATCAGAACTTCTTGAATAAAGTTAGGCTCAAAATTAGGATTAAAACTTCTATAAACTATTGTGCTTTTATCTTTCTGATTTGCTGTTGTTAAGAACTGATTAAGCTGCAGATGTTCTAACTAATGTAAGGAATGAGGCGAAGTGTAACACAGAATTTCGGGGTTTTCTTTCCCACTGTTTAGCACAACACATAACTTCTGATTTTCATTCATTGTTTTAACACACACAGAACTTCTGAATTCTCTTCACTGTTTTAACACACACAAAACTTCTGATTTTTCATTCACTATTTTAACACACGCAGAAATTCTGAATTCTCTTCACTGTTTTAACACATAGAACGTCTAGGACTTTCTCACTGTTATGACATTTAGAACTTTAGCATGCAGCAATCCAGAACTTCTGCTTTTCCCTCTAACGTTTCTTTCAGGACCCCAACGTGTATCAACCCAGAACTTCTGATTACCCTTAACATTTTATTCTGAACCGCAGCGCGCCTGGCATCAGAACTTCTGGTCCCTTTCATTTTTTCTTTCAACAACATGCTAATCCTATTTCTCATTATTTTTCCTTTTCTCTCTTATTTTTTTTAATCATTTTTAGCATTAGAACTATTTTCATAAAAGGACATCAAAAAATATTTTCTTTTATTAAATATTTATTTTCCTTTTAATTTATTATGACAAAAAAAATCATTTACAAAACAAGTCTTTTCCTTTTTCTTTTTTATATTGTACAATTCAATATGGTTGTAATAGATAATTAGGATTTGAATTCTTGCAAACCCCCATTTGTAATTATGTACCCCCATCCCTAAATGATGTAATAGCGTAGGACTTTACATTTCTGTAATTTATCGCTTTCAAATATAAATGCTAGTAATTAGGGTATGTATGGCAAGACATGAAATCAACTAATAGATAACCCTAATCAAGACTAAATGCATGTAAATCAAACATATTGTCCATACTTGCACCCTTAGGGTAATCCCATTTTGTTACCTATCGAAAAATAGTCATGTCCCTCGAATATGGGCATTTTAGCAAAGACCCTCGATAAAAGATCATAGTCCCTCGATGACCCCCAATGTTGCCTTTGGTAAATGATCTAGTCCCTAAACGACATTGCTAAAACGTCTCATAAGGTTGACTTCTATGACTATATAAACGTCCCACGCACGTCCCTTCACATCCAATGATGGGGCTTCTTACTAAATCAATGGTAAGATAGCAACATCTAAAGGAGGAGGAAAAGAACATTTAATACCTTTTGAGTAGGTAGGTTACTCCTAGTTGCTCACTTGTTCACAACAAAAACATTTTATACACCCACAACTTCACTTTGAAACACTTTTCAAAAGATAAAACACTTTGTACGCGTACTTATAGAGATGAGAACCATTACAAAGACGCCTTTTCAAAATACTTTCAAAACCTACATCACAAACACACTTTAAAACAAAAAGCAAGTGATCTAGCAAGCAACTAATAGCCCGTAGATAACTATGGATGAAAAGGGTGCTAACACCTTCCCTTTTCATAACCTACCCCCGAACTCAAGAAAACTCTCGAAAGGTCTTTCCTATTATTTTCAACCTTCCCTTATTGGATAAAAGAAAAGTCGATGGCGACTCTTGCTATCCGCAACAATTGCGATCAAACGTGAAAACACCTAAGTCAATTCTCTCACCGTGTTACAGAACTGACGACTGTGCTGGGGAATTTATTTAAAAGTGGGGTTACCTCAGGGCTAGATCACCTTTAATTACTTTTTATTGTTTGATTTGTGTGCTTTATATTATGGTTCCTTGTTTAGGTTTGTTTTGATCCTCTACCCGGATCTAGAGGCACCTTTTTAGGTAAATAGCAATAAGTTGTGGAAACTGTGCGAGGTATACCAACATGGTCTAAGCAATAGCTAAGTTAGTGTGACACATTGGTTGGTACCGGTAGCCCTTGAGTAGTCAAGGAGAATACGGGGCCGCTGTATGGTGTCATGAAGCACTAACTAACTTTAGAACCTTACTTGACCAACTTGGCCATTAGGAAGTAGTGAGGTAGCTGGCTTTGGTACAGTCTGAAGTTGGTTGATACTCGATACTACGCTCATTGAGATCAGACTTTTGGGATATTTCGGTCGCCATTAAAGAGGCTTGCGTTGAAATAATTCCCAATAAAGAAAGATCAGTGATATTGAGATCCCCTAGAACCTTGTTACTATTACTAGGACAGGTTGAGCCAACCAAACTTCAAGAGGGTACTTATCTACAAACTCCATGCAAGCCTAAACCTAAGGACTTGTTTGATTTAACTTGTGAATATGATTGTACATAACATCATGACATCATGCCATAACATTTTAGACTAACCATTTCAAGGATTTTGAGATTCATCTTTGTTTTGTTTTGTAGGATATGACTCTTACTCGCAGGAACACAATCCAAGTCAACCTTGTACGAGTACCTTTTCAGCTCAAAGAGTTAGCATCAAGGGTCCTTGAGAATTCTCTGTTCACCAAAAGACATGGGTGACTTCTCAACTTGGTTACCTCAAGCTTTGATGAAGACACGATGAAGGTGCTTTTCCAGTTCTTTGACCCTTTGCACCATTGCTTTACCTTCCCTGATTACCAGCTTGTACCAACTATGGAAGAGTTCTCTCAAATCTTAGGGATTCATATTCTTGATCAACTACCTTTCAACGGTACCGAAAGAGACCCAAGCCCTAAAGAGGTTGCCCGAGCTTTATACTTGCAACAATCCGACGTTACGGCTAATTGGGAAACAAGAAGTGGTGTAAAAGGGTTCTTAGCCAAGTTCTTAGTGGAAAAAGCTCGAGACTGTTGGAATAATCTGGATTTACGAGCTTTCAAAGAAATTTTTGCCCTTCTCATCTATGGGTTGGTACTATTTCCAAATCCTGACCAACTTATAAATGTGAATGCTGTCAAAATCTTTTTGTCTCATAATCCAGTGCCTACTTTGTTGGGAGATATCTTGCATTCTCTCCACTCTTGCACTATGAGGATAAGAGGAACCCCCGTGTGTTGTACTTCTCTGTTGGCTAAATGATTTGTTTCACATCTTCCCTGATTCTTTATGAAGAATGAGCCAGGTTTGAGGTGGTTCAATAGGCTGATGTCACTCAAACATTCGGATATTCACTGGTGTTCTTGATCCTTGGAGGATATTACTATCATCGACCATTGTGGGGAATTCCCTAATGTCCCTCTGCTTGGCATTAGGGGAGGTATCACTTATAACCCTTGCTTAGCTCTGTGACAGTTTGGGTATGCATGAAGAGATGGTCCTCATGATGTGCTTATCCAAGGAGTGGTGTTCGACTATGAAAGCGATGATCAAGTCTACCGTCAGAGGTTTATACGAGCTTGGAGGATGGTAAGCAAGGTGGATAGTAGGACATTGGGACACAAAAACTCCATTCCTCTTGAGTCTTACCTTAGATGGGTACGAGCTCGTGCTCAGAGTCTTGCAATGCCTTACCCTTATATACTCCCTGTTATCATGGAACCTGTTGTTGAAGGAGATGTCTCGTATACTATCCTTCATCCTAACATGCCTACCTCTCTCGAAGACTTACAAAGAGATTGGGTTCAACTAAAGGAAGAATGAGACACTTTTGAGGCTCAATTCCATGCTAGTAAGAAGAAGGTTCTGGAACTCACCAGGCAGCTTCATGAAGAGCGGAGTCTGAACGCCTACATCGCACCAAAGAGGATGCGTTTAACCTTTTTGTCTTAGGAGTTTTTGTATTTATTTAATTGTAATCCCAAAGAGGCATGATGTACTCAAACTTGGATTTGTTAATGTAACTTGTGTTCTTTTGTGTCTAAAACAAATTTAAATCTCTAATTTCCTTGAAATCATTTGCATATGCATTATTCATTCATCATAACACAAATAGGTTTCTTACAACAGATCTCCTTATCTTTCTACTGTTTATTTGAGTGATATGGATATATAACAGACAGTAAAAGATCTTCAGGCATAGAACGCTCAATTTCAACAAATGTTCTTAACTCTGGCAAAAGGACAAGAGGAGTTGAAAACTCTGCTAATCAAAGAAAAGGAGAAGAAAGTGAAGAAATCAGCCACTGTTTTGAATATGGGAAGAAGGTTCAAAGGACCAGCCAGACAGACTCTAGACTTTGCAACATCATTGGGTGAAGGGGATAATCAAGAAGGAAAAAACAAGGAAGTGAATGACCATGCAGAGTCTGAAGAAGAGGAAGCGGTTGATTACTCTGAAGAGAAGTATCCTCCAACTGACGATAAATACAAGCAGTTGGAGGATCCCCTCAATGCTATGGAGATCCAGAGGGTACCCAGATTGTATTTTGAAGAGCTAAGACTTGTTTCAGGGGTTGTCATCCCATAAAAATTCAAGGTCCCCACTTTCGCCAAATATGACGGTGTCTCTTGTCCAAAGCTGCATTTAAGGTCATATGTCAGGAAAATTCAACCCCATACTGCGGATAGGAACCTATGGGTGCATTTCTTCCAAGAAAGCTTGTCGGGGACGCAGTTAGATTAGTTCTATCAGTTAGAAGGGACAAATATTCACAATTAAGAATATTTGGCTGCCGCTTTTTATAAGAAATACCAGTATAATGCTAACTTAGCTCCAACTCGAACACAATTGCAAGGCATGTCTATGGGTGCAGGTGAAGGTTTCAAAACCTATGCTAAAAAATGGCGGGATCTCGCGAGAAGAGTCCAACCCCCTCTATCTGACAGAGAATTGGTGGATATGTTCTTAGGCACGCTATCTGGTCCATTCTTCAACCACCTGATCGGAAGCTCTTCGGCTGAATTTACTGAACTAATCATGACTGGTGAACGGGTAGAAGCCGGTATAAAGAGTGACAAAATTCAAAGAGATGTATCCTCGAGCATGATGAAGAAACCATTTACCGGAAAGAAGGAGGTCAGTGTCGCATACGACCATAGGAATCAAAACAAAATGGAACGTTGCCCGACGGTAGGGGCTGTTATAATTTCTAATCCTGCATCAAATTAACATCGAAATTATCAACGCAGGCCAGATGCGCCCGTGAGACGATTCACTTGAATATATATGACCTTGTCTCAAGTTCTGTCACATATTTTGAAGTCCAACCTGGTGACCCTAAAAGAAGTTCCCAAGAACCCCAATACAACCTCTCATCACTACAACCCGAATGCTCGATGTGCCTATCATTCTGAAAGCCCGGGGCATGACACAAACGATTGTTGGGCCTTGAAGAATAAGATACAAGACCTTATCGAGGCGAAATAGATTGAGTTTGATCCCCCAGAAATACTTAATGTGATCACGGCGCCAATGCCCAAACACGGCCAAGGTGTCAATGTTGTTGATGATGACTGTTTTGTTTCCTCCATGGATAATTTAACTACTCCTCTTTTGACCATTAAACAAAATTTATCGCGAGCCGGTCTGTTTCCGGGTTGTGACGAAAGTTGTCAATTATGTGTGTCTCTACCAAATGGTTGTTTGTTACTGAAGATGGGCATCCACCGTCTGATGGCTAATAAAAATACTGTTTGAAAAAGTTCCTCTTATAAAAAATTCTTGTGAAGATGTTTCAATAATCACCATCTCCGACAATCCTCCTAGAGTCTCCACCAAAAGACCCGTTAGGATTACACCTATTCCAAAGTCTGCTCCCCTAATCATCACCATGCCAAGTCCAATACCATATTCTTCGGATAAAGTTGTTCCCTGAAACTATAGGGATGACGTCTATTACTATGGCGTCAAGCAAGATCTGTTGGCTATCCAAGACAAAGTTGAGAAAGACACTGATCCCGACATCGTCAATATCGTTGGAACCAGTAAGATAACAATAAGTGGAAGAATCTTCTCACCTGAGATCTCCCCAAAGACCGTTGCTACTCCTATAATTATTCCCACTACCGCTCCTACCAACATTCCCAGTAATACTTCTGTTGACAATCCTACTGTTATTCCTGCGACCAAGACAAGGGGCAAGGAGGTGTTATCTGAGCCTGTCCAGATGAAGGCGCATCTAGAGGATATTCCTGAAGCTTATAGAAAGGAGATAGAAGATATACTAAAAATAATCAAGAAAAACGACTACAACATTGTGGAACAGTTGAGGCAAACCCCCTCAAAAATATCAATGTTGACCTAACTCTTGTGTTCTGAGGCCCATGCCAAAGCCTTGGTAAAGTTTCTAAAGACCTCCCACGTGCCCCAAGAGACTTCCATCGACCAATTTGAAAATTGTGTGGCTAGTCTAACTGCTGAAACAGATTGGGCTTTTTTGACACCAACTTGACTCCCAAAGGAAGGAAACACAACGACACCTTGCACATCTCCACTGAGTGCAGAGGCACTATGCTAGCCCATATTCTGGTGGATACAGACTCATCGCTAAATGTTTTACCCAAAAATGCTCTTGACCGGCTAGACTGTGAGGGACTCACTTTAAAGTCGAGCAACATTATGGTGAGGGCCTTTGATGGTTCTAAGAGGACAGTGCACGGAGAAGTTGACATCCCTATAAAAGTTGGAACTCAGACCTTTGATTCAACTTTCTACGTGATGGATATCCGCCCTTCTTATTCCTGTTTATTGGGCCGACCTTGGATACATGGCGCTGGTTCCATCACCTCTATATTACATAAAATGTTGAAATACCCAATCAAGGGAAAAATCATCACTATCCATGGAGAGGAGGAATATATGGTCAGTCACCTGAACTATTTCAAGTACGTGGAAATGGATGGTGAGTTCATTGAAACTCAGTGTCAGCATTTCGAGGAGGTCCCACAAACAGTTGCGGCAGCCAAGACTACTACCAAGAGTCCAAAAGTTACCAGACCGCCATTGAAAATGGCCTCTCTGAAATATGCTAGAGCAATGGTCGAAGTAGGTGGATGCACTATCTGGGGTCAACTTCCGAATATTCCTTACAAATCCAACAAATTTGGTTTGGGTTTTACTTCGGAAGCACAAAGAGTTGTTCTATGAACTCGCACGGGGGACACCTTTACGTATTAGTAATCAGGGAGTCAATGCAGTGGAAGACAATGATGGCAGTTGTGACCAGGATGGTGGATTTTTCCAACCGTCAGCAGAGGACTCAACAACTGGGAAGCTAAAGAATTTGTCCCTATTACTTTTCTTTGAGAGTAATTGTCTTTAAATTTTTGTCAGATTTGTAATAATTAAACAATTTAGACTTTAAAACCTTGTGTCATACCCGAGGCACAATGGTCCATTTGTGAGGGTTGTTGCTTCACCTTCATATGTGATCAATAAATCATGGACGTTTTTGCATGCAAAATTTTATGCTCGTTGTTTTTCTTTTTTAAGCTTTATCATTTTTCAAAGATAGTTATGCTCCTACACACACTCACGTATCAAAATGCAGATCCCATGGGTAACGATTCTACTATGGCCTATCATGACTTTGAAAATCCGATCTACCAAGCTGAAGACGAAGGTGAGGAAGATTGCGAGGTACCGGGAGAACTAGCCAGGTTATTGCAATAAGAAGAAAGGATCATACAACCCCACGAAGAGCCAATGAAAACAGTTAACTTAGGTACCAAAGAAGACAAGAAAAAAGTCAAGGTAGGTGCCAACCTGGAGCCTAGTGTCAAGAAGCGCTTAACTCAGTTACTACATGACTATGTCGAGGTCTTTTCCTGGTCATATTAAGATATGCCAGGACTCGGCACCGACATCGTGGTCCATCGTCTGCCGACAAAAGAAAGTTGCCCTCTGGTAAAATAGAAAGTCTATTGTATGAGGCCAGAAATGTTAGAGAAAATCAAGACTGAAGTCATGAAGCAGTTCAATGATGGATTCTTAGCTGTCACCTCCTATCTACAATGGGTCGCCAATGTTGTTCCAGTGCCTAAAAAGGACGTTAAGGTACGTATGTGTGTGGACTACAGAGACTTAAATAGGGCAATCCCCAAGGATGACTTCCCGCTTCCCTA
The DNA here is from genome assembly GCA_948472305.1 of Vicia faba. Taxonomy (NCBI): domain Eukaryota; kingdom Viridiplantae; phylum Streptophyta; class Magnoliopsida; order Fabales; family Fabaceae; genus Vicia; species Vicia faba. Next base: position 525,897,797 of record OX451735.1, on the reverse strand, counting down.
TATCGATATTCTGGTTGACAACACCGCACAGCATAAAGTATTTTCCTTCATGGATGGTTTCTCCGGATACAACCAGACCAGAATGGCACCCGAGGACATGGAGAAAACTACCTTCATCACACAGTGAGGTACATTCTATTACAAAGTCATGCCATTCGGGTTGAAGAATGCTGGGGCAACCTATCAGTGCGCCATGGTAGCTCTGTTTCACAACATGATCCATCACGAAATAGAAGTCTATGTGGATGACATGATAGCCATATCTTAAACTGAAGAGGAACACTTTGACCATCTGCAAAAACTGTTTGAAAGACTAAAGAAATACAAACTAAGGCTGAATCCAAATAAATTCACTTTTGGAGTGAGGTCCGTTAAACTCTTAGGCTTCATTGTCAGCGGCAAAGGTATCGAAGTGGACCTTGTAAAGGTAAAAGCAATACAAGAAATGTTTTCTCATCACACCGAGAAGGAAGTCATAGGATTCTTAGGACGACTAAACTACATCGCCAAATACATTTCCCACTTAACCGTTACTTGTGAACCAATATTCAAATTACTGAAGAAAGATCAAGTGGTGGAGTGGAACAACGGCTGCCAGGATGCATTCAATAGGATCAAAGAGTACCTTCAAGAGCCTCTCGTTTTGATGCCGCTAGTCGAGGGAAAACCTTTGATCATGCATCTAACTGTCTTGGAAAATTCAATGGGGTATGTGTTGGGGCAGCATGACGAGTCTGGCCAAAAAGAGCATGCAATATACTACCTGAGCAAAAAGTTTACCGATTGTGAAACTAGATATTCACTGCTCGAGAAAACTTGTTGCACTCTGGCATGAGCTTCTCGTTGGCTAAGACAGTATATGTTGACCCATACTACCTTATTGATATCCAAGATGGACCCAATTAAATACATATTTGAGAAACACACCATCTCTAGGAGAATAGCAAGATGCCAGATGGTCCTGACCGAATACGACATTTAATACACTACCTAGAAAGCAATAAAGGGAAGTGTGTTAGCCGATCACCTTGCTCATCAGGCTATAGACGACTATCAATCCATGAATTTCGAATTTCTAGACGAAGACATCGTGTTGGTAAATAATTGTGAAGAACTTAGACCATGTGACGGACCTGAACAAGGATCCCGATGGACCTTGGTTTTTGATGGAGCTTCCAAGGCACTCGGAAACGGCATAGGCATTGTGATCATATCCCATGAAGGATACCATACTCCCTTCACCGCTAGATTGTGTTTCAACTGTACCAATAATATGGTGGAATATGAAGCGTGTATTATGGGTCTCAAAGTTGCCATAGATTTGGGAATCAAGTACTTAACTGTATTTGGAGATTTAGCTTTAGTATTCAGTCAGATCAAAGGAGAATCGGACATGAAGCACCATAATCTCATCCCTTACAATGAACATGTGTTGACATTAATCCCACATTTTAAGGAAATTACCTTTGAGCATTTTCCACAAGAGGAAAATCAACTAGCGGATGCGCTAGCCACCATGTCGTCCATGTTCAAAATCAAGTGGGATAATGAGGCTCCTTAGATCACCATCAAGAGAATGGACGAATTAGCTTACTGTCACGAGATCGATACTGATGAAGTAGTGGACAAGCCTTGGTTCCATGAAATTAAGAGATATCTCGAGGCCCAGGAGTATCCAGAGGGAGCTTCAGTCAGTGACAAGAAATTCCTGAGAAGATTCTCTGCTAAGTTCTTCCTCAAATGGAGTTCTCTATAAGCACAATCACGACTCTACTTTTCTTTGATGTATAGACAAGAGCGAGACATACAAGATCATGGCTGATCTACACGAAGGCACGTTTGGCACCCATTCTAGTGGGCACACGATGGCTAAAAAGATCCTACGGGCAGGATACTGCTGGTCTAACATGGAGGAAGATTGTCATCAACATTCACAAACCTGTCACAAGTGTCATATCTATGCTAACAAAATACATGTGCCTCTAGTTCCTCTAAATGTCCTAGCCTCTCCTTGGCCATTCGCGACGTGGGGCATCGACATGATTGGAGAAATCAAACCTACAGCTTCTAATGGACATCGCTTCGTCTTGGTTGCCATTGATTACTTCACGAAGTGGGTCGAGGCATCTTCCTTCGCTTCTATCACCAAGAATGTTATGGCCTGATTCATCAAATAGAATCTTATTTGTCGGTACGATATTTCGAAAAGAATAATCATAGATAATGGTACCTGTGATACGGTGGGAGAACTGACTTTTGTTTTGCGTTTGATCGAAAATGTTGTGGATAGCAAGAGTCGCCACTGACTTTTCTTTTATCCAAAAAAAAAGGAAAGGTGAAAAAGCACAAGAAAGACCTTTAGAGATGTTTTCTTGAGTTCGGGGGGTAGATTATGAAAAGGGAAGGTGTTAGCACCCCTTTCATCCATGGTTTTCCATGGGCTCTTAGTTACTTGCTAGATCACTTGCTTTTGTTTGAATGTGCTTGTGGTGTGGGTTTTGAAAGTATTTTGAAAATGTCTTTGTAATGGTTCTCGTTTCTATAAGAACGCGTACAAAGTGTTTGTTTCGAAAATAATTCAAAAAGGTGTTTGTGTTATTTGAAAGTGATTTTGAAAAGGGTTTTCTTTGTAATGGCTCTCGTTTCTATAAGAACGCGTACAAATTGTTTGTTTCAAAAAATAGTTCAAAGACGTGTTTGTGTTTTTTGAAAGTGATTTTGAAAAGGGTTTTCTTTGTAATGGCTCTCGTTTCTATAAGAACGCGTACAAAGTGTTGTCTTTTGGAAATATTTCAAATGAGAGTGTTGGTGTAAAAATGTTTTGTGGTGAGCAAGCGAGCAACTAGGAGCAAATCTACCTACTCAAAAGGTCTTAGATGTTCTTTTCCTCCTCCTTTAGATGTTGCTATCTTACCATTGATTTGGTAAGAAGCCTCATCGTTGGATGTGAAGGGACGAGCGTGGGGCGTTTGTATAGTCATAAAAGGCAACCTATGGGACGCTTTAGCAATGTTGTTTTAGGGACTAGATCGTTTACCGAAGGCAACATTGAGGGTCATCGAGGGACTACGATCTTTTATCAAGGGTCTTTTGCTAAAACGCCCATGTTCGAGGGACATGACTATTTTTCCGATAGGCAACAAGGTGGGATTACCCTAAGGGTGCTAGTGTGAAAGTGTGTTTGATTGCATGCATTTTAGTCTTGATTAGGGTTATCTATTTGTTGATTTCATATCTTGTCATACACATCCTAATTACTAGCATTTTATATTTGGAAAAGCGTTAAATTGCGGGAATATAAAAGTCCTACACTATTACAATATTTTAGGGATTGGGGGTACATATTTCACAAATGGGGGGTTGCAAGAATTTAAATCCTATCTAACTATTACAACCATATTAAAATGTACAACATAAGAAAGAAAAAGGACTTTGTTTAGAAAATATTTTTTTTGTCTTAATGGACTTAAAAAGAGGAAATAAATTAGTTAGTAAAAAGAAAATATTTTCATATCTTTTTTATATTGATAAAAAGAGTATTAATATTGAAAATGATAAAAAGGAAAATAAATGAAAGATAGAAAGTGTGCTGCTGCAAGCAAAACAACAAGGATCAAAAGTTTTGAAGCCAGGCGCATTGTGACTCAGAAAGGAACATCAGTGGAATCAGAAGTTCTGAATTGATACACTCTAAGGCCCTACAAGAAATGTTAGAGGTAAAGGAAACAAAGGTTCTGGGTGGTATTCAGACAGTGAGCCAAAAGTCAAAAGTTTTGTGTTGCGCTAAAATAGTGAGTGAACATCAGAAATTCAGTGTGTTGTCAGCGTGTGAAAATCAGAAATTCTGAGTGTTAAAACAATGAGTGGAAGCATCAGAAGTTCAGTGTGCTTAACAGTAAGAAAGCCTAGAAGTTCCGTGTGTTTAACGTGTAGGGAGAACTCAAAAGTTCTGTGCTGTGCTAAAATAGTGAGTGAGCATCGGAAGTTCTGTGTGTTAAAATAGTAAGAAAGCCTAAAAGTTTTGTGTCTTAAAATAATAAGAAAGCCTAGAAGTTTTGTGTGTGTAACGTGTAGGGAGAACTCAGAAGTTATGTGCTATGCTAAAACAGTGAGTGAAAAAACAGGGGTTTTGTGCCACATTTCAACTCCTTCTTCATATTAATCAGCATATCAGTAATTTATTCAATATTTAACAAACAGCAGGTCAGAAAGATAAAAGCACAACAATTTATAGAAGTTCAAATCCCTAATCCGAGCCTAGCCCTAATCAAGAAGTTCTGATCCACAGTTTTCCTACTTATGCAATGATATGGACAACATTACTACTGTGATATTTACATATTTTAATGATGTTCTGAATGAAAAGATGAAAAGTTAGAAAGACTTACCTTGAACCTAGAGCGTGGGCTTGGAACTTGAACTGCTGCCTTCAAATGTTCTATAATCAACAAGAGCAACATAAGAGAATATGCCAAGTTCTTTGACTCAAAGGTAAGAACAAAAGTTTTGGTTTTCTGTTTGGGAATTCTGGATTTTTACGAAGGTTTCACAGTTTTATTTTCTCTCTTTTGACAATTTTATCTCTCCAAAAGCCAGCCCCTTGAACGTGTGATGGAGCAAATTATTTATAGATGGGTTTGCTGTGGTTTAGGGGGAAAAACAAATAGGATTCAAACCTTTTTGGTATACTGTTTCATTGCTTTTTAATCACAGTTTTCGTATGCTAATTTGATGCAAATATAGGGTTTGAGAAAAATGCAGGCGTGGACTAGATCAGCAGCAATTTGGAGTGTTGTGGCAGCTGGTTGCAGGACTGTGCTATAACAATGCAGCAGGCTATTCAAACAAGGTTTTGGGGTTTTATGATGTTCTGATCAAAGAAGACCAGAATGAAACTCGAAGGGTGATGCTCTGATCGAAGCATATGTTGAAGAGTCATGTTCTGATTGAAGAACTATGTTCTGAACCATGTTTGCAACTTCTGACTGCACTTGTGTGGAGGCTGGCTCAGAAGTTCTGAAGTATCATATTCTCTTAACACTTAGAAAATTTTCTAAATGTTTAGAAGTTTGATTTTTTCAAAGTAATTTTCGACTTCTGATTTTTTGATGAACCAATTTCATGTCTTGATGAGATATAATTGTTGAAACTTGATTTTTGATCTAAAAGTCAAAGTTTGACTTTTTAGTGTGCTTTTGACCATTTTGCCCTTGTGGATGATTTTCTTGAAAAGTTGTAATTCAAGACTTGAAACTTGATAGAAGCAAACTTGAGAGTCTAGGATGACCCTTTGAGAAATGAGAGGGCAAATTTTGGGGTACAACAGCTGCCCCTGTTCAATCTTCTTAAGCCTAAGGATGTAGATTGGCCGGTCTGCCTTTCGTGATCTGAAGGTGGAAGATGATTGAACACTAGAGTACTCAGAAATTTGCACTCGCATGAAGTAATACTGATTGGTGATATCAGGAATGGGCTTGCAGATGCCATCCCGAAAAGATCGATTGCATAAGAGATTCCTTGGCGAGAATTCCTGTACCTGCAGTTGAGGAGGACTTCGTCGGGGGAATTTTGATTTATATCCTGGGAAGTAGAGTATAGGAGCTTCGGTTGTCCATTACTCTACTGGGGAATTAACTCTTGATTGAGGAGGTGAAGGTAGAATGCATATCTGGTTAGGGTCCAGGCTGTACATCGGCTTACTGGAGAAATGTGAAATCAACCGTATCTGGTCGGGTCCGGGCCTTACAGTGTTGTAAACTGTTGTCTGGAGATGAGGGCGAAGGAACCTGGATAGTAGGGTTACTTTGAGATGAAATCCTGGATAGTAGGGCTATGAGAAGGAACCTGGATAGTAGGGTTACTTTGAGATGAAAGCCTGGATAGTAGGGCTATGAGCAAGAACCTGGATATTAGGGTTACTTTGAGATGAAAGCCTGGATAGTAGGGCCATGAGAAGGAACATGGGTCGTAGGGTTACTTCGAAATGAAAGCCTGGGTAGTAGGGCTATGAGAAGGAACCTGGGTCATAGGGTTACTTCGAAATGAAAGCCTGGGTAGTAGGGCCATGAGAAGGAACCTGGGTCGTAGGGTTACTTCGAAATGAAAGCCTGGGTAGTAGGGCCATGAGAAGGAACCCGGGTCGTAGGGTTACTTCAAAATGAAAGCCTGGGTAGTAGGGCCATGAGAAGGAACCTGGGTCGTAGGGTTACTTTGAGATGAGAGCCTGGATAGTAGGGATATGAGAAAGAACCTGAATAGTAGGGTTTCTTCAAGATGAAAGCCTGGATAGTAGGGCTTAAAGAAGGAACCTGGGTAGTAGGGTTACTTTGAAATGAAAGCCTGGATAATAGGTGTTGTACCCCAAAATTTTCCCTCTCACTTGTCAAGAATTATCTCACAAAATCTCTTTGACTCAAGACTGCATTAGGGTTTGATCAGCTCAAGACATCTCCTCATGCATTGATGACCAAAATTAGGGTTTGAGTTTGCACAAGGATTTTTTGACTATCAATGCTTCATATTACTTTCAAGGATCATTAGGGACCCCCAAGATGTTTCAAGCATTGAATCACATTTTTGATCAGTCAATTGGACATTTGACCTAAAAATCAACTATATTGGAGAAAAAGTCAACCATGACCAATTTACAGTCAAAATTCATAAATTTTTTATCCACACCAACATTCTAAACCCATATGTATCATTTGATCAAGTTTGGACCACAATTCCTCAAGAAATTTGATCAAATCATCAAAAGGGCAAAATGGTCAAAATTAGGGTTTTGATTGAGAAGGGGAAATTGCGTCATCTTGACCTAATGACATGGTTCAAAACATTACAAATCCATTGGATTGACAGATGGATTTTTCAGTCAACTGTATACTGAAAAGTCAAACTTTGACTTTTTGGTCAAAATCAAATGCCAAAGATCATAATTCATCAAAACATGTCAAAATGAGAAGCTTGTTCATCAAGAAATCAAGGGTTTTAGTTTTAGTTTTGAAAAGTTGAAAATTTTAACTTAGAAAATTTTCTAAGTATAGAAAATTTCTTATTTTTTTATCAACTTTGAGCCAAGTTTTCACCATGATGCAAGATGATTTAAAGGAAATTCCAACATGAAAGTTGTAGATATCCATTAAATCTACAACTTTGCTTCACACAATTTCTCCTAAAAATGCTTGGATTTCAAGATATAATTTTGTGAATACATGCTCATGAACTAAAATAACTTAGTGAAATTTTGCCCTAGTTAGGCAGATTTTTGACCTAACTTCATGGAAATTTTTCACATAGTTCCAAAGGGAATTTTCAAAAGTAATTCAAATATGGGTTGTATAGCACATTGCAAGCTTTCCAAAATGTCCAAGAACTCCTTGAGATCATTCTTGAGTAGGGAGAATCGAAGAGATGAAGTTGGTGATTTATCACTTTGATTTCAAGCCATTTCATGATGAACAAAAATTCAAATCCAAGCCTAGGCTGCATAATATTTGCTTTGCAGGCCTCAAAATTGTTACTCACTCCATAATTAAATTTTTTCACAGATGTTGGAATCTTTAAGCCAAGCATTGAATGCATTGTACAAGAACAATTCCATTTTTGGCACAAAGGTGCCATTTCCATTTTGATAAAGCACTACTTTTGCCTTTGTCAACTTCTTGAGCCTCTCAATTGTTTTCTCTGCACAGAAGCAAAGTCAAAATTAAAAGCAACTTACCTGAAGCCTCTACCAAACCAGACCATGCTTGTACAACACTTATAGAGTTGTCTCCTCACTTTTCTTCAAAAGCAAGTTATAGAGCCAAAAGTCTATAACTCAGAAACCTTGAGTGGAGTTGATCTCTAACCTTTTCCATACATATACACAAATATATTGCAACATAAGACACGAATTCCAAGACTTAGAAACACTCCCAAACACTTTGTCATTGAAAATTTTCCATAGCTTAACAGTTTTGAACCTTACTCAGCCATCTCCAAATCCACTCGTGCGTTTTGAGTTTTAACCACCTAAACACTTAATATACATCATACCTAAGTGATCCAAACCCATGTTCCCTCACTGTAACTCCTCCTTCTCCATCCACCATTTTCAAACATCAAGCTTGCAGATTGACTTGAGTAGGGAGATTCAGGGACTTTCAAGACAAAGTAAGGATTGGAATACACTCAGGGAGGTCCAGGCAAGCTAAACAGATCCTCACGCCTTCTCAAAGCTTGCCCAAACTCCATTCACGATCTCAACTGAAAGAGGTAAAAACTCAAACTTCTATCTCTTCATACAAGCATCATTTGGTCCTGACTTGTGAAAATAAAATGTAGATATCCTTGCACTAAAGCTAACCATATTCATAGTTTTCATTTATATTAACTGTGTATAGAGAATTTTGGATTTGAAATTTCTGTAAAAATTAGGTTTCAAATTAGGGCAAGTAAAATTAGCTTTTATCATTGACTTTTAGTTTACATAAATTATATGGTTGAACTCGTGGGAAGAAACACCATAACTTTCATGTTTGGACTTTCCATTTTTATGGAGAAATGAGAGAGATGCAGGTGGTCTGGCCATGGCTCAAGGTTGAAGATGAAGTTGCCTTCAGGGGGCATTTTCTAATATATATTTATGATTGTGTTTATATAAACGGATGTACAGCCACCCAGTGGTAAGGCAGCGCGCAAAAATGCTATAGGTCATGGGTTCGAGCCTTAGTGCCTGCCTTTTGCAATTTTCTCACATTTTTGCCATTTTTTGTCCCTTTACAGCGCTGGGCTTTTTGTTTCATGGGCCTGTTGATTTTTTCTAACCTCTTACCCCCTGTCTGCTTGTGATACCCCTGACCCAATATATTTTTATTATTCATTTTATTTTCATTTTTATTCTATTAAATATATTTTTCTTAATATTAAAAATCATAAAAAATATAAAAATAATAGATTTATATTTTTGCTTATTTTATTTTATTTATCTCCCAAAAAATATTTTATTTAGTTATATATTATCCATTTTATTATTATTTAAATTTGTAAATTAAATTAGAACTAGCTTAATATTTATTTTTTCTTTATACCCATTAAATATTTATTTTAATATAAAAGGACCAAAATACCTCATAATGCCATGTATTATTTTCAAGACAAAAAAATACAAAATACTTACTTTTTCTTAAAGAAATTTATTTTCTTTTAATCAAATAGGATTAGGGTTTATTCAAAAATATTTTCTAAAAAATAATTTATTTTCTTAATTGATTTAAGTTAATCTTGATTTATTTATTAGGTTTAGGCTAAAACTTTTTTACATAAAAACCAAACAAAAATCTTCTTTGCATCTACATACCTTTGCACATTTAATTCATCTCGTATATTATTTATTCTATTTATTTGTACATATTCAATTTGGTTGTAATAGATTAATTAGGTTTATATTATTGCGATCCCCATTCATAAATTGTATTCCCCCTCCCACAAATGTTTTAATAGCGTAGGACATTTAAATTTCGCAATTTATCGCTTTTGTATAACATGCTAGTAATTAGGGTTTGTATGGCAAGATAAAACCAATCAAATAGAAAACCCTAATTCAAGACAAAATCAAGCATTAAAATGACACACTTGCACACAAAACACCCCTAGGTTTATCCCACTTGGTTGCCTTATACAAAAATGGCCATATTACGCATGTAAGGTGTCTTAGCAAAAACAAACAAATACAAGATCATAGTCCCTCGATGACGCTATCCAAAGTTGCCTTATAAAATGATCTTAGTCCCTAAAAAAATGCTAAGATACCTTGCAACATTTCTAATCATGACTATACGATGACCCACGCCCGTCCCGTTTACATCCAAAGATAGGGTTGCTTACCAAATCAATGGTAAAACAACAATATCAAAGGAAAAGAAAATGAACAAGAAAGACATTTGAGTAGGTAAATTACTTTTAGTTACTTGCTCCATTTCAAAACAAATATCCTTGCTATTTTCAAAACAAACACACACATTTCCAAACATCTTACAAACATTGAAAACATTTTTAAAAGATCAAACATCTTTGTATACATTCTTACGAACAAGAATCATTACAAAGATTGCCTAAACAATGGCCTATTTACAAAATACTTTCAAAAACCACACAAAGCATAATTTCAAACAAAAGCAAGTGATCTAGCAAGTAGCTAAGAGCCCATGGAAAACCATGGATGAAAAGGATGCTAATACCTTCCCTTTTCATAATCTACCCCCAAACTCAAGAAACAATCTCAAAGGTCTTTCCTGTGATTTTTTACCTTTCCTTTTTGGATAAAAGAAAAGTCGGTGGCGACTCTTGCTAACCGCAACATTTGCGATAAAATGCAAAACATTCAAGTTAGTTCTCCCACCATATCACAGAACTGGCGACTCTGCTGGGGAAAATTCTAAAAGTGGGGTTACCTTAGGGTTTAAATCACATTTACTTGCTTACATTGTTTGACTTGTGTGATGCGATGGGAGAACTGACTTGAGGTTTTGCGTTTGTATTCGCAAATGTTGCGGTTTAGCAAGAGTTGTGTTGTACCCCAAAATTTGCCCTCCCATTTCATCAACATTTTTTCACCACAAAACCCTTGGAGCTCAAGATCAAGTTAGGGTTTACTCTGCTCAAGACTCCTCCTTGCACTGTTGACCCAAATTAGGGTTTGAGTTTGCACAAAGATGTTTTGACCTAAAATGCCCAAAATGACTTTCATGCTTCATGTTGGACTCACAAGTTTATCCATACCAAGTTTCAAGCCTTGATTCCAATCTTTGCCCAGTCAATTGGACAGTTGACCTAGAAATCAGCTGTATTGGGGAAAAAGTCAATTGTGGTCAATTGACAGTCAAACCTCATGACTTTTGACCCACATCAACATTATGAACTCATATGGACCATTTGATCAAATTTGGATCACAAATCCACAAGAAATTTGATCAGATCACCAAAAGGGCAAAATGGTCATTTTTAGGGTTTTGACTGCACAAAGGCAATTTTTGACTGTTTGACCTAACCAATGGCAATTCAAGCTCACATATGGACTCAAGGACTCAATGGCATGGTCTTGACACATTCAACAAGTTCAAAAGATCCCAAATGCACAAGATTGACAGATGAATTTTCTAGTCAACTGAGCAAAATTTGACTGTATACTGAAAAGTCAAACTTTGACTTTTTGGTCAAAATCAAGTGTCAAGATTCATTTTTCATCAAGACATGTCAAATTATGAAACTTGTTCATCAAGAAATCAAAAATTGCAAATTAGGGTTTAAGATGAGAAAATTTCATAACTTATAATTTTTCTAAGTTATGAAACTTCCTTATTTTTTCCTAACTTTGCCCCATTTTTTCACCAAGATGCAAATGGATTCAAACAAAACTCAAAACATGAAAGTTATAGTCCATTGCAAAATCTATAACTTTGATTCACAAAGTTTCCTCAAAAGAAGCTTGTAGCTCAAGTTATGATTTTTGGAATAGGGGTGCAAAACATTCTTAACTTAGAATTTTTTTGACCTATTTTAGGCAGGATTTTTGCCTAACTTCATGGCCACTTTTCACATGATTCCACTTGGAATTTCAACTTGCATTACAAAGATGGATGTAGTACACATTCCAAGCTTTCCAAATTGTCCAAGAACTTCTCAAACACCCTTGTAGTTAGGGAGAATCGAATTTGTGAAGATGGGCAAAAGTCACTTTGTTCATGAGCCATTTACATGTTCATAACATTGCCATTTTCAAGTCAGCATGTTCTAAGCTAGATTACAGGCCTCTAATCTCATTTACACTCAATAATTTAATGTATGTCCTTTGTGTCCAAGTCTTACTTTGTGTGTTTAACCATTACATACAAGATTGAGCCATAAATGGAAAAGCATTTTATCCATTCTTGTAAAGAAGTGCTTTATGTCAAAAGCAAATCAAAGAAGTACCAAAGCAAATCTCTGAGGCACAAGTTCATGAACATATCCCACTGATCAAGACTAACATTTGCAGCATACTTGAGGGGCCTGTGGTAGCCTACAACCTAACTTGGCATTTTTGACTTAAGAAAGAAGAAATCTTGCAAACATACAAAAAACTGACATTCCTGTCAAGACAAGCCTAAGCAAACATTGTGAACATTTTTCATACTCCCTAACAAGTCTGAAGCACGACCAAACCATCCCTAAAACCCCTTCATTCATCAAAACACAGTTTTGTGGCAAAACAGGGTACCTTCTGTATTTTGACTTGGCCAGTTCATTCCCCTCGTGCGTTTTCATCCAAACCACCTCAAACACCTTCCATAACATCCATACAAACTATTCCAAGCATTGAACTGGAACTGTAACATCCCTAACATCACTTTCCATTTTCAGTTTTCAACTTTGCAGGTAGACTTCTATAGATTGATACAGTAAGATTCAAGACACACCAAGCATTGGAGAAGCATCCCTGAACTTCAAGCAAGCTGTACAAGTCCTCGAAATCCATTGAAAGCACCTCCATTGTTGTACACGTTTCAAGCTGAACAAGTAAGTTCTTGAACTTCTATCTCTCTATCCAAGCATATGTAGGCTTAGGTTTGTGAAGAAGCTATGTCCTACTCATGGCCCTGAAGCTACCTGTATCCTCACTTTTCATTTATATTGTGTGTGTTAAGAGAATTTAGAACCTGAACATTAGAAAAAAGTTAGGTCAGGAATTGGGGGAAGAGAAATTCTCTCTCATTTCTGAGAGTTAAATCAACTTCTTTATATGTTTAGAATCGTGACATGATGCTCTATAACATTGCTGTTGTGAGTTTTTGTTGAAAATTAAGATATCAGAAAATAGCAGGGAAGGAAGAAAACACGCGTTTTTTGTTTTGAAAATGTCTGAAGGTTGAAGACAAAGTTCTTTTGGGCTGGGCCTGTTTCATTTTTCTGTTTGCACCACCTTTTCACATTCACACCCCCTTGGCCCATTGTGTGATTTTTTAATCATTTTTGACTTTTTCTTTTTTATTCTGACTTGTTATTTTTTTGACAAAACATAAAAAATATTAAAAATATTTTTCCATACATTTTTGCATTTTATTTTGAATTTCTTTACTTTGTTTACATTTGTACATATAAATAAATATAATGCTTTTATTTAAAACCTTAGAAATAATGTGAAAATATTTACTTTTAGTTATTATTTTCATTTGCATTTTCTGAAAACATTTTCTAAAAAATATATATTTTTTATAAATAATAAATATTTTTATTTTTGTACATATTTAATATATTTAGTAAATAATATAAATACTCATATATTTATTAGAATATTTAGGATAAAAATACAAAATAATACATTTTTTATTTTTATTAATATTAAACCTCAAAAATACTTTTTTTTTACAATATACCTCCTTTTTATTTATTTTTTGTATATAATTAATAAATATTGTATATAATACATAATAAATAATTAATACCTTTTATTTGCAAAATTAGGGTTTTTGCCCTAAACATGAAAATATTCAAATTAACTTTTTTTATTTTTTTTCACTTGTAAATAAATCATACACTTACACAAATACATTTACACATACACATTTACTTATTCTTGTACATTTGATACATTTTACATTTGTAATTTGATTCGATTTGGTTGTAAATATTGGACACTATCCTCCTATTAAGTCTCATCCCCATTTGAACATTTGTACCCCCATTCCCATGATTATTGTGTAATAATTTAGGACTTTAATTTCCTCCTTTTAAAGCTTTCTAAATATGCCATGATAGACTTAGGGTTTGTATGCAAATAACAAATAGCTTGACCTAATTCAAAGACAAAAAAGCATGGAAATGGACAACACCAATCACACTTGCACCCCTAGGGTTACTCCACTTGTTGCCTTCAATAATGGGCCATGTTGCATGTTAGGTGTCTTTGGCAAAACAAAACAATATCAAATGATCGTAGTCCTTCGATGACGCTTTCGAAAGTTGCCTAAAAATGATCAAGTCCCTTAAAGGAAAAATTGCCAAAGACACTTGGCACCATTGCAATCATGGTCTAAACGATGACCCGCGCCTGTCCCGTTAACATCCTAACACAAGATTGTCCACCAAATACAATGGTGGAACAAAATTGTTAAAAGGGTTAAAACATAGGAAAAAGCCCTTTGAGTAAATTTAGGGGTAGACAACTCTTAGTTACTTGATCAATTTGCAAAACACACTCGCCTACTTTTCAAAACCACACATCACAACACACTTTCAAAACAACTTTCAAAAACATTGAAAACTTTTCAAAAGATAAGTACACCTTTGTATACATTCAAACATGAATCATTACAAAGGTTGCCACCACAAATGGCCTCTTTTCAAAACATTTTCAAACCCACACACAAAGCACCATTTCAAACAATTGAAAACACAAGGCAAGTGATCTAAGCAAGTAACTAAGAGCCCATGGATAACCATGGATAAAAAGGGTGATAATACCTTCCCTTTCTATAATCTACTCCCCGAACCCAAGAAAACATCTCAAAGGTTTTTGCTGTGCTTTTTAACCTTTCCTTAGGATAAAATAAAAAGTCGGTGGCGACTCTTGCTCAACCAAAACATTTGCGAAAAGAAACGCAAAACCCAAGTCAGTTCTCCCACCGTATCACGGAAGGAGACTCTGCTGGGGAGAACTTAAAAGTGGAGTAACCTTAGGGCTTAGATCACCTTGTTTTCAATTGCTTGCTTTGTTTGCTTTTATATTTATGGGCTTTGCATCGGAGTTTCATAGATCCTAACCCGGATCTGGGGAATACCCTTTTAGGTAGCATAAGTTGTGAGGGACCTGTCCGGCGTAGACCGACATGGGTGAAGCAGTGGCTACATTGGTGCGACACCTTGGTCTGTACCGATATCCCTTGTGTTGCAACGAGGAGAATATGGGTCTTCTAAGGAGTCATTAAGCACCAACCGACCTTAGAACCCTAAATTGGCCCAACTTGGCCATAGAACAGTAGCAATATGCTACACTCATTGAGGTTAAACTCTCGCGATGGTTCTGGCTGCAAGAAAAGATTGCGATGCTGGAGTTATGACCGACTGAGGGTAGTCAATGATATTGAGATCCTCTAGAACCCGATTACTTTTGATAGGACAGGTCTTAACCAACGAAACTAAAAGAGGGTAATACCTAAACTTCATGCTGGCCTAAACCCTAAGGGCTGTCTTGTGTGACTTGTGTGCCTTATCATGCTTGCCTTTGTGGATACTTGTGGTGTGCTTTACCATAGCATCATACCATCATACCATTGCATGCATCTTGCATAAGGACTGACCCATTTCAAAGACAAGAGGGTTTCATCTTTGCTCTGTTTTGTAGGACATCATGATGCCCGTGCGTAGGAATACTATCCGGCTCAACTTTGTTCAACCACCTACTTTGCTCAAGGAATTGGTTGATAGGATTCCAAACACTACTTCCTTCATCAAGAGGCATGGTTCTCTCCTTGGGTTAGTCACTTCAAAGTGGGACCAACAACTGATGAGTGTCCTGACCCAGTTTTATGATCCCCTGTACCATTGCTTCACCTTTCAAGACTTCCAGTTGGTCCCTACCCTAGAAGAATTCTCTGATTTGCTTGGTATCCCTGTTTTGGAGCAGACTCCATTCACTGGTTGGGAGAAGACTCTTAGGCCTGAAGAGATTGCTGCAGTCCTTCCCTTGACCAAAGAGGAGGTAATGGCTAACTGGGAGACTAGAAGTGGAGTTAAGGGCTTTTTGGCTAAGTTTCTGGTTGGAAAAGCTAATAGTTTCTGGGATGACTTAGACTTCAAGGCGTACGAAGACATTCTGGCTCTCTTAATCTATGGTCTAGTATTGTTTCCAAATCCTGATAACTTTGTCAATATCAATGCCATAAGGATCTTCATGTCTCGGATCCCTGTACCCACTCTCTTGGGTGATATCCTGCAACAACTTTATGCTCGTACTGCCTGAAGACGGGGAACTCTGTGGTGTTGTGCTCCTTTGTTAGTGAGGTGGTTTATTTCGCACCTCCCTAAGTTCGTGCTGAAGAATGAAGAAGGAAGAGGCTAGGCTCATAGGTTAATGTCTCTCACTGATAATGACATCATTTGGACTCTCAGAGGTTTGGATGAGGTAGCCATTATTGATCGTTGCGGAGAATATCCTAATGTTCCATTGATCGGTACCTAAGGAGGAATCTCTTATAATCCATGTTTAGCTCTCCGTCAGTTTAGAAGAGCCAGAAGAGCAGGGCCTCATGAGATGTTGGTTCCTCACTTCAGTTTTGAGTTTCAAGTAGACAGTGACGAGCTGCACCGTAGATTCATCAAGGCTTGGGACAGAATTCACAAAGCTGACCCACATGAGTTGGGATCGAAGTCTTCTCTACCAATGAAACCCTACTGCAGATGGGTCCGCATCCGTGCTCAGAAGTTAGGTATGCCATACGAAGCTGTCAGGCCTATCATTCTTGAATTTCCTGATGAAGACGGGGTTCCTCCAATTGTCCTCCCTCCTCAGATACCCACTGATGTTGATACACTAAAGAGATCTTGGGTGCAGCTACAGGAAGAACGGGATTTTTATCGGGAAAAGTTCAACGAACAGGAACAAAAGATCCAGAAGCTGACTAAGAAATTGGAGGAGGAGCGGATCCTGAACGACTATATCCGTACTGAGAAGAGGAGGCCATGGGAGCACTGATGGGCTTTGGATGTTTCTTTTACAGCTTTTATTTCCTTTTCAGTGTTTTCATTTTTGTAATGCCTAAGGGCCAATTGTTGAACAATTTAAAGTTTGAATATAATGAAGTGTGTTTCCTTTTTGTCTACAAAGTTGAATCCCGATTGTCTTTGAAAACATAAATCATAAGCATCTCATTGCATCATATGCATAATAGGTACCCTTCTTCTACAGGTTGCTTAATCTTCTTCGCTGTTTATTTCAGCACTCGATCATCATGTCTTCAGAGCCTACTACCGAACAAGCTATCAAGGCCCTCCAGGCCCAGAACACCCAGTTTCAGGAGGTGGTCATGAGCTTAGCCCAAGGTCAACAGGAGTTGAAGACTCTGCTCTTGAAGAAGAAGAAGAAGAAGAGGACTGCGCTGTTCAACACTGGACGAAGGTTTGGGAATACACTGCGGAATGAGGCTGATCAGGCTACTTCCTCTGTAGGGAGGGATAGCCCCCAAGAAGGAAGGGTTCCTAGTCCTGCGGTCTCTGACAACGAGACTGATTACAACGATGAACAGTACCCTCTTGCTGAAGACAGGTACAAGAAACTAGAGGACCGTTTAAGTGCCATGGAAGTTCAACATGTGCCAGGGCTGGATTTTGGAGATCTAGGTTTATCTTCTGGGGTGGTGATCCCACACAAGTTCAAGGCACCCGCCTTTGCGAAGTACGACGGGGCTTCCTGTCCTAAGCTGCATCTCAGATCATATGTAAGGAAGATCCAACCTTACACTGCATACAAGAACCTGTGGATCCATTTCTTTCAGGATAGCCTTTCGGGGTCTCAACTCGAATGGTTCTATCAGCTGGATGGAGCCAGTATCCGAAACTGGGAGGACTTGGCTACTGCCTTTTATAAGCAATATCAGTACAATTCTGACCTTGCTCCCACGCGTACCCAACTCCAGGGTATGTCACTGGGGACGAGCGAAGGATTCAAGGAGTATGCGCAAAAGTGGAGAGACCTGGCTGGCAGGGTGCAGCCACCTTTGACTGACCGTGAACTTGTGGACATGTTCTTAGGGACCCTGTCTGGTCCGTTCTTCAACCACCTGATTGGGAATTCTTCCGCTGGGTTTACAGATTTGATCTTGACTGGTGAGAGAATAGAAGCTGGTATCAAGTCGGGGAAAATACAGAAAGGTGCCTCCGCGAGTACTGAAAAGAAACCCTTCAAGAAGGAAGCTAGTGCTGTTTATGGTCCTAGAAGACAAATTAAGCCAGAACGCTGCCAAGCTGTCAATGCGTTGGTAATTTCAAAACCTACTGCTGTTCCTCAACAGTATAATCAACCAAGGGGTGAGAGACCCAAAAGGCAGTACACTTGGCTCAGTATGACCCTGTCTCAGATTTATCCGCAACTATTGTCAACCAATCTGGTAACTGTCAAAGAAGCTCCGAAGGTAGTGAACACAGCTTCTCCAAAGTACAACCCCAACGCCCGTTGCGCTTATCACTTTGATAGCCCGGGGCATACTACGGATGATTGCTGGGCTCTGAGGAATAAGGTTCAGGACCTTATTGATGCTAAAGAAATATAGTTCGAGGCGCCCGAAAGACCTAATGTTGTGACTGCTCCCATGCCCCAACATGGAGTGAATGCTGTGGAAGAAGACCGGTATGTAGCCTCCGTGGAAGAGATTGTTACTCCGTTATTGACC
The DNA here is from genome assembly GCA_948472305.1 of Vicia faba. NCBI lineage: Eukaryota > Viridiplantae > Streptophyta > Magnoliopsida > Fabales > Fabaceae > Vicia > Vicia faba. Next base: position 525,879,393 of record OX451735.1, on the reverse strand, counting down.
GTCAAAAGGAACCTGTTGCTAGTCGGTTTATTTCTGGGATGTGGTAAAGGTTGCCTTCTATGTGCTGTTTCACCTGTTGGTTGTCCTTTGCTGAAATTAGGTATCCAAAGTCTGATGGATAGCAAAGAAATCTTGTTCGAGAAGATTGTTGTTCCTGCTGCCCCTACCGAAGAAGTGTCCATTGTTACTATTTTCAACAACCCTCCTAAGGCTCCCTCAAAGAAGCCTGTCAAAATCATGTCTACTCATAAGATTGCTCCTATCATCATTACTGTTCCGGGGCCTCTCCCTTATACATCCGACAAAGCTGTCCCATGGCACTATGGGGCAGATGTTTATGTTCTTGGAGTAAAACAAGAGTTTGATACTAGTACCGACATCAGTAACATCACTGGGCTTGCCAAAGTTACTCGCAGTGGTAGGCTGTTCTCACCAGATATTGCGCCACCAGCTATTCAGAGACCTCTTGTCATTACACCTGCAAGAGTGCCTGCTCCCCTTCCTGATCAAGTTCCTGTTTCTACCCCTGCTGCCGAGTTATCTGACGCTCGGGGCAAAGGGATTGCTACTGATTTGCCTGCCCTGACGGAGGCACCAAAGACAACCAATGTTGAAGCTTCTCAGCAAGAGATGGAAGAGATCCTCAAGATTATCAAGAAGAGTGATTTCAACGTAGTTGAGCAGCTGGGGCACACCCCATCAAAGATTTCTATGCTATCACTGTTGTTGTGTTCAGAGGCCCATGCCAAGGCCCTGATTTCCTTCCTAAAGACGGCCCATGTGCCACAAGAAACGTCTGCTGATCAATTTACCAATTGTGTGGCCAACTTGACTGCCAATAATGGGTTGGACTTCTTTGACGCCGATCTGACTGCCAAAGGAAAGAACCATAATGACGCCCTGCATGTCTCCATTGAATGCAGGGGCACTACTATTTCCCATGTGTTGGTGGACACCGATTCTTCATTGAATGTATTGCCCAAGAAGGCTCTAGACAGGATGGATTGTGAGGGTTTAGAGCTCAAGCCTGGTAACATTGTTGTCCGGGCCTTTGACGGTTCGAAAAGAATGGTGCATGGTGAAGTTGATATTCCAATCCGGGTTGGTTCTCAGGTCTTTGATTCAACATTCTATGTGATGGACATCCGACCATCCTATTCTTGTTTGTTGGGTCGTCCATGGATCCACAAGGCTGGAGCTGTAACCTCCACACTACATCAGAAGCTTAAGTACCCAGTCAGAGGGAAGATTGTTACAGTTTAAGGGGAGGAAGAATATATGGTCAGCCACCTCAACTCGTTCCGGTACATAGAGATGGATGGGGAATTCATTGAGACTCCATTCCAGCACTTTGAAGAAGTTCCTCAGACACTGGCATCAGCTGAAACTGTGATTGAAGACCCTCCTTTGAAGATGGCTTCCTTAAAGGATGCCCGGGCTGTTATTGAGAAGGGTGAGTGCGCAAACTGGGGCCGACTTCCTGACTTCACTCCGAAGACTGACAAGTTTGGTTTGGGCTTCACTGCAAATGCTCAGAAGACTGTTCGTAAAGCAAGGATTGGAAGACCTCTTGCGTTCATCACCAACCCGGGAGTGAATGCTATTGAAGACGACGTGGAGGAATCTGAATTCGACAGCTGGATCTACCCAACAACCGACGGTGGACCAAGCAACTGGACTGCCAAAGACTTCACACTTATTACTTTTGTCACTCAGTAATGAACTCTTTTGTTTTGAATTTGTAACAAACAATATGTTTTGAAACTTTTATGGCTCGGTGTCTTACCCGGGGCACCGTGGCTTCATTTTAGAGGGCTTTTGTGTGTCATTTTCATATATCATCAATAAAAACATTGGACGTTTGTTGCATTTCAAAATCTTGCGCTCCTTTTCTTTCTTTATTATATATTGCAAAACAGCTATATTTACACACACTCACCTATACAGGTTCCAATCCACTCCGGATCTCACTGGTAACGACTCTGCTACTGCCAGTTATGACTTTGAAAATTCGATCAACTTAGCCGAAGACGAAGGTGAAGATGATTGCGAAGTGCCTGGTGAGCTTGCAAGACTGTTACTCCATGAAGATAGGGCCATTCAGCCACATGAAGAGCCAGTGGAAACGGTAAATCTGGGTACTGAGACAAACAGAAAGGAAGTCAATATTGATGCCAATCTAGAGCTCAGTGTGAAACAACGGTTGATTCAGATGCTGCATGACTATGTGGAAATCTTTGCCTGGTCTTACGAAGACATGCCTGGGTTGGATACCGACATTGTGGTTCATCACCTGCCTACCAAGGAAGATTGCCCTCCGGTAAAACAGAAGGTCCGCCGTATGCGTCCAGAAATGTCTGAGAAAATCAAAGCTGAGGTTATGAAACAATTTGATGCCGGGTTTCTAGCAGTGACTTCTTACCCTCAGTGGGTTGCCAACGTGGTTCCAGTGCCGAAGAAGGATGGTAAGGTCCGAATGTGTGTTGATTACAGGGATTTGAACAGGGCGAGCCCTAAGGATGATTTCCCTCTGCCTCACATCGACGTTCTGGTTGACAATACTGCTCAGCATAAAGTATTCTCCTTCATGGACGATTTCTCCGATTATAATCAGATCAAGATGGCTCCTGAAGACATGGAGAAGACCACTTTTATTACTCAGTGGGGCACCTTTTGCTACAAGGTCATGCCTTTTGGGTTGAAAAATGCTGGGGCAACCTACCAACGTGCCATGGTTGCTTTGTTTCATGACATGATCCATCATGAGATAGAAGTATACGTCGACGATATGATTGCAAGGTCCCAAACTGAGGAGGAACACCTTGACCATCTACGGAAGCTGTTTGACCGTCTGAAGTTGTACAAGCTGAGGTTGAACCCGAACAAGTGCACCTTTGGGGTGAGATCTGGAAAATTGCTAGGCTTCGTCGAAAGCGACAAAGGCATTCAAGTGGACCCTGCCAAAGTGAAAGCCATACAGGGGCAACTGTTGTACCCAAAAATTTGCCCTCCCATTTCATCAACATTTTCTCACCACAAGACCCTTGGAGCTCAAGATCAAGTTAGGGTTTACTCTGCTCAAGACTCCTCCTTGCATTGTTGACCCAGTATGCACCCCATTGAATTCTCTAGGACGGTCAGATACATGATTAGCGGTCTTCCTTCGACGGGTGGCATCAAGATAGGAGGTTCTAGCAAATACTCCTTGATTTTATCGAAAGTAATTTGACAGTCATCATTCCATTTAACTACCTGATCTTTCTTCAACAGCTTGAAGATTGGTTTACAGGTAGATGTTAGGTGAGAAATGAACCTTGCAATGTAGTTTAGGCGTCCCAAGAAACCTCTGACCTCCTTCTCAGTGCGAGGAGCAGGCATTTCTTGTATAACTTTGACTTTGGCAGGATCAACCTCGATGCCTTTGTTGCTGACAATGAAACCTAAGAGCTTACCGGATCGGACTCCGAATGTACACTTGTTTGGATTTAGTCTGAGCTTGTACTCCTTCAACCTGACAAACAACTTTTGCAAGTGATCAAGGTGTTCTTCTTCAGTTTGTGATCGGGCTATCATGTCATCTATGTAGACCTCTATATCATGATGTATCATGTCATGAAACAAAGCTACCATGGCGCGTTGATAGGTTGCCCCGACCTTCTTCAGTCCGAATGGCATCACTTTATAGTAGAACGTACCCCACTGTGTAACAAAAGTAGTTTTCTCCATGTCCTCAGGGGCCATTTTGATCTGGTTATAGCCTGAGAATCCGTCCATGAAAGAAAATACTTTGTGCTGAGCTGTGTCGTCGACCAGGATGTTGATGTGCGGAAGTGGAAAATCATCTTTAGGGCTGGCCCTGTTTAAGTCTCTATAATCTACGCACATCCTGACTTTGCCATCCTTCTTAGGCACAAGCACAATGTTAGCAACCCATTATGGATAGGAAGTAACAGCCAGAAATCCAGCATTGAACTGCTTCATAACTTCTGCTTCGATCTTTTCAGACATGTCAGGTCTCATGCGGTGGACCTTTTGTTTCACTGGTGGACATTCTTCTCTTGTGGGGAGACGGTGTACCATAATGTCTGTATCAAGTCCCGGCATATCTTCGTATGACCAGGCGAAGATCTCAACATAATCATGTAGTAGCTAAATTAGGCGCTCTTTGACACTCGTCTCTAGGTTGGCACCTATCTTGATTTCCTTTTTGTCATCCTCAGTTCCCAAGTTGATCGTGTCCAACTGCTCTTCATGAGGTTGAATTGCTCTTTCCTCTTGCTGTAAAAGTCTAGCCAATTCCCCTGGCACCTCACAATCTTCCTCACCTTCGTATTCGGCTTGGTTGATCAGATCTTCAGAGCCACTGAAGGCTATAGCAGTATCGTTACATATGGGTTCCGGAATGGAAGGGTACTGCATTTGTGAGTGTGGGTGTGCGTAAGGGACATAGCCATCTTAAAACAACAAAATGTAAAAGAAAGACAATGATCAAAAAGTGTTTAAATATGAAAAACGTCCATGATTCATTAAAATGACATATGATGATGACAATAAGAACCCTTACAAATGGACCTATGTGCCTCGGGTAAGACACACGGTTGAAAAAGTACGAATTGTTTTGTGAATTATTACAGTCCAACAGAAACGGAAAAGATAAATTACTGATTTATGAAAGTACTCAGAACAAAGTCTTTTGCTTCCTAGTTTCACAGTCCTCTGTCAACAGTAGGGAAAATCCAGTCTTCCAAGTTGCCCTCTTCTTCACTGTCCTCTAGCGTATTAACCCCTCGATGGTTGATCTTTAAAGGTGGCCCTCCGGCATGGGAGCGGCGCACGGCCTTCTGACCAATCGAAGTAAATGCTAAGCCGAATTTGTCTGCTTTGAAAGGAAAGTCGGGAAGCTGCCCCCAGATTGTGGATCCGCCTTCTTCCACAACTGCTCTAGCATCCTTTAAAGAAGACACCTGAGGCGGAGGTCTTGTGATCACATGAGTTGAGGACATTGTCTTGGTCGCCGCTATCTCTTCAGAAACTTCTTCGAAGTGTTGGAAAGGGGTCTCTATGAATTCTCCATATAATTCCATATAACGGAATGAATTAAGATGACTGATCATGTATTCCTCTTCACCATGAACAATTATAATTTTCCCCTGGACAGGGTACTTGAGCTTTTGAAATTAAGAAAACATTTTTGGAATTTTTATTTGTTCAGGAAAAAATAATAAAGTCAGAAAATAAAAATTATGCAAGAAAATATAAAAAATATAAAATAAAAGGTCAAGGGGGTGCAAAAGTAAAAAGGGGGGGTGCAAAAAGTCAGAAAAGCCAAGCCCAAACGCGCCAGGCCCAGACACCACTTCATCCCTGTCCTCCGGACGAAAACACGCGCGCTTCTGCTTCAAACCCTGTTCTTGCTATTCTTTGCATAAAATCAAAAACTTATAACATGAAAAATGTAGCTCATGATCACACGATTTCAATGATATAAAGAACATGACCTAACTCTCAAAGATCATAGAGAATTTTAATGGCCCTAATTTCTGACCTAGTTTTTTCAGCATGTTCTACATCCAAATACTCTTAGCTCAATTAATATAAATGGAATCTAAGCATATTTACAGCTCAAGCATGTTAGGGACTACATTTTTGCTTCACAAACCTAAGCTTAAGGATGCCTAAATAGAGAGATAGAAACTTGACAAATACCTTGTCCAGTTGAGTTTGGATATGGCAATGTGGGAACTTTGAGTGAGGCCTGAAGGTCGTGTGAGCTTGCTTGAAGTTCCCTCAAGCTTCTCCAATGCTCAGCTTGCCTTGAAGTTACCTGAATCTCCCTGCAGAAGTCAACCTGCAAACCTTCAAAGTGAAAATGGTGATCCTTGAAACAGGGGTTATAGTTGCAAAACAAAGGCCTGGATAGTTTTAGGTAGGAGATATGGAATGTGTTTGAAGTGATTCAAAGCAAAACGCACGAGGCAATATGGAAATGACTTGTGATTTGCAGAGATTGCCCTGTTTTGGGCAGAAATGGTGTTTTTTTGTGTTTTGGAGTGTTTGAGAGGTTGGCAATTCGTGTTTCTTGCTTGTTACAATGTTCTGAACCTGTTTGAAATGATACAAAGGCTTGCTCTTATCAGATGGATCAGATCTCTTGACTTTTGCCAAATTGCTTGCTTTTGAAGAAAAGGTAGAAGTGACAATGCCAAAGCCTGTACATGCTTGCTTGCTACCTGCACATAGTTGGTGTACTTTGCCTGATGTTTGTGAATATTGTTTGCAGCAAAAGATTAGGTCCATGGCTCAAGATTTGCAAAGTTGCATAAAGCATGCTTTATCAAAGTAGCAATGTGAACTTTATGCCATAAATGGAATAATTAAATGTACAAAGCTCTAAAGATCAGAACAAGACCATTATCCAATGTGTTTGCATTAAATTAAAGAGTGTAGAAAGGATTAGGACCTGTAAAACCAAGTACAAGCATGCTAGGACAAATTTGCAACTTGAACCATCGTGGAAAATGCCTTGGACAAAAGTGATAAATTGCCATTTTCATTTCTTTGATTCTACCTAACCATAAATGATCTTGGAGAGTTCTTGGACATTTTGGAAAGTTTGTAACATGCTCTACAATCCATATTTGAAATGAATTTTAAGATTACTCTTGGAACTAGGTGAAAAGTTGCCATGAAGTTAGGTCAAAAATCTGCCTGAACTAGGGCAAAGTTTCACTAAGTTAAAAGTTTTATGGACCCCTATTCACAAAATCATAACTTGAGATCAAAGCATAATTTGGGAAAACTTTTTGAATAAAAGTTGTAGATTTCATGGAGGAATACAACTTTCATGTTGTAAGTTTTGTTTGAATCCAATTGCATCATGGTGAAAAATTTGTGGAAAGTTGGGAAAAAATAAGAAATTTCCATAACTTAGAAAAATTCTAAGTTATGAAAAATTTCAAATTAAAACCCTAATTTTCAAAATTGGTTTTCTTGATCAACAAGTTTCACATTTTGACATATCTTGATGAATTATGACCCTTGGCACTTGATTTTGACCAAAAAGTCAAAGTTTGACTTTTCAGTGTACAGTTGATTTTTGATCAGTTGACTGGAAAATTCATCTGTCAATCCAATGCTTTTGAGATCTTTTGGACTTTGTGATTAGGTCAAGATGATGCTATTGAGTCCTTGAAATCATGCTTGAACCCAATTGGTCATTGGCCAGGTCAAAAATCAGAAATTGCCCTTTCTCAATCAAAACCCTAATTTTGACCATTTTGCCCTTTTGATGATCTGATCAAATTTCTTGAGGAGTTGTGGTCCAAACTTGATAAAATGGTACATAGGAGCCTATAAGGTGATTGTGGATCAAAAATTATGAAGTTTGACTGTAAATTGGCCATAGTTGACTTTTTCCCCAATACAACTGATTTTTAGGTCAACTGTCCAATTGACTGGGCAAAAATGTGATTCAAGGCTTGAAACTTGGTATGAGAAATCTTAGAGATCCAAGATGGTGTTTGAAAGTAACATTAAGCATTGATGGTCCAAAAATCCTTTTGCAAAATCAAACCCTAATTTCAGGTCATCAGTGCAAGGAGATGTCTTGAGCTGAGCAAACCCTAATCCTGTCTGGAGTCCAAGGAGTCTTGTGAGGAAGATCTTGATAATATGAGAGGGAAAATTTTGGGGTAAAAAAACTAGTATGCTTTACATTATGGTTCTTTGTTTGGGTTTGAATCCTCTACCCAGATTTGGGATACATTATAGGTAAGTAGCAATACATTGTGGAAACTGTGCAGGGTATACCGACATGGTCTAAGCAATAGCTACGTTAGTGCGACATATTTGTGGTTACCGGTAGTCTTTGAGTTAATCAAAGAGAATACGGGGCCGCTGAGTGATGTCATGAAGCACTAATGAACTTTTAGAACCTTTATTTGACCAACTTGTCCTTTAGGATGTAGTGAGATGACCGACTTTGGTGCAGTCCGAAGTTGGTGGATACTTGATACTACACTCATTGAGGTTTGGTTTCTTAGGATATTTCGGTCGCCATTAAAGAGGCTTGAGATGAAACAATGACCAAGGAAACAATCCAGTGATATTGCGCTCCTTAGAACCCGGTTACTATTACCAGGACAAGTTTAAGCCAACTAAAATTCAAGAGGGTACTTACCTATAAAACTCCATGCAAGCCTAAACTAAGGACTTGTTTGCTTTGTTTGTATATGCATACCTGTACATAACATCATAGACATCATGAACATCATATACATCCACTAACCATTTCAAGGATTTTGGGATTCATCTTTGTTCTTGTTTTGTAGGATATGGATTCACTTCGCAGGAAAACTATTCAAGTCAACCTTTTAAGGATCCCTCCACAGCTTAAGGATCTAGCTTCAAGGATTCCTGAGAACTCTCCATTCATCGAGAGACATGGTCGCCTACTCAACTTGGTTACCTTCAACACAGATGAGGACATGATGAAAGTGATTTTTCAGTTCTTTGATCCTTTGCACCATTGCTTCACATTTCCCGACTATCAACTTGTGCCTACTTTGGAAGAATTCTCCCAACTATTAAGGATTCCCATTCTCAATCAACTACCTTTCAACGATACAGAAAGAGATCCAAAGCCAGAAGAGATTGCTCAAGCTCTACACTTTCACTCATCTGATGTCACAACTAATTGGGAAACAAGGAGTGGTGTGAAAGGTTTCCTAAAGTTCCTGTTTGAGAAAGCCCGAAGCTGTTGGAATTCCCTAGACTTGAAAGCCTTTGAAGAAATTGTGGCTCTCCTCATATATGGGATGGTTTTGTTTCCAAATCTTGACCAACTCATAGATGTGAACACCGTCAAAATCTTCATATCATGCAACCCGGTGCCTACATTGCTAGGATATATCCTACACTCTTTTCACACTCGCACAATGAGGAAAAGAGGTGTCCTTATATGTTGCACTCCTCTCTTGGCAAGATGGTTTATTTATCATCTTCTCCAATCAGTATTAAAGAATGAACAAGGTTCAAGGTGGTCACAAAGGTTGATGACACTCAAGCATTCAGACATTCATTGGTGCTCCCGATCCAAAGAGAATGTTATCATTGTTGACCGTTGTGGGGAATTTACTAATGTCCCTTTACTTGGCATTAGGGGAGGAATCACCTACAACCCTTGCTTAGCCTTAAGACAGTTTGGTTATGCCCGAAGGGATGGCCCACACAGATGCTGATTCAAGGTTTGGTATTTGACTACAACAACGATAATCAAGGTCTTCGCCAAAGATTTATCCGAGCTTGGAGGATGTTGAACAAGGTGGACAGCAAGACTTTGGGGCACAAGAATTACATCCCTCTTGATCCTTACCTCAAATGGGTACGAACTTGCGCTCAGAGTCTTATGATGCCTTACCCCTCCATTCTCCCGGTAATCATTGAGCCTGTCATGGAGGGAGACGTTCCATACACTATCCTACATCCTGACATGCCCATATCTCTTAAAGACCTACAAAGGGATTGGATACAACTCAAAATGGAGTGAAATACTTTTGAAGCCCAATTCTACACAAGCGAGAAGAAGGTTTTGGAACTCACTAGGCTACTTCATGAGGAGCAGACTCTGAATGCCTACATTGCACCAAAGAGGATGCGCACTGCTTTTCTATCTTAGAGTTTTGTATTATTTTGCCCAAGGGGAATTGATGTACTCAAACTTTATCTTATTAATATAACGTGTGTTTCCTTTTTTCTAAAACAAATCTGAATCTTTGAAATCCTTGAAAACATTGCATATGCATATACCATTCATCATAACATAAACATGTTTTTTGCAACAAGTCTCTTCATCTCTCTACTATTTATTTCAGTAAGATGGATCTTGAGCAAATAGTGAAAGATTTCCAAACTCAAAATACGCAGTTTCAACGGTTGCTCATGACTCTAGCTAAGGGGCAAGAAGAGTTAAAGACTCTGCTGGCTAAAGAGAGGAAAAAGAAAACAAAGAAGGTAACCAGAGTCTTAAACATGGGAAGAAGATTTCATGGGAAGACAAGAAGGACTTTGGAATTTGCAACAACATCCGGTGAAGGAGAGGGGAAAGGCAAGGAAACAGTTGTCCCGTCAGAATCAGAAGAGGAAGAGGAAGAAGAGGACTACTCTGAAGAACAATACCCTCCAGCTGATGACAAGTATAAACATCTCGAAGAGCGGTTGAGCGCGATGGAAATCCAAAAGGTGCCAGGCTTGGACTTTGAGGAATTGGGACTAGTATCATGGATTGTGATTCCTCCGAAATTCAAAGCACCTGTATTCGCTAAATATGACGGAGTTTCATGCCCTAAGATGCATCTCCAGTCATATGTGAGGAAAATTCAACCCCATACCGCTGATAAAGACTTGTGGGTACATTTCTTCCAAGACAGTCTGTCTGGTACTCAACTTGACTGGTTCTACTAACTAGAAAGGGCTAATGTTCATAATTAGGAAGATCTTGCTGCAGCTTTCTACAAACAATATCAGTATAATGCTAATCTTGCACCTACCCGTACTCAACTCCAGAGTATGGCCATGGTTTCCAATGAAGGTTTCAAGGACTATGCACAAAAATGGAGAGATTTGGCTGGAAGAGTTCAACCCCCTCTGTCTGAGAGAGAATTGGTGGACATGTTCTTAGGCACCTTATCTGGTCCCTTCTTCAATCATTTAATCAGAATTTCATCTGCAGGCTTCACTGAACTAATATTGACCGGAGAGAGGATAGAAGACGGTATCAAGAATGGAAAGATTCAGAAAGACACATCTTCTTCTACAGCTATAAGGAAGCCTTTCATCGGAAAGAAAGAGGTAGCTGCCGTATACCCGCAAAGAAACCAAGATAGGGCCGAACACCGACCAATGGTAGGGGCTGTTATGATCCCAAAGCCTGCGTCTGATCAACAAAGAAGTAATCAACCAAGGATAGAAAGGCCAGTCAGGCAGTTCACCAGAATCAACATGACTTCGTCTCAAGTATTACCTCATCTACTAAGATCCAACTTGGTGACCTTGAAAGAAGCTCCGAAAAACCCCAATACAACATCCCCTCATTATCATCCCAATGCCCGTTGCGCATATCACTCTGAAAGTCCTGGCACGATACTAATAACTGTTGGGCCTTGAAGAACAAAATACAAGACCTCATTGAAGCAAAAGAAATTGAGTTCGATGCGCCCGAAAAGACAAATGTCATTTCTGCCCCTATGACCAAACATGGTCACAATGCCAATACCATTGAATAAGATTTGTTTGTTACCTCAGTTGATGAACTCATGACCCCACTTATGACTGTTAAAATGAACTTGTTGAAAGCCGGTATGTTCCCGGGCTGTAATAAAGTTTGCCATCTCTGCTTATCCTCACCAACTGGCTGTCCTTTGTTGAAGGCATGTATTTAGTGCCTGATAAATAACAAAGAGATTTTGTTTGAAAAGACTCCTGTTACACCTGTTCATTTTGAAGATGTTTCTATCATTACAATTTCTACCAATTCTTCCAGGGTCTCCACAAAAGACCCGTTAGAATTACATCAGTTCCAAAAGCAGCTCCTTTAATAATCACAATGCCTGGGCCAGTCCCGTATGAATCAGACAAAATCGTGTCGTGGAATTACGGAGGGGACATTTACTACCATGGCATCAAGCAAGACTGGTCGGCTGCTGAAGAGATAAATTCCAAGAAAGAAGACTCTGACGTCAGTAATATTGCCGGAACTAGCAAAATTACCCGAAGTGGTAGGATCTTTTCTCTAGAAATTACTCCCCCAAAAGCAGTTTCTAGACCCGTAATTATCCCTGTGGCTGCTCCAAAGGTTACTCTTACACCCATAATCATCTCTGTAAGTACTCCAATTGACAAAGCCGTTACAACCCCTGTAATCATTCTTACTGACACTCCTGCTGCCGAGTTAACCGAGGCTCGAGGAAAAGGTGTTATGGTTGAGCCTGTCCGGACGAAGGCTCAGTCATTGACTATCCCTGAGACCTCCAAGAAGGAAAGGGAGGAGATCTTAAAAATTATAAAGAGGAGCGAATGCGATGTAGTCGAACAATTGGGGCAAACTCCCTCTAAAATCTCCATGCTGGCATTACTACTATGTTCTGAGGCACATGCAAAAGCGTTGGTGAAGTTCTTAAAAACCGCCCATGTACCTCAAGAGACATTTGCTGATCAATTTCAAGACTGCGTGGCCAGCCTAACTACAGATAATGGTTTAGGTTTTTCAGATGCTGATCTGACGCTGAGGGGAAGAAAGCATAATGAGGCATTACATGTCTCAGTGGAATGTAGGGGTACCACTCTGGTGCATGTTTTGGTGGACACTAGCTCATCTTTAAATGTATTACCCAAAAAGGCTCTTGATAGACTTGACTGTTGTTGCACCCCAAAATTTACCCTCTTGATTTAGGCTTATGTTTCATCATGAATATCATATTGAATTGCATTCATACATTGTGATGGGATCAAAGTACTTTGGTTATCAAGTCTTCCTCAAGCTTTGAAGGTTGATTTCATTAACAAGTGGCTCAAGTATAACCTTATCATCTAAACCTCTGGATCTTTCAAGCTCAAAAGTTATTGCATATCTCAATATATTTTATCCATCTCTTTGGATCATCAGAGGATTGAAGTTTGTGATTGATTATAAGAGGAATCACTCTTTTGATTCACCAGTCAAAATTAGGGTTTTGCTTGAGCTGGGCTATTGGTCAATGTATAAGTCTTGATTTGGAAGCTACAATATCTCATTAGTATTTGGAAGGTCTTTGTACAAGCAATTGACCAAGATGTCCAGAGGATTTGAAGTTCTGAAGATGATTCATCACTCTCCTTTGAGAAATCAGTCAAAATTAGGGTTTGGTCCAAGTTGAAGTAATTGGGTTCTAGATGAGCCAATTCACGAAGCATCATTATCTTGTCATCTTTAGAATCAAATTTGATCAAGGAGTCTCTCATGATACTCAGTGGAATTAGGGTTTTGAAGCTTGATCAGCAATCTCCCAGTACATGGTACAAAACTAGGGTTTTGGATTTAATCAGGATTTCTTTGACTTTTTCACCCAAACATGTTTCCATGATTCACCACATGTTATTGAGCATTTAGGATTGAAAAATTGAGGTTCAATTTGGATTATAATTGATTCAATTGATCAAAAGGGGGCAAAATGGTCATTTTGGTCAAAATCAGTCAAAATCAGAAGTTGACCAAGTGGACTTTTAGTCAACCATTAATTCAAGCATCCCCTTTTCATATTCCATACCCAAATTCATCTTTGAATCATGAGAAATGGTGAATTTGAGTGTAACTTGTTCAAGAAGTAATTTAAAAATTGAAAAAATTCTAAGTGTCAAGATGACTTCTCTTGGGCAAGTCACGCGCGTAATTTCATCAAACACTTGGCTTGCCATTTTGTGGAATCAATTTCTTGTGACTTAAGCCTCAGCTTGAAAAATTAAAAAGAGCATTTTGTTGTCTTCCATGAGAGCTTCCCATTGGGCCTTGGATCATTTAATTTGGCCAAGGATTGAGTGAGTTATGGTGCTTCAAAGTTGGTATCTCAAAGCTGCCTTCATGTACACCATGCATGCCCATGCATGCGCGCGAACCAGGCAGGCCAAATTTCACTTTTCCCTCAAGTTTGCAACATCATTTCCCCATCAAGTATGCATAAATTTGGAAAATTCAAAGCCCTATGATGTTCTACATTATGAGAGCTTTTGAAAGGCCCCTCAAGCATTCAAAACGCATGAAGGAATTTCAAATGGCCTAAGCATAAAGTCAGCTAGCCAAATTATAGGAAAACCATGCCCATGTTGCATATTTTTGCACAAATCCAGTTTTGATTGTTGTTAACATAGCCATCTCACCAGTGCACACTCTTTGCTCAAAATTCCACTCAACATGACATCACCAAAACGACTTCTAGGCTGGGCATAGTAGAAACAAAACACATCACCATACGACACTCTTCATTTTCTATTTTTGCAAACTCTGCTTCTAACGGCCTTAAGTTTTTCAAAGACCCTTCTACCCTCAGTAGTCACTCTATATAAGCCATATTTCATTCCCTTTCAAGGCATGCATTCATCCTCTCAAGAAAAAGTCAGAAGCTGCTATCTCTCTCTCAAGAAAATTTTCTACTTCGAAGCTTCTTTATTCTCCATTCTAGAGCTCGATTCATGACCATTTTCACTTTATTGGAGCATTAGAAGCAAGGGAAAAGGATTTTCACTTTATTTCAGAGACCATAGTTGAGTTTATTTCTCAACTCTAAAGGTATTTTCAGATCTCGATTCTCCATATTTATGCTTGTTTCATGTGATTTAAAGCTTGTAATTATGTTCATAGCTGGCCAGATCTTACATCTGATGTATAAACTTGTTTGATTTTGAAGCATATGCGATTTGGTGAACTTCTGTTTTTTCATGGTTTAATGATTTTCTCAATTTTCTTGCTTTGATTTCTACTTCAATGGTCGATCATTTTGAATTTTATAAAAAGCATGATGTAGTTGGTAGTTTGAACTTTGATTTGTGATTTGAATAATTGATTTTGGTGGAGAAATGAGGGAGAAGTGTTGATCAGAACATGGGAGCATGAAACTGAAAAATGCGCGTTAGGGCATTGTCTTGAGGAAGAAGACGATGGCGTGGCTGGATCTGATTGGTCCATGTGATTTTTAATGCATTTTTCATATTTTTGATTTTTATTTGATTTTCTAATTTTATTTTTGTGATCAAAACAATTTTAAAAATCATGAAAAAATTACCATAGGCCAATGATATTTTCTAGTATTTTCCAGATTTTTTTTAGAATTTTTTTTAAATGATTTGATTGGTTTAAAAATTCATAGGTTTAATTAATTGATTGTTCAAAGATTATTTTTATTTTAATAGTTCCTTTGATTCAAAAATTACATAAAAAAATGTTTTGGACTCATAAAATAGTGTAGAATTTGATTCTTAAATTTGTTTAGCATTTTTTTCTATTTTTGGTTATGAATTTAATTTGAGAAGTTTATTTTGAATTTTTGCTTTATAATTTTTGTTTTAACACTTCCACTAATTCAAAAATCCTCAAAAAAATCATGCAAGCTTGTTTTTAATCATAGAATCTGAATATATTTTTATTTTGACCTTTTTGTGACTTTTGGTTAGGGATTGCATTTTTGCCCTTAAATAATAGTTTAATTGTTAATTGTTTGTTTAATTTTTATTTTAATATTTCATTTAATTCAAAAATTCCAAAAAAATCAAGGATGTGTGTTTTTAATCCTAATATTTGAATATAATTTTGGTTGGACATTTTTCTGACTTTTGTTTAGAATTTCATTTTGAGATGAGATTATTGGATTAATTGATTAATTGTTTGGATTTAATTTTTCTTTTTTGACTTTTCTTTAATTTAAAAAATGTGAAAAAATATGTATTATGACATTTAGGGTTTCCTTGAGTCTTTGCATTATCTTGGCTTGAATTGTTTGAATTTTGATCTTACTTAATCAATATTTAAGATTAAAAGTCAATAATTAGGGTTTTGTTGCTTATTGTGAAAGTTTCTTTTTCAAAACCATTATGCCCTGGATTTTCAATAGAATTCAAGTCTTGATTAGGGTTCATGAATGCATTGAGGATCTGAAAACCATTTTTCTTGAATTATTTGACTTGGTTTGACATTTTTCCACAAATTATTTTGAAAACTTGTCTAGTTTGGTAGTTTTGCCAACTAGTCTTGAACTTTGGGCCTCATTTGATCCCCACCTCAATCATTAATGAACTTAAGGCTTGCTTTCTGACTTCTACACACTTCAAAGAAGCTAAGAAGTTTTTGGTTTGATTTATGGATCCTTGTTTCTATTTTTGATGTATTTTTGAAGTGAAGGTACCCAATTAATGTTGCATGTCTTGTTGCAATTTGTTTGATGGCCAGTGAACTTGAGTGAGGCCTATAATTGGGCACCTAATGATCAGGTTGATTTTGATTATCCACAATAACTCAAGTCATTTCACTTATTGCCCCATGTTTGAATGTTTGAACCTTTTTGATGCACCATGTGTAATTCCTCTTCTATTGTGCTTATGAGCTGTGATAATTTGATTGAGTATGATTGAAATGTGTTTGCTACTGACCTCCATGGTCTTTTATTGTATTCTTCTTAAGCTCCCATGATCCTTGATTGATATTCAATTGTCAACTCAACATGGTGATAGAAAGGAGCAACATTCCTCTGATTCTTTTGACCAAATTGTGCATATGCCTGTTTCCTTTTGTCTGAGATGACTAACGTTTGATAATTGCTATCGTGTTGTCTCACTTTATCATGTTTCATCCATCACTTATGTGAGTCATCATTCACTTTATGGAATACTAACTTGGTTGTTGAATGTGCGAGGTACTTTGAGAAAAGTTTTCCAGTCTTGATTTGGGGCTATTGTGTTTCACTTTATTTGTGGAACACAATTTATTATATTGGCACTATTCTTGTGTTTGGCATATTTGATAGTCTATGCAGAATATATACATGTGATTATGAATGCCATACATTGCCCATGGGATCTGTTCATATCTGACTATCTCATTACTTACATCCTGATGGCGTAATTTCTGACCTGATTTGTCTGCTGATGCCAGCTTGCTTGAAGTTCTCTGGGTTTCTTTTATTCTTGCTCAGTTTCTATGGATAGTTATCCGTTTGGTATTACACTATTTCCTTTCTTCCATTTTCATTTTGCATAGTTCTATGTTGCATGATGGGACCTCTGTTGCTGATATATGTCAGGAGGCCCTCTGTTTTTTGTCTGATACATGTGTTGTGTTTGCTTTTGATCGACGAGTCACTCAATTTAGAAATTGAGATCACAACTTCGCTCTCAATGCATGTTCCCTATAGGATGTTTATTGTTTTTATTCTTTAATTGTTGATCGATGAGTCACTCAATTTAGAAATTGAGATCACGACTTCGCTCTCAATGCATGTTCCCTATAGGATGTTTATTGCTTTTCTTCTTTAATTGTTGATTGATGAGTCACTCAATTTAGAAATTGTGATCACGACTTCGCTCTCATTGTATGTTCCCTATAGGATGGTTCTTTTAAGCTTCCTTTGACATGTTGACTAAGATAGGAATCCATGTATGCTAACATAAGGTAGGATTTTCCTTTATCCTCAACCTTAGGATCAACCATTTCATGATGACACTAGGGATAGTGCTAGGCTAGTTTCCCTTAGTTGTTTTTCTTTGCATATTGCATCTTAAAACAAAAAATGTTTTTTTCCTTGGCAAATCATAAAACACCTCTAATGAACTCAAACCCTTCTTCAAGGTAAAAGATACAAACCAATCCTATTTGTTTATGCGCCTCTTGGATTTGTTTTTTAAACCTTTAGCCGATGTTTCGCCATCGCACACTTGTTTGAAGCCGATGTTTCGCCATCGCATATGTTTGTTATCCTACTTTGACTCTCAATGTCATTGTTAGGTGTATTGTTTAATCATTTGATGTTTCGCCATCTATGCCATGATTCCTTATTATCTTCTTGCCGATGTTTCGCCATCGCACACTTGTTTGAAGCCGATGTTTCGCCATCGCACATGGTTGTTATCCTACTTTGATTCTCAATATCATTGCTAGGTGTGATGTTTTGTCATCTATTTTATCATTTGATGTTTCGCCATTTTTGACATGTTACCTTGTTATTATTTAGTCGATGTTTGACCATCTCATTTGTTTGTTATTTCATTCGATGTTTTGCCATCTTAATTGTTTTTGTTTGCCTTAACTAAAAAACACAAACCAACCAAAATATATGAGCCGAACTACGGCTGCTCTGATTCCTTAAAAGGGATACGTAGGCATTGGGGTAGGGCCCGATCGAGCATAACTTTTATTTTTCCTATATTGTTTTCTTTTTTTTTTCTTTCACATGCATTCCCTTTTCAGTTTTAAGCCATAGACATAGGATTTGACCACACCCATTAGATTAGACAACAAGAGTGGATACCGTAGAGTACTACGGGCGTGTGGGGTGCTAATACCTCCCCCTCGCGTAACAGACTCCCTTACCCGATCTCTCGGTCGAAAGACCGTGATTTCTCCCTTTTCAAGTTTTCTCGATGTTTACCTTTCCCTTTCAGAGAGATAAAAGACGTTCGGTGGTGACTTCATTGATGTTTCATTACATCCAGATGACAGGTTCCGGCCGTGTGGTTTCAGCTGGTGACTTCACTAGGGACGGATTGACCTCTTGCTGGTCCATCCCGGAGTCGATCCTAGCTCTTGTTTGTTTTCTTTTTGGGTGTTTATTTTACCGCTTTGCATATTTATCTATTTGCATTGCATCCTATATGCGCTTTACTTTCTGCATACTGGATTTGGATGGACTGTTTGGATTCTGGTATTCTTGGTGGGTGTGTTGTTCCATGAGGTAAAAGGCCTCATACCCAGGCTATGAGTGAATTCCGTAGGAACTAGGAATAAAGTGGCCATGGTAGCTATGAGGCAGATGCTTTATAGACCTGACCATGAGACCCATGACTTCAGAGGTAGTTCGGATAGGTGTTATCGTATGATGATGCCGACATTCAAGCTTGTGATACGGTGGGAAGAACTGACTGTTTTTTAGAATGCTGGTTTGCGTTTGTATTCGCAAAGTGTCGCGGTAAGCAAGAGTCGCCATCGACTTTTATTTTATCCAACAAGGAAAGGAAAAAAAGCACAGAAAAATTCCTTTTTCGAGATTTTCTAGGTACGGGGGGGGGGGGGGGGTAGATTATAGAAAGGGAAGGTATTAACACCCTTTATATCCGTAGTTATCTACGGGCTCTTAGGTACTTGCTCATCATTTTCAAAATGTTTTCTTTGTGCTTGTGGGTTTTGAAAAGTTTGTTTAAACTTCGATTTAACTCTTGCTTCTGTCCTCAAGAGTGTAATGAAGTGTTTTGAAAACTTTGTTTAAAAAGGAGTGTAAGTGTGAAAAATTCATTTTGGATGAGCAAGTATCTAAGAACTATCTACCTACTAAAAAAAAAAGAATCGTTCTATGATAATTTCCTTTAGACAATGCTATCCCACTATTAGTGAGTAGGTAGCACCGTCGTTGGAGTTTGAGGGTCAATTCGAATGAGGGACATACAGTCACTAAATCAATGTTAGGACGCCTTAGCGGTAACCCTAATGTCTTAGATCATTTGTTTGAGGCAACAATATTCGAGGCAACCGTTTCGAGGCAACTATGATCTTTTAGATAAGAGGGCATCCTCTAAAATACCCTATACTCAATGACCGTGTACGAAGGCAACCAAGTGGGGTGTACCCTAGGAGTGCGCATGTGCGAGTGTGTCGTTTTCAGTTATTTTTATCTTTGCACATGTTAAGGGTGATCTAATTTGATTTTAAGATTAAGCATTCAGTCTTGTCATGCAAACCCTATTATCAAACATCTAGCAGTTATAATTAGCAGAAATTAAAGTGCGGAAATTAAATTACAAGGCGTCAGGTATTTACATCGCCAAAAGCAACCCTTTGAAAATAAAATAAAGCGGTAAAAATAATTAAATGTCCTAATTAACTATTACATACTGGAAGCAGATACATTAATGGGATAAAGAAAATAAAGCGCGACGCGAAATTAAATCGGATGCGAATTAGGGTTTTGACCCTTTTAAAAGAAAATGCTTTTTTTTGTTGTTTTATTTTAAGAAAAGAAATTAAATCCTAAATTAAATACTATATTAAATATTAAATAAATTAATTAAATGAAAAAAAATAATTAATGACATTTTTGGATTTTTTTTATTATTTAAGAAAGAAATTAAAATAATTAAATTAAATTTAAAACCTAATTAATTCTAATTGTTTTTATTTATTTACAAAAATAAATTAAAGTTTCCCAATTAATATCCTAATTAATTAATAATATTTATTAATAAAAAAAAAGAATTTTGAAATTTATTGGATAAAAATATTTTTGATGATTTTTGATAAAAAGAAAATTTGTTATTGGTTAGAAATTAATTAAATAAAAATAAAATAATTAAATAAATAAACAAAATATAAAGAAAAGAGAGAGTGGGCCTGTTTTTGGGAGGTGCTGAAAGCAATTTGTTGGCCCAATTGATGCTGGTGCGTGTGACTTTTTGGGATCCAATGCATGAGCGTTGACTGAGTCCATGGTGTGCTACTTGATGCTGACCACCAGATCTGGCCATCTGGCCATCTGACACGTTAATTAGTGAGCATCCATGATAGGTCTCAAGCTTGAATGCGCATTGGATTATCTGAAAACAAATAATATGGAGAAAATATGGGGACCTGGGATTCGAACCCAGGTCCTGAAGGGATATCCAATGCCAAGCTTGCCACTACGCCATGTTGTTTTAATTGTTAGTATAATATGAATAAATAATAATATAGTAAAACAAGATTAATGGCCAGGAAATAAAAACGCGCGCAATGTATTTGAATGGCCCAATGGGAAGACGACACAGCTTCGTCCCTGTCCTCCCAGAACTGTAACTTTACCTGCGGATTTCTATCCGCAGCTAAAAGCGTAGCTTCACTCTAAATCCTTCCCCAGACAATATAAATGAATTCCAGGACCATGGTTTGATTCATTATCTTCTTCTAAACACAACCATGTCCATCATGAAGATCAATTGTACCTGAAACGAAAACCCCCCAAAATGCCAAGAAAACCCTAACTATGGTGGATCAAAATATAGGTCATATAAACGAAATCAAATAATACCAAAAGCTTGTAAATGATGTATGGATTCAGAATATGCAATTATCTTAATCAATGGATGCAAGAATAACTATTTTCGATTTCAAGAACATGGCGGATCCGTGAGGAACTTACAGTGCTCTAGGAAGCTTGAAAACGCGTGGTTTGGATTGATTTCGCTTGTGGAGATGGCCAGCAAACGATTGAGACACTTGCCAAGCCTTGAGGATGCCTCTAGGGTTGATTTCGAAGTCACACTTTTTTTCTGGTTTTTGCAAATTTGGTTCTGCCTCTATGCTTGCCCTCCCACCCCGATTCTTGTGTGCTTCGCTTCCTTATGTATTGTACAATACATTAGGGTTGTTTTCTTTGTCCAAATCTTGCTCTATCAATGCTCTTGATGTGGATTTGATTTGCTTTTACAAACTATCTAAATTGGCTTGATTTAAATCTTTATGTGCTCTAATGCCTTGATACGAATTGGGAATGGTTTTCTAGCTGTGATTAAAGCCTGAAACAGTAAAAAAATCCATTGGTATCAATGCTTTGGATTTTATTTGATTTTATTTGACTTAAATCAAATTAATTCAAATAAAAATCAAAATAATTAATAAAAATGTGATATGGACACATGGTTAAAGCTAGAGCACGTGGGCAATAATGCAAACTCAAAACAAGTGAAAAAGGATGGGCCTATTTGGCAAAATTTGAAGTTTTGGGGATAGTTGACTTTTGGCAATTTTGCAAAAAAGTCCAACTTCAACAATACATAACTTCCTCAATTTTGAACTTTTGGAGGTGTTACTGGAATTTTTAGAAAGCTTGAGATGTCCTATAATCAACCCTTTTGGTCTCATCTCATTTTGATATTCCATGCTCAAGTTATAAGCTTTGACAAAAAAGGTGTTTTTGTTGACTTTCAAAAATGACCTATAATGTTAAAATTCATAACTTCTTGTGAGTGCATATTTTGATTTTGGGGTATGAATATGGATTGTAGGTAATTGCATCCTATTAAAAATGAGCTTTGGATGGGTCATTTCTCATAAAGTATGAGAAAGTTATGCTTGGTCAAAGTTGAGTTGACTTTTCCTACAAAACCCTAATTTAGCAACTTTTGAATTTTGATGAATCTTGAGCAATCCTTGATGAATCATGATCAACCCTTGATCAAATGATGAAATACACTTCAAAATGATAATGTTGAAAAAAAATCTTGAAGTTTGACTGTATTTGGGTCACAGTTGACTTTTGCCCTAGCACAATCGATTTTTGGACCTTTTGAGCAATTGAGTGAGCAAAATCCCTCTGCAAGGCTTGAAACTTGACATGGATGATCTTGAGAACATATTAGGACATTGGTGAGAACTTGGACTCAAATATATTTATGCAATATGAAACCCTAATTTGGGGAAGACTGCCTTAGGAGAGAGCTTGTCTGACCAACCCTTGGCAACCTTGAGCAACTTGGAGACCTTTCTTGCAATGTTTTGAGAAATATGGGAGGGCAAATTTTGGGGGTACAACAGTTGCCCCTGTTCAATCTTCTTAAACCCGGGGATGTAGATTGGCTTTCGTGCCTTTCGTGATCCAAAGGTGGAAGAGGATTGAACACTAGAGTGCCCAGAAATTTGCACTCACATGAAGTGGTAACCGTCTTGTGATGTCGGGAATGGGCTTATAGATGCCATTTGGAAATTGCTGACGAGGGGATGGGCTTAAAGATGCCATCTGAAGGAGTGTCGATCGCGTAAGAAACTCCTTAGCGAGAGCTTGCATACCTATTGTTGAGGAATATTCCGCTGGGGAATGTTGATCTCTGTTAAGAGAAGTAGAATTTTAGGAACTTCATCGTCCGTTATTCTGTTGGTGAGTCGTCTCTGTTGATATTTAGGAACTTTGGTCGTCCGTACTCAACTGGGGAATCATCTCTGTTGAGATTTAGGAACTCGTCCGTAATTCAACTGAGGAAACATCTCTGCTGAGATTTAGGAACTCGTCCGTAATTCAACTGAGGAAACATCTCTGCTGAGATTTAGGAACTCGTCCATAATTCAATTGAGAAAACATCTCTGCTGAGATTTAGGAACTCGTCCGTAATTCAATCGAGGAAACAACTCTATCAAGATTTATGAACTCGTCCGTAATTCAACTGAGGAAGCATCTCTGCTAAGATTTAGGAACTCGTTCATAATTCAACTGAGGAAACATCTTTGCTGAGATTTAGGAACTCGTCCGTAATTCAACTGAGAAAACATCTTTGCTGAGATTTTAGGAACTCGTCTATAATTCAACTAAGGAAACATATTTGCTGAGATTTAGGAACTTGTCCGTAATTTAATTGAGGAAACATCTTTGCTGAGATTTAGGAACTCGTCCGTAATTCAACTGAGGAAACATCTTTGCTGAGATTTAGGAACTCGTCCGTAATTCAACTGAGGAAACATCTCTACTAAGATTTAGGAACTCGTCTGTAATTCAACTGAGGAAATATCTCAGCTGAGATTTAGGAACTCGTCCGTAATTCAACTGAGGAAACATCTTTGCTGAGATTTAGGAACTCGTCCGTAATTCAACTGAGGAAACATCTCTACTGAGATTTAGGAACCCGTCCGTAATTCAACTGAGGAAACATCTCTGCTGAGATTTAGGAACTCGTCTGTACTTCAACTGAGAAAACATCTCTGCTGAGTTTTAAGAACTCGTCTGTAATTCAACTGGAGGGAAACATCTTCATCGAGATTTAAGAACTCGCCCGTAATTCAACTGAGAAAACTTCTTTGCTGAGATTTAGGAACTCGTCTGTAATTCAACGGAGGAACTTTTTGTCCAGATTTAGGACCTTGCCTGTACTTCAACTGAGAAAACATCTCTGCTGAGTTTTAAGAACTCGTCCGTAATTCAATTGAGGGGGGAAACATCTTCATCGAGATTTAAGAACTCGCCCGTAATTCATCTGAGAAAACTTCTCTACTGAGATTTAGGAACTCACCTGTAATTCAACGGAGGAAATTTGTCGAGATTTAGGAACTTGTCTGTACTTCAACTGAGAAAACATCTCTGCTGAGTTTTAAGAACTCGTCCGTAATTCAACTGAGGGGAAACATCTTCATCGATATTTAAGAACTTGCATGTAATTCAACTGAGAAAATATCTCTGTTGAGATTTAAGAACTTGTCTGTAATTCAATGGAGGAAAAAGCTTCATAGCTTTGAATTTTGTGAGAATTTAACCGCGTCCTTCCTGAAAGATAAAGGTTAATTGTATGTAATGCATGATATGTATCAGGCAATGATGTTCTCAAAATAAATGAGATTGTGTTGTATGATGTGTATATGCATGTGTCATGATGCATGGAAATGTAATATTTTTAGCTGGGGAAAATAAATCCCGGGTAGCTGTTGGAGAAAAGAGTTGAATTCTTCGTTTCCGCTGGGGAGAGCGAATGAAGATGATCGTGAGAATAAACCTGTAGGAGAGGATAACTCCGCTGGGGAATAAACTAATGAGGAGATTACTCTGTGGGGAAAAGATGCTCTGTAGAGGATTCCACTGATAAATTCCGCTGGGGATGAAATTACCGTTGCTAGTGATACTGAATCTTGTTGGGGATTCGAGTTTCTGCTTGTGAAAGGAATGAACTCCGCTGGGGATGATTTTTCCAATAGCGACCTTACTGGGGATAACCTTTTAGGCTATACTGGGGACAATATTCCAGAGTCTACTGGGGATGATTCTCCAAACTTCACTAGGGAAACTTTTTCAGACTGCGCTGGGGAAACTTTCCAAACTCCATTGGGGATATTTTATACTCCACCGGGGATGATAAGACTTTTCAGTGCTGATGAGAGATAAACTCTGCTTAGGGAGAATATTACCGATCCATTCGTGGTTGTGAGTCTCAGCTGGGGAGAGCTAACATTACTGCCTTTTCTTACTCTGCGTGGAGTGAAAGTATTTCAGCCATATTTTTCAGTTGAATTTATCCTTGTACCTGGTGGACAGAGCAACCGTAAAGCTTGGACAATTCTTATTGCCCCTATTTCTGATATTACGAGTAATCGTCTTTTATTTCGCATGTAAATATTCAAGAGAAGCAATTAATGTCAAATGCATATATAAAAAATGAACATTGGACGTTCTTTGCAAAACAAAACAGAAAAGGGAAAACAGTTTGAAATTTATTTGTAAAATGACTTGTATTGACTTTTGAAGTTAGCCTGTAACTAGGCATTTTTGTACAAGAGGCTGACGTCCTAGTAAGAGAACGCCGCCGAACAATAGAGTATATACAATTTGTGAAAACAAGGAAAAACAGCTATGTGAATAATCCCACTGGGTTCCAACTCTGCTATTGCCTTTATGTCCTCGAGCATCTCATCACTTTGCTACTTGGTTGAAGGTAGATCAGATTGTTTAGTGTCGTCCGAGCTTGATAGTCGATACCGAATTCTGGTTGCAAGGTGATCCAATGAGACATAGTGTTACGCTTTAATCCCTAATTTTTGCCTGGACCGCCCTTTCGGGTTTTCAGTCCACCGGGATACCCTTTTTTGCCTAAGCCGCCTTTTCAGGTTTTCGACTTTCCGGTGTACAAATTTTTTCATTTTCATCCCTTATTTTTGCCCGAACCTTTTTGGTTCGCCGGGAAGCCCTTATTTTTTCCTAGGCTAATCAACCTAGCGGGTCTTTGATTATGCGTAGTATCTTTTCACTATGTCTGCATTGACGGGGTGAGGAAGGTCGTCACCATCCATGGTGGTTAGAATCATAGCTCCTCCTGAGAAAATGTTCTTAACCACAAATGGCCCTTTGTAAGTAAGGGTCCATTTGCCCCTGGGATCACCTTGAGGTAGTATGACGCGCTTGATAACCAGGTCCCCAACTTGATACTCTTGTCGTCTGACTTTCTTGTTAAATGCCTTGATCATCCGTTTTTGGTACGTTTGACCATGGCAAATAGCAGTAAGTCTCTTCTCGTCGATTAAATTCAGCTGATCAAGCCGGGTCTGAATCCAATCATCTTCGCTCAAACCTTCGTCCTTCATAATCCGAAGAGAGGGTATCTGAACTTCAATGGGCAAGACTGCCTCCATGCCATAAACCAAGGAATAGGGTGTCGCCCTTGTTGACGTCCACGCTGAAGTACGGTACCCATGAAGAGCAAAAGGTAACATCTCGTGCCAATCTTTGTACGTCACCGTCATCTTCTGCACAATATTCTTAATGTTCTTATTAGCTTCTACAGCCCCATTCATCTTCGGCCAGTAGGGAGAAGAGTTGTGATGCTATATCTTGAACTGCTTGCAGAGCTCGGTGATCATCTTATTATTGAGATTTGTACCATTGTCTGTAATGATCCTCTCTGGTACACCATACCGACAGATCAGGTTGTTCCGAATGAACCGTGCCACGACGTTCTTGGTTACTGTAGCAAAGGAAGCTGCTTCAACCCACTTTGTGAAGTAATCAATAGCTACCAGGATGAAACGATGCCCGTTGGATGCCGTAGGCCTGATCTCGCCGATCATGTCAATGCCCCACATTGCAAAAGGCCAAGGTGCTGTCAAGACGTTCAGAGGGACTGGAGGTATGTGCACCTTATCAGCATAGACTTGGCACTTGTGACAAGTCCGAGAATGCTGATAACAGTCGGCTTCCATTGTGGACCAATAATATCCTGCCCGAAGGATTTTGTTTGCCATGGTGTGTCCACTGGAATGAGTTCCGAAAGTACCTTTATGTAACTCTACCATAATCCTTTCTGCTTTGTTCTTATCCACACAACGCAGTAAGGTCGAATCGTGGTTACGCTTGTAAAGAATGCCATTGCTGATGAAGAATTTCGCTGCAAATCTCCTCAGAAACTTCTTATCATTAGCAGATGCACCCTCGGGGTACTCCTGAGCTTCAAGATACCTCTTTACCTCATGGAACAAGGGTTTATCTGTTACCTCTTCAGTCTCAAAGTCACAATAATGTGCGGGTTTATCCAACCTCTCAATGGTAATCTGGGGAGCCTCATTGTCCCATCTTACCTTGAACATAGAAGACATTGTAGCTAGTGCGTCCGCCAGCTGATTCTCCTCTCTAGGGAAGTGTTCAAAAGTTATCTCCTCGAAATGCGGAAGCAACGTCAACACATACTCTTTGTAAGGAATAAGATTAGGGTGTTTCGTATCCCACTCGCCTTTGATCTGACTGATCACGAGAGCGGACTCTCCGAATACACTTAAGAACTTTATCCTTAAGTCAATAGCTGCTCGAAGACCCATAATACATGCCTCATACTCCGCCATGTTGTTGGTGAAATTGAAACATAGTCGAGCGGTGAACGGAGTATGAGAGCCTTCAGGAGATATGATCACGACGCCAATGCCATTACCCAAAGTGTTTGAAGCTCCATCAAAGTACATAGACCATCGGGATCCCTCCTCAGGTCCTTCATCCGGTCCAGGTGTCTCACAGTCAGTTACCAACATGATATTCTCATTTGGAAATTCAAAGTTCTTAGACTGGTAATCGTCCACTGCTTGATGTGCCAAATGATCTGCCAACACACTTCCCTTGATTTCTTTTTGAGTCGTGTACTGGATGTCATACTCAGTCAAGATCATCTGCCATCTCGCTATTCTTCCGGACAAGGCAGGCTTCTCGAAGATATACTTGATTGGATCTATCTTTGATATCAATAGAGTAGTGTGAGTCAGCATATACTGTCTCAGCCGGTGAGCAGCCCATGCCAAAGCGCAACAAGTTTTCTCAAGAAATAAGTATTGAGTCTCGCAGTCGGTAAACTTTTTGCTAAGGTAGTAAATATCATGCTCTTTTCGGCCAGACTCGTCATGCTGCCCCAGCACACACCATTGAATTATCGAGTACTGTCAAGTATAAGATCAAAGGTCTCCCTGCAACTGGAGGCATCAGAATAGGTGGCTCTTGGAGATATTCTTTGATCCTTTCGAAAGCAGCCTGACATTCATCGTTCCATCTTACCACTTGATCTTTCTTCAGTAACTTGAAGATTGGCTCACAAGTAGCAGTCAGGTGCGAGATGAATTTGGCAATGTAATTCAGATGTCCCAGAAAGCCTCTGACTTCTTTCTCAGTTCAGGGAGCTGGCATTTCCTGTATAGACTTCACCTTTGCAGGATCCACTTGAATACCTTTATCACTTACGACGAAACCCAGCAGCTTACTGGATCTCACCCCGAAGGTGCACTTGTTCGGGTTTAACCTCAGCTTGTACAACTTCAACCTGTCAAATAGCTTCTGAAGATGGTCAAGGTGTTCTTCCTCAGTTTGGGATCTTGCAATCATGTTGTCGACGTATACCTCAATCTCATGATGGATCATGTCATGGAACAAAACGACCATGGCGCGCTGATACGTTGCCCCAGCATTCTTCAATCCAAAAGGCATGACCTTGTAGCAAAAGGTACCCCATTGAGTAACGAAGGCTGTCTTCTCCATGTCTTCGGGAGCCATTTTAATCTAATTATAACCAGAGAAACCATCCATAAAGGAGAAGACCTTATTCTGTGCGGTGTTGTCAACCAGAACGTCGATATGAGGTAGAGGGAAGTCATCCTTGGGACTTTCCCTGTTCAGATCCCTATAGTCAACACACATTCGAACTTTACCATCCTTCTTCGGCACGGGAACCACGTTTGCCACCCACTGTGGGTAAGAAGTAACTGCTAGAAAACCGGTGTCAAACTGCTTCATCACTTCAGCCTTGATTTTCTCAGACATCTCTGGGCGCATTCGGTGGACTTTCTGTTTCACTGGAGGACGGTCTTCCTTGGTAGGCAATCGGTGAACCACAATATCGGTATCCAACCCAGGCATATATTCATAAGACCAAGCAAAGATCTCAACATAGTCACGCAACATCTGAATCAACCGTTGCTTAACACTAGCTTCCAGATTTGCACCGATCTTAACCTCTTTCTTGTCTACCTCTGTACCCAGATTTACTAATTCCACTGGCTCTTCATGCGGCTGTATGGCCCTCTCTTCCTGAAGTAACAATCTAGCAAGTTCACCAGGCACTTCGCGATCATCTTCGCCTTCGTCTTCGGCTAAGTTGATCAAACTTTTGAAATCATAACTGGCAGTAGCAGAGTCGTTATCAGTGGGATCCAGAGTGGATTCAGACCTGTATATGTGAGTGTGTGTAAAATAGCTGTTTTGCAAGATAAAAAGAAAAACAAGGAGCGAAAAATTTGAAATGCAAGAAAACGTCCAATGATTTTATTAATGATATATGAAAATGACACACATAAAGCCCTCACAAACAAAGCCACAGTGTCTCGGGTAAGGCACCGGGCCGTAAAGTTTTAAAAATTGTCTGTTACAAAAACAAAAGTCTCATTACTGGGTAATATAAGAAACTGGCATAGAATCCTTAGATGTCCAATTGCTTAGTCCACCATCGGTAGTTGGGTAAATCCAACTATCAATATCAAACTCTTCATCATCATCATCCCCGATATCATTCACCCCTGCGTCATGTTTTGGCATAGGAGTCGTTATGACATTAGGCTTTCCTGGCGCTTCAAATTCAATCTCCTTAGCATCAATCAGATCCTGTACTTTATTCTTCAAGACCCAGCAATCATTTGTATCATGCCCCGGACTATCGGAATGAAAAGCACAATGGGCGTTTGGGTTGTACAACGGTGATGTTGTATTGGGATTCTTCGGGGCTTCCTTCGGAATCACCAAGTTGGTCTTTAACAACTGCGGCAGAATCTGAGACAGGGTCATATGGAGCTGCGTGAATTGTCTTCGCGGCCTCTCAGCTCTTGGCTAATTGTTGCGTTGTGTGGCAACAGTTGGTCTTGATATAACAACCGCATTGACTGCTTGGCGGCGCTCAGGTCTATTATGGCATTTTAAACTGTAAACAGCGCTGGATTCCTTCTTAAAAGGCTTCTTCTCGGTACTCGACGAAGCAACCTTCTGTATCTTACCGCTCTTGATACCGGCCTCAATTCTTTCCCCAGTTATAATCAACTCAGTAAACCCGGACAATGAACTTCCAATCAGATGATTGAAATACGGACCAGACAAGGTCCCCAGAAACATATCCACTAACTCCCTGTCAGCCAGCGGGGGTTGTACTCTTCCAACAAGGTCCCTCCATTTCTGAGCATAGTCTTTGAAACCTTCGCTCGCACCCATGGACATACCCTGAAGTTGGGTACGCGTGGGAACAAGGTCGGCATTGTATTGGTACTGCTTGTAAAAAGCATCAGCAAGGTCTTCCCAATTAAGGATACTAGCTCCTTCTAGCTGGTAAAACCATTCAAGTTGAGTCCCTGAAAGACTATCTTGAAAGAAGTGGATCCAGAGGTTCTTATCAGCAGTGTATGGTTGGATCTTTGTAACATACGAGCGGAGGTGCAGCTTGGGACAAGAAACCCCGTCGTATTTAGCAAAGATTGGTGCTTTAAACTTGTGGGGAATCACCACCCCAGATGACAAACCCAAATCACCAAAGTCCAATCCAGGTAATTTCTGGATCTCCATTGCACTTAACCGGTCTTCAAGCTGTTTATACCTATCCTCAACCGGAGGATACTGGTCTTCGTCAAAGTCAGTCTCATTGTCAGATACCACAGGGCTAGGGGCCCTCCTTTCTTCTTGGTTTTCTCCCCCTCCAGATGAGTGGGATAAGTTAACTTCATCTCGCAAATTGTTTCCGAATCTGTGACCCATGTTCAGGAAGACCGTCTTCTTCTTCTTCTTCTTCTTCTTCTTCTTCTCATCCTTCAAGATAAGAGTCTTCAGATCTTGCTGACCCTTAGCCAAATTCATGAACATTTCCTGGAATTGAGCGTTTTGAGCTTGTAGAGCCTTGATAGCTTGATCAGTTGATGTTTCAGCAGACATGATATGCTGAAATAAATAGCGAAGAAGATGAGAAACCTGTAAGGGTACCTGTGATGAGGTGCATGGAATTAAATGCGTATGATATGATTTCAAAGACTTTGGAGATTCAAATTTGTAAACCAAAATGAAACACACTTTTATTAGATAACAAACTTGAAACAATGTTTGACAAATGCCTTTAAGGCGTTACAAAGGGAAAAACTGAAAACTAAACCAAAACTAGAAATAACAAAAGACATCAGCGCTCCCATGGTCGTTTGCCTCCTGTACTGACATAGTCGTTGAGGACCTTCTCATTCTCCAGCTGTCTTGTAAGCTTTAGAATCTTCCGCTCCTGCTCATGATACTTTTCTCGGTAAGTATCCCGCTCTTATCTCAGCTGCATCCAAGACCTCTTTAATGCCCCAATGTCAGTATGCATGTATGGATGGAGGATAGTAGGAGAAACCCCTTCTTCATCAGCAATCTCAACAATCACAGGCAAGACAGCTTCGTACGACATTCCCAGCTTTTGAGCACGTGTACAAACCCATCGGAGATACGGTTCCATCAGAAGAGAGGTCTTCATTCCTAACTCATGTGGATCAGACTGGTGCACCTTGTCCCAAGCTCGTATGAACCTGCGGTGATGCTTGTCACTATCCCCTTGGAAGTCAAAGACAGTGCTTGGCATCAGCAACTCACGAGGTCCTTCCCTCCTAGCTTGCCCAAACTGACGTAAGGCCAAACAAGGATTATAGGTAATCCCTCCTCGAATTCCCAACAATGGAACATTGGGGTATTCCCCACAACGATCAATAACAGCTACTTCTTCCATGTCTTTAGTGCTCCAGATGATGTCAGTGTGAGCGAGAGACATAACTCTATAGGCCCAACCCATGCCTTCCTTGTTCTTCAAAACAGATTTGGGGAGGTGAGAAATAAACCACCTCGCAAGCAATGGTGCACAGCACATAAGAGTTCCCCATTTCCGAGCAGTACGGGCATAAAGAGAGTGTAGAATGTCACCTAGGAGAGTGGGAACAAGATTACGGGATATGAAAATCTTCACTGCATTCACGTCGACAAAAGAATCCGAGTTAGGAAACAACACCAAACCATAAATGAGAAGAGCCAGGATGTCCTCGAACGCATGAAAATCCAAACTGTCCCAAAACTGATTAGCCCGATCAACCAAGAATTTAGCCAAGAAGCCCTTTGTCCCACTCCTAGTCTCCCAGTTAGACATTACCTCAGCCTTAGTTAGATGTAGGGCTGTAGCAACATCCTCTGGCCTAAGAGTTTTCTCCCAACCGGTAAATGGCGTCTGCTCTAGAATAGAAATACCAAGTAGATCAGAGAACTCTTCCAAGGTAGGGACCAACTGATAGTCCGGGAAAGTGAAGCAGTGGTACAATGGATCAAAGAACTGGCACAAGACACTCATCATCTGCTCATCCATCCTAGAAGTGACCAAACCAAGGAGGTGACCATGTCTTCTGATAAAGGAGGAAGTATCTGGAACTTTTGCAATCAAATCTCTAAGCTGAGTAGGAATCTGAACAAAACTGATCCGAATAGTGTTTCTACGCATAGGTGCCATGACCTACAAAACAGAACAAAGATGAATCCCCTATGTCTTTGAAATGGGTTAGTCCAATGCAATATGGATGCAATGTCATGATGTATGATGTATGATGTTATGATATAAACACACCATAAGTATTCACAAATAACAAACATGGTAAGGGAAAACAAGTCACACAGTAGACCTTAGATTTCAGGCTGACATGGAATTTAGGTATTACCCTCTTTCAGTTTAGTTGGTTCAACCTATCCTAGTAATAGTAACCGGGTTCTAGAGGATCTCAATATCACTGACCACCCTCGATCGGTCATAATTCCAGTTTGGCAACCTTTTCTTGCGGCCGAAATCATCGCGAGAGTTTGGTCTCAATGTGAAATTCTGGCTGCAGATACTCAACGTCACGTTCAATGTTATGACACCGTATCTGACTTACTATATGACAGTAAATACAAAAGCAATAAAGAACACAGTCAATTGTTTACCCAGTTCAGTGTGCAACAACACCTACTCTGGGGGCTACCAAGCCAGGGAGGAAATCCACTATAAGAGATGTTAATTCAGGAATAAACCAACCAGTTTATCTCCTTCACTTAAGACCTACCCAATGCAATTCCAATCTAAGTACAACTTAAACCTGAGTTCCTACTCACTCCCCCTCAATCACAGCAGTGATACATAAACCAATTTGACTTAAGAATTGATGAAGACACTCTTCAAAAACAAACACTTGATTAAGCTTCACAGCTTTTTAATCAAGCAACACAATCACTCGTGCTTCACAGCTTTGAGTGATGCACACAGCTAACTTGACTCTGCTTCACAGCTTTAGTCAAGGAACATTCAAACACTCTTGCTTCAAAGCTTTGAGTGCTACACAACCCTTACAATTTGAAACCTATTCCAAGTCACTTATCACAATGATAATTGCCTGGAGTACAATAATCAAACCTATACAGATTACAAATGATCTTCTGATCAAAATCAAAGGGATGCCTTGCAAAACAGCAGCTCTGTTGAATATATAGCAGCTGCAACTTCAGTTAGGGTTTCCACAAAAACCTAGGGTTAATTCCGTTTGACCTAAAGACCAGGTCACAGGACTTTATTAACCAGGTTAGGGTTGAGCTAGGTTACCCCTCAGAAAACGCAGGATTCTGTTCAGGAAAGACTGAGTTATTTTCCTGAAAAAAACTCAGACTTATCCAACCTGCAAACCTGTTAGTTCAGAACAGGATGTCATAACATCTGTTATGACATCTGAGAAAACCTGTCTACTGATTTAGCAAAATGTGATCATTTTGCAAAATGCTCAGATACACACTTATAAACATCAGTACTTGAATTACAATATTTTTCTGCAAAGGTACCTAATGAGTCAGTACAAACTAAACTAGAATGTTATGACATCAGTCATGACATTCACACATACACTTGGGTTTTACCAAAAATGCAAGCCAATACCTAAACAACTACAAACTCCCCCTTTGGAAGATTTTTGGCTAAAGACCCTAAGCAATCAGAGATAGATAGCAGCAGAAATAAATGACTGCAGAAAAATAGAATGTCTAATTGAGCAAGAACATATTAAGTACCAAAATATTCTCCACCTCTTTAGCCACAAATGGGCCAAAGATACATGTTCTTAATGATTATACAGTTATCCAAAAACAATTAATAAGAGCAGCAGCAGAAAAAAAGAACTGAACACACTTCCAAACTCCACCAGATATCAGCACTGACCAGCAACACCACCAAACAACAACCAACCTTCAAGCACTGTCATCAGACTCAAAGGAGCTAGTTTCTTCAATGTTGAGATGACCTTCAGCTTCTACACCTTCTTCCCTTCTATTTTCTTCAGCTTCCTCCTTTTCTAGCCTGGCAATTAGAATTTCTAGGGTCCTTTTTCTAGCATCCAGCTCTTTGCAAGTTTCTTTTAAAACAGCTATGACATCTGATGTCTTGGACTGGGTCTTCACAGACGATGTCTCAGCTGATGTTATGACAATGTCTGGAGCATGAGATCCCTGAAACAGTTTGTAGTGCAAGCCAAGGGCAGGAGCTCTTTTGCATACTGTATCTCTTGCCACAAGGACATCAAGATATTGTGCAAGGATGATTCCACAAAGGAGGGAGGGAAAGGCAATTGGTCCTTTGACAGCATAACTGCCAGCATGCTTTAAAGTTTGTTCAAAGATGTACCTGCCATAGTCAAAAGCAGTCTTGGTTCCCACAGCATAAATAAATCTCCCCAATCCTGTGGAGATAGTTGATTTATGATTTGTAGGCACCCAGTTGGCTGCACCTATTTTATGCAAGATGGCAAATTTCATGCTGAGTTTACTGGCATTCAGCTTGCCTTTCAAGGGCCAGCACTTTACTTGCCTGGCTGTGATGGTTTGACAAATTTCATTGTCAGTTGCCTCCAGATCAGGACAGTCCTCATTTGTTCTTCCAAGAAACTTGTTGATTTCTGATGGAGAGAACTTGACCCTTCTTCCTCTAACAAAAACACTTTCAAAGTCAGCTGACCTTCCATCAGCACAATCATTAGACAAGTTCACTACAAACTCCTTGACCAGATTTTCATAACATTTGTTAAACTTTATCACTGTCTTCATTAGTCCAGCATTCTTGATCAGGTCCATGATGTCTTTGCACTCCAAGGCATCATTGTTGAGTTCTCTCTCTAAGGCTATTCTCTTTAAGCAAACATATTTCCATCTGTTTGCATTGTCAGGATGATGAAAAGAGATGTTGTCTGTTGGGACTTCAGGCACTCTAGCAATTTTGCTGGAGGGGAGCTTCCTTCTGATAGGAGTTTCTTCAATATCAATCTCAAATTCTGATTCCTCATCAGAATCAGAAGATTCAGGTTCTTTTCTCTTCTTAGAGATTGGTTGTCTAGCAGTATGCACCTGGGCCTTCTTCCCTTTTGTCTGAATACTTTTCTCAGCCATGCCTTCAGCCTTGGATTTCTTAGCATTAGGTTTATCATTCTGACTACTCTTTATTTTCATCAATCTCCTAGCTATGCTAGGGTTCACATTAGCAATCAAATCATTATCTGAGTAATCCTCATCCACATCAATGATAGGTGGATCAGCAGCCTTTTCTGAAGGGTTCTGAATGTTGTCTTTTTGTGTCACAACATTCTCAGTGACATCTACATTCTCAGAAACTTCCACATTTGGACTTTCTGATTGGTTTAAAGGGACAGAGATCCCCGGTACAGATTGGTTGCCACTCAGTATACTAGTAACCAGCCTAGCAATAGCTTGATGAACTTGAACTGATCCTTCTCTATTAGGTACAGAAGACGAAGGATGAGAAGAATTACCAGAGGCTGTAGCTTGAGCTCTTCCTGCATGTCTGGTTCTGAGCTTTTTGACTTTGGCTGGGTCAGTTGCCATCTCTCTGAGAGGAGTGACCTCAAGAACTTCAGATTCTATGCATGTGGTGATTGTCCTAGAATCTTGGTCAGATGATGACGATGATGAGGATGACGAAGTTGCCATGGTTGAAGACGATGTCTGAGACATTTTGATTGACTTTGAGTAATGGTAGCAGTTTGAGAAAAATCTTTGATTGTGAGGAGGAAACAAGTTGCAAGGACGAGAGAGGTAGGGGGTAAAAGGGAGTCTTTTCAACTTCTTAAAGATTTTGAAAGAATTGTGAAAGTATATGATTAACCCACTAAAGATAGACTTAATAAAATTAATTCCTTCAACCTTTGTTTTAAGCAAAATTAATTGCTATAAAATCTTATGTTGGTGAATACCCATCATGCCCTTCAAATTTTCAAGTTTATTTCCAACAAGAGCCTTGGTAGAAGAATCAGTCAGCTGAAGCTTAGAGAAACTATGTTCCAGTTTAAATGAATTCTTCTCTTCAAAGTCAATAGGGTTCAAGGAAATGTTGATTGTATTCAGATTGTCACAACACAATGTCACAACATCTTGTGTAACATTGTACTCAGGGAGCATCTGTTTTGACCAGATGTTTTGAGAACAGTTTTTCCTAGCTGCAACTATTTCCGCACAGAATTGGGAAGGCATTCTTTTGATATGAATCATAGTTCTGGTTGATTCTTGAATAATTTTCTGTTTGTCCAGTCCTTTTTGATGGAGAGTTATAGGAGAGGAGACTTCAAGCCTCATTTCTTCAGGGAAACAGAATTCATTAGACTTGTTATTTCCAACATCCTTGTCAAGATGACTTATGGTTCTGACAACACATCCTTCTTCAAGTTTATTTTCCACATCACAGATATTATCAACCTGTAGTTTTGGAGTTCTTCTGACTGCTTCCATAGAAATAGCTCTTTTCATTCTTCTTAGATGAAGGGGACCAAGCTTATGCTGCCACAGTTTCATCTCTTTTTCTTCTTTGATAATTGGACACATAGTGGAGATATCAGTGTTCTCAGGCTGCCACAAGTAGCAGTTATCTTTGGATCTGATTCCTCTCATTACAACTTCTAGTTTTTCATTAATTACTAGACATTCAGATCTTGAGAAGTTGACCTTGAATCCTAGATCACATAATTGACTGATACTAATGAGATTAGCAGTCAGCCCTTTTACCAGCAGTACTTTATTCAGACTTGGAACACCAGGGCAGTCCAAATTACCAACTCCTTTGACTTCACCTTTAGCACCATCTCCAAAGGTCACAAAACTGGTGGTGTGAGGCATAACATTATTGAGGAGATTTTTGAATCCAGTCATGTGTCTGGAACATCCACTGTCAAAGTACCAGCCTTCCTTTGCAGACACTCTCAGGGAAGTATGGGCTATCAGGGCAGTAGCCTTTTTCTTCCAATGAGGAGTATGTGGTACCCTTTTTGGCTTAGGTTTTGCACCTGAGTTCTGATTAGGATATCCATGTAATATGAAGCAGAAGGGCTTTATGTGGCCATATCTCCCACAATGATGACATCTCCATCTTTGGTATTTTTTCTTCATGTATTTCTGATGTTGAGAGGTGTGTTGAGACATCTGCTTTGACAATTGTTTAACATGCCTGATCTTCTTGTCTGCACCAGGTTTCTTAGCTTCCACAAATCCTAGACCAGATTTGTTTCCCACATTTTGTCCTACTTGTAGGATCTCTTCCAATTTATCTGATCCATTGGTCAACATCTTGACAGATTTTGTCATTTGGTTCAGTTGTGAGTTCAGTAATTGAACTTCCCCTTCTAGGTGACTTATAGTTTCAAGATCTGCCCTTTTTTCCGCCTCCAGCTTTATAATGAGTTTTGACTGTTTCTCATTCTGCACACAGACTTCAACACTTCTGATACACAATTTCTTGTAGGTATCAGCAAGTTCTTCAAATGTCACTTCTTCATCACTAGTGTCACTTTCAGAAGTACAAACACTAGTTAGAGCAGTAACTAGTTTGGCAGATTCTTCTTCAGAATTACTTTCTGAATCATAGTTAGACCAAGTAACAGTCATTCCTTTCTTTTGTTTCTTAAGAAAGGTAGGACATTCAGCTCGAATATGTCCATATCCTTCACATCCATGGCATTGAATACCTCTGCCTTGGTTTCCCTTATCTTCTGACCTTGGTCTTCTGCTGGAACTGTCAATGTCAGAGGGAATGTTATGAACATTAGACCTTGACTTTGGATCCATTCTTTTGATGAGCTTGTTGAACTGTCTTCCAAGCATAGCAATAGCTTCTGATATATTTTCTTCTTCATCCTCCTTGTTTTCAACATCAGCGTTGGATACAAGTGCTATGCTTTTGTTCTTCTTGTCACCATTATCAGTGATCCCCATCTCAAAAGTCTGAAGAGACCCAATAAGTTCATCCACTTTCAACTTGCTGATGTCCTGGGCTTCCTCTATGGCAGTTACCTTCATTGCAAATCTTTTAGGCAAGGATCTGAGAATCTTCCTTACCAGTTTTTCTTCTGACATCTTTTCTCCCAGTGCTCCTGAGGTGTTGGCAATCTCCAAGATGTTCATGTGAAACTCATGAATGGTTTCATCTTCCATCATTTTTAG
This sequence comes from Vicia faba, assembly GCA_948472305.1. Lineage (NCBI taxonomy): Eukaryota > Viridiplantae > Streptophyta > Magnoliopsida > Fabales > Fabaceae > Vicia > Vicia faba. Next base: position 525,841,144 of record OX451735.1, on the reverse strand, counting down.
ATTCTCAAACTTGGTGGTCAACATCTGAAGCCTTGACATTTTTACTTTGGAAGTGCCCTCATGAGTAGTTTTGAGAGTGTCCCAAACTTCCTTGGCCAGTTCATATTGATGTACTAGTCTGAAAATGTTTCTATCAATTCCATTGAACAAGGAATTTAAAGCTTTTGAATTTCCCAGAGCTAACTCATCTTCTTCTTTACTCCAATCTTCCTCAGGCTTCAGATTGATTGTCCCATCTTTCTCAGTTATGGTGGGATGAATCCATCCTTTGTCAGCAGCTCTCCAAGCCTTTTTGTCCAGAGATTTTAGGAAGGCAATCATACGAGGTTTCCAGTAGTCATAATTAGTTCCATCCAGAATGGGTGGTCTATTTCCAAAAACTCCTTCTTTGTCCATAGTGCCAGAAAGTGATATCCCTAGATCTCACCCAGTAATACAGGCAGGGTGCCTGCTCTGATGCCAATTGAAATTCTGGCTGCAGATACTCAATGTCACGTTCAATGTTATGACACCGTATCTGACTTACTATATGACAGTAAATACAAAAGCAATAAAGAACACAGTCAATTGTTTACCCAGTTCAGTGTGCAACAACACCTACTCTGGGGGCTACCAAGCCAGGGAGGAAATCCACTATAAGAGATGTTAATTTAGGAATAAACCAACCAGTTTATCTCCTTCACTTAAGACCTACCCAATGCAATTCCAATCTAAGTAAAACTTAAACCTGAGTTCCTACTCACTCCCCCTCAATCACAGCAGTGATACATAAACCAATTTGACTTAAGAATTGATGAAGACACTCTTCAAAAACAAACACTTGATTAAGCTTCACAGCTTTTTAATCAAGCAACACAATCACTCGTGCTTCACAGCTTTGAGTGATGCACACAGCTAACTTGACTCTGCTTCACAGCTTTAGTCAAGGAACATTCAAACACTCTTGCTTCAAAGCTTTGAGTGCTACACAACCCTTACAATTTGAAACCTATTCCAAGTCACTTATCACAATGATAATTGCCTGGAGTACAATAATCAAACCTATACAGATTACAAATGATCTTCTGATCAAAATCAAAGGGATGCCTTGCAAAACAGCAGCTCTGTTGAATATATAGCAGCTGCAACTTCAGTTAGGGTTTCCACAAAAACCTAGGGTTAATTCCGTTTGACCTAAAGACCAGGTCACGGGACTTTATTAACCAGGTTAGGGTTGAGCTAGGTTACCCCTCAGAAAACGCAGGATTCTGTTCAGGAAAGACTGAGTTATTTTCCTGAAAAAAACTCAGACTTATCCAACCTGCAAACCTGTTAGTTCAGAACAGGATGTCATAACATCTGTTATGACATCTGAGAAAACCTGTCTACTGATTTAGAAAAATGTGATCATTTTGCAAAATGCTCAGATACACACTTATAAACATCAGTACTTGAATTACAATATTTTTCTGCAAAGGTACCTAATGAGTCAGTACAAACTAAACTAGAATGTTATGACATCAGTCATGACATTCACACATACACTTGGGTTTTACCAAAAATTCAAGCCAATACCTAAACAACTACACAATGAGTGTAGCATACTGCTACTGTTCTATGGCCAAGTTGGTCAATTATAGGTTCTAAGGTCAGTTGGTGCTTAATGACCCCTTAGAAGACCCATATTCTCCTTGTTCCACCACAAGGGATATCGGTACAAACTAAAGTGCCACACCAATGTAGCTACTGCTTCAACCGTATCGGTCTATGCTGTACAGTTCCCTCACAGTCTATTGCTACTTACCTAAAAGGTATCTGTTGTACCCAAAAATTTTCCCTCTCATTATATCAAGATTTCCCCTCACAAGACTCTTTGAACTCCAGACAGGATTAGGGTTTGCTCTACTCAAGGCATCTCCTTGCACTGATGACCTAAATTAGGGTTTGAGTTTGCACAAGCACTTTTGGACTTTCATTGCTCAAAGTGACTTTCATACTTCATGTTGGGCTTATAAGATTGCCTCTACCGAGTTTCAAGCTTTGAATCAAATTTTTGCCCAGTCAATTGGACAGTTGACCTAAAAATCAGCTGTATTGGGGAAAAAGTCAACTGTGGACAATTTACAGGCAAACCTCACAATTTTTGGATCCATATCAACATTATAGGCTCATATGAACCATTTGATCAAGTTTGGACCACAACTCCTCAAGAAATTTGATCAGATCATCAAAAGGGCAAAATGGTCATTTTTAGGGTTTTGACTGCACAAGGGAAATTTCTGATTTTTAACCTAGCCAATGGCAAATTGGGTTCAAGCATGGATTCAAGGACTCAATGGCATCATCTTGACATATTCACAAGGTTCAAAAGATCTCAATTTCATTAGATTGACAGATGAATTTTTCAGTCAACTGATCAAAATTTGACTGTACACTGAAAAGTCAAACTTTGACTTTTTGGTCAAAATCAAGTGCCAAGGGTCATTTTTCATCAAGATGTGTCAAAACATGAAAATTTTTCATCAAGAAACCTAATTTTGCAAATTAGGGTTTAAGATTGAAAAATTTCATAACTTAGAATTTTTCTAAGTTGTGAAATTTTCTTATTTTTTCCCAACTTTGCCCAACATTTTCACCATGATTCAATTGGATTCAAACAAAACTTCAAACATGAAAGTTTTATTCCTCCACAAAGTATACAACTTTTATTCACAAAGTTTTCCCAAAAGAAGCTTTGATCTCAAGTTATGATTTTTGGAACAAGGGTCCATGAAACTTTTAACTTAGTGAAATTTTGCCCTAGTTTAGGCAGGATTTTGGCCTATCTTCATGGAAATATTTCACCTAGTTCCACTTGGAATCTCAAAATTCATTTCAAAGATGGATTTTAGATCATGTTACAAGCTTTCCAAAATGTCCAAGAACTCTCCAAAATCTTTTGTGGTTAGGGAGAATCGAAGGTTTGAATTTGGAAAAAACTCACTTTGATCCATGGCATGTTTCATATTGACACAATTTGCAAACTCTATTCAGCCTCACTTGTACTTGCTCACAAGTCTCTAAACCCTTTCATACTCAATAATTAAATGCAAATCCAATGGTTTGAAGCTTTGTTCTGATCATTAGAGGATTACACAAGAGATTAATCCAAAAATAGCAAAAAGGCAACATTGCCATTTTAGTCAAAACTTGCTTTATGTCAAATTGCTTCCCTTGAGCCTTGAACCAAATCTTGGACAACAAACAATATCCATAAACTTAGGGGGCCAAGATCACCAAGTGCAAGCTGGAAGATAGCATGTACAGGCCTGTCTTGTATCATTCCTTACTTTTGCTTAAAATACAAGTAAACTTGCCAAAGAGCCACAACTTGAGTATCTGTTATAACCAACTCTTGCAAGCATTTGAAACAAGTTTTTCACTTTTCCTTGAGCCATAAACACGAGTTATTGAACCCTCAAGCCTTCCAAAACACAAAATCACCTTCCTCTTGCAAAACAGGGCTGTTTCTACACTTTGAGTTTCATAACCAAAACTACTCGTGTGTTTTGCCCCAAACTTGTTCAAATACATTCCATATAACCCACCTGAGCTATCCCAACCATTGGTCATTGACTGTAACTCCATTTGCAAGCTTCACCATTTCTGTTTTCAGCTTGTGCAGGTTGACTTCTACAAGCTTGTTCAAGCACATCCAAAGCAAACTAAGCATTGGGGAAGGTCAGAGGAAGTTCAAGCAAGCTCCTAAGCATCTCAGGCCTCATTGAAAAGCTCCACATTGCCATACACGAGTTCATCTGAAACAGGTATTTGTCAAATTTCTATCTCTCTATTTAGGAATCATTAGGCTTAGGTTTGTGAATAAAAAATATAGTACTCATAGCCCTTAAGCTGTACATATGCTCAGTTTTCATTTAAGTTAAGTGTGCTGAGAGAATTTGATTGATGAACTTCCTGAAAAAGTTAGGTTAGAAATTAGGGCCAGAGAAATTCTCTCTGGTCTTTGAGAGTTAGATTAAGTTTTTTATATGGTTGGAATCGTGGTTTAATGCTCTACAAGTTTCATGTTTTGAGTTTTTGATTTCATTCAAAGAATAGAGAGAACATAACTGGAGTTACAGGCGCGCGTTTTTGAGTTTCAAAGGTTGAAGATGAAGCTGATCTGGGTTGGACTTGGTTTGGCTTGTTTTTGACACCCCCTCTTTGCTGTTCATACCCCCTGGCCCATTTCATTATTATTTGATATTTTTCTATTTTTATTTTTAGTTCTGACTTTAAAATATTTTTTCTAAATATAAAAAATTACTAAAATTATTTTCATAAATTTGCACATTTTATTTTGTATTTTTATTGTTTTTTAACATAAAAATAATTATTAAGATAACATACTATTATTTTATTTAATAAAAACTTGAAAATAATACTTAAAAATATTATACCTTTATTTTTATTATTTACATACTTAAATAATATTTTTTTTCCAATATATTTTTATTTTTTGACATTTGTATATATTTTATTATTTTATTGTACATAAATAATATATTTAATGTGTATATACTTTCTTAAAGAAAATTAGGATTTTTACCCTTAATAAAAATAATCTTTCATTTTATTATTTTTGATGCATTAAATATTTTATTTTTACATACATAAAAATAAACAAAAACATTTTTTTTACATATTTATGATATTTTGCATATTTATATTTAAATTGCTTGTTTAAATATTGCTTATTTATTATTTTGATGCAAAGAATTCAATTTGGATGTAATAGTAAATATTAGGGTTTTATTTTCTTGCAAATATTCCCCATTCAAAAATGTATCCCCCTCCCCATATCAAATGTTGTAATAGCCTAGATTACTTTTACGCACTTATGCTTCCAAATATGCCATGATAGAGATTAGGATTTGTATGCAATATCCAAAATCAAAATAAATAGTTAGACCTAATACAAGATATAAATGCATGAAAATGATAACACAATGCACACATGCACCCCTAGGGTTTCATCCACTTGTTGCCATTAAAATGACCATGTTATGCATGTTGAGTATCTTGGCAAAACGAAAACCAAAACAAAAAGATCATAGTCCCTCGATGACGCTATCTTGGTTGCCTATACAAAATGATCTAGTCCCTCAAAAAAAATTGCTAAAGATACTTGGCAATATTGCTATCATGGTCAATACAATGACCCGCGCCTGTCCCGTTTAACATCCAAGTACAAGGTTGTTTACCAAATGCAATGGTAAAACAACACTGTCAAACGGGTTAAAAATGTGTAGGAAAGACTCTTGAGTAGATAGGGTAGACAACTCTTATTTACTTGATCAAAACTTTCAAACCATCCTTGCTATTTTCAAACACACCTCGCAACACAATTTCAAAACATTTCCCAAAACAAACTTTCAAACTTTCAAACATTGAAACATCTTTTCAAAAGACAATACACCTTTGTATACATTCAAACAAGAATCATTACAAAGGTTACCACAACGATGGCCTCTTTTCAAAACATTTTCAAAACCACACACAAAGCACCATTTCAAACAATTGAAAAGCAAAAGTAAGTGATCTAAACAAGTAACTAAGAGCCCATGGATAACCATGGATGAAAAGGGTGCTTGCACCTTCCCTTTTCATAATCTACCCCCCGAACCCAAGAAAACATCTCAAAGGTCTTTCCTGTGCTTTTTAACCTTTCCTTTGGATAAAATAAAAAGTCGGTGGCGACTCTTGCTAAACCGAAACATTTGTGAACACAAACGCAAAACCTCAAGTCAGTTCTCCCACCGCATCACAGAACTGGCGACTCTGCTGGGGAGAAATCTAAAAGTGAGGTTACCTTAGGGTTTAGATCACCTTTACATGCTTAACTTGTTTGCTTTGTTTGCTTTACACTTGGTTCTATTGTTTGGGTTTGAAATCCTCTACCCGGATTTGGGAAACATTCATAGGTAAATAGCAATACATTGTGGAAACTGTGCGGGGTATACCGACATGGTTGAAGTAATAGCTATATTAGTGCGACATATTTGTGGGTACCGGTAGCCTTTGAGTCAATAAAAGAGAATACGGGGCCGCTGAGTGATGTCATGAAGCACTAATGGACTTTTAGAACCTTTACTTGACCATCTTGGCCTTATTAGGGGTAGTGAGATGACCGGATTTGGTGCAGTCCGAAGTTGGTAGATACTCGATACTACACTCATTGAGGGTTATTTTCTTGGAATATTTCGGTCGCCAGTTAAGTGGCTAAACTGAAACAATGAACACAAAAAATAATCCAGTGATATTGAGATCCTTAGAACCCGGTTACTATTTATAGGACAGGTTGAGCCAACTAACTTCAAAAGGGTACTTACCTATGAAACCCCATGCAAGCCTGAAACTAGGAACTTGTGTGACTTGCTTGTACATATACTTGTGCATACATCATGAACATCATAAAGCATCATATGCATCCACTAACCATTTCAAGGGTTTGGATCTTCATCTTTGTTCTTGTTTTGTAGGTAATGGAATCTCTTCGTAGGAAAATGATTCAAGTCAAACTTGTGAGAATCCCTCCTCAACTCAAGGAGCTTACTTCCAAGATTCCAGAGAATTCTCCCTTCAGTGAAATACATGGTAGACTTCTCAACTTGGTCAACTCCAACATTGAAGAAGACATGGTGAAAGTTCTCTTCCAGTTCTTTGACCCCCTACACCATTGCTTTACATTTTCTGATTACCAACTAGTGCCTACTTTGGAGGAATTTTCTCAACTCCCGAGGATTCCTATTCTCCATCAACTACCCTACAACGGTACAGAAAGAGAACCAAAGCCTGAAGATGTTGCTCAAGCCCTACACTTGAAATCATCTGATATCAAAGGTCATTGGGAAACCAGAAGTGGTGTCAAGGGTTTCTTGGCAAAGTTTCTGTTTGAGAAGGCACAAGACTGCTGGAGTTCTCTAGATCTGCAAGCTTTTGAAAAGATTGTAGCACTTCTCATCTATGGGTTGGTCTTGTTCCCAAACCCTGATCAACTTATAGATGTGAATGCTGTCAAAATTTTCATATCTCGGAATCCTGTGCCTACATTGCTTGGGGACATCCTCCACTCATTTCACACACGAACAATGAGAAAAAGAGGTGTTCTCATGTGCTGTACTCCTCTTCTAGCAAGGTGGTTTATTTCTCACCTTCCCCAATCAGTCTTGAAGAATAAGCAAGGCTTGAGGTGGTCACAATGATTGATGACTCTTACACATTCTGATGTTCATTGGTGTTCTCGGTCCAGAGAAAATGTCATCATCATTGATCGTTGTGGGGAATTCCCTAATGTCCCACTACTTGGCATTAGAGGAGGCATTACCTACAACCCCTGCTTGGCTCTGAGACAATTTGGGTATGCCCGAAGGGATGGCCCTCATGACATGCTGATTCCAGACTTGGTTTTTGACTTTGACAACGACGCTCAAGGACTTCGACAAAGGTTTATCCGAGCTTGGAGGATGCCCAACAAAGTGGATAGTAAGACACTTGGGCACAAGAATTCCATCCCCCTTGAGCCTTACCTCAAGTGGGTACGAACCTGCGCCCAGAGTCTTATGATGCCGTACCCCTACATTTTGCCTAAGATCAAAGATCCTGTTATGGAAGGAGAGGTTCCATACACCCTCCTACATCCTGACATGCCAACATCATTGGAAGATTTGCAAAAGAGTTGGATACAGCTCAAGGAGGAACGAAACACTTTTGAAGCCAGCTTCTACGCCAGTGAGAAGAAGGTTTTGGAACTTACTCGTCAACTCCACGAAGAGCAGCCTATCAACACCTACATAGCACCGAAAAGGATGCACAATGTCTTTTTACATTAGAATTTTGTATCATTTTGCCCATGGGGCACTTATGTACTAACAAATTCTATCTTATTAATATGACGTGCGTTCTTTTTTTATTTGCAACAAATTTGAATTTCTGAATCCTTGAATGCATTACATGAATACATATCATTCACCATATGCATAAGCAGGTCTTCACACCAGGTTTCCTTATCTCTCTGCTGTTTATTTCAGCAAGATGGATATAGAGCAGACGGTCAAAGATCTACAGGCGCATAATTCATAGTTCCAACAGATACTCATGACCTTAGCAAAGGGTCAGGAGGAGCTCAAAGGTCTACTAGAAAAATAAAAGGAGAAAAAGAAAAAGAAAAGAGTTGGTGTGGCCACTATGGGAAGAAGATTTGAGAACCAAGCTAGAAGAGTCCTGGATCTCCCCTCGACGTCTGATGAAGGGGTTGGCAAAGGAAAGGGAGCTGCAGTACCCTCCGAGTCTGAGGCTGAAGAAGAAGAAGAAGAGGATGAAGATTACTCTGAGCAGCAGTACCCTCCTGCAGATGACAAGTATAAAAATTTGGAAGAGCGTTTGGCAGCCATGGAAGTACAAAGAGTACCTGGGCTGGATTTCGAGGAGATAGGGTTGGTTGCTGGGATTGTGATTCCCCCTAAATTTAAGGTGCCTACATTTGCTAAATATGATGGTTTGTCTTGCCCGAAGATGCATCTGCGGTATTACATCAGAAAGATCCAACCTCATTCTTCTGATAAGGATTTGTGGGTCTACTTTTTTCAAGATAGTTTGTCGGGTACGCAATTGGATTGGTTCTACCAACTTGAAAGATCTGATGTACATAACTGGGAGGATTTGGCTGCTGCCTTCTACAGACAATATCAATATAATGCAGATTTAGCACCTACTCGTACTCAATTACAGAGTATGGGTATGGTCTCTAATGAAGGCTTTAAGGAGTATGCCCAGAAGTGGCGGGACTTGGCTGGAAGGGTGCAGCCACCATTGTCTGAGAGAGAGCTTGTGGATATGTTTTTAGGGACCCTGTCAGGTCCATTCTTTAATCACTTGATCGGGAGCTCATCTGCAGGGTTCACCGAGTTAATTCTGACAGGTGAAAGAGTCGAAGCTGGCATTAAGAGCGGTAAAATTCAGAAGGATGCATCTGCTTCCGCTGCTATCAAAAAGACCTTTCCGGCCAAGAAAGAGGTCTCAGATGTTTACTCCCAGAGAAATCAAGGAAGAATGGAGCGCCGACCAGCGGTGGGGGCTGTGATGATTTAGAATTCCGCAGCCGATCAACCTCAAAGCAGTCAACCCAGATCTAGCCAAGCCAGGGTGGAAAGGCCTGCACGACAATTCACCCGAATCAATATGACACCTGCTCAGGTTCTCCCTTATCTGTTAAAGTTAAACCTTACAAACTTGAAAGAGGCGCCAAAGAACCCAAATACCTCTTCTCCCTATTACCATTCAAATGCAAAGTGTGCCTATCATTCGGACAGTGTGTGGTACGACACCAACAATTGTTGGGCCCTCAAAAATAAGATCCAAGATTTAATAGATGCCAAGGAGGTGGAGTTTGACGCACCTGAAAAACCTAATGTGATATCCGCTCCAATGCCAAAACATGGTCACAATGTCCATGCTATTGTAGAAGATCTTTATGTTACTACTGTTGATGACTTAATGACTCCGTTGCCAATGATCAAGATGAATCTGTTGAAAGCCGGGATTTTCCCGGGCTGTGAAAAAGATTGTTACCTTTGTTCGACCCTGCAATCCGACTGTCCGCTATTGAAGTCAGGCATCCAACGCCTGATGGATAATCAAGAAATCCTCTTCAAGAAAACTCCTGTTACTCCTGTTACTCCAATCAATGATGTTGCTATAATCACCATTTCCGACAATCTTTCCAAGGTCTCCAAAAGACCTGTTAAGATTACACCCGATCCAAAGTTTGTACCTCTGAAGATAACAATGTCGGGGCCTATCCCATACAAGTCCAACAAGACAATACCATGGAATTATGGAGGAGATATCTTCTACCACGGTGTTAAGCAGATCCAATCAGTTGAAGAAAGTTCCGATGAAGAGACTCCTGATGTAGGAAATATTGCGGGGACAAGTAAGATCACCCGCAGCGGAAGAATCTTCTCTCCGGAGATTTCTCCTCCAAAGGAAATCTTCGGACCCTCAAGTGCTCCTAAAGTTACTCCTGTGCCAGTCTACACATCTGTACGAACTCTAGTGATTGAGGAAATCATAACTCCCTCTGCTGTACCCTCTGCTGTTATTGTTGATAAAGGTAAGGGGATCCAAGAAGCGCCCGTCAGGACGAGGGCTCAACCTTTGGTCATCCCTGAGACCACTCAAAAGGAAATGGAGGAGATTTAAAAAATAATTAAGAAAAGAGACTATGATGTCGTAGAACAATTGGGGCAAACCCCTTCAAAAATCTCTATGCTGGCCCTATTGCTCTGTTCCGAAGCCCATGCCAAAGCCTTGATCAAATTCATGAAGATGGCCCATGTGCCTCAAGAAACCTCTGCGGACCAGTTCCAGGAGTGTGTAGCCAGCCTAACCGTCGACAATGGTCTTGGCTTCTCCGATGTCGATCTAACATCTAAGGGGAGAAAACATAACGACGCGCTGCATGTCTCAGTGGAATGCAGAGGGACTACTCTTGATCACGTTCTGGTTGATACCGGGTCGTCTTTAAATGTCTTGCCTAAGAAAGCATTGGACAGATTGGACTGTGAAGGTTTGACCTTAAAGCCCAACAATATCATTGTAAGAGCCTTTGATGGTTCTAAGCGGATGGTCCACGGGGAGGTGGACATCCCAATTAAAGTGGGTACTGAAACTTTCCACTCCACATTTTATGTCATGGATATCCGTCCCTCCTACTCTTGCTTGTTAGGAAGACCATGGATTCATCATATTGGGGCCGTTACGTCCACTCTGCATCAGAAGCTTAAGTACCCAGTCCAGGGGAAAATTGTGACAGTTCGTGGCGAGGAGGAGTATATGATAAGCCATCTCAGTTCATTCCACTATGTTGAATTAAATGGTGAATTCATCGAGACCCCCTTTCAGCACTTTGAAGAGGTTTCTACTGAAGTTGCGGTAGCCAAGACAATGACTTTTGTGCCCATCATTACCAAACCTGTGTCCCGGATGTCATCCCTTAAAGATGTGGAGGCTGTGATCAAGGAAGGAGGAAGCACAATATGGGGTCAACTGCCAGATTTTCCTTACAAGACAGATAAGTTTGGCTTGGGTTTCACTGCTGCTAGTCAGAAGGTTATGCGTCGCTCCCGGGCTGGAGGACCGCCATTGGAAATCACTCATCATGGAGTTCATGCTTTAGAGGATGATGAAGAAGAAAGCAATTTTGAAGAATGGATCTTTCCAACTATTGAAGGAGGACTGAACAACTGGGAGGCGAAAGACTTTGTTCCCATTACTTTCATCAATCAGTAATTTATCTTTTAAACATTTTCTGTTGGTCTGTAATAATTTTTAAACAATTCGTACACTTTTTGCCTTATGCCTTACCCGGGGCATATAGGTCCATTTGTAAGGGCTTGATTTTTCATCTTCATATGCCATTTTTAATGAATCATGGAAGTTTTCATATATAAACTTTTGTGTTCATTTTCTTTCTTTTACATTTTATTTATTTAAAGGTGGCTATCCCTTACACACACCCACACTCACAAAATGCAGGTATCCATCCACTCCGGATTCCATGGGTAACAATTCTGCTATGGCCTTCAGTGACTCTGAAGATCTGGTCAATCATGCAGAATACGAAGGTGATGAAGACTGAAGTTCCTGGAGAGTTGGCCAGACTTTTACAACAGGAAGAAAGGGCTATTCTACCTCACGAGGAGTTGTTAGAGACTATCAACTTGGGAACAGAGGAAGACATAAAAGAGGTTAAAGTGGGTGCCAACATGGAGCTAAGTGTCAAAGAGCGCTTAGTTAAGCTGTTGAATAAATATGTTGAGATCTTCGCCTGGTCCTACGAAGACATGCCGGGACTGAATACATATATTATGGCTCACCATCTCCCTACGAGAGAAGATAACCCACCAATTAAACAGAAAGTTCGCCGCATGAGGCCCGACATGTCTGAAAAGATCAAAGCTGAAGTAATGAAGCAGTTCAATGCTGGCTTTCTTGCTGTTACTTCCTATCCACAATGGGTTGCTAACATTGTGCCCGTGCCTAAGATAGATGGCAAAGTCAAAATGTGCGTGGATTATAGAGACCTAAACAGGGCTAGCCCTAAAGATGACTTTCCACTACCGCACATTGACATCTTGGTTGACAATACAGCTCAACATAAGGTATTCTCTTTCAGGGATGGATTTTCAGGTTACAACCAGATCAAAATGGCCCCTGAAGACATGGAGAAAACTACTTTTGTTACGCAGTTGGGTACCTTCTGCTATAAAGTGACGCCATTCGGACTGAAGAATGTCGGGCCAACCTATCAGTGCGCCATGGTAGCTTTGTTTCATGATATGATACATCATGAGATTGAAGTCTACGTAGACGATATGATAGCCCGTTCACAGACAGAAGAAGAACACCTCGACCATCTGCAAAAGCTGTTTGTCAGATTGAAAGAGTATAAGCTCAGAATGAACCCTAACAAGTGCACTTTCAGAGTTAGGTCCGGTAAACTTTTGGGATTCATCGTCAGTAACAAAGGCATCGAGGTTGATCCTGCCAAAGTCAAAGCTATACAAGAAATGCCTGCCCCTCACACTGAAAAGGAGGTCAGGTTTCTTGGGACGCCTAAACTACATTGCAAGATTCATTTCTCACCTAACATCTACCTATGAGCCAATCTTCAAGTTGTTGAAGAAAGATCAGGTGGTTAAATGGAATGATGACTGTCAAGTTGCTTTCGATAAAATCAAGGAGTATTTGCTGGAACCTCCTATCTTGATGCCACCCGTCGAAGGAAGGCTGCTAATCATGTATCTGACTGTCCTGGAGAATTCAATGGGGTGCGTACTAGGCCAACATGATGAGTCTGGCCGAAAAGAGCATGCCATTTATTACCTTAGCAAAAAGTTTACCGACTGTGAGACTCGCTACTCACTGCTCGAGAAAACTTGCGGAGCTTTGGTATGGGCTGCTCGCCGACTAAGGCAGTATATGTTGACACATACCACTTTACTGATCTCTAAGATGGATCCGATCAAGTACATCTTCGAGATGCCTGCTCTATCCGGAAGAATCGCTAGACGGCAGATGATCCTCACCGAATATGATATACAGTACACAACCCAAAAAGCCATAAAGGGGAGTGTGCTAGCCGATCATCTGGCCCATCAAGCTGTCGAAGATTACCAATCCATGAGGTTCGACTTTCCCGACGAGGATATCATGACTTTGAGCAACATTGAAGAAAACAGACCGTATGACGGACCCGAACAAGGATCCTAATGGACTCTATACTTTGATGGTGCCTCCAACGCACTTGGAAACGGTATCGACGCGATACTTATCTCTCCAGAAGGTTGCCATACACCTTTCACCGCTAGACTCTACTTCAGCTGCACCAATAACATGGCCGAGTATGAAGCTTGTATCTTTGGTCTCAAGGCCGCTATTGACTTGGGAATCAAATCTTTGATTGTATTTGGGGACTCAGCTTTGGTTATCAGTCAAATCAAAGGAGAGTGGGATACTAAACATCAAAACCTCATCCCTTACAAAGAACATGTTCTGCCATTGTTACCACACTTCGAGCAGATTACCTTCGAACACTTCCCGCGAGAAGAGAATCAGCTAGCAGATGCGCTAGATACAATGTCATCCATGTTTAAACTTAACTGGGATAATGAGGCACCTCAAATCACCATTGAATGAATGGATAAACCTGCACATTGTCACAAGATTAATACCGAAGAAGTGGTGGACCGACCGTGGTTTCATGACGTCAAAAGGTATCTCGAAGCACAAGAATACCCTGAAGGAGCTTCAGTCAACGACAAAAAGTTCTTAAGGAGGTTCGCTGCCAAGTTCTTTCTAAGCAATGGTATCTTATACAAGCGCAATCTTGATTATGTCCTACTCCGTTGTATGGACAAGGTTGAAGCTGAGCAGATCATGGCTGAACTACATAATGGCACCTTTGGCACCCACTCAAGCGGTCATACGATGGCTAAGAAGATTCCACGGGCAGGCTATTACTGGTCTACCATGGAAGCTGATTGTCATCAACATTCCCGTACTTGTCACAAATGCCAAATCTATGCGGACAAGGTACATATTCCTCCAGTTCCTCTCAATGTCTTAATGACTCCTTGGCCATTCACGATGTGAGGAATCAACATGATTGGAGAGATCAAGCCTACAACACCCAATGGACACCGTTTCATCCTGGTGGCCATTGATTACTTTACCAAGTGGGTCGAAGCAGCTTCCTTCGCCTCCGTTACAAAGAATGTGGTTGCCCGCTTCATCAAGAAGAACCTCATATGCCGGTATGGTATCCCCGACAGGATCATCACTAGCAACGGTACAAATTTGAACAATACTATGATCACCGTTCTGTCCGAGCAGTTCAAGATTCAACATCACAATTCATCTCCCTATCAGCCTAAGATGAACGGTGTTGTCGAAGCCGCGAACAAAAATATCAAGAAGATCATTCAAAAGATGACAGTCACCTACAAGGACTGGCACAAGATGTTACCGTTTTCTCTGCACGGGTACCGTACCACGACACGCACTTCAACTGGGGAAACACCCTTTTCTTTGGTATACGGCATAGAGGCTGTTTTACCTATCGAGGTTCAGATTCCCTCCTTGAGAATCATGAAAGATGCTGGTTTGAGTGAAGACGATTGGATTCAAACCCGACTTGATCAACTTAACTTGATTAACGAAAAGTGACTTACTGCTGTTTGCCATGGTCAGGCGTATCAAAAACGTATGATCAAAGCCTTCAACAAGAAAGTCAAGAGACAAGTATATCAAGTCGGGGACCTTGTAATCAAGCGAATCATCTTGCCGCAAAGTGATCCCAGTGGCAAATGGACTCCTACTTACGAAGGACCATTTGTGATCAAAAACATCTTTTCTGGTGGGGCAATGATCCTGACCACCATGGACGGCGATGACCTGCCGCACCCTGCGAACGCAGACATAGTCAAAAGATACTATGCATAAATGACCCGATAAGTTGAAAAACCGAAAGGGCGACTTGGGCAAAAATGGGCATCCCGGTGAATCGAAAACCCGAAAGGGCGGTTCAGGCAAAAGTTAGGGATAAATAAAAAAAATCTGTACACCCGGCAAGTTGAAAACCTGAAAGGGCGACTTGGGCAAAAAAGGGTTTCCCGGTGGATCGAAAACCCGAAAGGGCGATCCAGGCAAAAGTTAGGGAATTAAAGCGTATGACTATGTCTCGTCGGATCACTTTAAGGACAATCTCTTCACGGACAAGCTCCAAGTTTCTGATCAATCCAATCATCTACTCATAGTTACGAAGGCTATAGCAGAATGGGAACCCCATGGAATTGTTACACATAGCCATCTTTCTTTGTATAAATTTTTCTCAATTTTATTACAATATTTTCTTACTAGGATGTCTGTCTCCTTTGTACAAAATACTTACACAAAGTTAATACAAAGATACTTCAAAGTGCAGAAATTTGTTTGCCTTTTCTTTCTTTTTACGCTTATGTTTTATTTGAAAACGTCCAATGATTTATTAAATGAGCATATGCATTTGAATATAATCACTGCTTACAAATAAAACGAAATGAGAAAGAATAATTACTGATAGATTGAAAGTATGGGAAAACGTCTTTGGGCTATTCCAGCAGAAATCCTCAGCCGAGCTATAGCTTTGAAATGCATATCCCCAGCGGAGTTAAGTTTCAAAATCCCCATCAGAACTAAGTTTCCAAACTCCCAATCCCCAGCGGAGCCAGAAAACTTTGAACTGCAAACCCTCAGTGAAGATAAAACTTTCTTCCCCAACGGAGTCCAAAACTTCAACCCTTAAACCCCGGTGGAATACCATCCAGTTTCCTCCAATTCCCCAGAGATTTGTCTTAAAATCAGAAGATTCCCCTACAAGTTATCTTAGAAACCAGACGACAGCTTCAAATAATTCCTCAATAGATTGGCATACAACCCAAGCCCTTGAGAAATCTTCAACAAAATAAACATTCTCCCCACAGAGTTATTTCCCAGCAGAATGAAGATTTTCATTCTCATTTCTCCAGTTGAAGCCTCCCATGTTTCAATTCCCCAGTAGAGATCGTCTGAGTTTTCCTTATTCCCCAGGAAAGTCATGAAGGATTCTCACATCCCCACAAGTTGCCCAGGATTTTCTATCTTCAACAGTGGTCCAAGGATTTCTCATCCTCAGCAAACCAAGATTCTGAATCTCCAGCAGCGGTCAAGGGTTTATTTCCCCCAGTAGCAGTCAAAGATTTCATTATCTCCAGCTATCAAGGATTTATTTTCCTCAGCAAGACAACTAATCAGCTTACATGCGCATCCATTACATTCATATATCATAAACATTGATAGACCACACTTTATTGCATCATACATATCATGCAACATAACTTTGTGTTTCAGCTAACATTTTACCCATTTCAGGATAAGATTAAAAGCTATCGTTAACAACTATTCAAAGATTTCAGATACAGTACGGATACACTCCAAGACATGGAAGTCATTCTGCTACTCATTCAGATCTATTATTCAGATAAAGTATAGATACACCCCAGACACGACGGTCATTCTACTACTCATTCAGACTTCAGCAATCAGATACAGACTAGATATGCTCCAGACCTGGAAGTCATTATGTCATTTTTCCAGATCCCAGTTACAGTACGGATACATCCAGACACAAAAGTCATTCTGCTACTCATACAGATCTCAACTTCAGATACAGTCCAGATACACACCAAACACGGTTTCCATTCTGTCACTCATTCGGAATTTATCCCCAGCCCAGAGATGCTCCATACACGAATGTTTTTTCTGTCGCCCATTCAGAATTCAGATAAAATACAGATACACTCCAGACACGCCAGTCATTCTGATATTCATTCAAGAATCAAATACGGTTACAGATCGGATACGCTCCAGACACGGACGCCACTCCTTTGCTCATATGAATCCAATCTCCAGATATAACTCAGATACGTTCCAGATACGGATACCATTATGTTGTTCATTCTCCTAATTTTCAACAAACAGTCTTGGATGGCATCTTTAAGCCCATCTCCAGCAAGATTCTACCATCTCCAAATGGCATCTTTAAGCCCATACCCTCAGCTACATTTTGACGAGTGCAAATTTACGGGCACTCTAGTGTCCAATCATCATTTACCTCCGAGTCACGAAAGGCAAACTCGCCAATCTAACTATTCAGGTTCAAGAAGATTGAACAGGGGCAGCTGTTGTACCCCAAAGTTTTCCCTCTCATTTTATCAAGATTTCCCCTCACAAGACTCTTTGAACTCCAGACATGATTAGGGTTTGCTCTGCTCAAGGCATCTCCTTGGACTGATGACCTAAATTAGGGTTTGAGTTTGCACAAGGATTTTTGGACTTTCATTGCTCAAATTGACTTTCATACTTCATGTTGGACTTATAATATTGCCTATACCAAGTTTCAAGCTTTGAATCAAATTTTTGCCCAGTCAATTGGACAGTTGACCTAGAAATCAACTGTATTGGGGAAAAAGTCAACTGTGGCCAATTTACAGTCAAAACTCACAATTTTTGATCCACATCAACATTATAGGCTCATATGAACCATTTGATCAAGTTTGGACCACAACTCCTCAAGAAATTTGATCAGATCATCAAAAGGGCAAAATGGTCATTTTTAGGGTTTTGACTGCACAAGGGCAATTTCTGATTTTTAACCTAGCCAATGGCAAATTGGGTTCAAGTATGGATTCAAGGAGTCAATGGCATCGTCTTGAACTATTCACAAGGTTCAAAAGATCTCAATTGCATTGGATTGACAGATGAATTTTCAGTCAACTGATCAAAATTTGACTGTACACTAAAAAGTCAAACTTTGACTTTTTGGTCAAAATCAAGTGCCAAGGGTCATTTTTCATCAAGATGTGTCAAAAAATGAAACTTGTTCATCAAGAAACCTAATTTTGCAAATTAGGGTTTAAGATTGAAAATTTTCATAACTTAGAATTTTTCTAAGTTATGAAATTTTCTTATTTTTTCCCAACTTTGCCCAACATTTTCACCATGATGAAATTGGATTCAAACAAAACTTCCAACATGAAGTTTGTAGTCCTACACAAAGTCTACAACTTTTATTCACAAAGTTTTCCCAAAAGAAGCTTGGATCTCAAGTTATGATTTTTGGAACAAGGGTCCATGAAACTTTTAACTTAGTGAAATTTTGCCCTAGTTTAGGCAGGATTTTGGCCTATCTTCATGGCAATTTTTTACCTAGTTCCACTTGGAATATCAAAATTCATTTCAAAGATAGATTGTAGAGCATGTTACAAGATTTCCAAAATGTCAAAGAACTCTCCAAAATCATTTGTGGTTAGGGAGAATCGAAGGTTTGAATTTGGAAAAAACTCACTTTGATCCATGGCATGTTTCATATTGACACAATTTGCAAACTCTATTCAGCCTCACTTGTACTTGCTCACAAGTCTCTAAACCCTTTCATACTCAATAATTAAATGCAAATCCAATGGTTTGAAGCTTTGTTCTAATCATTAGAGGATTACACAAGAGATTAATCCAAAAATAGCAAAAAGGCAACATTGCCATTTTAGTCAAAACTTGCTTTATGTCAAATTGCTTCCTGTTGTACCCTAAAATTTTCCCTCCCATATTCTTCAAAGTTTTTGACAAGCATCTGCTCAAGTCTACTCAAGGGTTGCCCAGTCAACCATCCTCCTAAGCCAGTCAAACTAGGGTTTTGGTTCTTGCAAAGAAGTTAAAGTTTTCAAGGGCTCAATCAAGTCCCATATGCTCATAAACATTGTCAAGCACCTACATGTCAAGTTTCAAGGCTCACAAGGTCAAGTTGCACAGTCAAAAGTCCCATTTGCTCAATAGTCAACTGTAGGGGCAAAATGGTCATTTAGCAGTCAAAAGTCAAAATTTTTGGTCAACATCTTATTTTGAAGCCACAATCATCATTTGGTCAAATCTTGACCATGATTTCACAAGAATGGCTCAAAAATCATCAAGATGCAAAAGTTTCTATTTTTGGACAGTTAAAAAGTCAACTGTAACTTGACCAGGGCATAACTTTTTCATGGTTCATCAGAAAAATCCCATCCAATGCTCATTTTGAAGGGGATGACATTTCCTACAACTCATCTTCACACTCCAAGTCCAAGAAATGCTCTCACAAAAAGTTATCAATTTTAACATTATAGGTCATTTTCAAAAGTCAACAAAAAGGCACTTTAAGTCAAAGACCATAACTTGAGATTGGTAAATCAAAATGACATGGGACCAAAGACATTAATTAGAGGACTTCAAGACCTTTCCAAAATGTCCAAGAAAATGTTCATGGCTTCAAAATTGAGCAAGATATGCATTGGAGAAGTTGGGCAATTTTTGTGAAATGGCCAAACTCAACTATCCTTGAAAATTCATTTTTGACAAAAGGGGCCCACTTTTTCCACTTGATTCAGCTTGGCCATGCTTCCCACGTGTCCCACAATTTATTTCAAGATTTAAAATTGATTTTTTCATTTTTATTTAATTTTATTTGATTTAATTCATTTTAAATCTTTAAAATTCAAATAAAAATCAAAGAAATTAATGGAGGGATATATTTTGTGTTGATTAGCTTTGATACACCTTGAAATACCTTCCAAATTCGTGCAAGGCCAATTATGGGCATAAAAATTCAAATTTTCACAAATATGGCAAATGGTTCAATGTTGGTTATGGAGGAAATCAAGAACATAATTGCATAAGCTTAATGACCATAATTTTGATTGATTCTCATTCATTACTATATATACAAGCCTTCCCAACCTCATTCAAAAAATAGTGTGTGCAGAAACGGCCAAGAGCAAAACCAAAAATTATTCAAAAAAGTGAGAGTTCTAAAACATAGTTGCGAGCATCTTCAGATCAAAACAAGCACGTGGTTCTATTCCTTGCCACACCCTGAAGCTAAAGCAACCTTTGCCAAGTCCTGAGGCTCATACCGCGCTGTAAGTTCTTCCCAGGTCCCCTATAATTCTCATACCATTTTTGTTAACGCGTTCTTGTGCAGTTTCTCAAGTAGTTTCCACCATAAGCCTCACCCATCCAACAAGCCAAGTGTCATTAGAGGCAGATCTAAAGGCCCATAACACAAGAGTACTATGCTCTGGAGTCAGCGCATGCGTAGGCAACCGAAAAAAGTCAAATAAGGCTTCTTGTTGTTGGGCCAGAATTACTTCAGAAAACCTCCATGAAGGCCATCTCACCCCCCTTGGGTTTATTTACTTTTTTCTTATTTTATTTTGTTTTGTCATTTTCTTTTCTTTTATTTATTTGCCTTTTTTTTTAATAATTAGCATAATTAACACATTTTCATAAAAAATCAAAAAAATAGAACTAACATCATTATTATTATTATTATTATTATTATATTATTTTGTAAATAAACATTAATTGAAATAGTTTAATTAGGCAATTTTGACTTTTCTTTTAATAATTAAAATAATTTAGAATTAGGTTGACTTAATTTTGTTTCTTTTTATTTTATTTCATAAAAAACATAAAAAATACAAAAATATATTTTCTTTTAATTAATTAGTTTAATTATTTAATTAATTGCATTTAATTGACAAAAAGACAAAAAAACAATTTCTTTTCTAAAAAGGGTCAACACCCTTAGACATTCCCGATTAATTTATTCGCGTGCATTTACTTTATTTGATTATTATGTAATTGCCTTCAAGAATGTAATAGTTAAATAGGTTTATCGCTTTATTTAATTTCCGTACTTATTTACTAAAAAACGGGTCTTTGTAATTTTTGGCGATGTATAGACCCGCGCCTTGTAATAGCGTAAGATTTATGTTTCCGCAATTTACTTTCCGCACCCCTTAACTGTTAACTTGCATGAAAGAATGTATGTAAATAAAAACAACTCGTAGCTCACTAATTAACAAGACAAACATTACTGAAGACAACACACAAATACACACACCACTTCTAGGGTACGCCTCACTTGTTGCCTTCGAAACGTGGTCGTCAAGTATATGACGTTTTAGTAGTCCTTATGTCCATGATCCAGCTGCCTCGGAACAGTTGCCTCGAAACAGTTGCCTCGGAACAGTTGCCTCAGAACAGTTGCCTCGAAATGGTTGTCTCGGATTAAAAAAGGATCAAGGACATAAGGGTAGCTTCTAAGGTGTCCTAACTGTTGCTTCGGTGACCACACTGTCCCTACAATCGAATTGACCCGAACACCTCCAACGGTGGTGCTACCTACCTCTCAATGGTGGGATGACACTACCTTAAGGACATTTACACAGCTTAATTCCTTAGGGTAGGTAGATGACTCATAAATACTTTCTCTTTTCAAAAACAAACAAAATACTTTTCGCACCTCACACTTTCAAAAGCTTTCAAAACAAATTTTTCAAACACTCTTGAGGACAGATACAAGAGTTATTCAGAAATCTTTCAAAAAAACTTTTTCAAGCCCACTCACATTTTAAAAAGCAAACATTTTGAAAACATAAGAGCAAGTACCTAAGAGCCCGTGGATAACCACGGATAGAAAGGGTGCTAACACCTTCCCTTTCTATATATCTACCTCCCGAACCGAGAAACATTCTCGAATAAGGAATTTTGCTGTGCTTTTGTCCTTTCCATGTTGGAGAAAATAAAAGACGGTGGCGACTCTTGCTTCCGCGACATTTCGCGAAACCAGCTAAAAACAGTCAGTTCTATTTCCAC
Organism: Vicia faba; assembly: GCA_948472305.1. Taxonomy (NCBI): domain Eukaryota; kingdom Viridiplantae; phylum Streptophyta; class Magnoliopsida; order Fabales; family Fabaceae; genus Vicia; species Vicia faba. The sequence continues at coordinate 525,819,355 of OX451735.1, read as the reverse complement.
CGATCACAGAACTGGCGACTCTGCTGGGGAGACTTAAAGTGAGGTGTACCTTAGGATAGCTCATACTTGTGTTTTCAATTGCTTTGTTTTGCTTTCTTTAATATTATTGGGCCTGTCTTGGGAGTTCTATAGATCCTAACCCGGATTTGGGGGATACCTTCTTAGAAAGTAGCAACAAGGCTGTGAGGGAACTGTGTGGGGTATACCGACACGGTTGAAGCAGTCTGCTACGTTGATGTGGCACTTTGGTGAGTACCGGTAACCCTTGAGTCAAGTCAAGGAGAGTACGGGGCCGCCGCGTGGTGTCGTCAAGCATCAACTGACCTTAGGAACCTTAATTGAACCATCCTGGCCTCTTTAGGGTAGTGAGATAACTGACTATGATGCAGTCCGAAGTTGGTTGATACTCGACGCTACACTCAGTTGAGGGTTGTTTTCTTGGGATATTTTGATTGCCAGTTCAGTGGCTAAATCGAAACGATGAACACAGAAAACAATCCAATGATATTGAGCTCCTTAGAACCCGGTTAATTTGATAGGACAGGTTTGAGCCCACCAACTTCAAGAGGTTAGTACCCCAAACTCCATGCTGGCCTGAACTCTAAGGGCTCTTTGTGTGACTTGTGTGCCTTCAAACTTGACTACTTGCATGCTTGTTATCTGACACATGAGTTCCTTGCAGGTTTTGTTTACAGTCCTTAATCTGGACTCATAACAGGGTTTACCTACATCACTCCATGCATAGCATAACATCATACCATTGCATACATCCTGCATAAGGACTAATCCATTTCAAGGATCTCAAGGGTCTGTGATGCAGGTCATGATGAACCAACTGTCCAACAAGGGGCAAAGGGGATTTATTTTCCTCTAGCCAAGGTTAATGACTTGAGTCGGGGGCTATGACCCACTCGATATGGTGAGCCTTGACTCTTGAAGAAGGACTCTCAACAATATGCAGTTCCTTCAATCAAGCCACCGGATTCAAATTCTAACAAGCTTCTTTGTTTATCCCGCAAGGTCCTTGAAAACATTGCATGCATATCATACATATCATTGCATTACATGTACACTTGTTGCAGGTCACTTACCTTCTTCGCTGTTTATTTCAGCAGTCATCATGAATCCTGAATCATCCAATGGACAAGCTATCAAGGCCCTCCAGGCCCAGAATGCCCAGTTCCAGGAGTTGATTATGAGCCTAGCCCAGGGTCAAAAGGAATTGAGGACTCTGATTCAGAAGAAGAAGAAGAAAAGGACTGTTTTGTTCAACCCTAGGCGCAGATCTGGGAACACACTGCAGAATGAAGCTGAGAGGACTACTCCATCTGTGGGGGAAGGCAGTCACCAAGGGAGAGAGGTTCCTAGCCCTATGGTCTTTGACACCGAGACAGACTTCAATGATGAACAGTACCCCCCTGCTGAAGACAGGTACAAACAGCTGGAGGACCGGTTAAATGCTATGGATATCCAACGTGTGCCTGGGTTGGACTTTGGGGACCTAGGTTTATCTTCTGGGGTGGTGATCCCTCACAAGTTCAAGGCACCTGCCTTTGTAAAGTACGACGGGGTTTCCTGTCCTAAGCTGCACCTCCGTTCATACGCAAGGAAGATCCAACCCTACACGGCAGACAAGAATCTATGGATCCATTTCTTCCAGGAGAGTCTTTCAGGGACTCAGCTCGATTAGTTCTATCAGTTGGATGGAACCAGTATTCGTAACTGGGAGGACTTGGCAACTGCTTTTTATAAGCATTATCAGTATAATGCCGACCTCGCTCCTACGCGTACCCAACTCCAGGGTATGTCACTTGGGACGAGTGAAGGTTTTAAGGAGTATGCGCAAAGGTGGAGAGATCTGGCTGGAAGGGTGCAGCCACCTTTGACTGACCGTGAACTCGTCGACATGTTCTTAGGCACCCTGTCTGGTCCCTTCTTCAACCATCTGATTGGAAATTCTTCTGCTGGGTTTACAGATTTGACCTTGACCGGGGAGAGGATCGAAGCTGGCATCAAGGCTGGAAAGATTCAAGAAGCTGCACCTTCTGATACTCACAAAAAGCCTTACACTGGGAAGAAAGAGGCCAATGCTGCGTACAGCCAAAAGGGTCGCCATGATCAACATGTAGGGGCAGTCCAGATCTCTAATCCTAGGCCTGCTCAACAAGGACAGGGGCATCAACGTAAGGAGGTCGCACCCAAGAGATAATTCACTAAAATCAACATGTCACTGGATCAAGCGCTACAACAAATGTTGAAGGCAGGGCTGATTACCTTGAGGGCTCCTCTCCGGAATCCAAACACCTCTGCTCCCAACTACCATCCTAATGAGAGGTGCGCATACCACTCCAATAGCCCGGGGCATACTACGGACAACTACTGGCCTTTGAAGAACAAGATTCAAGACATGATCGACGCCAGAGAGATTCAGTTTGAAGCGCCAGAGACTCCAAACATAATCAATGCTCCTTTGCCCAATCATTGAAGGCTTTTGTTTATTTGAATTTCCGAGTTGTAATTTTTTTTTGCTTATACAAACAATTAATGTCATAGCAAACTCTTTTATTTCACTAATGCACTGCATATGTCTGTTTTTGAATTAATCCAATTATTTTCATTATATTCAAATTGCTTTCATTTTTTGATGATCAACTCTCGATTAATAATTATAAGCCTCTTGAGGGAGGATAACAAAAACAATACCACGATCTACAGTATGATTTTGAACAGACCCCGTTGATGAGGTACAAGCATTGTTTCAATTCCTAAACACTGGAGTTATAAGGAAGATAATCCCTCGTCAACCCCTTCGAGCCAAAGAAGTAGGAGTTTTTCTTTTCGAAAATTAAAACCCTTAATCATAACCTGGGGCAGGGTAGTTCTCTCAGTTGATCCAAGTACACAACGAAGAAGTCCTTCCAAAACAAAAGACGATGATGGCTCCGAATAATCATAAAGACAGGCAGTCATTATCCCTCAGAAATAAAAACCCTATAAGTCAAAACCTATGAAGGAGACTTACAAAACTGGGGCATCCCGCTGACTGTAATCACAAAAGAAACAGTCCAGGCAAAAAACAGGGATAACGAAATCAAAAAGAAAAGAGGACCTGCAAACCCTCAACAAGGAAATGACTGCCCATTCAAAATAAAATGTCAACATCCGAACCATCATGGGAATATTAGGACAAAGACTCGAACAAGGTCTAACGCACGATCAACTGAGTTTAGGTTTGAAGAACATCACGAAGAGCGGGTGGGTACAAATGTAATTTGAGCCTTTATCCATTGTTTCTTAAACCGTGAACCAGGCCACGCTACAACCCTTAAAAGTCCTAGCTGAAGCATGGGTTAATTCGAAAGCATACTGTTACAAAGGTATCCTGACTCCTTAAGGCTCGCTGTAAAATCTTGAGTTGACATCACAGTTTACAAAAAAAATTCACTTGTTTTTATGAAAAATGCATTTTCAAAAACTTCAAGACAGACATGAGCTTTGCATTTTAATATAACATTGCTTGCATATGACTATTTGTTTGAACAACATAGAAGTTCGCACGACGAATGTCTAATGAACAAAAGCATCTCCAATCAAGGGGCATGGCATGATCATTGTCCATCATCTGGGGCAGTTAAGTCAAGATTCAGAGAATCTCTCAAAAGGCCAACCAGCTTGGGGCAAATCTCCGTCTGAGTCACTTGGGGCAAATCTCCGTCTGAGTCACTTGGGGCAAATCTCCATCTGGATCACTTGGGGCATTGGACGATCAAACGAAGATCTTCTGGTGGTATGGTAACACTGCACTACCAACGGGGGCACCTCCCTACATCCTGAGAGCATGGACATAGTCGAAAAGATACTACGCACAATCAAAGACCCACTAGGTTGACACACCTAGGCAAAAATAAGGGCTTCCCAACGAACCAAAAGGGTTCGGGCAAAAATAAGGGATGAAATAAAAAAAATCTGTACACCCGGCAAGTCGAAAACCTGAAAAGGCGGCTTGAGCAAAAATGGGTATCCCGTTGGATTGAAAACCCGAAAGGGCGGTCCAGGCAAAAGTTAGGGATCAAAGCGTACGACTATGTCCCGTCATCTTGTCACTTGCCTACCAGAAGAAGATTTGTCAAATCGGTGGTTATCAAGCACCTCACAGGTATCTTCTTCTCCCGCAGAAACTGGGGCAATAAGAATGGTCTAAGCAATCTAGTTGCTCTGTCCACCAAGGTACCAAGGTAGATTCAGTCGAAGAATTTGACCAAGATACCTTCACTCCCCGTTGAGTAAGACCAGAATCATAAATACTCTCCAAGCAAAGTTGGTCTTCAATCAACCCCGAAGAGGCACAGTATCCCTAGCAAGTCAACAACACTCTCCCCAAGCAGAGTTAGCCTACTGTCAGCCTTAAGGAAGATGGGTATCCCCATAAAGTCTCAACATTCCCCAGCAGAGTATACAGATGTTCCCAAGCAAGCATCCCCGATAGTCTTAATATAAGATTGTTCCCCGGCGGAACACCAGACACCCCAGTGGAGCCACTTCCCCGGTACAGTTCAAAAGTTTCCCCAGGAGAGTTGAACCATCCCCTCAGTAGATTCTGGAAGCTTATCCCCAGTAGATTCTGGAAGCTTATCCCCTGCAGAGCACGAACGCGTCTCCCCGGCTTTATTCAAAGATTATTTCCCCACCAAGATATAACTGGGTTATCCTCAGCCAATAAACACGAAAAGATCGTCCTCGGCGAAGCTCTTCCTATCCCCCAGCGGAGTTCATCAAGTTCCCCGACATAACTTATCAATGGAATCCCCAGCGGAGTTCTCATTAAAATCTCAGCGAAGCATCTCTTCCCCGCAGAGTAATTCCCCGCAGAGTAATCTCTCCAACAAGTTTATTCCCCAACGGAGTCATCTTCTCCTACCGGTTTATTCTTGCAACCATCATCCCCAGCGGAAACGAAGAACTCTGTTCTTCAACATCAGCCCAGGATTCAACTTCCCGGCATTCGTCAAGGATTTATTTTCCTAGACGAAAATACATTCATAAACATATCACCTTTCATACATCTTGCTTACATACACAATGCATGCACATACGCATCATATCACACAACCTCATTTCTCCCTGAGAACATCATGACATCATGCATGGCATAACTGATGTTTTGCCTTTTTCAGGAAAAAGGTCAATCCAAAGATGATTACTATCAACTATTGCAATTCCAGATTCGATACCTGCATCTAGCCAGGGCATATCTGTGAGCGATTGATTGTGGATTCGATACCTGTATCTAGCCAGGGCATATCTACATTAAAGAGATTTCAGAGATAGCTTGGAAATGCTCCAGATATGGATGCTGTTCTTTTGCTTATTCAAGACTCCTTCTAGATATAGTTCAGATGTGACCTAGGCATGGCGACGTTCTGATACTTATTCCAGATTTCCTTTCAGAGATAGCTTGGAAATGCTCCAGATATGGATGCTGTTCTTTTGCTTATTCAAGACTCCTTCTAGATATAGTTCAGATGTAACCCAGGCATGGCGACGTTCTGATACTTATTCCAGATTTCCTTTCAGAGATAGCTTGGAAATGCTCCAGATATGGATGCTGTTCTTTTGCTTATTCAAGACTCCTTCTAGATATAGTTCAGATGTGACCCAGGCATGGCGACGTTCTGATACTTATTCCAGATTTCCTTTCAGAGATAGCTTGGAAATGCTCCAGATATGGATGCTGTTCTTTTGCTTATTCAAGACCCCTTCTAGATATAGTTCAGATGTGACCCAGGCATGGCGACGTTCTGATACTTATTCCAGATTTCCTTTCAGAGATAGCTTGGAAATGCTCCAGATACGGATGCTATTCTATTGTTTATTAAGAGATTCCTTCTAGATATAGTTCAGATGTGACCCAGGCATGGCGACGTTCTAATACTTATTCCAGATTTCCTTTCAGAGATAGCTTGGAAATGCTCCAGATATGGATGCTGTTCTTTTGCTTATTCAAGACCCCTTCTAGATATAGTTCAGATGTGACCCAGGCATGGCGACGTTCTGATACTTATTCCAGATTTCCTTTCAGAGATAGCTTGGAAATGCTCCAGATATGGATGCTATTCTTTTGCTTATTCAAGACCCCTTCTAGATATAGTTCAGATGTGACCCAGGCATGGCGATGTTCTGATACTTATTCCAGATTTCCTTTCAGAGATAGCTTGGAAATGCTCCAGATATGGATGATGTTCTTTTGCTTATTCAAGATTCCTTCTAGATATAGTTCAGATATGACCCAGGCATGGCGACATTCTGATACTTATTCCAGATTTCCTTTCAGAGATATCTTGGAAATGCTCCAGATATGGATGCTGTTCTTTTGCTTATTCAAGACCCCTTCTAGATATAGTTCAGATATGACCCAGGAATGGCGACGTTCTGATACTTATTCCAGATTTCCTTTCAGAGATAGCTTGGAAATGCTCCAGATATGGATGTTGTTCTTTTGCTTATTCAAGACCCCTTCTAGATATAGTTCAGATGTGACCCAGGCATGGCGACGTTCTGATACTTATTCCAGATTTCCTTTCAGAGATAGCTTGGAAATGCTCCAGATATGGATGCTATTCTTTTGCTTATTCAAGACCCCTTCTAGATATAGTTCAGATGTGACCCAGGCATGGCGACGTTCTGATACTTATTCCAGATTTCCTTTCAGAGATAGCTTGGAAATGCTCCAGATATGGATGCTGTTCCTTTTCTTATTCAAGACTCCTTCTAGAGATAGTTCATATGTGACCCAGACATGGTGACGTTCTGATACTTATTCAGATTCCCTTTCAGATATAGCCTAGAGATGCTCCAGATCCAGACGCCGTTCTATTGCTTATTCAGATTCAAACTTCTAAAAGACAACTTAGAGATGCTCCATCCCGGATGCTCTTTGTGATACGGTGGGAGAACTGACTAGCGTTTTGCGTTCGTATTCGCACTTGTGCGGTTGAGCAAGAGTCGCCACCGACTTTTTATTTTATCCTAAAGGAAAGGTTAAAAAAGCACAGCAAAAACCTTTTGAGATATTTCGTGGGTTCGGGGGGTAGATTATGAAAAGGGAAGGTATTAGCACCCTTTTCATCCATGGTTATCCATGGGCTCTTAGTTACTTGGTTTTTTAGATCACTTGCCTTGTTTTTCGATTGCTTTGAAAAATGGTGTGTGTGTGGGTACTTTTTGAAAATGTTTTGGAAAAAGATGCCTTGTCTTAGGCAACTAATGTATTTGACTCGTGATTGAGTGTTTTACAAAAGTGTGGATCTTTTCGAAAAGATGTTTTCAAATGTTTTTGAGAGTTTGTTTGAAAGTGTTGTGGATTGTGGTTTTTGAAAAGAAGGCAAGTGTTTTTGCAAATTGATCTCAAGTAACTAAGAGTTTTGTCTACCCTATTGTACTAAAATGTTTTTGTCATGTTTTAACCCCTTTTAACAATTTTGTTCCACCATTGAAATTGGTGGACAATCTTGCGCTTAGGAAGTTTATTCGGGACGGGCGCGGGTCATCGTATGGACCATGAATGCAATGGTGCCAAGTGTCTTTGGCAATTTGCTTTGAAGGGACTATGATCATTCCGTTTAGGCAACACTTTGAGACTTATGATCATTTGATTTTGTTTTGCCAAAGATACTCGACGTGCAAGCATGGCCCATTTTGGAAGGCAACATGTGGGATTACCCTAGGGGGTGCAAGTGTGATTGTGTATTGATTACATGTATTTGTCTTGTATTAGGTTATCTAGCGTTTGATTTTATGTACATGCAAACCCTAGGTCTAACCATGGTATAATTGAAAGCGGTAAATTGCGGAAATGTAAAATCTACGCTATTACAAAGTAGTATCCGGGAGTGGGGGTATAAATGTACAAAAGAGGATGAGACTTATAGTATCCAATAAGTTACAACCAAATCGAATTTGCGATCAAAATGTAAATATCGAATATACAAATATAAGATAAAAAATGTGTATAGGGCAATGTGAATGTATTGTGTATTTGTATTGTGTATTTGAGTATGTGTGTAATTATTTACAGGCGCGATATGTGAAATTGAAGCGAGATTAGGGTTTTTGACCTAGACATGTATTTTAATGAATCTTTGATTTGTATATTTTTGATGTGTATAAAAGAAAATGTTCAAGTTTTAATTAAGAAATGTATCTTTATTTGTTTATATACAAAAAGTATTTTAATCAAATGTTTGTGAATTTTAATATTAGAGAAAAAATGTATTTCTATTATTATGTACAAAAAGTATTAAATGTCCAAAATTAAATTATGTATGTTTAAAAAAGGTATTTTTAAATTGTTATGTACAAAAGTAAATTAATTAAAAGAATAAAAAGAAGTATTTTCAATTTTTAATTATATGATAAAAATGATATGTACAAATGTTTTTTAATCAAGTATTTAGAAATTAAGTTATGCAACTATGTACAAAACATATTTTAATTAAAAGGATAGGAAGTCATTTTTAATTTTAAGCATATGATATAAAAAGGTATTTATTATTTGTATGATTTTGTAATAATAAAATAAAAGAAGAGTGTTTATATAATTATAAAGAGAAGAGGTTAGTGTTTTAAAATTAATTAAATTAAGTATAGAAAAGAAAGTTTTAATTAGATAAAATATGTTTTTTCTTTTTTAAGTATTAGTATTAACATGGTATTTGTAATATGATAGGTTAAAAATAATGTATGGTTTGTAAAAAAGAAAAAAAAAGAGTTTAGTATAAATCAAGTATTTGTTATAAAAGATGTTAATGATTTTGCTGGGCTTTAGAGAGAATCAGAAACGGGTCAGGCCCAAGGTTTGAAACAATTTTCTTTAGGGTTGTTTGGCGTTTCATTTGGGAACGAAGGTTCTAGGGTTTGAGCGCGCCGTTCACTGAGTTTCGTCTTCTTCGTTTCCATAGATGCAGAGAGTGGTCCTCTTCGCCTAAGCCATCAGCGCCCATGCCTCCTTCTTCCCTCCATTGGCAATGTTAAGGTGACGGAAATTAGGTAAAGAATCTAAATCTCAATTCGTTAGGGTTTGTTTGCATGCCGTGATTTTATGTTCGTTTCTGATCTTTACACTTATTGCAATGATTTTGTTGAAGCATGATGAAAGAAAAAACGAGGGTGAAATACTACCTGGAGAAGGAGGAAGAAAGGCGAGGAAGGCTAGGAGGCCAAAGGCGAAGGGAGAGACGCGGCGGACTGGGAATCCTGGTATTTCTGTATTAACCCTGTTGCTTAGGTTTTATGATGATTTGTGCTGAGAACCTCTTTCAAAAGATTCACTTTTTTTCTTCTTCTGTTTCTGTCCCTTTGAATTGTTGGTTGCCCTTAGAGATTTCGCCCAATGATGTTATACCGAGGGCCTGTGGGTTTGTTCTGAATGCTTGCTTGATATATGTGATGCTGGCCCTTTGAAATTGATATGCTTTTAGAACATTTGCCGCCTTGACACTTTGCCTTGAATATGCTTCTTTCTTCTTCTTCTGTCCCTTTTGCCTTTGGATGTGTTTATCGCCTATGATGAGGAAACTCTAAGGCTTAGGAGTTGGATATTGTTTTGAGGTTTATCAGTTTTGGTTAAAAAATTGGAAGGTTTTTGACAGTATGGTTGGTTTTAAGGTTTGAACTTATGCAGGCTTTACCTCTTGAGGGTTTTTGATGTATGGTTTCAGGCAATTTGGTACTTGTTAGGCTTTTTAGGTTGTGTTTGATGGTGTTGAGTTATGCTGGCTTTGAGTTGGTTTCTAGTTGGTTTATCAGGTTTGGATGAAATCTTGATGTTTTGGCCATTGTTTTGCTTGTGTGGTTATGTGCTGGTTTTTTGTTGCAGCAGGCATGGTTTGACAGGGGTTTAGGCTTGACAGGCCTGTAGGTTATTCTGTTTTTGAGGGTTTATCAGGTTTGAAGTTTTTACAGTATGTTTGTATGTGTTTTGGTTAAGCTGATATGGTGAGGTTGGAGGGTTTTTTGTGTGAACTGGACAGGTTTGTAATCTTTGTTGTGCTTGATGGCTTTGAGGGTGAAGCTTCAGGTTTTGGAGGCAGGGCCCCTGAGGTTTTGGTTAGGCTAATGCTTTGTATATTTTTCTTCCCCTTTGAACTGTTGAGCTGTGTTCTCTTTTGTATATCTTTTTCTGTCTTCTCCCTAAGCCTAAAACCTGCATACGCTCTTTGTCTCTCCTTTTCTCTCCAAAAGTACAGTTAAGAATTTAATATGATTTTTGTTGTACTTTGTTCTGAAGGGGCCCTTGGGAAATGATGATTAAGTTGCTTGCATAACACATTACTTATCTGCATCTTCTCTTTCTTTTGACAGCTTTGTGTGCTTTTATTGATATCTTTCCAAAATCTTTTATGACAGTCTTGGCACTTTTGACAGCAATTGTACTTCTTGCTTTTTCTTTGATATCTTTTGAGTAGATTTTGGCATTTTGACAGTAAATTGCCTTTTTGCTTTGGATAGAAAGTGGAATTGGATTTGAACTATGCAGTTTGAACTTTGGATTTTATGCATTTGACATTTGCATTCATGAATAAAAATCTTCCCTCTCTGTGAACCGGGAGAAATCCCGTGATTTGCAGAGAGGGTCAACTGATCCCAGTCAGTGGCCTCTAATGATGAGCAAATTTTAACTGTCTTTTTTAATTCAACTGCTTTCTGACTTTTCTTCTTTTTCTTTTTGCAGACGAATAACGGAGCACCGGAACGAAGTGAAGAATGAAGAATATTAGAAATAGGATAGTTTTTTATTTTATTTAATATTTAAATTAATGTAAATTATTGTTTGTAATTTAAATTATAAACAACAATTTGTACAAATAATTCAAATATCAATAAAATCTAAATTATCCAATTAATTCTAATTTTCTTTCTTTATTGCTTATTTATTTATTTAAAACTCTTTGAATTAAAACAATTGAAAAATAAATTTCAATCATTCAATTTTAGAATAATAAATAACTTAAATAAAAACAATATTGATCAATTAAACCTGTCTCTTCCAATATCCAAAGCAAAGCAGCAGTCAACCAAAATAAACTGATCAAGCGCATTCCTTCTTCACTGACTTGCCATAAACACTGTGAATCCAATACTGCATACTGTATTTGACTGGCCCAAACAAAACGAACTGAATTCAAACCACTGTCTCTTTCAAGATAACGCGAATTTTAACCCGAATCTCGGAATAAACCGCAAAGTGCTGTGGAATTTAAATTCTTCTGAGAATATGCCCATAAAACCTTAACTCCTGATTAAATGCCAAATAACGCTCGCCTGATCAAAATTGAACCAAAAATCATCCAAACCCTAAGCCCACTGTATGAAACAATTCAGAGTCCTAAAAATCAGTAAAAACCCTAATTTCGCTTGACTGACAAGAAAAGTCCGTTTGTCCGATTCTTGAGCCAGTTTGAAAAGTCAGGAAAGGCTTGAAGTTGAGATTGCTTGGGGAAAAATGCGAGGGCAAATTTTGGGGTACAACAGTTGCCCCTGTTCAATCTTCTTGGACCTGAAGAGTTAGATTGGCAAGTTTGCCTTTCGCGACTTGAAGGTAAAAGAAGATTGGACACTAAAGTGCCCAGAAAATTTGCACTCGACAATGTGATGGTAGATGTGAATGGGCTTAAAGATGCCATTTGGTGATGGGCTTAAAGATGCCACCTGGTGCGAGAGAATTTTGTCGGGGGATGGGCTTAGAGATGCCATCTGAGAATGGGCTTACAGATGCCATTCGGCGACTGCTGGTAGGAGGATAGGCTTATAGATGCCATCTGGACCTGTTAAACTGTAGGTCAATGGTGAGTGGACAAGTGTCAGAAGGGCATCCATGTTTTGGAACATCTCTGAATTGGGGTCTGAACAAGCAACGGATTGACGTCCATGTCTGGAGAATCTGTAAACTATTTCAGGAGTTGAGATTGAATAAGCAATAGAGCAACATCCGTTATTGGGAAGCGTCCGTAAACTATTTTCAAAAATTGAGAAGAGTCTGAATCAGTTGGTAGATTGACATCCGTTGTTGGGAAGAATCCGTAAACTATTTCAGAAGTTAAGCAGAGTCTGAACAAGTCGGTAGATTGACATCCGTTGTAGGGAAGAATCTGTAAACTATTTTCAGAAGTTGAGCAGAGTCTGAACAAGTTGGTAGATTGACATCCGTTGTTGGGAAGAATCCGTAAACTATTTTCAGAAGTCTTGAAGTTGAAGAGGAACCGGTGTAGGGTTTCCTGATGATGCGTCTGAATGAATCTGGAATAAGTATCAGAATGTCGTCGTGTCCGGGTCACATCTGAACTATCTCTGGATGAATCTTGGGAGATGATCTGTGTCTGTCGACTGATCTTACCTGAAAAGGCAAAGGGTTAGTTGTATGCAATGCTATGATGCATGATGCAATGCATGCGACATTAATGTTTATGATATGAATGCAATGAATGCGCATGTAAGCTGATGAGCTAATCTTGCCGAGGATACATGAGTCCGAGATGGCTGAAGATAAAAGAATCTTGATTGCTGCCGGGGAAAATAAATCCTTGGCTGTTGCTGGAGAAGAGAATTCCTGATGACCTCTACTGGGGGGTTCCAAACTAGTAGACTCATGTTGGGGAGGCCAGATTGAGAATCTTCGGCTTGATGGGAAGTAACTCTGGAGACTTCACTGGGGAACTCAAGATTTGCCCTTTCCAAAACTCTGTGGGGAGAAGGTTCAATGGTCTGGCTCCGCTGGGGATTGATAATGAACTCCGCCGGAGATAGGAAGAATTTTGGCGAACGCGAACTTCCGTGGTTGTTAGCTTGAGAAGAATCTGAACAAGCGATAGGTTAACATCCGTTTACTTGGAGAACCCGTGAACTATTTTCAGAAATCTTAAGATTGAATCAGTAATAGAGCCGCATCCGTTGTTGGGAAGCGTCCGTAAACTAATTTCAAAGATTGAGAAGAGTCTGAATAAGTCGGTAGATTGACATCCGTTGTAGGGAAGAATCCGTAAACTGTTTTAGAAGTCTTGAAGAGGAACCGGTGTAGGGGTTCCCGATGATGAGCTTGTGTAAAACTGCATCGGTTTTGAACACTTTTGACATTCGAATGCCCCAAGTGGTGATGTAGATAGATTCCTGGCTTATTACAGGTGTTGGTCTACAATCGGTCGTTCACAGATGTTTCCTGGGTTGTTACATGTGTTGATCTGGAATTCTTTAGACATGCCCTGGCTGGATACAGGAATCGAATCTGGAAAGGTGATAGTTGATAGATATGCCCTGGCTGGATACAGGAATCAAATCTTCAAACTCTTCAGACGTGCCCTGGCTAGATACAGGAATCGAGTCCGGAAATGTGATAGTTGATAGATATGCCCTGGCTGGATACAGGAATCGAATCTTCAAACTCTTCAGATATGCCCTGGCTAGATTCAGGAATCGAATCTGGAAATGTGATAGTTGATAGATATGCCCTGGCTGGATACAGGAGTCGAATCTTCAAACTCTTCAGACATGCCCTGGCTAGATACAGGAATCGAATCTGGAAATGTGATAGTTGATAGATATGCCCTGGCTGGATACAGGAATCGAATCTTCAAACTCTTCAGACATGCCCTGGCTAGATTCAGGAATCGAATCTGGAAATGTGAGACAGATATGCCCTGGCTGGATACAGGAGTCGAATCTGGGAATAGTCGTCAACAGATATGCCCTGGCTGGATACAGGAATCGAATCTTCGAACTCTTCAGACATGCCCTGGCTAGATACAGGAATCGAGTCTGGAAATGTGGTCAACAGATATGCCCTGGCTGGATACAGGAATCGAATCTTCGAACTCTTCAGACATGCCCTGGCTAGATACAGGAATCGAGTCTGGAAATGTGGTCAACAGATATGCCCTGGCTGGATACAGGAGTCAAATCTGGGAATAGTCGTCAACAGATATGCCCTGGCTGGATACAGGAATCGAATCTTCGAACTCTTCAGACATGCCCTGGCTAGATACAGGAATCGAGTCTGGAAATGTGGTCAACAGATATGCCCTGGCTGGATACAGGAGTCGAATCTGGGAATGTGGTCAACAGATATGCCCTGGCTGGATACAGGAATCGAATCTTCGAACTCTTCAGACATGCCCTGGCTAGATACAGGAATCGAGTATGGAAATGTGGTCAATAGATATGCCCTGGCTGGATACAGGAGTCGAATCTGGGAATAGTCGTCAACAGATATGCCCTGGCTGGATACAGGAATCGAATCTTCGAACTCTTCAGACATGCCCTGGCTAGATACAGGAATCGAGTCTGGAAATGTGGTCAACAGATATGCCCTGGCTGGATACAAGAGTCGAATCTGGGAATGTGGTCAACAGATATGCCCTGGCTGGATACAGGAATCGAATCTTCGAACTCTTCAGACATGCCCTGGCTAGATACAGGAATCGAGTCTGGAAATGTGGTCAATAGATATGCCCTGGCTGGATACAGGAGTCGAATCTGGGAATAGTCGTCAACAGATATGCCCTGGCTGGATACAGGAATCGAATCTTCGAACTCTTCAGACATGCCCTGGCTAGATACAGGAATCGAGTCTGGAAATGTTGTAATTGATTTGTTGAACACTTTTGACATTCGAATGCCCCAAGTGGTTGTGAAGGAGTCTTAAATCAGATTACTCTGCATATTGAGTGATTTCTTGAAATCTTGACTGGACTGCCCCAGGTTAACTGAACTCTGAAAGATCTGCTGGACCTTGACTGGACTGCCCCAGGTTAATTGGATTGTGACATGTCATGCCCCTTGTTGATAGGGGATTTGATGGAAGTGTTATCCTCTTGAAGTGATTTTGACTTACTGAGAGAGTTTTCGTTCCTCCGAACATTCGCTGTATGAATTTCTTCGCTGTCAAACAAAAAGGTCAAATGCAGACAGTGATATTCGAATAATGCAAAGTTTATGTTTGTCTTTGAAGTTTTGAAAAATGCGTTTTTAGCAGAAAACTTTTCACAAGACAAGTCAACACAAGATTTAGCGTAAGCCCTACAGGAGTCAGGATACCTTTTGTGACAGTATGCTTTCGAACCAACCCATGCTTCAATTAGGACTTTTAAAGGGTTGTAACGTGGCCTGGTTCACGGTTTAAGAAACAAAGGATAAAGGCTCAAAGTATATTTGTACCCACCCGCTCTTCGTGATGTTCTTCAACCTAAGCTCAGTTAATTGTGCGTCGCACTCTGTTTTGAGTTTGGAACGACTTTTGGGTGATGGTTCACCAGTTGAATTTTTGGGAGACAATCATCATCTCCTTTTTCTTTTTCAACACTTTTCATGTTGTTGAGGATTTTGTAATGACCTCACTATTTTGATTTTGATTTGTTATCCCTAACTTTTGCCTGACTGTTACCGTTTTCCGGGATTACTGTCAGCGGGATGCCCCAACTTTCTTAAGCCTCCTTTATAGGTTTTGGCTTAGTGGGCTTTTTCTCTTTTTTGAGAGATTGACTGTCTATGTGATAGGGAACCACCCTGGTCTTTTGATTCCAAAGGAACGCTTTCTTTTTTTTGACGTCGTTCGTTGTATTACGAACTGAGAGTTTGCGACTTCAATGCGCATTTTCTTTTGAATTAACTGAGATACTACCCTGCCCCAGGTTTATATCAAAGGTTTTGATTATATCAGAACAGGAAACTCCTACTTCTTTGGCTCGAAGGGGTTGACTAGGGATTAACTTCCTTATAACTCCAGTGTTTGGGAATTGAAAGAAATGCCTGTACGTCATCAGCAAGGTCTGTTCAAAAGCATACTGTATAGGATCACGGTATTGTTTCGTCATCCTCCCTCTAAAGGCTTACAGCTTTTTATCAAGAGTCAAATATCATAAAGAAAAGCATAAGAGTAGTGAAACGAATGGATGAATTCAAGACAAACATATGCAATGCATTAATGAAAATAGAGTTTAACATCAACGGATAATTGTTTGACAGCAAAAGAAATTACAACTTTGAAAAATTCAAAAAGAAGAAAAAGTCTTTCAGTTTGAGCTTCGTCACTTCAAGCGGAGAACCCTTTAACGGAAGATTTTCATCTCGCCGTCTGGCATGAATTCCAGCACCCCAATGTCGATCAGATCTTGAATCTTGTTCTTCAAGGCCCAACAGTCGTTGGTGCCGTGTCCCGGACTGTAGGAGTGGTAAACACAGACTGCGTCGGGGTTAAAGAGAGGAGAGGAGATATTGGGCTTCTGAGGAGGATCTTTTACAGTAAGCAAGTTAACCTCCAACAGGCGCTTCAGTATGAAGAATGATGGTATTTCAGTCTCCGTAAACTGTCTTCCCGACTTTTCTTGTTTACGCCGATTCCCCCGTTGACGCTGGCGAGGTTGTTGATGGGTTTGTGACCCTGAAGCTAGCAAAGGAGCTTTCCCCTTGTCTTCTTGAGTGGACGGAGGCTGAGCGGTGACTTGCTCTTCAACCTCAGATGTTTGCCCCAGTTGGTTGTTTGGGAGCAGTTGGCAGACAAGAACTCTGAGTTCCTCTTGTCTTTGGGATAAGTCTTGAATGAGAGCCATCTGGCCCACCAACTGTCCCATCATTGGAGTCCTCAGTGTTGTCAGATCAAACTGCAGCTCCGCAATCTGATCACTCCTGGCATTGTTGGAATTCCCCAAGCCCTTGGCGAGGAGAGCTTTTATCTCTTCTTGCCCCAGAGACAAGTTCAGGAACATCTCCTGCAGCTGAGCAGTCTGGTCTTGGATGTCTTTGACAGACCGTTCTAGAGCCATCTCTTGCTGGAATAAACAGCAGGAGAGTAAGGAAACCTGAAAAAGGAAAGATTGTCAAAATGCAATGCATGATACGTGGATGCATGCTTTCAAGGATCTCTTGGGGTAAACACAAGAAAATGTTAGAGGTTGAACTTTGCTCTTGGATTGGAGATCTCTGCACCGGTGGACGTCCTTCCACGAGAATCAAGCTCACCATGTCGAGTGGGTCATAGCCACTGATTCAAGTTGTTGTTCTTGATCTTTTGTTTGGAGAACTTTGCATCGGCGGATGTCTTTCCACTAGAATCAAGCTCACCATGTCGAGTGGGCCATAGCCACTGATTCAAGTTGTTGCACTTGATCTTTGATTGGAGAACTTTGTGTCGGTGGATGTTTTTCCACTAGAATCAAGCTCACCATGTCGAGTGGGTCATAGCCACTGATTCAAGTTGTTGTACTTGAAATTTGATGGTATTGGTTAGAGGAGAAACCTCTTGCCCCTTGATAGATGTCTGGTTCAACGTAACCCTGCATCAACAGAACCCTCGAGATCTTTGAAATGGTTATTGAAAATGCTATGGTATGATGTCATGATGTTATGTCCATGTATGCGAAAAGCAGGCAAGTGTATATACAGGCAAACATATTCACACAAAGCACACAAGGCCTTAGGTTTAGGCTCGCATGAGGTTCAGGTACTACCCTCTTTCAGTTTGTTGGTTAAAACCTGTCTTATCAAAAGTAACCGGGTTCTAGAGGATCTCATATCATTGGCTACCCTCAATCGGTCATAACTCCAGCATCGCAACCTTTTCTCGCGGCCGGAACCATCTCGAGAGTTTAGCCTCAATGAGTGTAGCATACTGCTACTGTTCTAATGGCCAAGTTGGTCAATTAGGGTTCTAAGGTCGGTTAGTGCTTAATGACTCCTTGGAAGACCCATATTCTCCCCGTCTTAACGCGAGGGATATCGGTACAGACCAAGACGCCACACCAACGTAGCCACTGCTTCACCCATGTCGGTATACGCCGGACAGGTCCCTCACAGATTATGCTACCTAAAAGGGTTTCCCCAGATCCGGGTTAGGATCTACAAAACTCCGATACAAAGCCCACAAATGTAAAGCAAACAAAGCAATCAATTGAAAGTAAAGGTGATCTAAACCCTAAGGTAACCCCACTTCAGTAATTCCCCAGCAGAGTCGCCAGTTCTGTGATACGGTGGGAGAACTGACTAGCGTTTTGCGTACGTATTCGCACTTGTGCGGTTGAGCAAGAGTCGCCACCGACTTTTTATTTTATCCTAAAGGAAAGGTTAAAAAAGCACAGCAAAAACCTTTTGAGATATTTCGTGGGTTCGGGGGGTAGATTATGAAAAGGGAAGGTATTAGCACCCTTTTCATCCATGGTTATCCATGGGCTCTTAGTTACTTGGTTTTTTAGATCACTTGCCTTGTTTTTCGATTGCTTTGAAAAATGGTGTGTGTGTGGGTACTTTTTGAAAATGTTTTGGAAAAAGATGCCTTGTCTTAGGCAACTAATGTATTTGACTCGTGATTGAGTGTTTTACAAAAGTGTGGATCTTTTCGAAAAGATGTTTTCAAATGTTTTTGAGAGTTTGTTTGAAAGTGTTGTGGATTGTGGTTTTTGAAAAGAAGGCAAGTGTTTTTGCAAATTAATCTCAAGTAACTAAGAGTTTTGTCTACCCTATTGTACTCAAAGGTTTTTGTCATGTTTTAACCCCTTTTAACAATTTTGTTCCACCATTGAAATTGGTGGACAATCTTGCGCTTAGGAAGTTTATTCGGGACGGGCGCGGGTCATCGTATGGACCATGAATGCAATGGTGCCAAGTGTCTTTGGCAATTTGCTTTGAAGGGACTATGATCATTCCGTTTAGGCAACACTTTGAGACTTATGATCATTTGATTTTGTTTTGCCAAAGATACTCGACGTGCAAGCATGGCCCATTTTGGAAGGCAACATGTGGGATTACCCTAGGGGGTGCAAGTGTGATTGTGTATTGATTACATGTATTTGTCTTGTATTAGGTTATCTAGCGTTTGATTTTATGTACATGCAAACCCTAGGTCTAACCATGGTATAATTGAAAGCGGTAAATTGCGGAAATGTAAAATCTACGCTATTACAAAGTAGTATCTGGGAGTGGGGGTATAAATGTACAAAAGGGGATGAGACTTATAGTATCCAATAAGTTACAACCAAATCGAATTTGCGATCAAAATGTAAATATCGAATATACAAATATAAGATAAAAAATGTGTATAGGGCAATGTGAATGTATTGTGTATTTGTATTGTGTATTTGAGTATGTGTGTAATTATTTACAGGCGCGATATGTGAAATTGAAGCGAGATTAGGGTTTTTGACCTAGACATGTATTTTAATGAATCTTTGATTTGTATATTTTTGATGTGTATAAAAGAAAATGTTCAAGTTTTAATTAAGAAATGTATCTTTATTTGTTTATATACAAAAAGTATTTTAATCAAATGTTTGTGAATTTTAATATTAGAGAAAAATGTATTTCTATTATTATGTACAAAAAGTATTAAATGTCCAAAATTAAATTATGTATGTTTAAAAAAGGTATTTTTAAATTGTTATGTACAAAAGTAAATTAATTAAAAGAATAAAAAGAAGTATTTTCAATTTTTAATTATATGATAAAAATGATATGTACAAATGTTTTTTAATCAAGTATTTAGAAATTAAGTTATGCAACTATGTACAAAACATATTTTAATTAAAAGGATAGGAAGTCATTTTTAATTTTAAGCATATGATATAAAAAGGTATTTATTATTTGTATGATTTTGTAATAATAAAATAAAAGAAGAGTGTTTATATAATTATAAAGAGAAGAGGTTAGTGTTTTAAAATTAATTAAATTAAGTATAGAAAAGAAAGTTTTAATTAGATAAAATATGTTTTTCTTTTTTAAGTATTAGTATTAACATGGTATTTGTAATATGATAGGTTAAAAATAATGTATGGTTTGTAAAAAAGAAAAAAAAAAGAGTTTAGTATAAATCAAGTATTTGTTATAAAAGATGTTAATGATTTTGCTGGGCTTTAGAGAGAATCAGAAACGGGTCAGGCCCAAGGTTTGAAACAATTTTCTTTAGGGTTGTTTGGCGTTTCATTTGGGAACGAAGGTTCTAGGGTTTGAGCGCGCCGTTCACTGAGTTTCGTCTTCTTCGTTTCCATAGATGCAGAGAGTGGTCCTCTTCGCCTAAGCCATCAGCGCCCATGCCTCCTTCTTCCCTCCATTGGCAATGTTAAGGTGACGGAAATTAGGTAAAGAATCTAAATCTCAATTCGTTAGGGTTTGTTTGCATGCCGTGATTTTATGTTCGTTTCTGATCTTTACACTTATTGCAATGATTTTGTTGAAGCACGATGAAAGAAAAAACGAGGGCGAAATACTACCTGGAGAAGGAGGAAGCAAGGCGAGGAAGGCTAGGAGGCCAAAGGCGAAGGGAGAGACGCGGCGGACTGGGAATCCTGGTATTTCTGTATTAACCCTCTTGCTTAGGTTTTATGATGATTTGTGCTGAGAACCTCTTTCAAAAGATTCACTTTTTTTCTTCTTCTGTTTCTGTCCCTTTGAATTGTTGGTTGCCCTTAGAGATTTCGCCCAATGATGTTATACTGAGGGCCTGTGGGTTTGTTCTGAATGCTTGCTTGATATATGTGATGCTGGCCCTTTGAAATTGATATGCTTTTAGAACATTTGCCGCCTTGACACTTTGCCTTGAATATGCTTCTTTCTTCTTCTTCTGTCCCTTTTGCCTTTGGATGTGTTTATCGCCTATGATGAGGAAACTCTGAGGCTTAGGAGTTGGATATTATTTTGAGGTTTATCAGTTTTGGTTAAAAAATTGGAAGGTTTTTGACAGTATGGTTGGTTTTAAGGTTTGAACTTATGCAGGCTTTACCTCTTGAGGGTTTTTGATGTATGGTTTCAGGCAATTTGGTACTTGTTAGGCTTTTTAGGTTGTGTTTGATGGTGTTGAGTTATGCTGGCTTTGAGTTGGTTTCTAGTTGGTTTATCAGGTTTGGATGAAATCTTGATGTTTTGGCCATTGTTTTGCTTGTGTGGTTATGTGCTGGTTTTTTGTTGCAGCAGGCATGGTTTGACAGGGGTTTAGGCTTGACAGGCCTGTAGGTTATTCTGTTTTTGAGGGTTTATCAGGTTTGAAGTTTTTACAGTATGTTTGTATGTGTTTTGGTTAAGCTGATATGGTGAGGTTGGAGGGTTTTTTGTGTGAACTGGACAGGTTTGTAATCTTTGTTGTGCTTGATGGCTTTGAGGGTGAAGCTTCAGGTTTTGGAGGCAGGGCCCCTGAGGTTTTGGTTAGGCTAATGCTTTGTATATTTTTCTTCCCCTTTGAACTGTTGAGCTGTGTTCTCTTTTGTATATCTTTTTCTGTCTTCTCCCTAAGCCTAAAACCTGCATACGCTCTTTATCTCTCCTTTTCTCTCCAAAAGTACAGTTAAGAATTTAATATGATTTTTGTTGTACTTTGTTCTGAAGGGGCCCTTGGGAAATGATGATTAAGTTGCTTGCATAACACATTACTTCTCTGCATCTTCTCTTTCTTTTGACAGCTTTGTGTGCTTTTATTGATATCTTTCCAAAATCTTTTATGACAGTCTTGGCACTTTTGACAGCAATTGTACTTCTTGCTTTTTCTTTGATATCTTTTTAGTAGATTTTGGCATTTTGATAGTAAATTGCCTTTTTGCTTTGGATAGAAAGTGGAATTGGATTTGAACTATGCAGTTTGAACTTTGGATTTTATGCATTTGACATTTGCATTCATGAATAAAAATCTTCCCTCTCTGTGAACCGGGAGAAATCCCGTGATTTGCAGAGAGGGTCAACTGATCCCAGTCAGTGGCCTCTAATGATGAGCAAATTTTAACTGTCTTTTTTAATTCAACTGCTTTCTGACTTTTCTTCTTTTTCTTTTTGCAGACGAATAACGGAGCACCGGAACGAAGTGAAGAATGAAGAATATTAGAAATAGGATAGTTTTTTATTTTATTTAATATTTAAATTAATGTAAATTATTGTTTGTAATTTAAATTATAAACAACAATTTGTACAAATAATTCAAATATCAATAAAATCTAAATTATCCAATTAATTCTAATTTTCTTTCTTTATTGCTTATTTATTTATTTAAAACTCTTTGAATTAAAACAATTGAAAAATAAATTTCAATCATTCAATTTTAGAATAATAAATAACTTAAATAAAAACAATATTGATCAATTAAACCTGTCTCTTCCAATATCCAAAGCAAAGCAGCAGTCAACCAAAATAAACTGATCAAGCGCATTCCTTCTTCACTGACTTACCATAAACACTGTGAATCCAATACTGCATACTGTATTTGACTGGCCCAAACAAAACGAACTGAATTCAAACCACTGTCTCTTTCAAGATAACGCGAATTTTAACCCGAATCTCGGAATAAACCGCAAAGTGCTGTGGAATTTAAATTCTTCTGAGAATATGCCCATAAAACCTTAACTCCTGATTAAATGCCAAATAACGCTCGCCTGATCAAAATTGAACCAAAAATCATCCAAACCCTAAGCCCACTGTATGAAACAATTCAGAGTCCTAAAAATCAGTAAAAACCCTAATTTCGCTTGAATGACAAGAAAAGTCCGTTTGTCCGATTCTTGAGCCAGTTTGAAAAGTCAGGAAAGGCTTGAAGTTGAGATTGCTTGGGGAAAAATGCGAGGGCAAATTTTGGGGTACAACACTCTTCTATTGTTCAGTCCAAATACGATCCAGATTCGGATGATATTCTGTTACTCATGCAGTATGGATATACCCCAGACACGGCGGTCATTCTACCATTTATTCAGACGTCAGCAATTAGACACAGACTAGATATGCTCCAGACACGGAAGCTATTCTATTTCTTATTCAGATTCACCTATCCACCATCTCTCCAAATGACATCTGTAAGCCCATTCCCGCCATCACGCTGCTGATACTCTACTATGTGAGTGCAAATTTCTGGGCACTCTAGTGTTCAATCATCTTCCACCCTCGGATCACGAAAGGCACACAAGCCAATCTACATCCTCAGGTCTAAGAAGATTGAACATGGGCAACTGTTGTACCCTAAAATTTGCCCTCCCATATTCTTCAAAGTTTTTGACAAGCATCTGCTCAAGTCTACTCAAGGGTTGCCTAGTCAACCATCCTCCTAAGCCAGTCAAACTAGGGTTTTGGTTCTTGCAAAGAAGTTGAAGTTTTCAAGGTCTCAATCAAGTCCCATATGCTCATAAACATTGTCAAGCACCTACATGTCAAGTTTCAAGGCTCACAAGGTCAAGTTGCATAGTCAAAAGTCCCATTTGCTCAACAGTCAACTGTAGGGGCAAAATGGTCATTTGGCAGTCAAAAGTCAAAATTTTTGGTCAACATCTTATTTTGAAGCCACAATCATCATTTGGTCAAATCTTGACCATGATTTCACAAGAATGGCTCAAAAATCATCAAGATGCAAAAGTTTCTATTTTTGGACAGCTGAAAAGTCAACTGTAACTTGACCAGGGCATAACTTTTTCATGGTTCATCAGAAAAATCCCATACAATGCTCATTTTGAAGGCGATGACATTTCCTACAACTCATCTTCACACTCCAAGTCCAAGAAATGCTCTCACAAAAAGTTATCAATTTCAACATTATAGGTCATTTTCAAAAGTCAACAAAAAGGCACTTTAAGTCAAAGACCATAACTTGATATTGGTAAATCAAAATGACATGGGACCAAAGACATTGGTTAGAGGACTTCAAGACCTTTCCAAAATGTCCAAGAACATGTTCATAGCTTCAAAATTGAGCAAGATATGCATTGGAGAAGTTGGGAAATTTTTGTGAAATGGCCAAAGTCAACTATCCTTGAAAATTCATTTTTGACAAAAGGGGCCCACTTTTTCCACTTGATTCAGCTTGGCCATGCTTCCCACGTGTCCCACAATTTATTTCAAGATTTAAAATTAATTTTTTCATTTTTATTTAATTTTATTTGATTTAATTCATTTTAAATCTTTAAAATTCAAATAAAAATCAAAGAAATTAATGGAGGGATATATTTTGTGTTGATTAGCTTTGATACACCTTGAAATACCTTCCAAATTCGTGCAAGGCCAATTATGGGCATAAAAATTCAAATTTTCACAAATATGGCAAATGGTTCAATGTTGGTTATGGAGGAAATCAAGAACATAATTGCATAAGCTTAATGACCATAATTTTGATTGATTCTCATTCATTACTATATATACAAGCCTTCCCAACCTCATTCAAAAAATAATGTGTGCAGAAACGGCCAAGAGCAAAACCAAAAATTATTCAAAAAAGTGAGAGTTCTAAAACATAGTTGCGAGCATCTTCAGATCAAAACAAGCACGTGGTTCTATTCCTTGCCACACCCTGAAGCTAAAGCAACCTTTGCCAAGTCCTGAGGCTCATACCGCGCTGTAAGTTCTTCCCAGGTCCCCTATAATTCTCATACCATTTTTGTTAACGCGTTCTTGTGCAGTTTCTCAAGTAGTTTCCACCATAAGCCTCACCCATCCAACAAGCCAAGTGTCATTGGAGGCAGATCTAAAGGCCCAGAACGCAAGAGTACTATGATCTGGAGTCAGCGCATGCGTAGGCAACCGAAAAAAGTCAAATAAGGATTCTTGTTGTTGGGCCAGAATTACTTCAGAAAACCTCCATGAAGGCCATCTCACCCCCCTTGGGTTTATTTACTTTTTTCTTATTTTATTTTGTTTTGTCATTTTCTTTTCTTTTATTTATTTGCCTTATTTTTTTTTTAATAATTAGCATAATTAACATATTTTCATAAAAAATCAAAAAAATAGAACTAACATCATTATTATTATTATTATTATATTATTTTGTAAATAAACATTAATTGAAATAGTTTAATTAGGCAATTTTGACTTTTCTTTTAATAATTAAAATAATTTAGAATTAGGTTGACTTAATTTTGTTTCTTTTTATTTTATTTCATAAAAAATATAAAAAACATAAAAAACACAAAAATATATTTTCTTTTAATTAATTAGTTTAATTATTTAATTAATTGCATTTAATTGACAAAAAGACAAAAAAACAATTTCTTTTCTAAAAAGGGTCAACACCCTTAGACATTCCCGATTAATTTATTCGCGCGCATTTACTTTATTTGATTATTATGTAATTGCCTTCAAGAATGTAATAGTTAAATAGGTTTATCGCTTTATTTAATTTCCGTACTTATTTACTAAAAAACGGGTCTTTGTAATTTTTGGCGATGTATAGACCCGCGCCTTGTAATAGCGTAGGATTTATGTTTCCGCAATTTACTTTCCACACCCCTTAACTGTTAACTTGCATGAAGGAATGTATGTAAATAAAAACAACTCGTAGCTCACTAATTAACAAGACAAACATTACTGAATACAACACACAAATACACACACCACTTCTAGGGTATGCCTCACTTGTTGCCTTCGAAACATGGTCGTCAAGTATAGGACGTTTTAGTAGTCCTTATGTCCATGATCCAGTTGCCTCGGAACAGTTGCCTCGAAACAGTTGCCTCGGAACAGTTGCCTCAGAACAGTTGCCTCGAAACGGTTGCCTCGGATTAAAAAAGGATCAAGGACATAAGGGTAGCTTCTAAGGTGTCCTAACTGTTGCTTCGGTGACCACACTGTCCCTACAATCGAATTGACCCGAACACCTCCAACGGTGGTGCTACCTACCTCTCAATGGTGGGATGGCACTACCTTAAGGACATTTACACAGCTTAATTCCTTAGGGTAGGTAGATGACTCATAGATACGTGCTCTTTTCAAAAACAAACAAAATACTTTTCGCACCTCACACTTTCAAAAGCTTTCAAAACAAATTTTTCAAACACTCTTGAGGACAGATACAAGAGTTATTCAGAAATCTTTCAAAGAAACTTTTTCAAGCCCACTCACATTTTAAAAAGCAAACATTTTGAAAACATAAGAGCAAGTACCTAAGAGCCCGTGGATAACCACGGATAGAAAGGGTGCTAACACCTTCCCTTTCTATAAATCTACCTCCCGAACCGAGAAACATTATCGAATAAGGAATTTTGCTGTGCTTTTGTCCTTTCCATGTTGGAGAAAATAAAAGACGGTGGCGACTCTTGCTTCTGCGACATTTCGCGAAACCAGCTAAAAACAATCAGTTCTATTTCCACCGATCACACTTCCCTTGAGCCTTGAACCAAATCTTGGATAGCAAACAATATCCATAAACTTAGGGGGCCAAGATCACCAAGTGCAAGCTGGAAGATAGCTTGTACAGGCCCGTCTTGTATCATTCCTTACTTTTGCTTAAAATACAAGTAAACTTGCCAAAGAGCCACAACTTGAGTATCTGTTATAACTAACTCTTGCAAGCATTTGAAATAAGTTTTTCACTTTTCCTTGAGCCAGAAACACGAGTTATTGAACCCTCAAATCTTCCAAAACACAAAATCATCTTCCTCTTGTAAAACAGGGCAGTTTTTGCACTTTGAGTTCCATAACCAAAACTACTCGTGCGTTTTGCCCCAAACTTGTTCAAATACATTCCATATAACCCACCTGAGCTATCCCAACCATTGGCCATTGACTATAACTCCATTTGCAAGCTTCACCATTTCTGTTTTCAGCTTGTGCAGGTTGACTTCTACAAGCTTGTTCAAGCACATCCAAAGCAAACTAAGCATTGGGGAAGGTCAGAGGAAGTTTAAGCAAGCTCCCAAGAATCTCAGGCCTCATTGAAAAGCTCTACATTGCCATACACGAGTTCATCTGAAACAGGTATTTGTCAACTTTCTATCTCTCTATTTAGGAATCATTAGGCTTAGGTTTGTGAATAAAAAATGTAGTACTCATAGCCCTTAAGCTGTACATATGCTTAGTTTTCATTTAAGTTAAGTGTGCTGAGAGAATTTGATTGATGAACTTCCTGAAAAAGTTAGGTTAGAAATTAGGTCCAGAGAAATTCTCTCTGGTCTTTGAGAGTTAGATTAAGTTTTTTATATGGTTGGAATCGTGGTTTAATGCTCTACAAGTTTCATGTTTTGAGTTTTTGATTTCATGCAAAGAATAGAGAGAACAGAACTGGATTTACAGGCGCGCATTTTTGATTTTCGAAGGTTGAAGATGAAGCTGATCTGGGCTGGGCTTGGTTTGGCTTGTTTTTGACACCCCCTCTTTGTTGTTCATACCCCCCTGGCCCATTTCATTATTATTTGATATTTTTCTATTTTTATTTTTAGTTCTGACTTTAACATATTTTTTCTAAATATAAAAAATTACTAAAATTATTTTCATAAATTTTCACATTTTATTTTGTATTTTTATTGTTTTTTTTAACATAAAAATAATTATTAAGATAACATACTTTTATTTTATTTAATAAAAACTTGAAAATAATACTTAAAAATATTATACCTTTATTTTTATTATTACATACTTAAATAATATTTTTTCCAATATATTTTTATTTTTTGACATTTGTATATATTTTATTATTTTATTGTACATAAATAATATATTTAATGTGTATATACTTTCTTAAAGAAAATTAGGGTTTTTACCCTTAATAAAAATAATCTTTCATTTTATTATTTTTGATGCATTAAATATTTTATTTTTACATACATAAAAATAAACAAAAACATTTTTTACATATTTATAATATTTTGCATATTTATATTTAAATTGCTTGTTTAAATATTGCTTATTTATTATTTTGATGCAAAGAATTCAATTTGGATGTAATAGTAAATATTAGGGTTTTATTTTCTTGCGAATACTCCCCATTCAAAATTGTATCCCCCTCCCCATATCAAATGTTGTAATAGCCTAGATTACTTTTACGCACTTATGTTTCCAAATATGCCATGATAGAGATTAGGGTTTGTATGCAATATCCAAAATCAAAACAAATCGTTAGACCTAATACAAGACATAAATGCATGAAAATGATAACACAATGCACACATGCACCCCTAGGGTTTCATCCATTTGTTGCCTTTAAAATGGCCATGTTATGCATGTTGAGTATCTTGGTAAAACAAAAACCAAAACAAAAAGATCATAGTCCCTCGATGACGCTATCTTGGTTGCCTATACAAAATGATCTAGTCCCTCAAAAAAAATTGCTAAAGATACTTGGTAATATTGCTATCATGGTCAATACGATGACCCGCACCTGTCCCGTTTAACATCCAAGTACAAGGTTGTTTACCAAATGCAATGGTAAAACAACACTGTCAAAAGGGTTAAAAATCTGTAGGAAAGACTCTTGAGTAGATAGGGTAGACAACTCTTAGTTACTTGATCAAAACTTGCATACCATCCTTGCTATTTTCAAACACACCTCACAACACAATTTCAAAACATTTCCCAAAACAACCTTTCAAACTTTCAAACATTGAAACATCTTTTCAAAAGACAATACACCTTTGTATACATTCAAACAAGAATCATTACAAAGGTTGCCATAACGATGGCCTCTTTTCAAAACATTTTCAAAACCACACACAAAGCACCATTTCAAACAATTGAAAAGCAAAAGTAAGTGATCTAAACAAGTAACTAAGAGCCCACGGATAACCATGGATGAAAAGGGTGCTTGCACCTCCCCTTTTCATAATCTACCCCCCGAACCCAAGAAAACATCTCAAAGGTCTTTCTTGTGCTTTTTGACATTTCCTTTGGATAAAATAAAAAGTCGGTGGCGACTCTTGCTAAACCGAAACATTTGCAAACACAAACACAAAACCTCAAGTCAGTTCTCCCACCGCATCACAATATCCCCAGATCCGGGTTAGGATCTATAGTAACTCCGATTCAAATCCACAAAGATAAAGCATACAAATCAAGCAATTGAAAACATTATGATGAACTGTTCCTAAGGTACACCCCACTTATAAAAGCATCCCCAGCAGAGTCTCCAGTTCTGTGATACGGTGGGAAGAACTGATTATTTTTTGGAATGCTGGTTTGCGTTTTGCGTTTGTATTCGCAAAATGTCGCGGTAAGAAAGAGTCACCACCGACTTTTATTTTATCCAACAAGGAAGAGAAAAAAAGCACAAAAAAATTCCTTTTTCGAGATTTTCTAGGTACGGGGGTAGATTATAGAAAGGGAAGGTATTAGCACCCTTTATATCCGTAGTTATCTACGGGCTCTTAGGTACTTGCTCATCATTTTCAAAATGTTTTCTTTGTGCTTGTGGGTTTTGAAAAGTTTGTTTTAACTTCGATTTAACTCTTGCTTCTATCCTCAAGAGTGTAATGAAGTGTTTTGAAAACTTTGTTTGAAAAGGAGTGTAAGTGTGAAAAATTCGTTTTGGATGAGCAAGTATCTAAGAACTATCTACCTACTCGAAAAAAAGAATCGTTCTATGCTAATTTCCTTTAGACAATGCTATCCCACTATTAGTGAGTAGGTAGCACCGTCGTTGGAGTTTAAGGGTCAATTCGGATGAGGGACATACGGTCACTAAAGCAATGTTAGGACGCCTTAGCGGTAACCCTAATGTCTTAGATCATTTGTTTGAGGCAACAATATCCGAGGAAACCGTTTCGAGGCAACTTTGATCTTTTAGACAAGAGGGCGTCCTCTAAAATACCCTATACTCAATGACCGTGTACGAAGGCAACCAAGTGGGGTGTACCCTAGGAGTGCGCATGTGCGAGTGTGTCGTTTTCAGTTATTTTTATCTTTGCACATGTTAAGGGTGATCTAATTTGATTTTAAGATTAAGCATTCAGTCTTGTCATGCAAACCCTATTATCAAACATCTAGCAGTTATAATTAACAGAAATTAAAGTGCGGAAATTAAATTATAAGGCGTCGGGTATTTACATCGCCAAAAGCAACCCTTTGAAAATAAAATAAAGCGGTAAAAATAATTAAATGTCCTAATTAACTATTACATACCGGAAGCAGATACATTAATGGGATAAAGAAAATAAAGCACGACGCGAAATTAAATCGGATGCGAATTAAGGTTTTGACCCTTTTACAAGAAAATGCTTTTTTTGTTGTTTTATTTTAAGAAAAGAAATTAAATCCTAAATTAAATACTGAATTAAATATTAAATAAATTAATTAAATGAAAAAAAATAATTAATGACATTTTTGGATTTTTTATTATTTAAGAAAGAAATTAAAATAATTAAATTAAAGTTAAAACCTAATTAATTCTAATTGTTTTTATTTATTTACAAAAATAAATTAAAGTTTCCCAATTAATATCCTAATTAATTAATAATATTTATTAATAAAAAAAAGAATTCTGAAATTTATTGGATAAAAATATTTTTGATGATTTTTGATAAAAAGAAAATTTGTTATTGGTTAGAAATTGATTAAATAAAAATAAAATAATTAAATAAATAAACAAAATATAAAGAAAAGAGAGAGTGGGCCTGTTTTTGGGAGGTGCTGAAAGCAATTTGTTGGCCCAATTGATGCTGGTCCGTGTGACTTTTTGGGATCCAATGCATGAGCGTTGACTGAGTCCATGGTGTGCTACTTGATGCTGACCACCAGATCTGGCCATCTGGCACATTGATTGGTAAGCATCCATGATAGGTCTCAAGCTTGAATGCGCACTGGATTATCTGAAAACAAATAATATGGAGAAGATATAGGGACCTGGGATTCGAACCCAGGTCTTGAAGGGATATCCAATGCCAAGCTTGCCACTACGCCATGTTGTTTTAATTGTTAGTATAATATGAATAAATAATAATATAGTAAAACAAGATTAATGGCCAGGAAATAAAAACGTGCGCAATGTATTTGAATGGCCCAATGGGAAGACGACACGGCTTCGTCCCTGTCCTCCCAGAACTGTAACTTTACCTGCGGATTTCTATCCGCAGCTAAAAGTGTAGCTTCACTCTAAATCCTTCCCCAGGCAATATAAATGAATTCCAGGACCATGGTTTGATTCATTATCTTCTTCTGAACATAACCATGTCCATCATGAAGATCAATTGTACCTGAAACAAAAACCCCCAAAAACTCCAAGAAAACCCTAACTATGGTGGATCACAATATAGGTCAGATAAACGAAATCAAATAATACCAAAAGCTTGCAAATGATGTATGGATTCAGAATATGTAATTATCTTAATCAATGGTTGCAAGAATAATAATTTTCGATTTCAAGAACATGGCAGATCCGTGAGGGACTTACAATGCTCTAGGAAGCTTGAAAATGCGTGGTTTGGATTGATTTCGCTTGTGGAGATGGCCAGCAAACGATTGAGACACTTGCCAAGCCTTGAGGATGCCTCTAGGGTTGATTTCGAAGTCACACATTTTTCTGGTTTTTTCAAATTTGGTTCTGCCTCTATGCTTGCCCTCCCACCCTGATTCTTGTGTGCCTCGCTTCCTTATGTATTGTACAATACATTAAGGTTGTTTTCTTTGTCCAAATCTTGCTCTATCAATGCTCTTGATGTGGATTTGATTTGCTTTTACAAACTTTCCAAATTGGCTTGATTTCAATCTTTATGTGCTCTAATGCCTTGATACGAATTGGGAATGGTTTGCTAGCTGTGATTAAAGCCTAAAACAGTCAAAAAATCCATTGGTATCAATGCTTTGGATTTTATTTGATTTTATTTGATTTAAATCAAATTAATTCAAATAAAAATCAAAATAATTAATAAAAATGTGATATGGACACATGGATAAAGCTAGAGCACGTGGGCAATAATGCAAACTCAAAACAAGTGAAAAAGGATGGGCCCATTTGGCAAAATTTGATGTTTTGGGGATAGTTGACTTTTGGCAATTTTGCAAAAAAGTCTAACTTCAACAATGCATAAATTCCTCAATTTTGAACTTTTGGAGGTGTTCTTGGACTTTTTAGAAAGATTGATATGTCCTCTAATCAACCCTTTTGGTCTCATCTCATTTTGATATTCCATTCTCAAGTTAGAAGCTTTGACAAAAAAGGTGTTTTTGTTGATTTTCAAAAATGACATATAATGTAAAAATTCATAACTTCTTATGAGTGCATATTTTGATTTTGGGGTATGAATATGGATTGTAGGTAATTGCATCCTCTTCAAAATGAGATTTGGATGGGTCATTTCTCATAAAGTATGAGAAAGTTATGCTTGGTCAAAGTTGAGTTGACTTTTCCTACAAAACCCTAATTTAGCAACTTTTGAATTTTGATGAATCTTGAGCAATCCTTGATGAATCATGACCAACCCTTGATCAAATGATGAAATAAACTTCAAAATGAGAATTTTGACAAAAAATCTTGAAGTTTGGCTGTATTTGGGTCACAGTTGACTTTTGCCCTAGCATAGTCGATTTTTGGACCTTTTGAGCAATTGACTGAGCAAAATTCCTCTGCAAGGCTTGAAACTTGACATGAATGATCTAGAGAACATATTAGGACATTGATGAGAACTTGGGACCACTTGGACTCAAATATCTTGATGCAACATGAAACCCTAATTTCGGGAAGACTGCCTTAGGAGAGAGCTTGTCTGACCAACCCTTGAGCAACCTTGAGCAACTTGGAGATCTTTCTTGCAATGTTTTGAGAAATATGGGAGGGAAAATTTTGGGGTACAACAGAGCTCTTGTACTCTGATTTGGCTTTTAACCTTACCTTGACCTAGACTACACCTGTGAGAGGGGCGGGAAGACTTTTCTTACAGGTACAAGTACTGTTGGTGACTTTGTGTTGCGAAGGTGACTCAGGTTCCCATGATAGTTTGAAGCTTTGGAATTTTCTTTTGATCTTGAGTGGTGCTGTTCTGTAATGGTCCAGCCATGATCCAGTGTGAAACTTTGATCCTGTCATTTTGCATCATAACATATTTATTTCTAAAAAAATGATGTATAAAATATAACTAGCATGCGCATGTCATCTTCCAGGGACGTTCGAAAGTTTTCTTTCCATCAGAAATGGCTAGCCTCCCGTCAGATGAGTTTGATTCAGTTCGTGTTAAAGAGCCCAATATGCATACATTCGCTTATCAGATTCCTACTATTGATGTGTCCGAGTTGAAGAGGTTGAGTTCTTATCTGAAGGGTGATATTCTGAGCAATTTCAACAAAAAATATGGCAATTTGTTACTAGTTCTTAACACTCCAATCGATCCAATGGCTTTGATCACCCTCTTCCAGTTCTATGATAAGGAGTTACGGTGTTTTGCTTTTCAAGATTATCAACTAGTTCCCACGCTAGAAGAGTACGCTTACCTACTTAATGTCAAGTTGTCCGATGAAGTTCCTTTTGTCCAGGTGCCGGAAAAGCTGAAGTTCGAAGTTATTGCTGAGATTCTTCATTTGAGTAGGAAAGAGGTGAAAGACAATTGTAAATCAAGTGAGGATGCTACAGAGTTTTATTTGGATTTCTTAGTGAAGAATTCTGAAGACTGGGCAAAGAAAGGGAATTGGAGTAACTTCAGCACTCTTTTTGCTCTCATGATATACGGGATTGTCCTTTTTCCTTGCAAGAGAAATTTTATGGATTTGGCGGCTATTTGTGTTTTTAGAAACAAGAACCCGGTACTGACACTCTTGGAAGATACTCTTTACACCATTCATTTCAGGCATGGAAAAGGAGGTAATGTAAGTTTATATCATTCGATGTTGTATCAATGGTTTAAGTTGCACCTACCGGTAAATGGCCCTTTCGTGGATACCAGGCATTCTCTCCGATGGTCATCCAGACTTGTCAACCTTACTTCATTTAATATTTAGTGGAATTATGACATGGGGAAAGTACAAAGTGTTATCACTAGCTGCGGAGATTTCCCTAATGTTCCCCTCATAGGAACCAAGGTATGTATCAACTATAATCTTGTGCTTGCTTATTGTCAATTGGGATATGCAATGGATGGACTGCCAAAGGTTGAGGAGGTGTCTGAATCAGTGTATTTTGTTAGCGGAAGTGATCCTGTGATGTTGAAAAGAGTGACAAGTGCTTGGAAGAGAATTCACAGGAAGGATAGAACTACTTTGGGCAAAAAGGTTCCTATTGCTAGAGTTCCTTACCTGGAGTGGATTAGAGCCAGGGTTAAGATTTTACGGTTACCATTTGCAAGGTCGGCTCCTATATGTGAGCAACCTCTACTATTCTGAGTAACACAGTGCCTACCGAGGTGTTCACCCAGGTTCATTTTGAGAACATTCAACTTCGTGCAAAAGACCGTGAGGCAGGGATGAAACTTTATTGGGTAGATCAAGAAAGGGCCGACTTAGCTCACAAACTAAAAGAATCTCAAGGGGAAACTTCTGATACGACCAGTTTTAGGAAGAGATCTCATGCTGAAATGGAAGAAGAGTTGAGTAAGACCCAGCAAGAGTACCAAAAGCTTCATGCATCGGAGAATAGCTACAGGAAGAAGGTTCAAAACTTGGAGAAACAGCTCAAAGACAAAGATGCTCAGTTTAAGAAGGAAGTATCCCAGAGGCGTGTCACAGAGGATCGATTTCAAGAAAACAAAGTAGTCGCATCACAAATTTTGAAGGAGAAAGCCAGGCTTGAAGAGTATTGTCAACACCTTGAAGCATGTCTTGTTCCGGAGATTTAGTTTTGTTACTTACCTTTGGTGTATTTGGGTCACCCCCAGGATTGTTGGAAGGGACCATTTGTTTGTTTTTATTATTCAGTATGTTGTTAAGACTACTTTAAAACATGTATTTTGTTGTCTATCGCTACACTCTTAAATGTCCGAAGTCACTTGAACATCGTTTCTTTTGTTTGTAAATAATTGAAATTTTTGTCTTATTGTCCTTTTTTCCTTTGATTGTATGTGTTATCTTTGGTTGCGCGCCGTGATTGATGAATAAAAAGGCTCTTGAATACCTGGAAATGACAAACATATCATGCACATCATGCATTTCATAACATTACAGGTTATCTCAAGACGATATTCTTATTCTTCTGCTTTTCTTATTCAGAATTCAAGACGACTACTCATCAGTATTCCACCAGAAACAATTTGCCAAGACAGATGGAACAAGTTCAAGCTGAACTTGCTGAAATGAGGGCCCAGATGGCTACTCATATGACCCAGTTCATGGAGGTCATTACCAATGTGAATCGCCGACAGGAGGAACTGGCTGCCATTATCAACAACCAGCACCGCCATCCAGGGGATGGTGGAAATCAAGGGCTCTATCAGGACATTTCTGTAGGATTGGGGGATGTGCAAGATCACCCTGTTGGAAATTTTCACGGGATGTCTGGAAACCCTTTTGTGTGCAACGTAGGGCAGTTTCCCCCGTCTCCAGGACCTCTTCTTGTAGGGAACAGAAGAGATAATCAGGGCGGTGTAAGGAACTATCCGGAGCAGGATTATGACTTTGACCAGGATGAAGATCAGTTTTCTATTCGATGTTCAGAGCCGGAGGTTCAGGTTGAGGATAGGAAGTATCGATTGTTGGAAGAACGTTTGAAGGCTGTGGAAGGGCAAGGAGCCATTGGTATGGATGCTAATGATCTCGGGTTGGTGTCTGGGGTGAAAGTTCCTCTAAAGTTCAAGCCTCCTATGTTTGAAAAGTACAACGGAACGTCATGTCCTGTTACTCATGCAACTGCTTATTTCCGAAAGATGTCGGTGCATACTGAAGATCAGGGGCTTTTGATTCACTTTTCCAGGATAGCCTATCTGGGGCATCCCTGGAGTGGTACATGAAATTGGAGAAAAACCATATTCGTTGCTGGAATGATCTTGCTCGGGCTTTTGTCAAACATTATCAGTACAATGTGGATATGGCGCCTAATCACACTCAATTACAGAATATGTCACAGGGACTAAAAGAATCTTTCAAGGAATACGCTCAGAAGTGGCGTGAGTTGGCTGCGAGGGTTCAACCTCCACTCATGGAGAGAGAACTCATTGATATGTTTATGAGCACCCTGCAAGCCATTCTATGAGCACATGATAGGAAGTACTTCGACAGGATTTGCAGACTTGGTTATGGCTGGTGAAAGAATTGAGGTAGGTTTAAAATTGGGGAAAATTAAGATTGGAGGTTCTAGTGGCTCATCAGGAGGCAGTAAGAAACCATTCAACACTTACCCTAAGAAAAGGGAAGGCGACACAAGTGCGGTTTACTCTCATAGAGGAAGAAGAGAGGATCGTCAACACCAACAAATCAATGTTGTTTCTATTCCTGTTAATGCTCCTCCGTAGCAGAGACCGAATACAGTGCCTCAACAATAAAGACAACAAGATGCTCCTCGTCAGTATAATAATCAACAGCAGAGACAACCCAGAAAATTCGATCCCTTGTCAGTATCTCTTACTGAAGCACTCCACCATTTGCTTGATTTGAAGTTGATTGGTTTGAGAAATATGCCACCCCCCCCGCAAGACTTCCTCCTAACTATGATGCTAACGCAAGATGTGAATTCCATTCAGGAGAAGTTGGCCATTCTACTAACAATTGCTTTACGTTGAAGTGCAAAGTACAAGACTTGTTGGATGCTAAGGAAATTGAGTTTACTCCAGTGACTGGTCCGAATGTTACTCAGAACCCAATGCCTAGGCATGGAGGGGGTGTTGTTAATATGATTGATGATAATGGTGAAATGTTGAATTTGATCATGAATGTGGAACAAGTAACTACTCCGTTATGGTATGTTAAGAGGTATTTGCTTGATAATTCTATTTTCCCGGGTTGTACTTCAGAGTGTGCCAAGTGTAGAGAGCAATCGAAGGGCTGTGATGATTTAAAAGCCGATATCCAGTTGTTGATAAAGAAGGGTTCCCTGCAGTTTGATAGAAAACCGAGCTACCATAAGGTTACCGAAGAAGATGTTGTCGTGGTATCTATTCCTTATACCCCTGTGCGCATTCCTACCCCATCTAGGGCGCCTCCCTTGATGATTACAGTACCTGGTCTTATGCCGTATACTAGTGAGAAGGCCATCCCATGGCATTACAGTGCCTATGTTTATTACCATGGGGTGAAACAGGAGGTAAGTACCCGTTCGTCTGAGGAAGAACGTACTGAAGATAATGAAGAGGAAGTTCATAACTTTTCTGGTGTGGGTCGAATGACTAGAAGCGGGAGAGTATTTGGTCCTTCCAGTGTGAAAGATGCGGCAGATGCTTCTGCAAGAGAAAAAGGAAAACAACAGGCGATGATTGGTAATCCAAGGGTTACGCCAGCCAATGTGACCCAACCAATTCTGATACTAGAAGCTTTTTCAGTTCCCGATGAGGTTGAAGAGTTGATGCGAATTATCAGAAAGAGTGATTATAGCATAATTGATCATCTGAGTCATAATCCTTCTAAGATGTCTATCTTGTCTCTATTGATTTATTTAGAACCTCACAAAAGTGCTTTGATGAAGTTGTTAAAGAATGCATTTGTGCCACATGAGATAACAGTCAATCATTTTGAGAATGTTTGTGCTAACATATCTGCCAGGAGCGGTCTGGGCTTCACATATTTTGATCTTCCTCCAGAGGGGCCAGACCATAACAAAGCGTTGCATATTTTAAGGGAGTGCAGAGGCACTACTTTATCCCGGGTTTTGGTGGATACATGGTCGTCTTTGAATGTATTTCCCAAGTCAGCATTGATGAAGATTGATTATTCTGGACTAGAGCTGCGCCCTAGTGATTTGATGGTGAAGGCGTTTGATGGGTCTCGAAGGTTAGTGTTTGGGGAAGTAGAGTTGCCAATCAAGGTTGGTCCGCACACCTTCACGACTACATTCTTCGTGATGGATATTCATCCAGCGTATTGTTTTTGGTTGGGGCGACCGTGGATTCATAGAGCAGGGGCAGTCACTTCTACTCTTCATCAGAAACTCAAGTATCCTGCGGAGGGAAAGGTGATAACTGTGTGCGGTGAGGAAGAGTACATTGTGAGTCATTTGACATCATTCCGCTATGTTGAAGTTGCAGGCGAGATACATGAGACCCCGTTTCAGGCGTTTGAGACAGTTCATGCTGTCAATTTTCCTCCTCCAGAGCAGAAAAGGAAACCGGAAACTATTATATCTTATCTCAAGGATGCGAGAGCTGTGGTGGAAAATGGTAACCCTGAAGGTTGGGGTCAGGTGCTGGACGTTACCCCAAAATTTGAAAAATTTGGTCTTGGTTTTAGCGCAGGTCAACAGAGTGCAACTCCCAGAGCATCTAGTTTATCTACTCCTGTGAAGTTTTCCCGTCCTTGTGCTACTCAAGAAGGACACGTCAATGCAGTTGGCGACGATAGGGTTGATGGCTACAACATCGAAGATTGGATTCGTCCGAGTATTCCAGGCCAGACGCTAAACAATTGGACTTCCGTGGATGTTATCCAAGTTTCAAGCGCTGAGGAATGCACTTCCACCACTGATTATATTGATAACGACTCTGCTATGGATCATTATGACTTTGATACTCCTATTTATCAAGCTGAAGAAGAAGCATATGAGGATTGTGATCTTCCCGAGGAATTAGCAAGATTGTTAAAACAAGAGGAGAAGGTTATCCAGCCGAATCAGGATTCGGTTGAGGTGGTGAATATTGGCACGGAAGAGGTAAGAAGAGAAGTCAAGATAGGGGAAAATCTCGAGGAAAGTATAAAGGTCAGATTGATTGAACTACTCCGTGAGTATTCTGATATCTTCGCATGGTCTTATAAGGATATGCCTGGGTTGGATACAGACATAGTGGTGCATCGATTACCGCTCAAAGAAGGTTGTTCCCCTGTCAAGAAAAAGCTCCGAAGAACTCATCCTGAGATGTCCAAGAAGATTAAGGAGGAGGTCCAGAAGCAGTTGGACGCAAATTTCTTAAAGGTCATCAATTATCCGCCATGGATTGAAAATATTGTGCCTGTGCCCAAGAAGGATGGTAAGGTCAGGATGTGCATGGATTATAGGGATTTGAGCAGGGCCAACCCTAAAGATGATTTCCCTCTTCCGCATATTGACGTGTTGGTCGATAATACTGCTCATTCTAAAGTGTTTTCGTTCATGGATGGTTTTTTGGGTTACAATCACATTAAGATGGCTTTGGAGGATATGGAGAAGACAACATTTATCATGCCTTGGGGAACTTTCTGTTATAAAGTGATGCCGTTTGGTTTGAAAAATGCCGGGGTAACATATCAGCGCGCCATGGTCACTCTCTTTCATGATTTGATTCACAAAGAGATTGAAGTATATGTGGATGATATGATTGCTAAGTCTGACACGGAAGAGGAACATCTTGTTCATCTGGAAAAATTATTCGAGAGACTGAGGCAGCCCTTGCTGAGGTTGAATCCGAATAAGTGCACCTTCGGGGTGAGATCTGGCAAGCTGTTGGATTTTATTGTAAGTGAAAAAGGTATCGAGGTAGACCCGACAAGGTAGAAGCGATACAAGAAATGCCTGAGCCAAGGACAGAGAAGGAAGTACGTGGCTTCTTGGGAAGGTTAAACTACATTTCTAGATTTATTTCTCATCTTACGGCCACCTGTGAGCCTTTGTTCAAGTTGTTGAAGAAAAGTCAGACAGTGAAATGGAATGAGGATTGTCAGAAGGCCTTTGACAAAATAAAGGAGTATTTGCAGGAACCTCTGATACTCATGCCGCCAATGGAAGGAAGGCCACTAATAATGTATCTAACTGTATTGGAGAGCTCAATGGGTTGTGTCCTCGGTCAGCACGACGAGACAGGGAAGAAAGAGCAGGCTATTTACTACTTGAGTAAGAAGTTTACAGAATGTGAGTCAAGGTACTCATTGCTAGAAAAGACTTTTTGTGCGCTCTCCTGGGCCGCCAAACGTTTGAGGCAGTACATGTTAACTCACACCACCTACTTGATATCCAAAATGGATCCAATCAAGTACATTTTTGAGAAGCCAACTCTTACAGGCAGGGTAGCCCGTTGGCAGATGATACTCACTGAATATGATATCCAATACACTACTCAAAAAGCAATTAAGGGTAGTGTACTGGACGACCATCTTGCTCATCAGCCCATGAACGATTATGAATCGATGAAGTTTGATTTTCCAGATGAGGAAATTATGTATATCCGGGATTGTAATTTTCCTGACCCAGACGAAGGACCCGAGCCGGGATCACGTTGGATGCTTGTTTTTGATGGTGCCTCCAATGCCATGGGCAACGACGTCGAAGCTATTATCACTTCTCTTGAGGGATACCACATTCCTTTCACGACTTGTATTTGTTTCGATTGCACTAACAACATGGCCGAATATGAGGCTTGCATTTATGGCATCGAAGCGGCGATCGACCTGCGCATCAAATTTTTGAGTTTACGGGGATTCCAATCTTGTTATCAGCCAGATTAATGGAGATTGGGAGACTCACCATCATAACCTAATTCCCTATCATGAGCATGTTATGAAGCTGATTATGTACTTCGAAGAGATCACGTTTGAGCACATTCCCAGAGAAGAAAACAATATAGCTGATGCACTGGCAACTTTGTCCTCCATGTTCAAAGTTAAGTGGGCTAATGAGGCACCTTCCATTACTATCAGAAGTTTGAGCGAGCAAACTTTCTGTTTTGAGGCTAGTTTGGAATCAGATGGTAATCCTTGGTTTTATGATGTTAAACGATATCTTAAAACACAAGAGTACCCTACAGAGGCGTCCGTCACAGATAAGAAGTTCTTGAGAAGATTTCAGCTAAGTTCTTTCTCAGTGGCGGTGTGTTGTATAGAAGGCATCACGACAGTTTACTGCTCAGATGTGTTGACAAGAAAGAAGCAGCTAGAATCATTGAAGAGATACATGAAGGTGATTTCGGGACCCATTCCAACGG
This sequence comes from Vicia faba, assembly GCA_948472305.1. Lineage (NCBI taxonomy): Eukaryota > Viridiplantae > Streptophyta > Magnoliopsida > Fabales > Fabaceae > Vicia > Vicia faba. Next base: position 525,778,706 of record OX451735.1, on the reverse strand, counting down.
GCACACCATGGCTAAAAAGATTTTGCGAGCAGGTTATTATTGGTTCACCATGGAGACTGACTGTTATAATCATGCACGGGTTTGCCACAAATGTCAAGTCTATGCTGATAAGGTGCATGTGCCGCCAATAACTTTGAATGTCTTGACTTCCCCTTGGCCGTTTGCAATGTGGGGAATTGATATGATCGGCAAAATTGAACCGACTGCATCCAACGGACACCGTTTCATTCTGGTTGCCATCGATTATTTTACAAAATGGGTCGAAGCTACATCCTATGCCAATGTCACCAAGCAGGTGGTAACTCGGTTCATTAAGCACAATATTATCTGTCGCTACGGAGTGCCTGAAAATATCATTACCGATAATGGGTCTAATTTGAACAACAAATTAATGAAGGAGCTTTGTGAATCCTTCAAAATCAAGCATCATAACTCTTCCCCATACCGACCAAAGATGAATGGTGCTGTCGAAGCGGCCAATAAGAACATCAAGAAGATTGTGCAGAGTATGGTGGTAACCTATAAAGATTGGCATGAGATGCTGCCTTTCGCTTTGCATGGTTATCGCACCACTGTGCGTACTTCGACTGGGGCAACCCCATTTTCATTGGTTTACGGCATGGAAACAGTATTGTCGGTAGAAGTCGAGATTCCTTCTCTTAGGATCATGAGGGATGTTGAGCTGGATGAAAGTGAATGGGTACAGAATCGGCTGGATCAGTTGGAACCTATTGACGAGAAGAGGTTGACGGCTGTATGTCATGGTCAGGTATATCAGCAAAGGATGATGAAAGCTTTTGATAAGAAGGTACGACCTCAGTGTTACAAGCCAGGTGACCTTGTTCTAAAAAGGATAATTCTCCCCCAAGGAGATCCCATAGGCAAGTGGGTTCCAACTTATGAAGGTCCTTTCGTGGCCAGAAAAGTTTTCTCTGGAGGAGCGATGATGCTCACGACTATGGATGGAGAGTACTTCCCTCTCCCTGTGAATGCTGACGTAGTTAAAAAATACTTTGCATAATAAAGAAACCCGCTAAACTGAAAACCTGAAAGGGCGGTTTAGGCAAAAAGAGGGTGTCCTGGTGAATCGAAAACCCGAAAGGGCGATTCAGGCAAAAGTTAGGGACTTAAAGCAAATGACTACGCTCAACATGAGTTCCTTTGTTTCTTTCCTTCATTCTGTCACCTGGCATAAGCTCGAAGCTAATCCAAGTTTGATCTGTCTGAAGGCAGGAAGTGTGAGAGTCATAAGAGTCATAGCAGAGTCGGGACTTGATAAATATTCACATTCACATTGCCATTTGTAAACACTTGTTTGCTTTGATTTTTTAATTACTTGCTTCCAAATGTAAATGCCTTTTTCACAGGCTGATTTCTCAAAATCAATAGAATATCTTCTTTCAAGTATACATTTATGTTTCTTTTCTCCCTTTTACTAATTTGTTTGCAAAAACGTCCAATATTTTTGATAAGCATGAGCATATAAACTTAGTGGGCCTTACACGGAAATGGTAATACAAGTCATGGTTGGTCGATTGCTTGAAATACGGATATCAAACACAACTACTACTGTGCAAAGGGCATGTTTGGTTCTATGTTTGACGGATTTCTCTTTCACTCTACTGGTGGACGCCTTGCCATTTTGTTTCATAAGCTCCGTGCTGTTGGTAAAGGTCATGGGTCAGGATAATATCAAGATTACGGCAGGTCGGTGAGATCGGCGAACCTAATTGGAGATTATTTCTTCCCCATAACGACTTTTATTGCGTTTCTTTGCTGCACTTTCATGTGTTATCTTGATTGATTGTTTTAACATTGTCTGCATATAGGATTTTGTTTATAGCCGAATGTCAGTCTTGATGCGTTGAATATTTTTGCCTAAAAAAAAGAAAAATTTGTTTCATTTTGCTTAATCCATCCAATATCACTATTTAATCGTTTTTTCCGGCATTTTGATACCAACTATGGCAATTCTTTTACTTAGCCAAGAGTTTGGAGGAAGGAGTTTAGCTAAAAAACAATGACTGTAGTGGTATGCTTTTGAGTAGAACCCCGTTGATGATGTACATGCATTGTTTCAATCCCCCAAACACCGGATATATAAGGGAGTTAGACCCCCGTTAACCCCTCTGAGCCTTTGAAGTAGGAGTTTCTTTGCCGTTCAAAAAAAACCTTTTTTTAAACCAGGGGTAGGATAGATGTTCAGTTAATTTGACCAAGCATTCAAATTTCAGGAGGAATGTCCCATTTGAGGATCACCACATTTTATCTTTCGCATCATGAGATCAGGAAAAATGTCTAAACCACGATGTTCATTTCCTCACAAAGTTCTGAGGTCAAGATCGAATCGATACAATAATGGCTATCCCTCGCCGACCAAGGAATGAGGCATTTGTTTTCAAAAAGAGAAAGAGAAAGAAAGAAAAAGTTCAAAGACCTAAAGTCACATTGACTTGTTCGAAGTGGAGAGTATGAATAAAGAAAGAAACAAAAAGCCCCACTAAGTCGAAACTTGAAAACAAGTCGCTTAGGCAAAAGTTAGGGCATCCCGCTGGACTCCAAAAGTTGAAATTCAAAAGATTTTGTCCAGGAAAAAGTTAGGGAAAAGAGAGCCTAAAAGGCAAAAAAAAAAGATTATCCAATAAAATTTTCATCAAAAGAAGAGGAACAATAATATAAAAAACAAAAGCAGCAAAAGTTAAGCGACAATCATGTTGGAGAATTTGCCGTGATCGCTCAACCATTATAAATCCTTTTGAAAGATGAATGCTTGTGATAAGTCAATTGAACTTAGGACAAGAGAATATCACGAATGGGGTGGGTACCAAATAACTTGAGCCTTGAAAAAAACTTTTTTCTAAAAAACCTCGAACCAGGCCACGTTACAACCTCTAAAAGTCCTAACTGAAACAAGGGTTTAACTCGAAAGCATACTACAATAGGATAACGTTTCCTAAACTCGCAAATAGATGTTGCATATCCATGTTGGTATCTTACCACCCGCATCTTGACTCGTTTTCTTAAAAAAAAGCGGGGAAGAAAAGTTTTGAATTTTTTTTGCACTCTAGCCGGTGATTCATTCACAACAGAGATGCGACACTTTGTTAAGGTTTTCAACTTCAAGGCTTAAATAATCATTACATCAGGTATGTCATTCCCAAAATAAACATCTTTCTGCATGCAAAACAGTTGTTTGACATCAAAAAAAGAGTTTACACGTTGAACACCTGTAAAGAGCTTAATGATTGTCAGGAAGGGAATATTTGGCTTTCTTCTGTTAGACAGAGCCCACATATGAATAGGACTTTACCTATCCCCAGTGAAAATTCATTTCTACAACGAAGTTTTGTTGCCCTAGGAATCTTCTTTCAAAGGCTTCATTCTGAGACTTCAAGTTTGGATATGTCGCACATCCCCAGTGGAGTCGTTTAAATGGGAACTCACATTCTGAAGAAGTTTCAACCCTACAACAGAATTGCCAACAGAGATCCCTCGCCTTGACCTCTCATTTCCCAGCCATTCTGCAGACTGGGGCATCCTTTTGTTAAGATTTTTCCTTATCCCCAGTAAGGTCAATTCTGTGCGACTATCTGCATGATCCATCCAATGGTTGCATTCCAAGAAATATCTCTCCAGCAAAAATCTTCAATGGAGTTTTGTCTCCCCGGTGAAGTCCCGTTTCCTCAGCAGAGCTTTGTTCCCCCAGCAAAGGTTTTCACCCCTCACGTCAGATTTGTTGTCTTGGTATCATCCTCAACACGGCCGCGCGCTGTCTTTTCCAGAGATTACAGTCTTGCCCTGATTTTCTCCCTCAATGTCTAATCTTCTCCAGAAGCTACAATGTCGATCTGATCTTCCCTAGGAGTTTGCAATTCATTTTTGCAGCTCCTCTCAATGTTTGTGGCCCGTTTCTACTGGTTGCTCGTTTGTTATTCCCCGCGAGGCTTCATCTCTTCGAGGTTCCCTCTCTAGCGGTTCCCCGTGTTTTCTCCTCTCCTTTGGATTTTGCAATTTATTTTTGCAAGTCATGTCAGATTCAGACTTCTTGGTTATTGGCTTCTCAATTGGCCATTCCCCAGTGAAACTTTTAAACATGCATCATTACATTGCATCTACCAAAACGCGTAGCATTTCCATTATATGGAGCATTGCGCTATATAAAAAGAATTCAAACATGCATCGGAATATAAGCCATTATTGTTTCTATTGTCCCCAGTGAATTTGCTAATACTTCGGATTAAATCCCCAGTGAGGTCTTCGTCCTCATTATCTCAGTTTCCCCCCATACCAATATCCTTTTGATGTCAATAATTTGTTTGTTTGAGTGTCTACTCTTGAATGTAGTTCAGTTTCACCCTGGCGCGGTCTTCTCGAGTTTAGTCTTCACTACCCTCTCCAGTTCATTCCAATGTCTATTGATGCACCTTTCGAATACCAGTTTCGTCCTGATATTCACTATCAGCAGGTTTTTAGGTGTACGCCCTAATCTCCTTGCTTTGGGTCGAGTTTCGCCTTGTCGCCTGTGCATGAAATCCAGTTCCGTTCTGGTACTCATCTAGTTTAGTTTCGCCTAACTAGTTATTGAGTCGAGTTTCGTCTCGTTTTTGCTTTCATACCTTGAACCCCATGACGGTGTTCATTTACCGAGTGCAGTATTCGTACTACGTCCCTGGTTTGAAATCAGTCTCTTTTGTTCCTTGGATTCTTCTATCAGTTTTCGTCACTGTTTATCCATTGATCTTAGACCATCAGGTGCTCTGAGAAACATGCACTCTCATCACTTTGCTATGGGTCGAGTTTCGCCTCGTTACCCGTGCGTGAAATCCAGTTTCGTCCTGGTACTCATCTAGTTTAGTTTCGTCTAACTGGTTATTGAGTCGAGTTTCGTCTCGCTTTTGTTCCTCATTTATGGGATTCTTTCAGTTCCTTCATACTGCCTATCTTATTTGAGATTAGCAAGTGTGTTGTACCCCAAAATTTGCCCTCTCATTTTATAAACATTTCTCATCACAAGACTCTTGGAACTCAAGACCAAGCTAGGGTTTGCCCTGCTCAAGACACCTCCTTGCACTGTTGACCTAAATTAGGGTTTGAGTTTGCACAGGGATATTTTAACCTACAATACCCAAATTGACTTTCATACTTCATGTTGGACTCATAAGTTTATCCATACCAAGTTTCAAGCCTTGAATCAAATTCTTGCCCAGTCAATTGGGCAGTTGACCTAGAAATCAACTGTGTTGGGGAAAAAGTCAACTGTGGCCAATTTATAGTCAAACCTCATGAATTTTGACCCACATCAACATTATGAGCTTGTATGAACCATTTGATCAAGCTTGGACCACAATTCTACAAGAAATTTGATCAGATAACCAAAAGGGCAAAATGGTCATTTTTAGGGTTTTGACTGTACAAAGGCAATTTTTTGACTGTTTGACCTAGCCAATGACAAATTAAGCTCAGCCATGGACTAAAGGACTCAATGGCATCATCTTGACCTATTCAACAAGTTCAAAAGATCCAAAATGCATAGGATTGACAAATGAATTTTTCAGTCAACTGATCAAAATTTGACTATACACTGAAAAGTCAAACTTTGACTTTTTGGTCAAAATCAAGTGCCAAGGGTCATTTTTCATCAAGATATGTCAAATTATGAAACTTTTTCATCAAGAAACCCAAAATTGCAAATTAGGGTTTGAAATTGAAAATTTTCATAACTTAGAAATTTTCTAAGTTATGAAATTTTCTTAATTTTTCCTAACTTTGTCCCATATTTTCACCATGATGCAAATGGATTCAAACAAAACTTACAACATGAAAGTTGTATTCCTCCACGAAGTCTACAACTTTGATTCACAAAGTTTTCTCAAAAGAAGCTTGGATCTCAAGTTATGATTTTTGGAACAAGGATCCCTAAAACTTTTAACTTAGAGAAATTTTGCCCTAGTTTAGGCAGGATTTTGACCCATCTTCTTGGCCATTTTTCACATAGTTCCACTTTGAGTCTCAAGTTTCACTTCAAAGACAGATTATAGTACATGTTCCAAGCTTTCCAAATTGTCTAAGAACTCCTCAAACACCTTTGTGGTTAGGGAGAATCGAATGCTTGAAGTTGACAAAAACTCACTTTGTAACCATGGCCAATACATGTTCATACAAGTTGCAAAATCTGACCAAACTAGCTTTGTACTTAATGACAGGCCTCTAAACCAATTTACACTCAAAAATTGAATGCAAATACATTGGTTAGAGGCATTTTTCTGATCAAGGGAGCATTATACAATGAACAATTCCATTTACATAAAGCATGTTTTATGTCAAGTTTCATTTCTTGAGCCATACACCAAGCCCTTTGCTGCAAACAAGGCTCCCTAATGTCAGGCAAAGCTCAACCACTTTGTGCAGCTAGGTTACAAGCCATTACAACCATTGTATTATCAACTCTCACTTTTTGCTTTAAAACCAAGTCATTGTGCCAAAAGTCCATAACTTGCACATATGATATATTCAACTCAAGCCAAGATTTCAAACAAGTTTCTCACATTACACTAAGCCAGAAACACGAGCTAGAAACCTCTCAAACACCCTTGTACACCAAAAACACCATTTTCTGCCAAAACAGGGCAGGACCTGCAAATCACAAGCCAAATCACATTCCACTCATGCGTTTTGCTTGCAATCAGTTCCAATACCTTCCATTCAACTCACTCTAGCTATCCCAAACCTCCATTGCCAACTGTAACTCCATTTACAGTGTTAACCATTTTTGTTTTGAAGCTTTGCAGGATGAGTTCTGTAGAAAGATTCAGGCCATTTCAAAACAACCTAAGCATTGGGAAAGGTCCAGGGAACATCAAGCAAGCTTAAAAGAACCTCAGGCCTCATTGAAAGTTGCTGCATTGTCCAACTCGAATTCAACTGAAACAGGTTTTTCATCAACCTCTATCTCTCTATTTAGGAACATTTAGCCTTAGGTTTGTGAATGAAAGATGTAGTACTCATTGCCCTGAAACCATACATATGCTCAGTTTTCATTTATATTAAACGTGCTAAGAGAATTTCATCCATGAACTTTCTGAAAAAACTAGGTTAGAAATTAGGGCCAAAGAAATTCTCTCTGGTCTTTGAGAGTTAGATTAAGTTTTTTATATGGTTAGAATCGTGGTTTGATGCTCTACAAGTTTCATGTTTTGAGTTTTGTCAAAAGATCACAAATACAGGAGATACGAGTTTGTACACAACAGGCGCGCGTTTTCAAAAGTCTAGAGGAAGAAGATGAAGCTGATGGGTTGGGCTTGGCTTTTTTGCTTCTAACACCTTCTTTTTCAGTTTCACACCCCCTTGGCCCAAATTCTTGTATTTTTATTATTTTTGCATTTTTATTTCATTTTTGACTTTATTATTTTATTTCCAAACATAAAAAATGCTCAAAAAATATTTTCATGATTTTTTACATTTATTTGGTATTTATTTTAATTATTTCTAACATTAAGACATTTTTATACTTTTATATTATTTGTTCAAATTTAATTATAATGCAAATAATACTTTTATTTTCATTTTTTTTATTTTTATTCACACCAAAAATATTTTCTTGAATATATATTATTTTTGTAAATATTTTATTTTATATATATTATTTTCTTGAATATATATATATATATATATATATATATATATATATATATATATATATATATATATATATATATATATATATATATATATATATATATATATATATATATATATATATATATATATATATATATATATATATATATATATATATATATATATATATATATATATATATATATATATATATATATATATATATATATATATATATATATATATATATATATATATATACTTTATTTTATTAAAAAACATGGAACAAAAATACAAAAAATAGTACATTTTATTTTTATTTATTATCTTATACTAAAAAAAAACTTTTTTTAATATATTTTTTATTTTTGTACATATTAATATATTTTTGTATATAAATAATATATAATATTATTTTCTTTAAGGAAAATTAGGGTTTACCCCTTAATTAAATAAAATCAACCCTTTTTTGTATTTATTTTAATTTCTTCACACCTTTTTCACAATAAAAATACTTTACATACATAAATAAATAAAAACTTCTTTTTTGCATAATACATTTTATTTAATATTTGTTTATTTTGCCCATTTAAATATTGATTGCATTTGAGATTCAATTTGGATGTAATAGTAACTAGGGTTTTATATTTCTTGTCAAATACCCCCTATCCAAAATTGTACCCTCCTCCCTATATCAATGTTGTAATAGCTTAGATTTATTTTTACGCACTTAAACGCTTTCAATTATGCCATGATTAGAGAATTAGGGTTTGTATGCCAAAATCAAAACCAACAAATAGTTTGACCTAATCAAAGACAAAAATGCATGAAAAACAAACACAATGCACACTTGCACCCCTAGGGTTACAATCCACTTGTTGCCTTCAAAAATGGGCCATGGTATGCATGTTAAGTACTTTGGCAAAACAAAAACATAAAAAAAGATCATAGTCCCTCTGTTGTACCCCAAAATTTGCCCTCCCATATTCTTTAAAGTTTTGACAAGCATCATCTCAATTTGCTCAAAGTCTACTCAAGGGTTGCACAATTCAAACACCCTCCTAAGCCAGTTAAATTAGGGTGTTGGTTCTTGCAAGGAAGTTGAGGTTTTCAAGGGCTTAATCAAGTCCCATATGCTCATATATATTGTCAAGCACCTACATGTCAAGTTTCAAGGCTCACAAGGTCATGTTGCACAGTCAAAAACCCTAATTGCTTCACAATCAACTGTAGGGGCAAAATGGTCATTTGGCAGTCAAAAGTTAAAATTTTTGGTCAACATATTATTTTGAGGCCACAATCATCATTTGGTCAAATCTTGACCATGATTTCCCAAGAATGGCTCAAAAATCATCAAGATGCAAAAGTTTCTATTTTGGGACAGCTGAAAAGTCAACTGTAACTTGACCAAGGCATAACTTTTTCATGGTTCATCAGAAAAATCCCATCCAATGCTCATTTTTAAGGGGATGACATTTCCTACAACTCATCTTCACATTCCAAATCCAAGAAATGCTCTCACAAAAAGTTATCAATTTCAACATTATAGGTCATTTTCAAAAGTCAACAAAAAGGCATTTTAAGTCAAAGACCATAACTTGAGATTGGTAAATCAAAATGACATGGGACCAAAGGCATTGGTTAGAGGACTTCAAGACCTTTCCAAAATGTCCAAGAACATGTCCATATTATCAAAATTGAGCAAGATATGCATTGGAGAAGTTGGGAAATTTTTGTGAAATGGCAAAAGTCAACTATCCTTGAAACTTCAATTTTTGACAAAAGGGCCCACTGTTTTCCACTTGGTTCAGCCTTGTCATGCCACCCACGTGTCCCATGATCAATTTCAAGACCAAATAATTATTTTTCTATTTTATTTAAATTTTATGGATTTAATTCACTTTAATCCATATTAATTCAAGTAAAATCAAAAAAATTGATTAAATGGTATCTTGTGGTTTGATTAGCCTTCATGAAGCATATTTCACATACCAAATTCGTGCCAAGCCTATTATAAGCATGAAAATTCAAATTTTAACAAACATGGCAAGTTCCTTTAATGGTGGTTATGAAGAAATCCAAAACTTAATTGCAATGGTTAAAGGCTCATGATATGATTTGATTCTCATTCATACACATATATGCAAGCCTTGCAGACCTCAAGCACGACCTAAAAAAACCTCTGAAACGGCATAACCAAAATCCAAAAAATCAAGCAAAAGTTGAAATCTGTTTTCTTACTTCCAGGCCATTTCCAAACTTTTAATTGATTCTAATACATTGCCTAAGTCCCCAGGAACCTTTGGAGATCAAAACCACGCGTCAACACCCAAGAAAACGCCCCACACGAACTCACAGTTTGCATATTTGTCTCACAATCATAATTCCTTATACATGCATCATTGATGAAATTTTTTGTGTGATTTATATAGCTAACACTCTTCTGAAGCTAATGGTACAAGTCAATTGGATTATGGGGCCCTGGAATCGAAACCACCATTAACGAATCCTAGGGTTTCAGAGCTTTTGATTTAGGGCTTTTCACATACTGTAAAATCAGAACGTCTAAGACCCATGGTTGAAACCAGCTTGATGAGACAAAAACATTGGACACCTCGCGCCCTTTTTATATAGCTCAGGGGCCTAATCGCTATTTTTGGCGTTTGTATTTTGTGGGGGTTTAAAACCCCCGTTATTTGTTCGTTTTTGTTTCAAGTTTCATGAAGAAGATGATTACGTGGAAGAATGGGGTTGGTACATTCAAACATAGCGCGCATGTTTTGTTTAGTTTCCAGAATAATCATTGTTTCCATATTTTAATTTCTTTGGTTATTTCATTAACAAATGCGCATGAGTTGTCTAGTGGAAGAGCAGGTGGTTGTGAATTACTGGGACCTAGGTTCGATTCCCAGGTCCCCCCAAAACTCAACATTATTTTTTCTATTATGTTCTTATGCAGGCCTTCAAATAGCATCCACCATAAACCTCACATATCAGCCAACCATGTGTCTCCTAATGCAAATCCAATGGCTACAAGGGAAGGAGCATCATGTTCTCAGGTCAAAGCAGGCATATGCGATTCCCAAAGTCAACAAGGCTTGGAGTGTTCTTGGGCCAGAATTTCTAAATCAAACACCCAATTCTGGCCCATACCCCCCTTTGGGTTTGCATTTTTTTATTTTCTTTCTTATTTAATTGTTTTGTTTTATTCTATTGTTTTTTTTTATTAATTACTCATTAACAAATTATTTAACCCTTTCACAATAAAAAAAAACCAAAAAAAGAACTAATATTATTATTATTATTAATTTCATGTTATTTTTGTAAATAAAATACTAACAAATAAAATAGTTTAATTAGGTCAATTTTAATCTCTTTTTCTTTACAATAAATAAAAATAATTTAGAATTAGGTTAACTTTTAATTTTAATTCTTTTATTCTTGTTTCCATTAAAAACATAAAAACACAAAAAAAATTTCTTAAATTAATTAATTAGTTGTTAATTTTAATTTCATTAATTACAAAAAAGGACAAAATTTAATTCTTATTCAAAAAAGGGTCAAAACCCTTAAGACGTTCCCGATTTAATTCTCGCGCGCATTTATTTATTTTGATTATTTATGTAACTGTCTCCAGATATGTAATAGTTAAATAGGTTTTTTACCGCTTTATTTAATTTCTCGTACTTATTTACCAAAACGGGTTTTTGTTTTTGGCGATGTATAGACCCGCGCCTTGTAATAGCGTAGAATTTATATTTCCGCAATTTATTTTCCGCACTCCTAACTGCTAATATGCCTGCAAGAATGTATGTAAATAAAATCAATCCGTAGCTCACAAATAACATGTACAAGATAACATTAACTGAAAAACAACACAATGCACATGCCACTCCTAGGGTACGCCTTACTGGTTGCCTCGAACGTGGTCATTAAGTATAGGGTGCCTTAGAGGTCTCCCTTCTGTCTAAAAGATCCAGTTGCCTCGAAACGGTTGCCTCGGATACAAAGGATCTAGGGCATTAGGGTTACTTCTAAGGTGTCCTACCATTGCTTCGGTGACCACACTGTCCCTTAATCGAATTGACCCGAACACCTCCAACGACGGTGCTACCTACCTCTCAATGGTGGGATAGCACTATCTAAAGGACTCTTACACAACCTAATTCCTTAGAGTAGGTAGATTCTCTTAAGTACTTTCTCTTTTCAAAAAAAACAAAAATACTTTTCACACTTCACACTTTCTAAAAGTTTTCAAACAAATTTTTCATACACTCTTGAGGACTGATACAAGAGTTACTTAGAAATCTTTCAAACGAAACTTTTTCAAAACCCACACACACTTGAAAAGCAAACAAATTTAGAAAACATAAGAGCAAGTACCTAAGAGCCCGTGGATAACCACGGATAGAAAGGGTGCTAACACCTTCCCTTTCTATAAATCTACCTCCCGAACCGAGAAACATTCTCGAATAAGGAATTTTGCTGTGCTTTTGTCCTTTCCATGTTGGAGAACATAAAAGACGGTGGCGACTCTTGCTTACCACGACATTTCGTGAAACCAGCTTAAAAAACAGTCAGTTCTATTTCCACTGATCACAGAACTGGCGACTCTGCTGGGGAGATTAAAAGTGAGGTGTACCTTAGGAATAGTTCATCATCATGTTTTCAATTGCTTGCTTTGCTTGATTTAATATTGTGGGTTTGCCTTGGAGTTACATAGATCCTAACCCGGATCTGGGGGATACCTTCTTAGAAAGTAGCAACAAAACTGTGAGGGAACTGTGCGGGGTATACCGACACGGTTGAAGCAGTTTGATACGTTGATGTGGCACTTTGGTGAGTACCGGTAACCCTTGAGTCAAGTAAATGAGAGTACGGGGCCGCCGCGTGGTGTCGTGAAGCATCAACTGACCTTAGGAACCTTAATTGAACCATCCTGGCCTCTTTAGGGGTAGTGAGATGACTGACTTTGGTGCAGTCCGAAGTTGGTTGATACTCGATACTACACTCATTGAGGGTTGTTTTCTTGGAATATTTTGATCGCCAGTTCAGTGGCTAAATCAAAACAATGAACACAGAAAACAACCCAATGATATTGAGCTCCTTAGAACCCGGTTACTTTTGATAGGACAGGTTTTTGAGCCCACCAACTTCAAGAGGGTAGTACCCCAAACTTCATGCTGGCCTAAACTCTAAGGGCTGTGGTGTGACTTGTGTGCCTTATCATGTTTGCCTTTGTGTATACTTGTGGTGTGCTCTTATCATAACATCATAACATCATACAGCATCATATGCATCCACTAACCACTTCAGGGGTTCGAATCTTCATCTTTGTTCTTGTTTTTTAGGACATGGAAACTATCCGCAGAAAGACAATTCAGATCAACCTTGTAAGGGTCCCTCCTCAGCTTAAGGAGCTTACATCCAGGATTCCCGAGAACTCTTCCTTCAGTGAAAGGCATGGTAGACTCATCAGCTTGGTCAACACCAACATTGAAGAAGATATGATAAAAGTTCTATTCCAGTTCTTTGACCCTTTACACCACTGCTTTACTTTCCCGGATTATCAATTGGTGCCTACCTTGGAAGAGTTTACCCAGCTTCTGAAGATTCCCATTCTCAGTCAACTACCCTACAACGGTACGGAAAGGGAACCAAAACTTGAAGAGGTTGATAAAGCATTATGCCTACAACCATCTGACATCAAGGGGCATTTGGAAACCAGAAGTGGTATCAAAGGGTTCTTGGCAAAGTTTCTGTTTGAGAAGGCCCAAGAATGTTGGAATTCCCTTGACCTACAAGCCTTTGAAGAAGTTGTGGCTCTCCTTGTCTATGGGTTGGTGTTGTTCCCGAATCCAGATCACCTTATAGATATCAATGCTGTCAAGATCTTCATGTCCAGGAATCCTATACCTACGGTGCTTGGGGACATCCTTCACTCATGTTACACTCGAACCATGAGAAAAAGAGGTGTTCTCATATGCTACGCTCCTCTCCTGGCAAGGTGGTTTATTTCGCACCTTCCACACAGTTTTGAAGAACGAGCGGGGTTTGAGATGGTCACAACGATTGATGAGTCTTACACATGCTGATATACATTGGTGTTCTCGATCCAGAGAGAATGTCACTATCATTGATCGTTGCGGGGAGTTTCCTAATGTTCCTTTACTTGGAATCAGAGGAGGTATTACTTACAACCCCTGTCTGGCTTTGAGGCAATTTGGATATGCTCGGAGGGATGGCCCTCATGATATGTTGATTCCTGACATAGTTTTTGACTTCGACAACGATGCACAAGGACTTCGCCAGAGATTCATCAGAGCTTGGAGGATGCCCAATAGGGTAGATAGCAAGACACTGGGGCACAAGAACTCCATCCCCCTGGAGCCTTATCTCAAGTGGGTACGAGCCCGCTCCCAGAAGCTGGTGATGCCATATCCTCATGTTCTCCCTGTGATCAAAGAGCCAGTCTTGGAAGGAGAGGTGCCCTACACCATTCAACATCCTGACATGCCAACATCTTGGGAAGAAATGCAGAAAAGCTGGATCCAACTCAAGGAAGAACGGAATTCTCTTGAAACCAGTCTACATGCCAGTGAGAAGAAGGTCTTGGAGCTCACCCGCCTACTGCACGAGGAAAAGACCCTCAATACTTACATTGCTCCAAAGAGGATGCGCAGTGTCTTTTGGGATTAATTATTTTGTAATGTTTTGCCCATGAGGCCCTGATGTACTGAACAAATTATTTCCTAATACAATGTGTGTTCCTTTTTTGTCTACAACGAATTTGAACTTTCGAACCCTTGAATGCATTTCATAAATAGCATATCATGCATCATGTGCATAACAGGTACTCTTTTTCTACATGTTGCTTAATCTTCTTCGCTGTTTATTTCAGCACTCAGTCATCATGAATCCTGAACCTACTACTGAACAAGCTATCAAGGCCCTCCAGGCCCAGAATGCCCAGTTTCAGGAGATGGTCATGAACTTGGCCCAGGGACAACAGGAGTTGAAGGCTTTACTCCTGAAGAAGAAGAAGAAGAAGAGGACTGTGTTGTTCAACACTGGACGCAGACTCGGGAATACACTACAGAATGAAGCTGAGAGGACTACTCCATCTGTTGGGGAAGGTAGTCACCAAGGGAGAGAGGTCCCTAGTCCTGTGGTCTCTGACACCGAGACAGACTTCAATGATGAACAGTACCCTCCTGCTGAGGACAAGTACAAACAGCTGGAGGACAGGTTAAATGCTATGGAGATTCAACGTGTGCCTGGGTTGGATTTCGGAGACTTAGGGTTATCTTCTGGGGTAGTGATCCCACACAAGTTCAAGGCGCCTGCCTTTGTGAAGTACGACGGGGCTTCCTGTCCTAAGCTGCACCTACGTTCTTATGTAAGGAAGATCCAGCCTTACACTGCAGACAAGAACTTATGGATCCATTTCTTCCAGGAGAGTCTTTCAGGGACTCAACTCGAATGGTTCTATCAGCTGGATGGAACCAACATTCGTAACTGGGAGGACTTGGATACTACTTTTTATAAGCAGTATCAGTACAATTCCGACCTCGCTCCCACGCATACCCAACTCCAGGGTATGTCACTGGGAACGGGTGAAGCTTTTAAGGAGTACGCGTAGAAATGGAGAGACCTGGCTGGCAGGGTGCAGCCACCGCTGACTGACCGTGAACTCGTGGACATGTTCTTAGGGACCTTGTCTGGTCCTTTCTTTAATCACCTGATTGGTAATTCCTCTACTGGGTTTACAGACCTGATCCTGACTGGTGAGAGGATCGAAGCTGGTATCAAATCGGGGAAGATACAGAAAGGTGCCTCCTCGAGTACTGAAAAGAAGCCCTTCAAGAAGGAAGCTAGTGCTGTTTAAGGTCCCAGGAGACAGAACAAACCAGAACACCGCCAAGCTGTCAACGCGGTGGTAATTTCTAAGCCTACTGCTGCCCCTCAACAGTACAACCAGCCAAGAGTTGAGAGGCCCAAAAGACAGTATACTCGGCTCAGCATGACCCTCTCTCAGATATTGCCGCAACTGCTGTCAACCAATCTGGTAACTGTCAAGGAAGCTCCGAAGGTGGTAAACACAACATCTCCGAAGTACAATCCCAACGCCCGCTGCGCTTATCACTCTGACAGCCCGGGGCATTCTACTGATGATTGTTGGGCTCTGAGGAATAAGGTTCAGGACCTTATTGATGCTAAAGAGATACAGTTCGAGGCGCCCGAAAGGCCCAACGTTGTGACTGCTCCCATGCCCCAGCATGGAGTGAATGCTATGGAAGAGGATCTGTATGTAGCTTCTGTGGAGGATATTGCTACTCCGTTGCTGACCGTCAAGAGGAACCTGTTGCTAGCCGGTTTAATTCCGGGATGTAGTAAAGGTTGCCATCTATGCGCTGTTTCACCTGCTGGTTGTCCTTTGCTGAAGTCAGGCGTCCAAAACATGATGGATAGAAAAGAGATCTTGTTCAAGAAGATTGCTGTTCCTGCTGTCCCTGTTGAAGAAGTTTCAATTGTCACTATTTTCAACAATCCTACCAAGGCTCCCCCAAGGAAGCCTGTCAAAATCATGCCTGTTCACAAGATTGCACCCATAACCATTACTGTTCCGGGGCCCATCCCCTATAAGTCTGACAAAGCTGTCCCTTGGCATTATGGGGCAGATGTTTATGTTCTGGGAGTGAAACAAGAGTTTGATACTAGTACCGGTGTCAGCAACATCACCGGGCCTGCCAGGGTTACTCGCAGTGGCAGGCTCTTCTCACCTGACATTGCGCCTCTAGCTATTCAAAGACCTCTTATCATCACACCTGCCAGGGTGCCTGCTTCCTTTCCTGATCAAGTTCCTGTTTCTACCCCTGCTGCCGAGTCATCTGACGCTCGGGGCAAAGGGGTTTCTACTGATGTGCCTGCCTGGACGGAGGCACCGAAGACCAATGTTGAAGCTTCCAAGCAAGAGATGGAAGAGATCCACAAAATTATCAATAAAAGTGATTTCAACGTCGTTGGGCAGCTGGGGCACACCCCATCTAAGATTTCCATGCTATCACTTTTGTTGTGTTCAGAGGCCCATGCCAAGGCCCTGATTTCCTTCCTGAAGACGGCCCACGTGCCACAAGAAACGTCTGCTGATCAATTTACCGATTGTGTGGCCAACTTGACTGTTGATAATGGGTTGGGTTTCTCTGACGCCGATCTGACCGCCAAGGGAAAGAACCACAATGATGCCCTGTATGTCTCCATTGAATGCAGGGGCACTACTCTTGCTCATGTGTTGGTAGACACTGGTTCTTCATTAAACGTACTACCCAAGAAGGCCCTAGACAGGTTAGATTGCGAGGGTTTAGAGCTCAAGCCTAGTAACATTGTTATCCGGGCCTTTGACGGGTCGAAAAGGATGGTACATGGTGAAGTTGACATTCTAATCAGAGTTGGTTCTCAGGTCTTCGATTCAACTTTCTATGTGATGGACATTCGTCCATCCTATTCCTGTTTGCTGGGTTGCCCATGGATCCACAAGGCTAGAGCTGTGACTTTAACTCTACATCAAAAGCTCAAATACCCAGTCAGAGGGAAGATAGTTACAGTTCAGGGGGAAGAAGAATACATGGTCAGCCACCTCAACTCGTTCCGATATGTAGAAATAGATGGGGAGTTCATAGAGACCCCCTTTCAACACTTTGAAGAGGTGCCTCAAACATTAGCAGCAGCAGAGACAGTGACTGAAGAAGACTCTCCTTTGAAGATGGCTTCCTTGAAGGATGCCCGGGCTGTGGTTGAGAAGGGCGAATGCGCAAACTGGGGCCGACTTCCTGATTTCACTCCTAAGACTGACAAATTTGGCTTGGGTTTCACTGCAGAAGCTCAGAAGGTTGTGCGCAAGGCAAGGATTGGAAGACCTCCTGTGTTCATCACCAACCCGGGAGTAAATGCTATTGAGGACGAAGTGGAGGAATCCGAGTTCGACAGCTGGATCTACCCGACAACCAACGATGGACCAAGCAACTGGACGACGAAATATTTCATACCTATTAATTTTGTCACTCAGTAATAAACTTCTTTGTTTTGAATTTGTAACAAACAATAATTTGAAACTTTATGGCCCAGTGTCTTACCCGGGGCACCGTGGTTTCATTTGTGAGGGCTTGTTATTTGTCACTTTCATATATCATGAATAAAAGCATTGGACGTTTTTCACATTTCAAATCTTGCGCTCCCTTTCTTTCTTTATATATTGCAAAACAACTATATTTACACACACTCACTCATACAGGTTCCAATCCACTCTGGATCTCACTGGTAATGACTCTGCTACTGCCAGTTATGACTTCGAAAATCTGATCAACTTAGCCGAAGACGAAGGTGAAGATGATTGCAAAGTGCCTGGCGAGCTTGCAAGACTGTTACTCCAGGAAGAGAGGGCCATTCAGCCACATGAAGAGCCAGTGGAAACGGTAAATCTGGGTACTGAGACAGACAGAAAGGAAGTCAAGATTGGTGCCAATCTAGAGCTCAGTGTGAAACAACGGTTGATTCAGATGTTGCATGATTATGTGGAAATCTTTGCTTAGTCTTACGAAGACATGTCTGGTTTAGATACTGACATTGTGGTTCATCACTTGCCTACCAAGGAAGACTGCCCTCCGGTTAAACAGAAGGTCCGCCGTATGCGTCCAGAGATGTCTGAGAAAATCAAAGCTGAGGTTATGAAGCAATTTGATGCTGGTTTTCTTGCAGTAACTTCTTACCCTCAGTGGGTTACCAACGTGGTCCCGATGCCAAAGAAAGATGGTAAGGTCCGAATGTGTGTTGATTACAGGGATTTGAATAGGGCGAGCCCTAAGGATGATTTCCCTCTGCCTTACATCGACGTTCTGGTTGACAATACTGCTCAGCACAAGGTGTTCTCCTTCATGGGCGGTTTCTCCGGATATAACCAAATCAAGATGGCTCCTGAAGACATGGAGAAAACCATTTTTGTTACTCAGTGGGGCACCTTTTGCTACAAGGTCATGCCATTCGGGTTGAAAAATGCTGGGGCAACCTACCAACGTGCCATGGTTGCTTTATTTCATGATATGATCCATCATGAGATCGAAGTGTATGTCGATGATATGATTGCAAGGTCCCAAACTTAGGAGGAACACCTTGACCATCTGCAGAAGCTGTTTGACCGTCTGAAGTTGTACAAGCTGAGATTAAACCCGAACAAGTGCACCTTCGGGGTGAGATCTGGAAAGCTACTAGGCTTCGTCGTGAGCGACAAAGGTATTCAAGTGGACCCTTCCAAGGTGAAAGCCATACAAGAGATGCCAACTCCCAAGACAGAGAAAGAAGTCAGAGGCTTTCTAGGACGGCTGAACTATATTGCCCGATTCATCTCGCATCTAACTGCTACCTGTGAACCATTCTTCAAGCTTCTGAAGAAAGATCAAGTAGTACGTTGGAACGATGAATGTCAGGCCGCTTTCGAAAGAATCAAAGAGTATCTCCAAGAGCCACCCATTCTTATGCCACCGGTTGAAGGGAGACCTCTAATCCTATACTTGATAGTACTTGACAACTCAATGGGGTGTGTGCTGGGGCAGCATGACGAGTCTGGCCGAAAAGAGCACGCTATTTATTACCTTAGTAAAAAGTTTACCGACTGTGAGACTCGACACTCACTGCTCGAGAAAACTTGCTGCGCTTTGGTATGGGCTGCTCGCCGGCTGAGACAGTATATGCTGACTCACACTACTCTGTTGATTTCAAAAATGGATCCAATAAAGTATATATTCGAAAAGCCTGCTCTGTCTGGAAGAATAGCAAGATGGCAGATGATCTTGACCGAATACGACATCCAGTACACGACTCAGAAAGCAATCAAGGGAAGTGTATTGGCCGACCATTTGGAACACCAGGCAGTGGACGGTTACCAGTCAATGAACTTTGAATTTCCCGACGAGAACATCATGGTAGTGACTGATTGTGAAGTACCCGGACCGGATGAAGGACCTGAGGAAGGATTCCGATGGTCTATGCACTTTGACGGAGCCTCAAACGCTTTGGGTAATGGCATCGGCGCTGTGATCATATCCCCAAAAGACACTCATACTCCACTCACTTCCCGGCTATGTTTCAACTGCACCAACAACATGGCGGAGTATAAGGCATGCATCATGGGTCTTCAAGCTGCAATTGACTTAAGGATCAAGTTTCTGAGTGTCTTCGGAGATTCTGCTCTCGTGATCAATCAGATCAAAGGCGAGTGGGATACGAAACACCCAAACCTTATTCCTTACAAGGAGTATGTATTGACGTTGATTCCCCACTTCGAGGAGATAACTTTTGAACACTTCCCAAGAGAGGAGAATCAGTTAACGGACGCGTTAGCTACGATGTCTTCCATGTTCAAGGTCAAATGGGACAACGAGGCTCCCCGGATCATCATTTGGAAATTGGACGAACCTGCACATTGCTGCGATCTTGAGGCTGAAGGGGTAACTGAAAAACCCTGGTATCATGAAGTGAAGAGGTACCTTGAAGCTCAAGAATACCCCGAAGGTGCATCTGTTAATGACAAGAAGTTTCTAAGAAGGTTCGCTGCAAAGTTCTTCCTCAGCAATGGCATTCTATACAAGCGAAACCATGATTCAACCTTACTGCGTTGTGTGGATAAGACTGAAGCAGAAAAGATCATGGCGGAGCTACATGAAGGTACCTTCGGAACACATTCCGGTGGACATACCATGGCGAAGAAAATCCTTCGGGCAGGATATTTCTGGTCCACAATGGAAGCTGACTGTTACCAACATTCTCGGACGTGTCACAAATGCCAGATCTATGCTGATAAGGTGCACGTTCCTCCAGTTCCTCTGAACGTCTTGACAGCACCTTGGCCTTTTGCAATGTGGGGCATTGATATGGTCGGTGAGATCAGACCTACGGAATCCAACGGGCATCGCTTCATCCTGGTAGCGATTGATTACTTCACAAAGTGGGTTGAAGCAGCTTCCTATGCTACGGTAACCAAGAACGTCGTAGCACGATTCATTCGGCATAACCTGATCTGTCGATACGGTGTCCCGGAAAGGATCATTACGAACAATGGTACCAATCTCAACAACAAGATGATCACTGAGCTCTGTGAGCAATTCAAGATACAACACCACAACTCTTCTCCCTACCGGCCGAAGATGAATGGGGCTGTCGAAGCAGCTAATAAGAATATCAAGAAGATTGTGCAGAAGATGACAATGACGTATAAAGATTGGCACGAGATGCTACCGTTTGCTCTTCATGGGTATCGTACTTCAGCAAGGACGTCAACAGGGGCAACACCCTTTTCCTTGGTCTATGGCATGGAGGCAGTCTTGCCTATCGAAGTCTAGATACCCTCTCTCCGGATAATGAAGGATGCAGGTTTGAGCGAAGATGACTGGATCCAGACTCGACTTGATCAATTAAACCTAATTGACGAAAAGATACTCACTGCTATTTGTCATGGTCAAACGTACCAAAAACGGATGATCAGGGCATTTAACAAGAAAGTCAGACGACAAGAGTATCAAGTCGGAGATCTGGTAATCAAGCGCATCATTCTTCCTCAAAGTGATCAGGGGAAAATGGACCCCCACGTACGAAGGGCCATTTGTGGTTAAACATGTTTTCTCAGGAGGAGCTATGATTCTAACCACCATGGATGGTGACGACCTTCCTCACCCCGCCAATGCAGACATAGTAAAAAGATACTACGCATGAATATAAGACCCGCTAGGTTGACACACCTAGGCAAAAATAAGGGCTTCCCGACGAACCAAAAGGGTTCGAGCAAAAATAAGGGATGAAATGAAAAAAAATCTGTACACCCGGCAAGTCGAAAACCTGAAAAGGCGGCTTGGGCAAAAATGGGTATCCCGGTGGACTGAAAACCCGAAAGGGCGGTCCAGGCAAAAGTTAGGGATAAGCGTAATACTATGTCGCATCGGATCACTCTGCATCCAGACTTCAGTATCAACTATGAGTTTCAGACGACATCAAGCAATCAGCTTCATCCTCAACTAAGCAGCAAAGTGATGAGATGCTTGAGGACATAAAGGCGATAGTAGAGTTGGAACCCAGTGGGATTTTTCACATAGCTATTTTGTTTTCCTTTTCAAAATTGTATGAACTCTATGTTGTTCGGCGGCGTTCTCTTACTAGGACGTCGGCCTCTTGTACATAAAACGCCTATTTACAGGCAAATTCAAAATCAATACAAGTTCAACTTTTCAGACAAATTGTCAATTGTTTTCCTTTTTCTGTTTTGTTTTGCGAAGAACGTCCAATGTTCATTTTTGATATATGAATTTGACACTAATTGCTAACTCATAAATATTTGCATACGAAACAAAGGACTAATTACAGGTGACATCAGAAACAGGGGCAATAATGAGTTGTCTAAGCGGTCTAGTTGCTCCGTCCACCAAGGTACCAAGGTAAGTTCGGCTGAAGAATGTAACCAGGATACCTTCACTCCCCCCAGAGTAAGACCAATCAGCAATACTCTCCCCGAGCAGAGTTCGTCTCCCATCAGCCCTAAAAAGGCACAGTATCTCCAGCAAGTCAGCAACACTCTCCCCAAGCAGAGTTAGCTTACTGTCAGCCTTAAGGAAGTTGGGTATCCCCAGAAGATCTCAATATTCCCCAGTAGAGTATACAGATGTTCCTAAGCAAGCATCCCCGGTAGTCTTAATCTAAGATTGTTTCCCAGCGGAATACCAAACACCCTTGTGGAGCCACTCTCCAGTACAGTCTTAAAAATTCTCCCCAGGAGAGTTGAACCATCTCCCCAGTAGATTCTGGAAGCTTATCACCTGCAGAGTACGAACGCGTCTCCCCGACTTCATTCAGAAGTTATTCCCCACCAGGGCTTATAACTGGGTTATCCTTAGCTAATTACCATGGAAGGATCGTCCTCGGCGAAGTTCTTCCTATCCCCCAGCGGAGTTCATCAAATCCTCACCATAACATATCAACAGAGTCCCCCAGCGGAGTTATCATCAAATCCTCAGCGAAGTATCTCTTCCCACAAAGCAATTCCCCGCAGAGTAATCTCTCCAACAAGTTTATTCCCCAACGGAGTCATCTTCTCCTACCGGTTTATTCTTACAATCAACATCCCCAGCGGAAACGAAGAACTCTCCTCAAACATCAGCCCAAGATTCAACAAGCTCCCGGCATTCGTCAAGGATTTATTTTCCTAGACAAAAATACATTCATAAACATCACATTATCATACACCATGACGCATGCATATACGCATCATAACACACAATCTCATTTATTCTTGAGAACATCATGACATCATGCATCTCATACATCATGACATTGCATACAACTGACGTCTTGCCTTTTCAGGAAAAAGGTCAATCCAAAGATAATTACTATCAACTGTCGCAATTCCAGATTCGATTCCTGTATCTAGCCAGGGCATATCTGAAGAGTTTGAAGATTCGATTCCTGTATCCAGCCAGGGCATATCTGTAGATGACTAATTCCAGATTCGATTCCTGTATCCATCCAGGGCACGTCTGAAGAGTTTGAAGATTCGATTCCTGTATCCAGCCAGGGCATATCTGTTGACGACTAATTCCAGATTCGATTCCTGTATCCAGCCAGGGCACGTCTGAAGAGTTTGAAGATTCGATTTCTGTATCCAGCCAGGGCATATCTGTTGACGACTAATTCCATATTCGATTCCTGTATCCAGCCAGGGCACGTCTGAAGAGTTTGAAGATTCAATTCCTGTATCCAGCTAGGGCATATCTGTAGACGACTAATTCCAGATTCGATTCCTGTATCTAGCCAGGGCATATCTGAAGAGTTTGAAGATTCGATTCCTGTATCCAGCCAGGGCATATCTGTAGACGACTAATTCCAGATTCGATTCCTGTATCCAGCCAGGGCATATCTGTGAGTAACTGATTCCAGATTCGATTCCTGTATCCGGCCAGGGCATATCTGTGAGTAACTGATTGTAGATTCGATTCCTGTATCTAGCCAAGGCACGTCTGAAGAGTTTGAAGACTCGATTCCTGTATCCAGCCAGGGCATATCTGTTGACGACTAATTCCAGATTCGATTCCTGTATCCAGCCAGGGCACGTCTGAAGAGTTTGAAGATTCGATTCCTGTATCCAGCCAGGGCATATCTATTGACGACTAATTCCATATTCGATTCCTGTATCCATCTAGGGCACGTCTGAAGAGTTCGAAGATTCGATTCCTGTATCCAGCCAGGGCATATCTGTTGACGACTAATTCCAGATTCGATTCCTGTATCTAGCCAGGGCACATCTGAAGAGTTTGAAGATTCGATTCCTGTATCCAGCCAGGGCATATCTATAGACGACTAATTCCAGATTCGATTCCTGTATCCAGCCAGGGCATATCTGTGAGTAACTGATTCCAGATTCGATTCTTGTATCCGGCCAGGGCATATCTGTGAGTAACTGATTGTAGATTCAACGCCTGTATCCAGCCAGGGCATGTCTGCATGAAGAGTTTAGAGATTCGACTCCTGTATCCAGCCAGGGCACGTCTGTAAGCAACCTTTTGAAGTTCCAGATTCGATTCCTGTATCCGGCCAGGGCATGTCTGTGAGCGACTGAGTGAAGATCAACACCTGTAACAGGCCAGGAAATTATCTTTCTCAGGTACGCAAGTTCTCGCTAAGGAATCTCTTACGCGATCGACACCTAGATGGCATCTATAAGCCCATCCACATACCAACAGTCTCCAAATGGCATCTATAAGCCCATTCCCGACAAGGTTCTGTCACAGCTCCAGATGGCATCTATAAGCCCATCCTCCTATCCATCATCTCTCCAAATGGCATCTGTAAGCCCATTCCCGCCACCACACTGCTGATACTCAACTATGTGAGTGCAAATTTCTAGGCACTCTGGTGTTCAATCATCTTCCACCCTCGGATCATGAAAGGCACACAAGCCAATCTACATCCTCAGGTCTAAGAAGATTGAACAGGGGCAACTGTTGTATCCCAAAATTTGCCCTCCCATATTCTTCAAAGTTTTGACAAGCATCATCTCAATTTGCTCAAAGTCTACTCAAGGGTTGCACAATTCAAACACCCTCATAAGCCAGTCAAATTAGGGTTTTGGTTCTTGCAAGGAAGTTGAGGTTTTCAAGGGCTTAATCAAGTCCCCATATGCTCATATACATTGTCAAGCACCTACATTTCAAGTTTCAAGGCTCACAAGGTCAAGTTGCACAGTCAAAAACCCTAATTACTTCATAATCAACTGTAGGGGCAAAATGGTCATTTGGCAGTCAAAAGTCAAAATTTTTGGTCAACATCTTATTTTGAGGCCACAATCATCATTTGGTCAAATCTTGACCATAATTTCCCAAGAATGGCTCAAAAATCATCAAGATGCAAAAGTTTCTATTTTTGGACAGTTGAAAAGTCAACTGTAACTTGACCAAGGCATAACTTTTTCATGGTTCATCAGAAAAATCCCATCCAATGCTCATTTTGAAGGGGATGACATTTCCTACAACTCATCTTCACATTCCAAATCCAATAAATACTCTCACAAAAAGTTATCAATTTCAACATTATAGGTCATTTTCAAAAGTCAACAAAAAGGCATTTTAAGTCAAAGACCATAACTTGATATTGGTAAATCAAAATGACATGGGACCAAAGGCATTGGTTAGAGGACTTCAAGACCTTTCCAAAATGTCTAAGAACATGTCCATATGATCAAAATTGAGCAAGATATGCATTGGAGAAGTTGGGAAATTTTTGTGAAATGGCAAAAGTCAACTATCCTTGAAACTTCAATTTTTGACAAAAGGGCCCACTTTTTTCCACTTGGTTCAGCCTTTTGATGCCACCCACGTGTCCCATGATCAATTTCAAGACCAAATAATTATTTTTATATTTTTATTTAATTTTTATGGATTTAATTCACTTTAATCCATATTAATTCAAATAAAATCAAAAAAATTGATTAAATGGTATCTTGTGGTTTGATTAGCCTTCATGAAGCATATTTCACATACCAAATTCATCCCAAGCCTATTATAAGCATGAAAATTCAAATTTGAACAAACATGGCAAGTTCCTTTAATGGTGGTTATGAAGAAATCCAAAACTTAATTGCAATGGTTAAAGGCTCATGATATGATTTGATTCTCATTCATACACATATATGCAAGCCTTGCAGACCTCAAGCACGACCTAAAAAAACCTCTGAAACGGCATAACCAAAATCAAAAAAATCAAGCAAAAGTTGAAATCTGTTTACTTACTTCCAGGCCATTTCCAAACTTTTAATTGATTCTAATACATTGCCTAAGTCCCCAGGAACCTTTGGAGATCAAAACCACGCGTCAACACCCAATAAAACGCCCCACACGAACTCACGATTTGCATATTTGTCTCACCATTAACGAATCCTAGGGTTTCAGAGCTTTTGATTTAGGGCTTTTCACATACTGTAAAATCAGAACGTCCAAGACCCATGGTTGAAACCAGCTTGATGAGACGAAAACATTGGACACCTCGCGCCCTTTTTATATAGCTCAGGGGCCTAATCGCTATTTTTGGCGTTTGTATTTTGTGGGGGTTTAAAACCCCCGTTATTTGTTCGTTTTTGTTTCAGGTTTCATGAAGAAGATGATTACGTGGAAGAATGGGGTTGGTACATTCAAACATAGCGCACGTGTTTTGTTTAGTTTCCAGAATAATCATTGTTTCCATATTTTAATTTCTTTGGTTATTTCATTAACAAATGCGCATGAGTGGTCTAGTGGAAGAGCATGTGGTTGTGAATTACTGGGACCTGGGTTCGATTCCCAGGTCCCCCCAAAACTCAACATTATTTTTTCTATTATGTTCTTATGCATGCCTTCAAATAGCATCCACCATAAACCTCACATATCAGCCATCCATGTGTCTCCTAATGCAAATCCAATGGCTACAAGGGAAGGAGCATCATGTTCCCAGGTCAAAGCAGGCATAGGCGATTCCCAAAGTCAACAAGGCTTGGAGTGTTCTTGGGCCAGAATTTCTAAATCAAACACCCAATTCTGGCCCATACCCCCCTTTGGGTTTGCATTTTTTTATTTTCTTTCTTATTTAATTGTTTTGTTTTATTCTATTGTTTTTTTATTAATTACTCATTAACAAATTATTTAACCCTTTCACAATAAAAAAAAACCAAAAAAAGAACTAATATTATTATTATTATTAATTTCATGTTATTTTTGTAAATAAAATACTAACAAATAAAATAGTTTAATTAGGTCAATTTTAATCTCTTTTTCTTTACAATAAATAAAAATAATTTAGAATTAGGTTAACTTTTAATTTTAATTCTTTTATTTTTGTTTCCATTAAAAACATAAAAACACAAAAACATTTTCTTAAATTAATTAATTAGTTGTTAATTTTAATTTCATTAATTACAAAAAAGGACAAAATTTAATTCTTATTCAAAAAAGGGTCAAAACCCTTAAGACGTTCCCGATTTAATTCTCGCGCGCATTTATTTATTTTGATTATTTATGTAACTGTCTCCAGATATGTAATAGTTAAATAGGTTTTTTACCGCTTTATTTAATTTCTCGTACTTATTTACCAAAACAGGTTTTTGTTTTTGGCGATGTATAGACCCGCGCCTTGTAATAGCGTAGAATTTATATTTCCGCAATTTATTTTCCGTACTCCTAACTGCTAATATGCCTGCAAGAATGTATGTAAATAAAATCAATCCGTAGCTCACAAATAACATGTACAAGATAACATTAACTGAAAAACAACACAATGCACATGCCACTCCTAGGGTACGCCTCACTGGTTGCCTCGAACGTGGTCATCAAGTATAGGGTGTCTTAGAGGTCGCCCTTCTGTCTAAAAGATCCAGTTGCCTCGAAACGGTTGCCTCAGATACAAAGGATCTAGGGCATTAGGGTTACTTCTAAGGTGTCCTACCATTGCTTCGGTGACCACACTGTCCCTTAACCGAATTGACCCGAACACCTCCAACGACGGTGCTACCTACCTCTCAATGGTGGGATAGCACTATCTAAAGGACTCTTACACAACCTAATTCCTTAGAGTAGGTAGATTCTCTTAAGTACTTGCTCTTTTCAAAACAAACAAAAATACTTTTCACACTTCACACATTCTAAAAGTTTTCAAACAAATTTTTCATACACTCTTGAGGACTGATACAAGAGTTACTTAGAAATCTTTCAAACGAAACTTTTTCAAAACTCACACACATTTGAAAAGCAAACAAATTTTGAAAACATAAGAGTAAGTACCTAAGAGCCCGTGGATAACCACGGATAGAAAGGGTGCTAACACCTTCCCTTTCTATAAATCTACCTCCCGAACCGAGAAACATTCTCGAATAAGGAATTTTGTTGTGCTTTTGTCCTTTCCATGTTGGAGAACATAAAAGACGGTGGCGACTCTTGCTTACCGCGACATTTCGCGAAACCAGCTTAAAAAACAGTCAGTTCTATTTCCACTGATCACACCCTCGATGACGCTATCTGAGTTACCTAAACAAAATGATCAAGTCCCTCAAGAAAATTGCCAAAAATACTTAGCACAATTGCTATCATGGCCTATACGATGACCCGTGCCTGTCCCGTTCAACATCCTAACACAAGGTTGTTCACCAAATGCAATGGTGAAACAACACTGTCAAAAGGGATTAAAAACATTAGGAAAGGGTCTTTGAGTAAAATAGGGTAGATAACTCTTAGTTACTTGATCAAAAGCTTGCAAAAAACATCCTTTCTATTTTCAAACACACTTCACAACACAATTTCAAAACCCTACTTTCAAACATTGGAAACTTTCCAAAAGACAAAAACACCTTTGTATACATTCAAACAAGAATCATTACAAAGGTTGCCACAACGATGGCCTCTTTTCAAAACATCTTTCAAAATCACACACAAAGCACCATTTCAAACAATTGAAAAACACCATTTCAAACAATTGAAAAGCAAAGCAAGTGATCTAAACAAATAACTAAGAGCCCATGGATAACCAAGGATAGAAAGGGTGCTAATACCTTCCCTTTCTATAATCTACTCCCCGAACCCAAGAAAACATCTCAAAGGTCTTTCCTGTGCTTTTTGACCTTTCCTTAGGATAAAATAAAAATTCGGTGGTGACTCTTGCTAAACCGAAACATTTGCAAACACAAACGCAAAACCTCAAGTCAGTTCTCCCACCGTATCACAGAACTGGCGACTCTGCTGGGAAATTTTTAAAAGTGGATTAACCTTAGGGTTTAGATCACTTTTTGCATGCTTATCTCGATTGCTTTGATTGCTTTACATTTGATTCTATTGTTTGGGCTTGAAATCCTCCACCCGGATTTGGGAAACATTCATAGGTAAATAACAATACATTGTGAAAACTGTGCAGGGTATACCGACATGGTTGAAGCAATAGCTATATTAGTGCGACATATTTGTGAGTACCGGTAGCCTTTGAGTCAATCAAAGAGAATACGGGGCCGCTGAGTGATGTCATGAATCACTAATGAACTCTTAGAACCTTACTTGACCATCTTGGCCTTTTATTAGGGGTAGTGAGATGACCGGCTTTGGTGCAGTCCGAAGTTGGTAGATACTCGATACTACACTCATTGAGGGTTGTTTTCTTGGAATATTTTGGTCGCCAGTTAAGTGGCTAAACTAAAACAATGAACATAGAAAACAATCCAGTGATATTGAGATCCTTAGAACCCGGTTACTATTTATAGGACAGGTTGAGCCAACTAACTTCAAGAGGGTACTTACCTATGAAACCTCATGCAAGCCTGAAACTAGGATCTTGTGTGGCTTGTTTGTACATGTGCTTGTGCATACATCATGAAACATCATATGCATCCACTAACCATTTCAAGGGTTTGGATCTTCATCTTTGTTCTTGTTTTGTAGGTCATGGAATCTCTTCGCAGGAAAACAATTCAAGTCAACTTTGTGAGAATCCCTCCTCAACTCAAGGAGCTTACTTCCAAGATTCCAGAGAATTCTCTCTTCAGTGAAAGACATGGTAGACTTCTCAACTTGGTTAACTCCAACATTGAAGAAGACATGGTGAAAGTTCTCTTCCAGTTCTTTGACCCCCTACACCACTGTTTCACATTCCCTAATTACCAACTAGTACCTACTTTGGAGGAACTTTCTCAACTCCTGAGAACTCCTATTCTTCATCAACTACCCTACAACGGTACGGAAAAAGAACCAAAGCCTGAAGATGTTGCTCAAGCATTACACTTGCAACCATCTGATATCAAAGGACATTGGGAAACCAGAAGTGGTGTCAAGGGTTTCTTGGCAAAGTTCCTGTTTGAGAAGGTGCAAGACTGCTAGAATTCTCTAGATCTACAAGCTTTTGAAGAGATTGTGGCACTCCCCATCTATGGGTTTGTCTTGTTCCCAAACCCTGATCAGCTTATAGATGTGAATGCTGTCAAGATTTTCATATCCAAGAATCCTGTGCCTACATTGCTTGGGGATATCCTACACTCATTTTACACACGAACAATGAGGAAAAGAGGTGTTCTCATGTGCTGTACTCCTCTCCTAGCAAGGTGGTTTATTTCTCACCTTTCACAATTGGTTTTGAAGAATGAGCAGGGTTTAAGGTGGTCACAACGGTTGATGACCCTCACACATTCTGATGTTCATTGGTGTTCTCGGTCCAGAGAAAATGTCATCATCATTGATCGTTGTGGGGAATTCCCTAATGTCCCACTACTTGGAATTAGGGGAGGCATTACCTACAACCCCTGTTTAGCTCTAAGACAGTTTGGATATGCTCGGAGGGATGGCCCTCATGATATGCTGATTCCTGACTTGGTTTTTGACTTCGACAAAGATGCGCAAGGACTTCGACAAAGGTTCATCAGAGCTTGGAGGATGCCCAACAAAGTGGATAGTAAGACACTGGGGCACAAGAATTCCATCCCCCTTGAGCCTTATCTCAAGTGGGCACGAACCCGCGCCCAGAATCTCATGATGCCATACCCTCACATTCTCCCCATGATCAAAGAGCCTGTTAGGGAAGGAGAGGTTCCATACACCCTCCTACATCCTGACATGCCAACATCATTGGAAGAATTACAAAAGAGCTGGATCCAACTCAAGGAGGAACTGAACACTTTTGAAGCCGGCTTCTATGCCAGTGAGAAGAAGGTTTTGGAACTTACCCGCCGACTTCATGAGGAGGAAACTCTCAACACTTACATCGCACCAAAAAGGATGCGCAATGTCTTTTTACATTAAGAATTTTGTAATATTTTTCCCATGGGGCACTTATGTACTAACAAATTTCTTCTCAATATGACGTGTGTTCTTTTTGTTTGCAACAAATATTGAATTTCTGAATCCTTGAATGCATTACATGAATAACATATCATTCACCATATGCATAAACAGGTCTTCACACCAGGTTTCCTTATCTTTCTGCTGTTTATTTCAGCAAGATGGATTTGGAGCAGACGGTTAAGGATCTGCAAGCACATAACTCTCAATTCCAACAACTCTTCATGACCTTAGCAAATGGTCAAGAGGACCTTAAAGCACTGTTGGAGAAAGATAAAGAGAAAAAGAAGAAAAGGCCCGGTGTGTTCATTATGGGAAGGAGGTTTGAAAGCAATGCTAGAAAAGTTCTCGAGTTCCCCTCAACGTCTGATGAAGGGGCTGGTAAAGGAAAAGGAGCTGCAATGCCTTCTGAATCTGAAGTTGAAGGAGAAGAAGAGGAAGAGGAAGAAGACGAAGATTACTCCGAACAACAATATCCCCCGACGGATATTAAGTTTAAAAATCTTGAGGATCGGTTGGCAGCCATGGAGTTGTAGAGGGTACCTGGTTTAGATTTTGAGGAACTAGGGTTGGTCGCTGGGATCGTCATTCCTCCCAAGTTCAAAGTTCCTACATTTTCTAAGTATGACAGTTTGTCCTTCCCAAAGATGCATATGAGATCCTACGTCAAAAAGATCCAACCTTACTCATCTGATAAAGATCTTTGGGTCAATTTTTTCCAAAACAATTTGTCAGGCACACAATTGGACTGGTTCTATCAACTTGAGAGGTCTGAGGTTCATAACTGGGAAGATTTAGCTGCTGCTTTCTACCGGCAATACCAATACAACGCTGATTTAGCACCTACTCGTACTCAACTACAGAGTATGTGTATGGCTTCTAACGAGGGATTTAAAGAGTATGCCCAGAAGTGGCGTGATCTGGCTGGAAGGGTGCAACCACCATTATCGGATTGAGAGCTGGTTGACATGTTTTTAGGGACCTTGTCTGGCCCTTTATTCAATCATTTAATCGGGAGTTCCTCTGCAGGATTCACCGAGTTAATCCTGACCGGTGAAAGGGTCGAGGCTGGCATTAAAAGTGGTAAGATTCAGAAAGATGCCTCCGCGTCCACTGCTATTAAGAAGACCTTCCCAGCTAAGAAAGAAGCTTCTGCTGTTTATTCTCAGAAAAGCCAAGGAAGAACTGAGCGCCGACCAACTGTAGGGGTTCTGATGATTTAAAACTCTTCAAATGATCAACCTCGCAGCAATCAACCAAGATCTAATCAGCAACGGGTAGAAAGGCCACAACGACAGTTCACCCGAATCAACATGACACCGGCTCAAGTACTCCCTCATTTGCTAAAGTTGAATCTTACCAATTTGAAGGAGGTGCCAAAGAACCCTAATACCTCTTCTCCTTATTACCACTCCAATGTAAAGTGTGCTTACCACTCTGACAGTGTAGGGCATGATACCAACAACTGTTGGGATCTTAAGAACAAAATCCAAGACCTGATCGACGCCAAGGAGGTAGAATTCGATGCGCCCAAAAAGCCGAATGTGATTTCTGCCCCAATGCCCAAGCACGATCATAATGTTCATGCCGTCATGGAAGACCTTCATGTTACCAATGTTGCTGATCTTTTGACTCTGTTACCAGTGATTAAAGTGAATTTGATGAGAGTCGGGATATTCCCAGGCTGTGGAAAGGACTGTTACTTTTGTTTAAACATACGAGCTGACTACCCATTGTTGAAATCAGGCATCCAACGCCTGATGGATATCCAAGAGATACTCTTCCAAAAGACTCTTGTTGATACCTTCACTCCTGTTACTCCTGCTACCTTTGTTACTCCTACCAATGACATTGCAATAATAACCATCTCTGACAATCTTCCCAAGGCTTGCAAAAGGCCTGTCAAGATTACGCCTGATCCTAAGTTTGTGCCGTTAAAAATCACCATGCCGGGGTCTGTCCAGTATCAATCTAACAAGACGATACCATGGAACTACGGAGGAGAAATCTTCTATCATGGTATCAAACAGATTGAATCAATCCAAGAGAATTCTGATGATGAAACCCTTGATATCGGGAACGTTGCAGGAACAAGCAAGATAACTCGCAGCAAACGGATTTTCTCTCCGGAGATTGCTCCTCCTCGAGCAGCCTTCGGACCCTCGAAAGTTTCTGTGCCTGTTAAGCCATCTGTGCAAAGCCCGATAATTGAAGAATTGGATACTCCTGAAGTTAGACCCGCTGTTGATACTATTGATAAGGGTAATGGGATACTAGAAGCGCCTGTCAGGATGAAGGCTCAGACTGTGGTAATCCCCGAAACCACCCAGAAAGAAATGGAAGATATCTTAAAGATAATCAAAAAGAGCGACTACGACGTCGTGGAACAGCTAGGGCATACCCCTTCCAAAATATCCATGTTGGCTCTTCTACTCTGCTCTGAGGCTCATGCTAAGGCCTTAATCAAATTTTTAAAGATGGCACACGTGCCTCAAGAAACTTCGGCTGACCAGTTTCAAGAGTGCGTGGCCAGCCTTACCGCTGATAATGGTCTTGGCTTTTCCGATGCTGATTTGACTCCCAAGGGAAGGAAGCACAACGACGCGCTGCATGTCTCAGTAGAATGCAAGGGAACTACCCTTACCCATGTCCTAGTTGATACCGGTTCATCCTTGAATGTGCTACCGAAGAAAGCGTTAGACCGTTTGGACTGTGAAGGTTTAGTGCTGAAGCCCAGTAATATCGTGGTTAGGGCCTTTGACGGGTCCAAAAGGATGGTTCACGGAGAGGTGGACATCCCTATCAAAGTGGGCACCGAGACCTTCAACTCTACCTTTTATGTGATGGACATCCGTCCCTCATATTTGTGCTTATTGGGAAGGCCGTGGATCTACTATGCTGGGGTAGTTACCTCCTCTTTACACCAAATGCTAAAGTATCCTGTTCAGGGTAAGATTATAACGGTGCACGACGAGGAAGAGTACATGATAAGTCACCTCAACTCCTTCCGCTATGTGGAGTTGGATGGCGAATTCATAGAAACGCCTTTCCAACATTTTGAGGAAGTTTCTCCTGAGGTCGCAGTTGCGAAGACAATGGTTGATGTGCCTATCGTTTCCAAGCATGTGTCTAGGATGGCATCTCTCAAGGATGCGGAGGCTGTAATCAGAGAAGGAAGGAGTACAGTGTGGGGGCAACTGCCTGATTTTCCTCACAAGACGGACAAGTTCGGACTAGGTTTTACTGCTGCTGGCCAGAATGCTATGCGTCGCTCCAAGGCTGGAGGACCACCCGTAAAAATCACTCACCATGGAATTAATGCCTTAGAAGATGATGATGAAGAAGACAACTTTGAAGATTGGATCTTTCCAATCGTCGAAGGAGGTTTAAGCAACTGGGAAGCAAAGGACTTTATTCACATCACTTTCATCAACCAATAATTTATCTTTGAACAATTTCCTATTTTGGTATGTAATAACTAAACAATTCGTACACTATTTTCACCTTATGCCTTGCCCGAGGCATATAGGTCCATTTGTAAGGGCTTGATTTTCTTCATTATCATATGCCATGTTTTAATGAATCATTGGACGTTTTCATCTATAAACTGTTATGTTCATTTTCTTTCCTTTTGCATTTTGTTTCGTTTAAGGATGGATATCCCTTACACCCACCCATACTCACAAAATGCAGGTACCCATCCACTCCGGATTCCATGGGTGACTATTCTGCTTTAGCCTTCGGTGACTCTGAAGATTTGGTCAATCATGCTGAGTACGAAGTTAACAAAGACTGTGAAGTGTTGGGAGAGTTAGCCAGACTTCTGCAACAAGAGGAAAGGGCCATTTTGCCCCACGAAGAGTTGCTAGAGACCATCAACTTGGGAACAGAGGAAGACAAGAAAGAGGTTAAGGTGGGTGCCAACCTGGAACCAGGTGTCAAAGAGCGCTTAGTGCAGTTGTTGAACGAATATGTTGAGATCTTTGCCTGGTCCTATGAAGACATGCCGGGACTAGATACATATATCGTGGTTCACCGTCTTCCTATAAGAGAAGACTGACCATCGATCAAACAAAAGGTCCGCCGAATGAGGCCCGACATGTCTGAGAAGATCAAGGCTGAGGTAACGAAGCAATTCAACACTGGCTTTCTGGCTGTTACTTCCTATCCACAATGGGTTGCTAACATTGTGCCCGTACCTAAAAAGGACGACAAAGTCAGAATGTGTGTGGACTATCAGAATTTAAACAGGGCTAGCCCTAAAGATGATTTTCCACTACCACATATCGACATCTTGGTTGACAACACAACTCAACACAAGGTATTTTCCTTCATGGATGGATTCTCGGGATACAACCAGATCAAAATGGCCCCCGAAGACATGGAGAAAACTACTTTTGTCACGCAATGGGGTACCTTCTGCTACAAAGTGATGCCATTCGGGCTGAAGAATGCCGGGGCAACCTATCAACGCGCCATGGTAGCTTTATTTCATGACATGATACATCATGAGATTGAAGTTTACGTAGACGACATGATAGCCCGATCACAGACAGAAGAAGAACACCTTGATCATCTGCAAAAGCTGTTTGTCAGGTTGAAGGAGTACAAGCTCAGACTGAACCCAAGCAAGTGCACTTTTGGGATTTATCGTCAGCAACAAAAGCATTGAGGTTGATCCTGCTAAAGTAAAGGCTATACAAGAAATGCATGCCCCCCGCACTGAAAAGGAGGTTAGAGGTTTCTTGGGACGCTTAAACTATATTGCAAGGTTCATATCTCACCTAACATCTACCTGTGAGCCAATCTTCAAGCTGTTAAAGAAAGATCAGGTAGTTGAATGGAACAATGATTGTCAAGTTGATTTAGATAAGATCAAGGAGTATTTACTGGAACCTCCTATCTTGATGCCACCCGTCGAAGGAAGGCCGTTAATCATGTATCTGACTGTTTTGGATAACTCAATGGGGTGCGTACTGGGCCAACATGACGAGTCTGGCCGAAAAGAGCATGCCATTTATTACCTTAGCAAAAAGTTTACCGACTGTGAGACTCGCTACTCGCTGCTCGAGAAAACTTGTTGCGCTTTGGTATGGGCTGCTCGCCGGCTAAGGCAGTATATGTTGACTTATACCACTTTGCTGATTTCCAAGATGGATCTGATTAAGTATATGTTCGAGAAGCCTGCTTTATTTGGAAGGATCGCTAGATGGCAGATGATCCTAACTGAGTATGATATCCAGTATACTACTTAAAAAGCTATAAAGGGGAGTGTACTTGCTGACCATATAGCTCATCAAGCCGTCGAAGATTACCAATCTATGAGATTCGAATTCCCTGACGAGGACATCATGACATTGGACAACATTGAAGGTAACGGACCGTATGACGGACCTGAACAAGGATCCCGATGGACCCTATACTTTGATGGTGCTTCAAATGCACTTGGCAATGGTATCGGTGCGGTACTCATTTCTCCAGAAGGTTTCCATACACCCTTCACTTCCCGACTTTGCTTCAGCTGTACCAATAACATGGCTGAATATGAAGCTTGCATCTTTGGTCTCAAGGCTGCTATAGACTTGGGAATCAAATCTTTGGTCGTATTTGGGGACTCGGATTTGGTTATCAGTCAAATCAAAGGAGAGTGGGACACTAGACATCCTAATCTTATCCCGTACAAGGAACATGTCCTGACATTGTTGCCTCATTTCGAGCAGATTACTTTCGAGCACTTCCCGTGAGAAGAAAATCAGCTAGCAGATGCTCTGGCTACAATGTCTTCCATGTTTAAACTCAACTGGGATAATGAGGCTCCCCAAATCACCATCAAACGAATGGACGAGCCTGCACACTATCATAAGATTAATACCAAAGAAGTAGTGGAACAACCCTGGTTTCATGAAATCAAAAGGTATCTCCAGACTCGAGAATACTCTGAAGGAGCTTCCGTCAATGACAAAAAGTTCTTAAGGAGATTTGCTGCCAAGTTCTTCCTGAGTAATGGCATCCTTTATAAGCGCAACCATGATTGTGTTCTACTTCATTGTGTGGACAAGGTTGAAGCTGAGCTGATCATGACCGAGATACACAGTGGCACATTTGGCACCCACTTAAGCGGACATACGATGGCTAAGAAGATTCTAAGGGAAGGCTACTACTGGTCTACCATGGAAGCTGATTGTCATCAACATTCCCGTATTTTCCACAAATGTCAAGTCTACGCCGACAAGATACATATTACTCCTGTTCCTCTCAACGTTCTGACAGCTCCCTGGCCATTCGCAATGTGGGGCATTGACATGATTGGAGAGATCAAGCATACGGCATCCAATGGACATCGCTTCATCCTGGTGGCTATTGATTACTTCACCAAATGGGTCGAAGCAGCTTCCTTCGCCTCAGTTACAAAGAATGTGGTTGCCCACTTCATCAAGCAGAATCTCATATGTCGGTATGGTATCCCCGACAAGATCATCACAGACAATGGTACAAATTTGAATAACACTATGATCACTGCTCTGTGCGAGCAGTTCAAGATTTATCATCACAATTTATCTCCCTATCGGCCAAAGATGAACGGTGCTGTTGAAGCCGCAAACAAAAATATTAAGAAGATCATTCAAAAGATGACAGTCACCTACAAGGACTGGCATGAGATGTTACCGTTTGCTCTGCATGGATATCGTACCACGACACATACTTCAACAGGGGAAACCCCCTTTTCTTTGGTATATGGCATGGAAGATGTTCTGCCTATGGAAGTTCAGATTCCTTCCTTGAGGATTATGAAGGATACCGATTTGAGTGAATACGATTGGATTCAGACCCGACTTGATCAACTTAACTTAATCGACGAAAAGCGACTTACTGCTGTTTGTCATGGTCAGACGTATAAAAAACGGATGATCAAGGCCTTCAACAAGAAAGTCAGGCATCAGGAATATCGAGTCAGAGATCTTGTAATCAAGCAGATCATCTTACCGCAAAGTGATCCCAGGGGCAAGTGGACCCCTACTTACGAAGGACCATTTGTGATCAAGAGCATCTTTTCTGGTGGGGCAATGATTCTAACCACCATGGACGGCGACGACTTGCCGCACCCTGCGAACGCAGACATAGTCAAAAGATACTACGCATAAAACGACCCGACAAGTCGAAAACCCGAAAGGGCGGCTTGGGAAAAAATGGGCATCCCGGTGAATCGAAAACCCGAAAGGGCGGTTCAGGAAAAAATTAGGGATAAACACAAAAAATCTGTACACCCGGCAAGTTGAAAACCCGAAAGGGCGACTTGGGCAAAAAAGGGTTTCCCGGTGGATCGAAAACCCGAAAGGGCGGTCCAGGAAAAAGTTAGGGAATTGAAGCGTATGACTATGTCTCGTCGGATCACGTTAAGAACAATCTCTTCACCAACAAGCTCCAAGCTTCTGATCAATCCAGTCATCGGCGGAAGAAGCAGCGAATGGACAAGATACTCAGAGTTATGAAGGCTATAGCAGAATGGGAGCCCCATGGAATTGTTACACATAGCAATCTTTCTTTTTGTATAAATTTCTTCTCAATTTTACGACAACATTCTCCTACTAGGATGTCTGTCTCCTTTGTAGAAAGATACTTACAAAAGTTAATACAAAGATACTTCAAAATGCAGAAATTTGCTTGCCTTTCCTTTCTTTTTACACTTGTGTTTTATTTGAAAACGTCCAAAGTTTTGTTAAATATGCATATGCATTTGAATATAATCACTGCTTACAAATAAAATGAAATTGAGAAAGGATAATTACTGATGGTTTGAAGGTGTGGGAAGATATCCTTGTGCTATTCCAGAAGAAACCCCCTACAGTACATCATTCAGATCCTCAACAAAGCTAAAACCTTGAAGTATACATCCCTAGCGGAGTTAAATTTCAAGATCCCCAACGGAGCCAGTGTGTTCTAAACTTTATCCCCCAGTGGAGTTAAGTTTCAGAATTCCCATCAAAGTTAAGTCTCCGAACTCCCGATCCCCAGTGGAGCCCGAAAACCCTGAAATACATATCCCTAGCGGAGCTAGAATATTCTAAACATTCTTCCCCAACGAAGTCAATTTCCTACTATCAATCCCCAGTGGGAACCATTCAGTTTCCCAAACTTCCCCAGTAGATTGGCGTACAACCCAAGCTCCTGATTTCACTGGTCGGGTAAACATTCTCCCCACAAAGTTATTTCCCAGTAGATCTAAGATTCTCGGTCTCATTTCTCCAGCAGAAGCCTCCTAGGTTTTAACGCCCCAGTAGAGATTTTCAGAGTTTCCCTTACTTCCCAGGAAAGTCATGAAGGATTCTCATTCCCCGCAGAAGTTGTCAAAGCTCTTGTTAATCCCCACAAGTCACCAAGGATTTTCAATCCCCAGCAGTGGTCCTAGGATTTCTCATTCTCAACAATTAAAGATCTTTAATCCTCAAGCAGTCAGCAAGGGTCTCTCATCTTCAACAATCAAAGTTTTTTTTGACTCCTCAGCATCGGTCAGGAATTTATTTTCCCCGGCAGCAGTCAAGGATTTCATTAAGGATTTATTTTCCTCAGCAAGACAGCTACTCAACTTACATGCGCATACATTACATTCATATATCATAAACATTAATGAAGCACACTTTATTGCATCATACATATCATGCAACATAATTTTGTGTTTTGCCTAACATTTTACCCTTTTCAGGATAAGATTAAAATTTACCTTTAACAAATGTCCAAAGATTCTAGATACAGTACGAATACACTCCAGACACGGAAGTCATTCTGCTACTCATTCAGGATCTCAACTCCAGTTACAGTACGGATACACTCCAAACACGGAAGTCATTCTGCTACTCATTCAGGATCTCAACTCTAGTTATAGTACGGATACACTCCAGACACGAAAGTCATTCTGCTACTCATACAAATCTCAACTTCAGATACAGTCCAGATACGCTCCAGACACGGTTGCCATTCTGTCACTCATTCAAAACTTATCCCCAGCACACAGTTGCTCCATACACAGATGTTTCTCTGTTACCCATTCACAATACAGATACACTCCAGACACGGAAGTCATTCTAATATTCATTCAAAGTTCAAATACAGTTATAGCTCGGATACGCTCCAGACACAGACGCCATTCCTTTGCTCATACAGACTCAGTCCCCAGATACAGTTCAAATGCATTCCAGACACGGATACCATTTTGATGCTCATTCTTCGGACCTACAACATTGAGGTTCAACAAACAAATCTTGGATGGCATCTTTAAGCCCATTTCCAGCAAGATTCTACCATCTCCATATGGCATCTTTCCCTCAACAATATTTTGACGAGTGCAAATTTACGGGCACTCTAGTGTCCAATCCTCTTTTACCTTCGAGTAACGAAAGACAAACCTGCCAATCTAACTCTTCAGGTTCAAGAAGATTGAACAGGGGCAACTGTTGTACCCCAAAATTTTCCCTCTCATTTTATCAACATTTCTCATCACAAGACTCTTGGAACTCAAGACCAAGCTAGGGTTTTCCCTGCTCAAGACACCTCCTTGCACTGTTGACCTAAATTAAGGTTTGAGTTTGCACAGGGATATTTTGACCTACAATACCCAAATTAACTTTCATACTTCATGTTGGACTCATAAGTTTGTCCATACCAAGTTTCAAGCCTTGAATCAAATTCTTGCCCAGTCAATTGGGCAGTTGACCTAGAAATCAACTGTGTTGGGGAAAAAGTCAACTGTGGCCAATTTATAGTCAAACCTCATGAATTTTGACCCACATCAACATTATGAACTCGTATGAACCATTTGATCAAGTTTGGACCGTAATTCCACAAGAAATTTGACCAGATCACCAAAAGGGCAAAATGGTCATTTTTAGGGTTTTGACTGTACAAAGGCAATTTTTTGACTGTTTGACCTAGCCAATGACAAATTAAGCTCAGCCATGGACTCAAGGACTCAATGGCATCATCTTGACCTATTTAACAAGTTAAAAAGATCCCAAATGCATAGAATTGACAGATGAATTTTTCAATCAACTGATCAAAATTTGACTGTACACTGAAAAGTCAAACTTTGACTTTTTGGTCAAAATCAAGTGCCAAGGGTCATTTTTCATCAAGATGTGTTAAATTATGAAACTTTTTCATCAAGAAACCCAAAATTGCAAATTAGGGTTCGAAAATGAAAATTTTCATAACTTAGAAATTTTCTAAGTTATGAAATTTTCTTAATTTTTCCTAACTTTGTCCCATATTTTCACCATGATGCAAATGGATTCAAACAAAACTTACAACATGAAAGTTGTAGTCCTCCACAAAGTATACAAATTTGATTCAAAAAGTTTTCTCAAAAGAAGCTTGGATCTCAAGTTATGATTTTTGGAACAAGGGTCCCTAAAACTTTTAACTTAGAGAAATTTTGCCCTAGAAAGGCAGGTTTTGACCCATCTTCTTGGCCATTTTTCACATAGTTCCACTTGGAGTCTCAAGTTTAACTTCAAAGATGGATTATAGTACATGTTGCAAGCTTTCCAAATTGTCCAAGAACTCCTCAAATACCTTTGTGGTTAGGGAGAATCGAATGCTTGAAGTTGGCAAAAACTCACTTTG
The DNA here is from genome assembly GCA_948472305.1 of Vicia faba. Lineage (NCBI taxonomy): Eukaryota > Viridiplantae > Streptophyta > Magnoliopsida > Fabales > Fabaceae > Vicia > Vicia faba. The sequence continues at coordinate 525,737,103 of OX451735.1, read as the reverse complement.
TAACCATGGCCAATACATGTTCATACAAGTTGCAAGATCTGACCAAACTAGATTTGTACTTAATGACAGGCCTCTAAACCAATTTACACTCAAAAATTGAATGCAAATATATTTGTTAGAGGCATTGTTCTGATCAAGGGAGCATTATACAATGAACAATTCCATTTTGGGCATAAAGATAACACTTCCATTTACATAAAGCATGCTTTATGTCAAGTTTCATTTCTTGAGCCATACACCAATCCCTTTGCTGCAAACAAGGCTCCCTAATGTCAGGCAAAGCTCAACCACTTTGTGCATCTAGGTTACAAGCCAGTACAACCATTGCATTGTCAACTCTCACTTTTTGCTTCAAAACCAAGTCATTGTGCCAAAAGTCCATAACTTGCACATCTGATATATTCAACTCAAGCCAAGATTTCAAACAAGTTTCTCACATTACACTAAGCCAGAAACACGAGCTAGCAACCTCTCAAACACCCTTGTACACCAAAAACACCATTTTATGCCAAAATAGGGCAGGACCTGCAAATCACAAGCCAAATCACATTCCACTCGTGCGTTTTGCTTGCAATCAAATCCAATACCTTCCATTCAACTCACTCAAGCTATCCCAAACCTCCATTGCCAACTGTAACTCCATTTACAGTGTTAACCATTTTTGTTTTGAAGCTTTGCAGGTTGAGTTCTGTAGAAAGATTCAGGCCATTTCAAAACAAACTAAGCATTGGGAAAGGTCCAGGGAACATCAAGCAAGCTTAAAAGAACCTCAGGCCTCACTGAAAGTTGTTGCGTTGTCCAACTCGAATCCAACTGAAACAGGTTTTTCATCAACCTCTATCTCTCTATTTAGGAACATTTAGCCTTAGGTTTGTGAATGAAAGATGTAGTACTCATTGCCCTGAAACCATACATATGCTCAGTTTTCATTTATATTAAACGTGCTAAGAGAATTTCATCCATGAACTTTCTGAAAAAACTAGGTTAGAAATTAGGGACAGAGAAATTCTCTCTGGTCTTTGAGAGTTAGATTAAGTTTTTTATATGGTTAGAATCGTGGTTTGATGCTCTACAAGTTTCATGTTTTGAGTTTTGTCAAAAGATCACAAATACAGGAGATACGAGTTTGTACACAACAGGCGCGCGTTTTCAAACGTCTGGAGGAAGAAGATGAAGCTGATGGGCTGGGCTTGGCTTTTTTGCTTCTAACACCTTCTTTTTCAGTTTCACACCCCCTTGGCCCAAATTCTTGTATTTTTATTATTTTTGCATTTTTATTTCATTTCTGACTTTATTATTTTATTTCCAAACATAAAAAATGCTCAAAAAATATTTTCATGATTTTTTACATTTATTTGGTATTTATTTTAATTATTTCTAACATTAAGACATTTTTATACTTTTATATTATTTGTTCAAATTTAATTATAATGCAAATAATACTTTTATTTTTATTCACACCAAAAATATTTTCTTGAATATATTTTATTTTTGTAAATATTTTATTTTATTTTTATATATATTTAACATATTTAATATATATATATATATATATATATATATATATATATATATATATATATATATATATAATATATATATATATATATAATATATATATATATATATATATATATATATATATATATATATATATATATATATATATATATATATATATATATATATATATATATATATATATATATATATATATATATATATATATATATATATATATATATATATATATATATATATATATATATATATATATATATATATATATATATATATATATATATATATATATATATATATATATATATATATATATATATATATATATATATATATATATATATATATATATATATATATATATATATATACACTTTATTTTATTAAAAAACATGGAACAAAAATACAAAAAATAGTACATTTTATTTATATTTATTATCTTATACTAAAAAAACACTTTTTTCAATATATTTTTTATTTTTGTACATATTAATATATTTTTGTATATAAATAATATATAATATTATTTTCTTTAAAGAAAATTATGGTTTACCCCTTAATTAAATAAAATCAACCCTTTTTGTATTTATTTTAATTTCTTCACACCTTTTTCACAATAAAAATACTTTACATACATAAATAAATAAAAACTTCTTTTTTGCATAATACATTTTATTTAATATTTGTTTATTTTGCCCATTTAAATATTGATTGCATTTGAGATTCAATTTGGATGTAATAGTAACTAGGATTTTATATTTCTTGTCAAATACCCCCTATCCAAAATTGTACCCCCTCCCTATATCAAAGTTGTAATAGCTTAGATTTATTTTTACGCACTTAAACGCTTTCAATTATGCCATGATTAGAGAATTAGGGTTTGTATGCCAAAATCAAAACCAACAAATAGTTTGACCTAATCAAAGACAAAAATGCATGAAAAACAAACACAATGTACACTTGCACCCCTACGGTTACAATCCACTTGTTGCTTCAAAAATGGGCCATGGTATGCATGTTAAGTACTTTGGCAAAACAAAAACAAAACAAAAGATCATAGTCCCTCGATGACGCTATCTGAGTTGCCTAAACAAAATGATCAAGTCCCTCAATAAAATTGCCAAAAATACTTAGCACAATTGCTATCATGACCTATACGATGACCCGTGCCTGTCTCGTTCAACATCCTAACACAAGGTTGTTCACCAAATGCAATGGTGAAACAACACTGTCAAAAGGGTTAAAAATATTAGGAAAGGATCTTTGAGTAAAATAGGGTAGATAACTCTTACTTACTTGATCAAAAGCTTGCAAAAAACATCCTTTCTATTTTCAAACACACTTCACAACACAATTTCAAAACCCTACTTTCAAACATTTGAAACTTTCCAAAAGACAAAAACACCTTTGTATACATTCAAACAAGAATCATTACAAAGGTTGCCACAACGATGGCCTCTTTTCAAAACATCTTTCAAAATCACACACAAAGCACCATTTCAAACAATTGAAAAGCACCATTTCAAACAATTGAAAAGCAAAGCAAGTGATCTAAACAAATAACTAAGAGCCCATGGATAACCATGGATAGAAAGGGTGCTAATACATTCCCTTTCTATAATCTACTCCCCGAACCCAAGAAAACATCTCAAAGGTCTTTCCTGTGCTTTTTGACCTTTCCTTAGGATAAAATAAAAAGTCGGTGGCGACTCTTTCTAAACCGAAACATTTGCAAACACAAACGCAAAACTTCAAGTCAGTTCTCCCACCGTATCACAGAACTGGCGACTCTGCTGGGAAATTTTTAAAAGTGGAGTAACCTTAGGGTTTAGATCACCTTTTGCATGCTTATCTCGATTGCTTTGATTGCTTTACATTTGACTCTCTTGTTTTGGCTTGAAATCCTCCACCCGGATTTGGGAAACATTCATAGGTAAATAGCAATACGTTGTGAAAACTGTGCGGGGTATACCGACATGGTTGAAGCAATAAATATATTAGTGCGACATATTTGTGAGTACCGGTATCCTTTGAGTCAATCAAAGAGAATAAGGGGCCGCTGAGTGATGTCATGAAGCACTAATGAACTCTTAGAACCTTACTTGACCATCTTGGCCTTTTATTAGGGGTAGTGAGATGACCGACTTTGGTGCAGTCCGAAGTTGGTAGATACTCGATACTACACTCATTAAGGGTTGTTTTCTTGGAATATTTTGGTCGCCAGTTAAGTGGCTAAACCAAAACAATGAACATAGAAAAAAATCCAGTGATATTGAGCTCCTTAGAACCCGGTTACTATTTATAGGACAGGTTGAGCCAACTAACTTCAAGAGGGTACTTACCTATGAAACCTCATGCAAGCCTGAAACTAGGATCTTGTGTGGCTTGTTTGTACATGTTCTTGTGCATACATCATGAAACATCATATGCATCCACTAACCATTTCAAGGGTTTGGATCTTCATCTTTGTTCTTGTTTTATAGGTCATGGAATCTCTTCGCAGGAAAACAGTAAAAACTCAAGACTCTGGGAAAAGCTTATTCCTGTCTGGAAGAAGTTCAGGTTTAGGTTGTACGCCACTTTGAGAATGAGAATATTCATTTTGTCGGGAATATCAGAAATTCAGGTGTTATACCACTTTGAGAATGAGAATCTTCATTCTGTCGGGAATATCATAAATTCAGGTGTTATACCACTTTGAGAATGAGAATCTTCATTCTGTCGGGAATATCAGAAATTCAGGTGTTATACCACTTTGAGAATGAGAATCTTTATTCTGTCGGGAATATCAGAAATTCAGGTGTTATACCACTTTGAGAATGAGAATCTTCATTCTGTCGGGAATATCAGGAGGTTGGGAGTATGCCAATCTACTGGGGAAGAAAAAATTAGAATCTTCATTCAGGCGTTTGGGTCAGTAGGTTGGAAGTATGCCAATCTCTTAAGGTTTCACGGATGAGAATATTCATTCTGTTAAGGGTATCAGGAGCTTGGGAGTATACCAATCTTCTGAGGTTTCAAGGATGAGAATCTTCATTTTGTTAACGGTATCAGGAGCTTGGGAGTATACCAATCTTCTGAGGTTTCAAGGATGAGAATCTTCATTCTGTTAACGGTATCAGGAGCTTGGGAGTATACCAATCTTCTGAGGTTTCAAGGATGAGAATCTTCATTATGTTAACGACATCAGGAGCTTGGGAGTATACCAATCTCTTGAGTTTTCAAGAATGAGAATCTTCATTCTGTTAAGGGTATCAGGAGTTTGGGTTGTATACCAATCTCTTGAGGTTTCAAGGATGAGAATCTTCATTCTTGAGAGAAACATAATTTTAGGAGCTTCATTTGTCCATTATTCTGTTGGGGGGTTGTTTCCGTTTGAGATTTAGGAACTTGTCCGGAATTCAACTGAAGTAAAAGCTTTTTTGAAATTTAGGAACTTGTCCGTAATTCGACTGAAGAAAAGCTTTGTCGCTTGAATTTGATTATACCTTTCCTGAAAGGCAAATGTTAGTGGCATATATCAAACAATAATATTCTCAAAATAAATGAGATCGTGTTGCATGATGTCCTGATGCACGGAGGTATAATGTTTTTCAAGACGACCTTTCGCTGGGGAAATAAATCCTGAGCTGATGAAGGAGAAAAGAGTTGGATTCTTCATCTCTGATAGTGAATAGATCAGAATAAATCACTGAGAGATTTATCTGAAATATCAAAAACCCGGAAGGTCTTACACTGACATAAGAAAACAGGGAGATCTCAGTATTGATCTGATCAAAACATAAAGGGTCTTGGATCAACTTTGATTCAACCAGATGATGGAAGAATCTTTGACGAATGTAACTCCCAAAAGGTGATGAAGGAATTTCTGACGACCGTAACTTCCAACAGGTGATGAAGGAATTTCTGACGACCGTAACTTCCAACAGGTGATGAAGGAATTTTTATCTGTTGATCAAACTGCGTATGTTATGAATGTTGTTGAAATATAATTTGTTTCGGAGAATAAATCCTTGACAAATGTTGGGGAAATAAACCCACGACTGCTGGTCTGCTAGAGAGGTGATGAACTTCTCGAGGACGCTTGAATTTATTTTCAGAAAGATTTTGGAGAGATTCGTCACTGCCCCTATTATCAGATGTTTGTGGTATTGCCAGGAAACTTGGACTGTACGTAACCCTTTGATGAGATTGAAGTTTTAATTCCCCAAGTGATGGTGAGGGAGACTTGCCCCAGGTTAATCTGTAATTGAGAGATTTCTTGAAATCTTGAATAGACCGCCCCAGGTTTAATGGATTTTGAAAGATTTGTTTAAATCTTGACTGGACTGTCCCAGGTTTATTGGACAATACCATATCAAGTCCCCTTTTGCTGATAGGAGATTTTTTCCACGGGAGTGTCATCCCACTTGAAGTGATTTTACTCACTGAGAGAGCTTTCGTTCCTCCGAACATTCACTGTATGAATTTCTTTGCTGTCAAACAAATAACCTTGTGCAAACAACGATATTCAAATAATGCAAAGTTTATGCTTGTCTCGAAGTTTTGAAAAAATGCATTTTTTAGCAGAAAACTTTTTATAAGACAAATTCAACACAAGATTTAGGGCAAAACCTTACAGGAGTCAAGATACCTTTTGTAACAGTATGCTTTCGAACTAACCCATGCTTCAATTAGGACTTTTGAAGGGTTATAACGTGGCTTGGTTCACGGTTTAAGAAACAAAGGATAAAGGCCCAAAGTATATTTGTACCCACCCGCTCTTCATGATGTTCTTTAATCCTAAACTCAGTTAATTGTTCATCGAACTCTATTCGAATTTGGAACGACGTTTTGGTGATGGTCCACACAAGCTGAAATTGTTGGAAGGCAGTCATTTTTGCAACATTTTTCATGTTGTTGAAGATTTATAACGACCTCTTTCTTTTGGTTTATTATCCCTAACTTTTTCCTGTCTGTTCCTATTTTCGAGATTACAGTCAGCGGGATGCCCCAACTTTCTTAAGCCTCATTTGTAGGTTTTGGCTCAGTGGGCTTTTCTCTTTTTTTTTTAGAGATAATGACTGCCTATGAGATAAGGGACCATCACAGTCTTTTGATTCCCGAGGGAATGTTTTTGATGTCATTCGTTGTATTATGAACTGAGAGTTTGCGACTTCAATGCGCATATTTTGAATTAACTGAGAAACTACCCTGCCCTAGGTTTAATCAAAGGTTTCAATTTGTACAGAAAACTTCTACTTCTTTGGCTCGAAGGGGTTGACTAGGGATTATCTTCCTTATAACTCCAGTGTTTAGGGTTTGAAAGAAATGCATATACATCGTCAGCAAGGTCTGTTCAAAAGCATACCGTATGAGATTATGGCATTGTTTCGTCATCCTCCCTCTAAAGGCTTGTAACTTTTATCAAGAGTTAAATATCATAAAGAAAGTAGGAAGCATAATTCAAGAATAGTGAAAACGAATGGATGAATTCAATACAAACATATGCAATGCATTAATGAAATAGAGTTTGACATCAACCGATAATTGTTTGAACAACAAAATAAATTACAACTTGAAAATTCAAATGAAACAAAAGTCTCTTAGTTCGAACTTGTCATTTAAGATGGAGAAACCCCTAGCGGAAAATTTTCATCTCGCCATCCGACATGAATTTCAACACTCCATTCTCAATCAAATCTTGAATTTTGTTTTTCAAAGCCCAACAATCGTCGGTGTCATGTCCAGGACTATAGGAGTGGTATACATAAAATGCGTCGGGGTGATAGCTAGGAGCAGAGGTATTGGGCTTCCAAATAGGATCCCTTAAAGCAGTCAGATTGACCTCCAACAAGCGTTCTAGTATTAGAGATGATAGTATATCAGTCTCAGTGAACTGTCTTCCAGACGTATTTTGCTTACGCCGATTACCCTGTTGACGCTGGCGAGGTTGTTGCTGGGCTTGTGACCCTGAAGCAAGTTGAGGAGCTTTTCCATTGTCTTCTTGTCTCAAAGGAGGTTGAATGATGACTTGATCTTCAACCCTAGTTTTTTGCCCCACTTGGTTATCTTGAAGCAGTTTGTTGACGAGAACCCTGAGCTCTTCTTGTCTTTGAGCCAGGTCTTGAATGAGAGCCATCTGGCCCACCAGTTGTCCCATCATCTAGATCTTCATTGTTGCCAACTCAATCTGTAGCTCTTCCAATTGGTTATTCCTGACGCCGCCTGGATTCCCCAAGACCATGCCCCTTGTGAGGAGAGCTTTCACTTCTTCTTGCCCCTGGGACAGGTTCAAGAACATTTCTTGAAGTTGAGCGTTCTGAGCCTGGATGTCTTCGACGATCCTTTCTAGAGCCATCTCTACTGAAATAAACAGTAGGAGAATAAGGAAACCTGAAAAGGAAAACCTGTTATGATACAATGCATGATATGTGGATGCATTTTTTCAAGAATCTCTCGGGGTAAGAAAATGTTAGAGGTTGAAATTCGACCAACATCTTAGATTGAAGAACTTTGTATCGGTGAATGTCTTTCCACGAGAATCAAGCTCACCATGTCGAGTGGGTCATAGCCCTCGATTCAAGTTGTTGCACTTAATCTTTGACGACATTTATTTAGAGGAAAATGAATCCTCTTGCCCTCTGGTAGACGTCTGGTTCAACGTGACCCTGTATCAAAGACCCTCGAGATCCTTGAAATGGTTATTGAAAATGCTATGGTATGATGTTATGATGTTATGTACATGTATGCAAAAGTAAGCAAGTGTATATACAGGTAATCATATTCACACAAAGCAAATAAGTCCTTAGGTTTAGGCTTGCATGGAGTTTGTAGGTAAGTACCCTCTTGAAGTTAGTTGGCTCAACCTGTCCTAAAATAGAAACCGGGTTCTAAGGAGCTCAATATCACTGGATTATTTTCTGTGTTCATGGTTTCAGTTTAGCCACTTAACTGGCGACCAAAATATTCCAAGAAAACAACCCTCAATGAGTGTAGTATCGAGTATCTACCAACTTCGGACTGCACCAAAGTCGGTCATCTCACTACCCCTAGAAAAGGCCAAGATGGTCAAGTAAGGTTCTAAGAGTTCGTTAGTGCTTCATGACATCACTCAGCGGCCCCATATTCTCTTTGATTAACTCAAAGGCTACCGGTACCCACAAATATGTCGCACGAACGTAGCCACTGCTTCAACCATGTCGGTATACCCCGCATAATTCCCTCACAGTTTATTGCTACTTACCTAAAAGGTGTCCCCAAATCCGGGTGTAGGATTTAAAACAAACCCAAACAAGGAACCCAAAAAGTAAAGAAACCAAAGCAATCAAGGTAAGTATGTAAAGGTGATCTAAAACCCTAAGGTAACCCCACTTTTAGAAATATCCCCAGCAGAGTCGCCAATTCTGTGGTACGGTGGGAGAACTGACTTGAGGTTTTGCGTTTGTGTTTGCGCTTGTTCGGTTTAGCAAGAGTCGCCACCGAATTTTTATTTTATCCTAAGGAAAGGTCAAAAAGCACAGAAAAGACCTTTGAGATGTTTTCTTGGGTTCGGGGGGTAGATTATGAAAAGGGAAGGTGCTAGCACCCTTTTCATCCATGGTTATCCATGGGCTCTTAGTTACTTGTTTTAGATCACCTGCCTTTGCTTTTCAATTATTTTGAAATGGTGCTTTGTGTGTGTGGTTTTGAAAATGTTTTGAAAAAGATGCCTTGTCTAGGCAACCTTTGTAATGATTCTTGTTTGAATATATACAAAGGTGTGTGTCTTTTTGAAAAGATATTTCAATGTTTTGAAAGTTGTTTTGAAATTGTTTTGAAGTTGTGTTGTGAAGTGTGTTTGAAAATGGCAAGGATGTTTTGCAAGATTTTTGATCAAGTAACTAAGAGCTATCTACCCTATTTTACTCAAAGATCTTTCTTATGTTTTAAATCCTTTTGACAGTGTTATTTCACCATTGTGTTTGGTGAACAACCTTGTATTAGGATGTTAAACGGGACAGGCGCGGGTCATCGTATACAATCATTGAAAGCAACTTGTGAGACGCTCTAGTAATTTTTTAAGGGACGAGATCATTTTATCGGAGGCAACATCGAGGGTCATCGAGGGACTACGATCTTTGTTTATTGAAGGGGCATTTGCTATAGTGTCTCATACTCGAGGGACACAATTGTATTTTCCGAGGCAACAAGCGAGGTTACCCTAGAGGTGCAAGTGTGAATTGTGTATTGATTTTCATGCATTTATCTTGTATTAGGTCATCTAGCGATTGATTTTGAATCTTCGCATACAAACCCTAATTACTATACAGTATATTGAAAGCGATAAATTGCAGGAATTTAAAGTCTAAGTTATTACAAATAAGTATCCAGGGATGGGGGTACAAATTATTTACAAATGAGGATGAGTCTTATAATAATGTCCAAATATATATTACAACCAAATTGAACCGTCGCATTTCAATGTAAAAATTATAACAAATTATAAGATAAAGAAAATCAAAGAAATATGAGATGCATGTATTTATTTACAAATGATCAAATAAAAATTTTAACCTAAGAAAGATTAAGTATTTATTATTATTGTGTTTTTTATGAATTATGTAAATAAAGAGTTTTAAAGAAAATAAAAATTATTTAAGTTAATGCTTAAGATCATTTTTGTATATTTTTTAAAGAAAACTTTTATAAAAAACTCTATTATTATTTTATGACAAATATTAATTAGTAAAGAAAATTAAAATTATGTTAAGAAAATTTAAAGTAATTATTATCAAAATAAAAAGATCAAAAAGAAAAGTAATAGTTTCTTTTAAAAAAAATTAAGAAGAGATGAAGGTGATGGGCCTAGGATTTGTGGCCCAAACAAGAAAAAATGGAGATGAAAAAATTGTAAGTCAGAACGAGCAAAAGGGGGGGGGGGTGTGCGCTTAGTAAGAACGTGGGCCTAAAGCGTTTTGTTTGGGGCGAAGGCCCATCAGCTGTTGCACAAAGTTTGTTAGGGTTGATGTTTAGTGTACTCAGAATTTAGGGTTTGCAATTTTGGCCTCAGCGGCGCCTCCTTCTTCTTCGTTTCTCTCATCTCTCTCAGGCGAAGCATTGATTCCTCCTCATGCCTCCAAGCTGCCAGAGCGCCACATTCTCCCTCTCCTCTCCACGACGGTCCAAGGCGATGGTTTGAAAGGTACAGTTTTTATCTTGAATGCGTTTTTACAGTTTACATTTGTGTGATTCTTGTACGTTTATTGTTTGCATGTTTTGATTCTTTGATGCTTCATGCGTGAGATGCAGAAAAATTGAGGAAAAGGAAACTAATACCTTGGTGCTTCGTTTCTAGAAAAGATGGAGGGAGGGTTGGACCGACGACACTCTTGGTGGCCGGAGCGGGAGATGGAGATGAATGGTTGCTTGCTTCTGGTATCTCTATTTCCTTGACTTGTTTTTGAACGTTTAATGATGAGATGGTTCTGAGAACTGTTTTCTTTTTCTGAAAATCTTCTTCTTTTCTCCTTGCGGGTTATTTGATGTTTGATGATCCGTTGATGATGAAAGTATATTCTGAAACTTTTGCTCCTTTGTTTGTTTCTGGATCTCTTCCTTTCTCTGAGTGTTTGTTAATGATGAAAGATCTGAAACTATTTTTCTTCTTTTTTTCACTTTTGAACCTCTTCCTCTTCTTTGTTATGTTGATGATGAGTGATGATCTTTAGCTTCTGAAAATTGGCTTATGTCGATGGTCACAAACTGAAACTTAGCTTTGCTTCTTCTGAAAACCCTTTGAATGTTGATGTTGAATATGTTTCTGGAATTCTTCTGAAATTATTCCTTTCTCTTTGATATGTTAATGATGATCACCTCTGAAACTATTTTATTTTGATTTTTGTTGATGGACAACTTGAAACTTGTTGCTTGCTTTGGCAAAACTTGGTGATTTTGTTACAGGCTGCGTGTTTCAGTTTAGTTTTGACAGTTCTTAGCTGTTGTAGCTTTGGCTTTGCAGTTTTGGTAAGTATTTTGCAGTTTTGGAAGCAGGCCTGCAGGTTTGAGCTTTTGAGAAGTTTGCAGTTTATGCAAGTTTTTAGTTTTTGTGGGCTAGCAGGTTTGCTTTGGCTAGCAGGTTTTTTAGTTGTTTTGGATTGACCTGCATTTTTGTTACTAAACAGGCTTCTGGTTTGTAAGTTTGAACATGTTTGTTGTTTGAGATACAGTTTTGTAGATTTGTGAGTTTGGCTTGTAGGTTTGTTGCGTTTTGTCCTAGACTGTGTGTTTGTTGAGCTTGAGATGTAGGTTTTGACTTGCAGCTGTAGTTTGCAGTTTGGACACTGCAAGTTTGTAATGCAGGTTTTGAGGTTTTTGGTTTTGGAAACAGGCTTGTGCTTGTTTTTGAGTTACAGTTTGGACACTGCCAGTTTTTGTAATGCAGGTTTTGAGGTTTTTGGTTTTATCTCCTCCTCTTTCTTCTGCTGGACTGTTAGACTGTTATATCTTTTTTTTGTTCCTCTTACTGCCTTTTACAGCCTGCCTTTAGCCAAAACTGCAAAACCTATTCACTAGGTCTTCTCTTTCTCTCTCTCCATAAGCATTTTTAATTGCTTATTATATTTTATTCTGAAAAGTCTGCTGGCCAGAAAATGATGAGGGCTAGGACAAGCTCTTGCTTGTAACTTGGTTCATCTCCCTGCATTGTGTACTTTGTTTCCATATTTCCTGCATTGTGTACTTTTGCCTTTTGCACCTAGTTGGCTTGCAACTTAGTTTAACATGCTTGGTTACTGCATTGTAGTTTGACTAATGCAGTTTGGAATTCAGTTTGCAGTACAGTTTGCCTTGCAACTTGCCTGTGTTTTTGCATTTTGAGTTAATTGTATGCTTGCAATTTTATATCTTTTATTTTTCTCTCTATGAACCGAGAAGAGCGATCTTCTTGTGATTTGCAGAGAGGAAAATAAAATATGATGAACATAGCCTTTCTGATTCCGGCCGACAGACTTTAATGATGATTTTTCTTTTTTATCTGCTTGAAAATTCTTATACTAATTTCTTTTTCTCTGTCTTTTGCAGGTAAGTACCAGTTGGATGATAGAGGAAGCAGTAGAAGTCAAAGACCTTAAGAGATTAGGCTTAGATTTAATTTTCATTTATTGTAAACAAATATTATTTTAAATACTATAAGTTGTAATCTTATAATATTCAATTAAATTTTGTAATAACATTTGAAGTAAATAAAAGTCTTTATCCAAAAAGAATTTTCTACTGTCAAATATTCCAATCTTTCCTTGCATTGTCTATTTAATTATTTAAGATTCTTAAATCAAAATAATTGGAAATGTGTCTCCATAATTCTAATCCAGATGAAATAAATAATCAACAAACTTTTCAGTCTCGCAACCTTGCATCAATCACAATACGCGTAGTATTCCAATTAACATATACGTTGTACAGTTAAACAAACAAGCATTCCATAAACCTCTCACTCCACTGATCAAACAAATGCCTTAATGTTCTGCACAAAAGTCTCAGCTCTTATCCCAGATAATTAGGTTTTGAGAAACAACCAGTAATCTTGAACAAGCGTAAAAATAATGTAACAGTTAACTGAATTTCTGAGGATTCATTTTCTTCTGAGAAATGCGAGCGCAAACCCTAATCCTGGATTACTGCCAAAGAAAGACCTGTCTGATCGATTCCTGAGTCAATCTTAACAAATCAGAGAAAACCCTAATTCTGGATTGACTGATAAAGAAAAGTCTGTTTGACCGATTCTTGAGCCAATCTGAAAAATCAGAGAAAACCCTGAGGTTGTGATTTCTTATGAAAAAGGGAGGGCAAATTTTGGGGTACAACACTATGATTATGGAACCGGTTGATGAAGGAGACACTCCTTCTCTTGTTATTCATCCTGACATGCCCACTAATCACGAGGAGTTAAAAAAATCCTGGGTTCAACTTAAAGAGGAGCGGGATACGTTCGAAGCTCAATTCTATTCCAGCAAGAAGAATGTCCTGAAACTCACTAAGCTACTTCATGAAGAGAGGAATATAAATGCCTACATTGAACAAAAGAGGATGCGCTCCTGGGAGACCTAATTTTATTTTTGCTTTAAGTTTTGTTTTGTTTAATTGTAAGCCTAAAGGGCACTCTTTGTAATAATTCGAACTTATTAATACAATTAACACGTGTTTCTTTTGGTTAAACAAATTTGAGCCTTTAAGAATCCTTGAAATCATTGCATACGCATATCATACATGACATTACATAAACAGGCACCATAACAGGTTTCTCATCTTCTTCGCTGTTTATTTCAGTAATAATGTCTTCTGAACAAATCATCAAGGATCTACAGGCACAAAATTCCCATCTTCAGCAGATGTTCGTAGCCTTAGCTAAGGGGCAGGAAGATCTGAAATCCCTTATTCTGAAGGAGAAGAAGAAGAAGAAGACCTCTGGTGTTCTGAATCTGGTCAAAAGATTCAAAGGACCATTGAAGCAACCGATGGATCTGACCTCCTCATCCAAAGAATGGGAGAATCAAGAGAGGGAGACAAGGTATGAGGACCCTAGCCTTGAAGTTTCTGATAATGACACAGACTACAATGATGAGCAGTATCCTCCCACAGAGGATATATACAAACAGTTAGAGGATCGACTGAGTGCAATGGAGATCCAGAGAATACCTGGGATGGATTTTGAAGAACTTGGTCTGGTATCTAGGGTAGTCATCCCACAGATGTTTAAGGCTCCGATTTTTGTGAAGTATGATGGGGGTGTCTTGTCCCAAGCTTTATCTCCGTTCCTATGTGAGGAAGATTCAGCCTCACTACTGATAGAAATTTGTGGGTCCATTTCTTTCAAGACAGTCTGTCTGGGACTCAGCTTGAATGGTTCTATCAACTGGAGGGAACCAATGTCTGTAACTGGGAGGATTTGGCTGCTGCTTTTTATAAGAAGTATCAATATAACACTGACCTTGCACCTACCCGTACTCAACTCCAGAGTATTTCCATGGGTGCAGGTGAAGGTTTCAAGGATTATGCGCAGAAGTGGAGATATCTGACGGGGAGAGTCCAACCCCCTTTGTCTGATAGGAAGTTGGTTGAAATGTTTCTTGGGACGCTGTCTGGTCAATTCTTCAATCACCTGATTGGTAGCTCCTCAGCTGGTTTCACCGAGCTTATATTAACTAGAGAAAGGGTAGAAGCTGGGATCCGGAGTGGCAAAATATAGAAAGATACCTCTTCAAGTTCAATGAAGAAGCCCTTCACGGGTAAGAAAGAGGTCAGTGCCATTTATAGCCTAAGAGGTCAGAGCAAAGCTGAACGCCGTCCAATGTAGGTGCTGTGATGATACCTAGGCCTGTAGCTACCCCACAACAAAACAATCAGCAAAGGGTAGAAAGACCGCAAAGGCAGTTTACCCGGATTAGCATGACATTGACTGAGGTTCTACCCCATCTGCTAAGATCCAACTTGGTAACCTTAAAAGAGGCTCCCAAGAATCCTAACACCACATCTCATCGGTATAATCCAAACGCTCAGTGTGCTTACCATTCTGAGAGTCCAGGCCACGATACAAATGACTGCTAGGCTCTGAGAAATAAGATACAAGATCTAATTGAAGCCAAGGAGATTGAGTTCGATGCTCCAGAGAAGCCTAATGTCATAACTTCTCCCATACCCAAGAACAATTGTGGAGTTAATGCCATTGATACTGATCTGTTTGTTACCTCTGTTGATGAAGTTTCCACTCCTCTCATGATTGTCAAGAAGAATTTGTTGCTGGCCGGTTTATTTCTGGGTTGTGGTGAAGGTTGCAACATGTGTTCATCTCTGCCATCTAGTTGCTATTTGCTAAAAGCAGGTGTTTAATGCCTGATGGACAACAGAGAGATTTTGTTTGAAAAGATTCTGATTCTGACTGTTCCGTACGAAGATGTTGCCATCATAACCATTTCCGCCAATCCTTCCAAGGTCTCCTCTAAAAGACCCGTTAGGATTACACCTGCTCCAAGAATTACTCCGTTGATAATTCCTGGTCCTGTACCGTACTCCTCGGACAAAGCTGTCCCTTGGAATTATGGCGTTTACGTTTACTATCATGGCGTTAAACAAGATTTGAAGACTGAAGAGTCTGATCCCAATGTCAGTAACATTGTCGGGACCAGTAAAGTTACCAGAAGTGGAAGGGTATTCTCTCTTGAGATTTCCCTGAAGACTGTCACTAAGCCTGTTGTTATCCCGTCTGTTGTTCCTGCTAGTACTTCAGCTACTACTCCTATTCTTACTCCAGTTGTTACCCCTGCCGATGAGTCATCTGGGACTCGGGGCAAAGAAGCTATAGGTGAGCCTGCCCGGACGGAGGCACCTAGAAGAGTTGTTGTGGAATCCTCTAAGCAAGAAATAGAGGAAATTTTAAAAATAATCAAGAAAAGCGACTACAATATGGTCGAGCAGCTGGGGCAGACCCCTTCGAAGATATTGATGCTGTCTCTATTGTTATGTTTTGAGACCCATGCAAATGCTTTGATTGCATTCCTTAAGACTGTGCATGTGCCATAAGAAACGTCCACCGACCAATTCAAGGACTGTGTGGCCAGTTTGACCGCTGACAACGGGTTGGGTTTTTCATATGCCGATCTGACACCAAAGGGGAGAAAGCATAATGATGCTTTGCATGTCTCAATCAAATGCAGGGGAAATACTATGGCTCATGTACTGGTGGACACCGGATATTCACTAAATGTTCTGCCTAAGAAGGCTCTTGATCGGCTAGATTGTGAAGGCTTGACCCTAAAGCCCAGTAACATTATGGTGAGGGCCTTTGAAGGGTAAAAAAGAATGGTGCATGGGGAGGTGGAGATCACCGTCAAAGTGGGTTCTCAGACCTTTGAGTCCACCTTCTATGTGATGGACATCAGGCCATCGTACTCTTGTTTTTTAGGTCATCCTTGGATCCATGAAGCTGGGGCCGTTACTTCTACGCTGCACCAAATGCTGAAGTATCCAGTGAAGGGGAAGATTGTCACTGTGCATGGTGAAGAAGAGTATATGGTAAGCCACATGAATTCTTTCAGGTATGTGGAGATGGACGGGGAATTCATAGATACTCCTTGTTAAAACTTTGAAGAGGTTCCCCAGATTATGGCGTCAACCGAGACTATCACCAACACCAAACCTCCTTTGAAAATGGCTTCTCTCAAGGACTCCAGAGCAGTAGTTGAAGAAGGTGGGTGTACCATTTGGGGACAACTTCCTGATTTTCCTCATAAAACCGACAAATTTGGTTTGGGATTTACTTCAGGAGCTCAAAGGGATGTTCGAGGCGCTCGAGCCAAAGGACCTCCCCTATGCATCAACAATCGTGGGGTTAACGCTATTGAAGACAGTGATGAGAATTCTGATATCGGCAGTTGGATCTACCCGACTACCAACGGTGGACCTAGTAACTGGACGACCATAGATTTTATACCAATTTCTTTTGTTCAGCAGTAATTGTCTTACTTGTTTTTCGAATTTGTAATAAATAATTTAAATCTATGGCCTTGTGTCTTACCCGAGACACAATGGTTTTGTTTGTGAGGGATATTATATGTCATTTTCATATGTCATCAATAAAAGATTGGACGTTTCTTGCATACAAATTTTGCGCTCTCTGTTTTTCTTTTCTGCTTTTCACTTTATCAATATAGCTATACTCTTACACACACTCACATATCAAACTGCAGATCCATATCCACTCTGGATCCCATTGATAACAGTACTGCTATTGCCAGTTATAACTTCGAAAATCCGATCAACCAAGCCGAGGACGAAGGTGAGGAAGATTGTGAGGTGCCTGGAGAACTTGCTAGACTGTTACAGCAAGAAGAAAGGGCTATACAGCCTCATGAAGAGCCAGTTGAGACAATAAACTTGGGCACAGAGGTAGACATAAAAGAAGTCAAGATCAGCGCAAATCTGGAGACTAAGGTCAAACAGTGGTTGATACAGATGTTGCACGACTATGTTGAGATCTTTGCTTGATCATATGAAGACATGCCTGGTTTAGACACTGATATTGTGGTACATCGTCTGCCGGCTAAAGAAGATTGTCCTCCGGTTAAACAGAAGGTCCGTCGTATGCGCCCTGAAATGTCAGAGAAGATCGAAGCAGAGGTTATGAAACAGTTCAACACTGGGTTCTCAACTGTCACCTCCTATCCTTAGTGGGTTGCTAATGTTGTTCCGGTACCTAAGAAATATGGTAAGGTACAGATGTGTGTGGACTACAGAGACCTGAACAGGGCAAGCCCCAAGGACGACTTCCCGCTTCCCCATATCGTTGTTCTAGTGGACAACACCGCACAACACAAAATATTCTCCTTCATGGGTGGTTTCTCTGGCTACAACCAGATCAAGATGGCTCCTGAAGACATGGAGAAGACAACCTTCATCACACAGTGGGGCACCTTCTGTTACAAGGTGATGCCTTTTGGGTTAAAGAGTGCTGGGGAAACTTATCAGCGAGCTATGGTCGCCTTGTTCCATAATATGATTCACCATGAGATAGAGGTTTATGTTGATGACATGATAACCAGATCCCAAACCGAGGAAGAGCACCTTGACCATCTACAAAAGCTGTTTGACAGGTTGAAGACATACAAGCTGAGGTTGAATCTGAACAAGTGTACCTTCGGGGTAAGGTATGGTAAGCTTCTGGGTTTCATCGTCAGTGACAAAGGTATTCAGGTAGATCCTACGAAGGTAAAGGCCATACAAGAGATGTCGGCTCCCCGTATAGAGAAGGAAGTTAGAGGTTTCTTGGGACACTTAAATTATATCGCCAGGTTCATTTCACATCTGACTGCTACTTGTGAGCCAATCTTCAAGCTCCTGAAGAAAGATCAAGTAGTAAAATGGAATGACGAATTCCAGACTGCTTTCGAAAGAATCAAGGAATAACTTCAAGAACCACCAATTCTGATGCCCCCGGTTGAAGGAAGACCTTTGATATTGTACTTGACAGTGTTAGACAATTCAATGGGGTGTGTGTTGGGGCATCATGACGAGTCTGATCGAAAAGAGCACGCAATATACTACTTTAGCAAAAAGTTTACCGACTGTGAGACAAGATACTCACTGCTCAAGAAAACTTGCTGCACTTTGGTATGGGATGATCGCCGACTGAGACAGTATATGTTGACCCACACTACTCTGTTGATATCTAAGATGGATCCAATCAAGTACATCTTCGAGAAGCCCACACTCTCCGGAAGAATAGCGAGATGGAAGATGATCTTAACTGAGTACGATATATAATATACAACCCAAAAATCAATCAAGGGAAGTGTATTGGCTGATCATTTGGCTCATCAGGCCATGGATGACTACCAATCCATGAATTTTGAGTTCCCGGATGAGAATATTATGCTGGTGGCTGACTATGAAGAACCTGGACTGGATGAAGGACTCGAAGAAGGATCCCGATGGACTATGGTTTTTGACAGAGCTTCGAACGCACTCAGTAATGGAATTGGCACCATAATCATATCTCTAGAGGGTTATCATACTCCTTTCACTGCCCGACTATGTTTCAACTGCACTAACAACATGGCAAAGTATGAAGCATGTATCATGGGTCTCAAAGCTGCTATCAATCTCAAGATCAGGTTCTTAAATGTATTCCGGGATTCAGCCTTGGTGATAAGTCAGATCAAAGGCGAATGGGATACGAAGCATTCGAATCTGATCCCATACAAAGAGCACGTGTTGACATTGCTCCCACATTTTGAGGAGGTAACCTTTGAACATTTCCCACGAGAGGAGAATCAGTTAGCGGACGCGCTAGCTACCATGTCTCCTATGTTCAAAGTCAAGTGGGACAACGAAGCTCCGTGAATCACCATTGAGAGGTTGGATGAGCCAGCACACTGCTGTGAGATTGATACTGAAGAGGTCGCAGATAAACCTTGGTTTCACGAAGTAAAAAGGTATCTCGAGGCTCAAGAGTATCCCGAAGGGGAATCTGTCAATGATAATAAGTTTCTGATAAGGTTCGCCGTGAAATTCTTCCTTAGTAATGGAATCCTCTACAAGCACAACCATGACTCTACCTTACTACGATGTGTAGACAAGAGGAAAGTAGAGAGGATTATGACAGATTTACATGAAGGTACCTTCAGAACCCATTCCAGTGGACATACCACGGCTAAGAAGATCCTACGGGCAGAATACTACTGGTCCACTATGGAAGCAGATTGTTATCAGCACTCCCAAACTTGTCATAAGTGCCAAATCTATGCTGATAAGGTACATGTGCCTTCGGTTCCTTTGAACGTCTTGACGACTCCTTATCCCTTTACAATGTGGGGCATTAACATGATCGGAGAAATCATACCTACCGCTTCCAATGGGCATCGCTTCATCCTAGTGGCCATCGATTACTTCACAAAATGGGCTGAGGCGGGCTCCTTTGTTACCGTTACCAAGAATGTTGTGGCGCGGTTCATCAAGCATAACCTGATTTGTCGGTATGGTGTGCCAGAGAGAATCATCACTGACAATTGTACCAATCTCAATAACAAAATGATCACCGAGCTCTATAAGCAATTCAAGATACATCATCATAACTCTTCTCCCTATCGGCCGAAGATGAATGACGCTGTTGAAGCGGCTAACAAGAACATCAAGAAGATCATACAGAAGATGACAGTGACATATAAAGACTGGCATGAGATGTTGCCATTTGCTCTTCATGGGTACCGTACCTCAGCACGGACGTCAACAGGGGCAACACCCTACTCTCTGGTATATGGCATGGAGGTTGTCCTGCCCATTGAGGTCCAGATCCCTTCTCTGAGGATTATGAAGGATACATGTTTAAACGAAGACGACTGGATCCAGACTCGATTTGATCAACTGAATCTGATCGATGAGAAGAGACTTACTGCTGTCTGTCATGGTCAAATGTATCAAAAACAGATGATCAAGGCTTTCAACAAAAAAGGCAGACACCAAGAGTATCAAGTCGGGGATCTAGTAATCAAGCGCATCATACTGCCGCAAGGTTATCCCAGAGGAAAATGGACTCCCACATACGAAGGTCCATTTGTGATCAAGAACATTTTCTTAGGTGGAGCCATGATTCTAACCACCATGGACGATGTCGACCTTCCTCACCATGTCAATGCGGACATAGTGAAAAGATACTACGCATGATTAAGGACCCGCTAGGTTGTCTGGCCTAGGAAAAAATAAGGGCTTCCCGGTGAACCAAAAGGTTTCGGGCAAAAGTAAGGGATGAAAATGAAAAAAATTGTACACCCGGCAAGTCGAAAACCTAAAAAGGCGGCTTGGGCAAAAAAGGGTATCCCAGTGGACTGAAAACCCGAAGGGGCAGTCCAGGAAAAAGTTAGGGATGTAAAGCGTATCACTATGTCCCATTGGATCACCTTGCAAGCAGACCTTAGTATCAACTACCAAGCTCGAACGACACCAATCACTCATCAACTTTGGACAAGCAGCAAAGTGATGAGACGCTCGAAGACATAGCGACAATAGCAGAATTGAAACTCAATGGGATTGTTGCACATAACTGTTTTCTTTTTGTTGTGCGCAATATTGTATAGCTTCCATTTTTATGGTGGTGTTCTCTTACTAGAGCGTCAACTTCCCTGTACAAAAACGGCTGTTATAGGCCAACTTCGAAAATTAATACAAGTCATTTTTTACAAAACTATTTGTTTTTCTTTTATGTTTTGTTTTGAAAAAACTTCTAATGATTTATTCTTGACATATGCATTTGAATATGATTGTTGTTCATAAATATTGCATAGGAAACAGAAAGACAATTGCTCGTAACTTAAGAAACAGGGGAAAAACTAAAAAAACGTTAAACCCGACAGTTATTTTGTCCAGCAGGTACCGGGGCAGAGACAGCTTTGAAACACAGTCAGCAGTACATACGACCTCGTGACATCTGTACTCCCCACGGAGTAGAGACAATCAAAGCATTGATATCAGTTTCCCTAACCAGGAAATACTTTCCCCAGCCGAATTTCATAATCGCAAGCGGGTTGTAAAGTTCTCTCTCGAACAGAGTTTATTTCTCTGAATACAGAAACTTAATCCCCGACAGAGTTTATCCCTTCAGCTGTAAAAGCTTCTCTCTCAAGCAGAGTTATTCCCCCACGGAGTTTATTTCTCTGAATACATAAACTCAATCCCCGACATAGTTTATCCCTTCAGCTATGTAAGCTTCTCTCTCAAACAAAGTTATTCCCCCACAGAGTTATTCTCAAACAGAGTCTCTCCCCGGCAGTATATCCGTGAACAAGGAGCAAATCTTCAGCATAGTTATCTCCGTTCACCATCCCTAGAGGAAATAGAAGAACCACAGTTTTCTACAATAGTCAGGAATTCTATTTCCAACACTCTCCAACAGCAGTCAGGGATTTATTATCCCAGACTCAAACATGGCACAATAGCATCTCATGTTCATACATCATGATATGCGTATACATATTGCATACAACATAATCTCATTTATTTTGAGGACATCGTCCCACCATGCATTTCATGCATCACATAATTAACCCTGTTATCCTTTCAGGAAAGATAATTATCATCAACAATCCTAGCAGTCATACATGTCACGTATGTAGACAACTAATGGAAAATCAGTTCCCGAAACTAGACGGGTCAAATAATCTACATGATCAAATGAAGTAGCCTTACTATCCAGGCTTTCATCTCGAAGTAACCCTACGACCCAGGTTTCTTCTTATAGCCCTACTATCCAGGCTTTCATTTCGAAGTAACCCTACAACCCAGGTTTCTTCTCATAGCCCTACTATCCAGGCTTTCATTTCGAAGTAACACTATGACCCAGGTTTCTTTTCATAGCCCTACTATCCAAGCTTTCATTTCGAAGTAACCCTACGACCCAGGTTTCTCCTCATAACCCTAGTATCCAGGCTTTCATTTCGAAGTAACCCTACGAGCCAGGTTCCTTATCATAGCCCTACTATCCAGGATTTCATTTCGAAGTAACCCTACGACCCAGGTTTCTTCTCATAGACCTACTATCCAGGCTTTCATTTCGAAGTAACCCTACGACCCAGGTTTCTTCTCATAGCCCTACTATCCAGGCTTTCATTTCGAAGTAACTCTACAACCCAGGTTTCTTCTCATAGCCCTAATATCCAGGCTTTCATTTCGAAGTAACCCTACAACCCAGGTTCCTTCTCATAACCCTACTATCTAGGCTTTCATTTCGAAGTAACCCTACGACTCAGGTTTCTTCTCATACCCTACTATCCAGGCTTTCATTTCGAAGTAACCCTACGACCCAGGTTCCTTCTCATAGCCCTACTATCCAGGCTTTCATTTCGAAGTAACCCTATGACCCAGGTTCCTTCTCATAGCCCTACTATCCAAGCTTTCATTTCGAAGTAACCCTACTATCTAGGTTCCTTCTCATAGCCATACTATCCAAGCTTTCATTTCGAAGTAAACCTACTATCCAGGTTCCTTCTCATAGCCTTACTATCAAGGCTTTCATTTCGAAGTAACCCTACTATCCAAGTTCCTTCTCTCTTATCTCCAGACAATAGTTTACAACACTGTAAGACCTAGACCCGACCAGGTACGGTCGATTTCACATTTCCCTAGTAAGTCACTGTGTAGCTTGGACCCTAACCAGATATGCAGCTTACATCCACCTCCTCAATCAGGAGTTAATTCCCCAATAAAGTAATGGACAACCGAAGCTCCTATACTCTATTTCCCCGGACATAAATCAACATTCCCCGGCGAAGTCCTCCTCAACGGTAGGTATATGAATTCTCGCAAAGGAATCTCTTATGAAACCAATATATTTTCTGGATGGCGTCTTTAAGCCCATCTCCAATGATTCTCTGTCGACTTCCAAATGGCATATGTAAGCCCATTCCCGATATCACCAATCAGTGTTACTTCACGCGGGTGCAAATTTCTAGGCACTCTAGTGTTCAATCATCTTCCACCTTTAGATCACGAAAGGCAGACAAGCCAATCTACATCCTCAGGTATAAGAAGATTGAATAGGGGCAGCTGTTGTACCCCGAAATTTTCCCTCTCATTTTACTTAAAACATACTCCTAGAGGTCCTCAACTTGCCCAAGGATGCCTAAGGATTGACCATACAAATCCTCCTCCTAAGACAATGAGCCTCACATTAGGGTTTTACTCCTCATCAATATGTTTGAGGTCCAAGGGTCCTAAATGGTCTCTATTTCCCTAATATGTCCCCAAGATCATTCATGCCAAGTTTCAAGCCTTGCACAAGGAGTTTGCTCAGTCAATTGCTCAAATGCATGAAAATCAACTATACTAGGTCAAAAGTCAACTGTGGCCCACATACAATCAAACTTCAATATTTTTGGTCAACATCAAAATTTTGAAGTGGTGTTCATCATTTGATCAAGGGTTGATCATGATTCCTCAAGGAATACCCCAAATTCATCAAAACTCAAAAGTTGCTAAATTAGGATTTCTATAGGAAAAGTCAACCAAACTTGACCAGACATAACTTTCTCATACTTTATCAGAAATCCCCCATCCAAGGCTCATTTTGAAGAATATGCAATTCCCTACAACTCATCTTCAGCCCTCAAGTTCAAAAAATTCACTCATGAATAGATATGAATTCATACATTATAGGTCATTTCAAAAAGTCAACAAAAACACCTTTTGGGTCAAAGCTTCTTACATGAACATGGAAGATCCAATTGAGGTGAAACCACAAGGTTGTTTAGAGGATAACCTAAGCTTTATAAAAAGTCCAAGAACACCCCTCTTAGGGTCAAAATTGAGAGAGATGTGCATTGTCAAAGTTGACCATTTTTAAAAATTTGCACAAAGTCAACCATGCCCAAAATGCATTTTTCTTCAAATGGGCACTACTTTTTATGCTTGCATCTTGTTCCTAACATGGTCCACGGCCCATGAACCACTCCATGCATCACTTGCTTATTTATTTGATTTATTTTGATTTTTAATCATTTAAAATCCAAATTAAATCAAATAAATGATATAAAATTGTTTTGGGATGATTTTGCACTAAATAATAAGAATGCACGCTGTATGATAGCAAGCAAATCGTGCAAGCCAAGAATAGACACAAAATATCCACATTTGGAAAATTTTCAAGATTTAATTTCCTCTTAAAGCCATGCCTTTATTCTTTGGATTTGATCCAAATTTGTTAACCTATTTGATTCACATACATATAGCAGGGCATTCTAAACCCTAAGGACGAAGGGACATAAGCGCAGCTTGCTGAAAAAGAGTCAAACAAAGTTTCAAATTTCCAAAGAAAAGTGCAGATCGGATTTCATCCTACAGGCTAATTCAAGGAATTTTGGAGCATCAGTGATCATCCACGAAGGTCCTTGAAGCCATTCCAATCACTCTCAAGTCACAAAGCATCCAAAATCGCAAGATACGGATCACGGTTTGTGCCCTTATTATTTAAATTCATTTTCTTAGTTTTACATGTTTTAAATCGAATTTGTTTGCATAAATGTGTTTATAATCATGCTTGGAATATGTTTGAATGCCTGAATTTGAGTTTTAGCGTAGGAACGGGCTTACGCCATTGCTAGGGTTTGAAAGCTTCAAATTAGGGATTCTCTATAGAGGCAAAATTAGGACAGATCAAGGGTACCAATGAACTCAGGGCATAATTTCTAATTGATCTATGCCCTTAGTTAGGATTGATTTGGCTTGTATTGCATTTTTAATTGTTGCAGGTTTATAGCTATGGATAAAAACTGTCACTATAGCCTTTAGTGACAGTTTTGTCCGTAGGTAAATGGTTTGGCATCAAAGACGACAGTCTGGGGAGAAGACGGTGATATAGACGATAACTATTCGAGGATTTGAAAAAGTGCGTGCTTCCTGAGGCATAGCATGTTATTTCTTTTATAATGTTATTATGTTATTATATTAAGAAATAAACACGATATCACGAATGGCAAAGGGTAACGTTGGTGAGCGAAAGGACTTGGGTTCGATCCCAGGTCCAAGCATATTGTGATTTTATTTTCTTAACATGTTTTACAGGATCCCATGTGCCTCCCAAGCAGCGCGTCCGTCCTACAGCCCAGGATCTGGCCATTAGATCCATCCTTAAAGCAGATATGGCGCTCATGCAAGCAAGGTCTATGGTGCACCCTCAAGCGTAACCCTCACTAAACCAGGCGAGGCTAATGGATCTGTGGGATTTGGGCTTTGTAAAAATCAGCAATACACCCCCCTGATCACTACTTCACAACAGGCCCATTTCTTTTTTCTTTTTTGTTTTGATTTCATTTAATTTTTTATTTGTTTTAATTATTTTTACAAAAAAACAAAAAATCATTTTTTTATTAAATAAAAAAATCACAAAAATATATTTAGGTTTTTATAATTAAAATTAATTTTTGAAAATTAATTATTTTAATTATTTCAACATTGATTATTTTATTAAATAAAATTAACTAGAAATTAGGTTTAATTTGAAATTTAATTATTTTCTCGATAAAAAAATACACAAAAATATTTTTTAATTAATTAGATTTTTTAGGATTCTCATTTATTCCCGTATTTAATTTGTCTCATGCGCATTTACTTATTTATAATTCCAATTATTGTAATCGTTTCGAGGTTTGTAATAGTTTTTAATTAGGGTTTATTTTACCGCATTTTTACTTACTGTTTAATCCCCAAGTTTTGGTTATGTAACCCCTTTCCCGAGGCCTTGTAATAGTTAGGAATTTAATTTCTCGCACTTTACTTTCTGCTATTCTAAACTGCTAGATGTATGGATGATAGGATTGTATGCGAAAGACAAATGAAATTAAAACGGTAGATAACCCTAATTGTGCAAAGATAAATAAACTAAAAAATAACACATGCACATGTTCACTCCTAGGGGTTGCCTCACTTCGGTTGCCTTCGGTAAACGGTCATGAAGCATAGGGAATTTTAGTGGTTGTTCTCTAGTCTCAAAAGATCAAAAATGACCCGTTCGAATGTTACCTCAGAAAGATCTTTATGACTTTAGGGTAATTACTAAAGTTTCCTAACCATTACTTTTGTGACCGTACTTGTCCCTTCGAATGTCCCTTAAACATCCAACGATAGGGATACATACTCCTTAATAGTAGGATAGTGCTGTCTAAAAGAAACGAGAACGAACAATCTTTTTTCGAGTAGGTAGAAATCTTAAGTACTTGCTCAAAACAATAAAAACTCTTTTACACAAACACTTTCAAAATAGTCTTTAAAAACAACTTCGTCACACTCTTGAGGACAGATACAAGGGTTATCATGAAGTTAAACAAAAACTTTTCAAAACACACACAAGCAATTTCAAAATGAGAAAGTACCTAAGAGCCCATGGAAAACCATGGATAGAAAGGGTGCTAACATCTTCCCTTTCTATAATCTACCCCCCGTACTCAGAAATATCTCGAAAAAGATTTTTTATGTTCTTTTTTCCTTTTCCTTTGTTGGATGGAATAAAAGTCGATGGCGACTCTTGCTTACCGCGACATTTGTGAACAAAAAACGCAAACCAGTATTAAACAGTCGGTTCTGCCACCATATCACACATACCATTCTGATAGTCCTGGACACGATACGAACAGTTGTTGGGCTCTAAAGAACAAGATCTAAGACAAGATTGATGCCAAGGAGATTGAGGTCGACCCTTCAGCGGCTCCTAACATGATCACTGCTCCTATGTAAAATCATTGAGAGCGTCCTGTTCATTTTGAATTTTCAATTGTAATCTCTTTTGTTATTCAAACATTTATCTATTAATGTCAAACTTTGTTTCATTAATACATTGCATATGTTTGTCTTGAATTAATCCATTCGTTTTCATTATATTTAAACTATGTTTTTTACTCCCTTTATGATATTCAACTCTTATTTTAAAAGTTATAAGCCTTTAGAGGGAGGATGACGAAAACAATGCCATAATCTCATACAATATGCTTTTGGACAGACCTTGCTGACGATGTACAAGCGTTCTTTCAATTCCTAAACACTGGAGTTATAAGGAGGATAATCCCTAGTCAACCCCTTAGAGCCAAAGAAGTAGAAGTTTCCTTTTTTTACACAAACTGAAACCTTTAATCAAAACCTGGGGCAGGGTAGTCTCTCAGTTCATTCAAACACGTATTCAGTCGCAAACTTTCACTTCGAATACAACGAAGGACATCAAAAACATTCCTCTAGAATCAAAAGACGGTGATGATTCCCTACCAAATAGGCAGTCATTATCTCTCAAGAGAAAAACCCACTAAGTTAAAACCTACGAAGGAGACCTAAGAAAAGTAGGGGTATCCCGCTGACTATAATCTCAAAAACAAGAACAATCAGGCCAAACCAGGGATAATAAATCAAAAAGAGGTCACTACAAATCCTCAAAAACATGTAAAACATGGCAAAAATGACTGCCTTCCAACAAACTTAACTTGTCTGGACCATCACCAAAATGCCATCCCAGACTCAATTGGAGTTCAAATGCACAATTAACTGAGTTTAGGACTGAAGGACATCACGAAGAATGGGCGGGTACAATTACCATTTTGAGCCTTATCCTTTGTTTCTTAAACCGTGAACCTAGACCATGATACAACCTAATTGAAGCATGGGTTAGTTCGAAAGCATACTGTTACAAAAGGTATCCTGACTCCTGTAAGGCGTTACTCTAAGTCCTGAGTTTGAATTCACTTTCTTACAAAACTCCTTTTTTGCTAAAACACATTTTCAAAAAGACAAGCATAAACTCTGCATTATTTGAATATTGTTGTTTTCATATGACTAATTGTTTACAAACAGAGAAATTCACACGACGAATATCCAGCGAACGAAAGCTCTCTCAGTGAACAAAACCCCTTCAAATGGGATGACACTTCCAATGACAAATATCTTATAAGCAAGTGGCATGACATGTCACTATCCAACTCATATGGGGTAGTCAAGTCAAGATTCTAAGAAATCTCTCAAGAAGTGCTGAGTAACCTGGAACAAGTCTGTATCTGAATCACTTGGGGCACTGAACATGAACTCCAACAAAGGGTTACATACGTCCAGGCAAACATTTCCTGGCAATACTACAAACACTTGCTACCAGGGGCAGCTACAAATATCCCACAAAATCCTTTTCATAGGGTGGTCCCCAGCCATAATTTCAATCTCTGAAAGCATCTCCAACTAAGTTAATTTCAAGAATCCTCGAGGATTTCTGCCAAAAGAAAACACCTCTCCAACAAATTGGCGATAAGGTTTATTTCCCCAACAAACGACAAGACTCCCCAGCTTGAATTTGCCTCTCAGACTATCATAAATATAGGGACCATAGCTCCTCTTCCCCAGTAGACTTTTCTACAATCCCCAGTGAGCTTCTGCAAAACCTGAAAAAACAACCAGATAATCGTCAATTTCTTTATCCCTAGCAAGTCGTTGTGAAGCCTGAAATATGACCAGATAACAACTAACTTTCAAGAGAAAACTCCCCAGTAGAGCAATGAACGACTAAGACTCCTGAACTCTTCTACCCAAGCAGGAATTAACACTTCCCACAGAGTTTTCTTCTCGAGCAAAATCAACATCCCCCAGCGGGTTGCTCCTCAAACAACAAAAACAGGAATCCCCAGTGGAAATATTCTAAGCAAGGTTTGAAGTTGGGCATACTCTTCATCCCCAGCAGTAGTCCAAGAATCAAATCCCCAAAACTCCCCAACATTTGTCAAGGATTTATTTTCCAAGACAAAAATACATTCCAATAACATTTCATGCATCATATTACATAAATGACAAGTGCATGCGACGCAATCTCATTTATTTTGAGAACATAATTGCACCATGCATTTCATACATCATGGTATTGCATGCAACTAACTCTTTACCTTTTCAGGAAAGATCAAATCAATAGATGGCTATCATCAACGACCTTCAAAAGGTCAGAGATTAATACCTGAAACCCGACAGGATAACTATCTCAAATGACCAACTTTTTCAAGTTCCAGATTAATACCTGTAAATAGCCATGAAAACTATCTGTGGACGATTGATTATAGATTAACACCTGTAACAAGCCAGGAAAACTATCTATATGAAGAGATTGGAGATTAACACCTGTAACAAGCCAGGAAAACTATCTTTCTTTCTCAGGTCAGAGATTAATACCTGAAACCAGACAAGACATCTATCTCAAACGACCAAATTTTTCAAGTTCCAGATTAATACCTGTAACTAGCCAGTAAAACTATCTGTGGACAACTGATTGTAGATTAACACCTGTAACAAGCTAGGAAAACTATCTACATGAAGAGATTGAAGATTAACACATGTAACAAGCCAGGAAAACTATCTTTCTTTCTCAGGTCAGAGATTAATACCTGAAACAAGCCAGGACAATTACCTACACAACCAACTGAAGTAATCCTACACGGGTTCCTTCCCATTTTCTCTCCTAGAAACAGTCCAGATACGATCCAGTTACGGATGTTATTCTGCCACTTATTCAACATACCTTTTAAATACAGTCCAGATACGGATGTCATTCTGCCACTCATTCAGCATACCTTTCAAATACAGTCCAGATACGATCTAGATACAAATGTCATTCTTCCACTCATTCAACATACCTTTCAAATACAATCCAGATACGATCCAGATATGGATGTCATTCTGCCACTCATTCAGCATATCTTTCAAATACAGTCCAGATACGATCCAGATACGGATGTCATTCTGCCACTCATTCATCATACCTTTCAAATACAGTCTAAATACGATCCAGATACGGATGTCATTCTGACACTCATTCAGCTTATTTCTCAAATACATTCCAGATATGATCCAGATACGGATGTCATTCTGACGCTCATTCAGTACATCTTTCGATCCACTTATGGATATTATTCGGATACTCATCCCACTACATCTGCTATATCAGTATAAATCAACCAGAGATTTATTCTGCTACTTCTTCAAATTTTTGCCACCAATCACTTTTGGATGGCATCTGTAAGCCCATCTCTGACAACTCTCCATCATATCTCCAAATGGCATCTTTAAGCCCATTCCCTGCATAATCAACCACCACATCATCGAGTGCAAATTTCTAGGCACTCTAGTGTTCAATCATCTTCCACCTTCAAGTCAAAAATGGCAGGTTCGCCAATCTAACTCTTAAGGTTTAATAAGATTGAATAGGGGCAGCTGTCGTACCCCAAAATTTACCCTCTCATTTCGCAAGGGATCATCCTGGACCCTCAGGATTGCTTCTATCAAGTTTCAAGTCTCGGATTACAATTTTCCAAGAAAGTCATTCACAAGGGTAAAATGGTCAAATGCACACTGAAAAGTCAAACTTTGACTTTTTGATCAAAATCAAGTTTCAAAAATCATATTTCATCAAGACATGTAGTTGGTTCATTAAGAAATCAAAAGTCAAAGATTACTTTGAAAAGTCAAATTTGTAAACACTTAGAAAATTTTCTAAGTGTTAAGAAAAAATGATAATTTCATAACTCTGGGCCAATTTTCACACAAGTACAATCAGAAATTGCAAAAGTGATTCAGAACATGACCATTCGATTAGAACATGACCATTCGATCAGAACATATAGAAGCTCCACTCTTCGATGAGAACATGACCCTTCGAATCTCATTCTTCAACATATGGAAGTTGCGTTCTTCGATCAGAACATAACCCTTCAAGTCTCATTCTTCAGCATGTGGAGACTATGTTCTACTCTTCGATCAGAACATCACTCTTAGAATCTCACTCTGGTCTTTCCACTCTTCAATCAGAACATCACCAAGCCCTAAAACCTCGTTTTGAATAATCTGTTATACTGTTATGACACAGTCCTGCATCCAGCTGCCACAACACTCCAAAATTGCTGCTGACCCAGTCCATGCCTGCATTTTCTCAAACCCCATATTTTCACAAAATTAGCACATAAAAGATGTATTTAAAAAGCAATAAAACAATATGCCAAAACAGTTCAAATTTTATTTGTTTTCCCCCCCAAAACCACAACAAACTCATCTATAAATAAATCGTTCCACCACACATCTAAGGCGATGGCTTTTGGGGAGAGAGTTATTGAATACAAAAAGAGAGAGAATAAAACACTCAAACACTCTTAAACCCAGAATTCTCAAAACAATACCTTTGTTCTTCCCTTCGAATCAAAGAACATAACATTTCTGTTCGGTTTCTTGCTAACCGTAGAACCTTCGAAGGGAGCAGCTCAAGTCCCAAACACACGCTTCAGATTCAGATTAAGTCATCTTGACTTTGCACTTTTCATTCAGAACATCATTAAAAATATAGATACCATAGTGTTGAGACTGTACATATCATTGCCTAAGTAGAAAAACTGTGGATCAGAACTTCTTGAAGAAAACTAGGTTCAAAATTAGGACTAGAACTTCTAGGTTTTTTCTCACTGTTGCAACACAATGCACATAACTTATAGGTTTTTTCTCACTGTTGTAACCCATCACACAGAACTTCTAGGTTTTTCTCACCGTTGTACCATAACACACATAACTTCTAGGTCTTTCTCACTATTGCAACATAACACATAGAACTTCTAGGTTTTTTCTCACTGTTGTAACCCAGCACACAGAACTTCTAGGTTTTTCTCACTGTTGTAACACAGCACACAAAACTTCTAGGTCTTTCTCACCTTTTTAACACAACACACATAACTTCTTGGTATTTCTCACTGTTGTAACACAACATACAGAAATTCTAGGTCTTTCTCTCTATTTTAACACAACACAAAACTTCTAGGCTTTTCTCACTGTTGTAACACAACACACAAAATTTCTAGGCTTTTCTCGCTGTTGTAACACAAAACACAAAACTTCTAGGTTTTTCTCACTATTGTAACATAGCACACAACTTCTAGGTTTTCCTCACTGTTTTAACACCCAGAACTTCAACGTGCAGCAACCCAGAACTTCTGGTTTCCCCTAACGTTTCTTTCTGAACTACAGCGTGCCTAGCATCAGAACTTCTGGTCCCTCTCATTTTTGTTATTTTTCCTTTTCTTTCTTATTTTTATTATTTTTAGAATTAATACTATTTTTATTAATATAAAAAAGACATAAAAAATATTTTCTTTTTATTAACTAATTCTTTTTCATTTAATTTTTTAAGACAGAAAACCCTTTTCAAAACAAATCCTTTCTTTTTCTTGTATTGTACAATTCAATATGGTTGTAATAGATACTTAGGATTTAAATTCTTGCAACCCCCATTTATAAATATGTATCCTCATCCTTTAAATGATGTAATATCTTAGGATTTATTTTCCGCATTTTTATTGCTTTCATATATTGTTAGTAATTAGGATGTATGACAAGATAAAAACAATAAGTAGGCAACCCATAATCAAAGACTAAATGCATGCAAATCAAACACACTATTCACACATGCACCCTTAGGATAATCCCACTTGTTGCCTCGGAAAAATAGTCATGTCACTCGAATATGAGAGTTTTAGTAAAGACCCTCAATCAAAGATCGTAGTCCCTCGATGACCCTTAATGTTGCCTTCGGTAAATGATCTAGTCCCTAAATGACATTGCAAAAACGTCCCATAGGTTACCTTCTATGACTATACAAACGTCCCATGCCCGTCCCTTCACATCCAACGACGGGGATTCTTACCAAATCAATGGTAAGATAGCAACATCTAAAGGAGGAGGAAAATAATGTTTAAGACCTTTTGAGTAGGTAGGTTACTCCTAGTTGCTCGCTTGCTCATAACAAAAACATTTTATACACCCACACTTTCATTTGAAACATTTTCAAAAGTTAAAACACTTTGTATTCGTTCTTATAGAAACGAGAACCATTACAAAGACACCTTTTCAAAATCACTTTCAAAAACACATTCCACAAACACCTCTTTGAACCATTTTCAAAATAACACTTTGTACGCGTTCTTATAGAAACGAGAACCATTACAAAGATGTTTTCAAAATACTTTCAAAACCCACAACACAAGCACATTTTCAAACAAAAAGCAAGTGATCTAGCAAGCAACTAAGATCCCGTAGATAACTACGGATGAAAAGGGTGCTAATACCTTCCCTTTTCATAACCTACCCCCCGAACTCAAGAAATAATCTCGAAAGGTCTTTCCTATTCTTTTCAACCTTTCCTTATTGGATAAAAGAAAAGTCGGTGGCAACTCTTGCTATCCGCAACAATTACGATCAAACGAAAAACACCCAAGTCAGTTCTCCCACCGTGTTACACCGTCAAAGTTCCCATAAAGATGTCAATCAGCTCCTTGTCAGTTAAGGGTGGTTGCACCCGGCCAGCCAGTTCTCTTCACTTTTGGGCGTATACTTTGAAGCCCTCATTGGAACGCATGGTCATATTCTGCAACTGCACACGAGTTGGTGCAAGATCAGCATTGTATTGGTATTGCTTGTAGAAGGAAGCAACTAGATCTTCCCAAGTGTGAATGTGGGAACTCTCCAATTGATAGAACCACTCAAGTTGCGTCCCAGCTAAGCTCTCTTGGAAGAAATGGACCCAAAGATTCTGATTAGTTGTGTATGGTTGAATCTTGCGTACATAAGATCTCATATGCATCTTAGGACAAGAGACCCCATCATACATGGAAAAGGTAGGCATTTTGAACTTTAGTGGGATGACCACTCCAGAAACCAATCCTATTTCTTCAAAGTCCAGACCATGTACTCTCTGGATCTCCATGGTGTTGAGACGATCCTCCAGTTGTTTGTATTTATTTTTCGCAGGAGGATACTACTCTTCAGCGTAGTCATCCTCTTCTTCGTTAGACCCCAGGCTGTGATCCCCTTCTTTTTTTCTTTCTGATTGTCCCCCTCAGTTGACGGAGTTGTGAATCCTAGAGCTTGCTCTGTTGGTCTTTTGAACCTCCTTCCCAAATTCAGGACGCCTAGTGACTTCTTTTTCTTCTTGTCTTTGAGAAGAAGAGTCTTCAGGTCCTCTTTCCCTTTAGCCAAAGTCAGGAACATTGGTTGGAATTGAGCATTTTGTGCTTTAAGATCCTTCACTGTCTGTTCCATATCCATCTTACTGAAATAAATATTAGGAAGATAAGGAAACTTGTGTAGGAGAAACCTGTCATGATATGATGCATGGTATGTGGATGCATGTTTTCAAGGATCTCGCGAGGTAAACACAAAAAGATGTTAGAAGTTGAATTTTGATCAACAACTTTGATTGGAGAACTTTGTATCGGTGGATGTCCTTCCACAAGAATCAAGCTCACCATGTCAAGTGGGTCATAGCCCTTGACTCAAGTTACCATTCTTTGGTCTTTGACGGCGTTTGATTAGAGAATGAATCCTCTTTCCCCTTGATAGGCGTCTGTCTTAACATGACCCTGCATCATAGGCCCTTGAGATCTTTGAAATGGTTATTGAAAATGTTATGGTATGATGTTATGATATTATGTGCAAGTATGCAAAGCAAGCAAGTTATTATGTACAAATAATCATATATGCACAAAGCAGACAAGTCCATAGGTTTAGGCTTGCATGGAGTTTGATAGGTAAGTACCCTCTTGAAGTTTAGTTGGCTCAACCTGTCCTAGTAATAGTAATCAGGTTATAAGGGATCTCAATATCACTGATCTTTCTTCATCGGAAATTGTTTCAGTGCAAGCCTCTTTATTGGCGACCGAAATATCCCGAAAGTCCGATCTCAATGAGTGTAGCATCGAGTATCAACCAACTTCGGACTGCACCAAAGTCGGCTATATCACTACTTACTAATGGCCAAGTTGTTCAATTAAGGTTCTAAGGTCAGTTAGTGCTTCATGACACCACACAGCGGCCCCGTGTTTTCCTTGACTACTCAAAGGCTATCGGTACCAACAAATGTGTCACACTACCGTAGCTATTGTTTTAACCATGTCGGTATATCCTGCACAGTTTCCACAATCTATTTCTACTTACCTAAAAGGTGCCCTAGATCCGGGTGGAGGATCAATACAAAGCCCAAATAAGGAACCATAATGTAAAGCAAGCAAGTCAAACAAAGAAATCAAGTAATGGTGATCTAGCCCTAAGGTAACCCCACTTTTAGATAAGTCCTTAGCAGAGTCGCCAGTTTTGTAATACGGTGGGAAAACTGACTTGGGTGTTTTGCGTTTGTACGCAATTATTGAGGATAGCAAGATTCTCCACCGACTTTTCTTTTATCCAATAAGGAAAGGTTGAAAAGAACAGGAAATACCTTTCGAGATTATTTCTTGAGTTCGAGGGGTAGGTTATGAAAAGGGAAGGTGTTAGCACCCTTTTCATTCGTAGTTATCTACGAGCTCTTAGTTGCTTTCTAGATCACTTGCTTTTGTTTGAAAATATGCTTTGTGGTATGGGTTTGAAAGTAATTTGAAAACGTCTTTGTAATGATTCTCGTTTCTATAAGAATGCATACAAAGTGTTGGTTTTGAAAATAATTCAAAGAGGTGTTTGTGTGGAAGATGTTTTTGAAAGTGATTTTGAAAAGTACCTTTGTAATGATTCTCATCTCTATAAGAATGCGTACAAAGAGCTTTTGTCTTTTGAAAATATTTTAATTGAGAGTGTTGGTGTGAAAAATGTTTTTGTTGTGAGCAAGCGAGCAACTATGGGCAACCTACATATTCAAAAGGTCTAGTATTCTTTTCCTCCTCCTTTAGATGTTGCTAGATTACCATTGATTTGGTAAGAAGCCCCATCGTTGGATGTGAAGGGAGGAGCGTGGGTCGTTTGTATAGTCATAGAAGGCAACCTATGAGACGCTATAGCAATTTTCATTTAGGGACTAGATCGTTTACCGAAGGCACCATCGAGGGTCATCGAGGGACTACAATCTTTTGTCGAGGGTCTTTGCTAAAACCCCCATATTCGAGGGACATGACTATGTTTCCGAGGCAATAAGTGCGATTACCCTAGAGGTACATGTGTGAATAATGTGTTTGATTGCATGCATTTATTCTTTTGATTTTGGGTTGTCTACTTGTTAGTTTTATCTTGCCATACATCCTAATTACTAACATTTATATAAAGCAATAAAAATGCAGAAAATAAATATCCTACACTATTAAAACCATATTTAATAGTAAGAAAATGTAAAGACAAAATAAAATAAAAGAAGGGAAGACAAGCTTTTCGATTCAACAGTAACACCCTTCGATTCTGCTCTTCATGGCTTCTTTCGATTTGGCCTGGAAGTCAGCATGTGCAAGAAGCTTTCGATTCATCTTCCTGGATGCTTCCTTCGATTGGTCCTGGAAGTCAGTGTGAATGTATCCTTCGACTACGTCATTTTTTGCTTCCATCAAATGGCCTGGAAGTCAGTGTGTGGCGAAGCCTAAGGCTACACTCTTTGTTCTGCTTGCAACTGTGAAGCAACCAGGGGTGAAGCCTAAAGCTTCGATTCACACCTTATTCCTCCTGTTTTCTTTCGTTTGGGATTTTAATAGAAACATGGCCTTAGGCCATGCTAGTATTGTCTCATGGCCAGGTTAGTTCTTAAAAACGTTTGATAAACCAAGAAACAAAACCAAAAGGTTAGCAATGAAAAAAAACTGAAAAGGTGGAAACGAAAACAAGCCAAAGGATAATAATGATGTTTTAAACGAAAGGAAATGGTTATTTACATACTGTGCTTGAAATGAAAAGCTTAAAGGTTAAGAGGACTTACCTTGCTTGAAGCTGGGATGCGTGTGTTTGACCTTGAGTGATTGGACTAGATACTACTGGATTCGAAGGAAAGAAACAGGCGTGGTGTTTCTTTGACTGGATTCGAAAGTCAATAGGAGTGGGATTATGTTTGTTATTTCTGGATTCGAAGGAGAAGAACAGGTGTAGTGTTCTTTCTATTGGATTCAAAATAAAAACAAAGTGTGGGGTTGTTCCTGGATTCAAAATGGAAAAGAAACAAGTGTTGTGTTTCTAGTGTTGGATTCGAAAGGGTCGGAAACAAAGGTATGGTCTTTTGAATCTAGGTATGATAATGTGTTAAGTGTTTGATGATTTTCACACAATCAAAGTTTTTCCCAGCTACCAAAATCCTCTGAATGTGTTGTCCATCCCCTTAGACATGTTATGGAGCCTCTTATTTATAGGTGAAGTTGGCTGAGGTTTAGGAGGGAAAACAAAAGAATTTGAACAAAACGGGCAAACTATTTTTGTAGCTTTCGAGGGGCAGTATTTGTATGCCAATTTTGTGGAAGTATGGGAGCTGTGTAGTAGGACTGTTATACAACAGTTTTGGAGTGTCATGGCTAGTGTATCAGGCCTGAACTTGGCAACAAGCATCTTTGATTATTTCAAATCCTTCGGTTCCAACCTTCGACCAGATCCCTCTTCAGGCAGCAATATTTGTTTCCATTCAAAGTGTCCTTCGAATGGGGCAAATATATGTCCTTCGAATGGACCATGTGCCTGTCCTTCAAATGCGCCAGCTTGTGTATCCTTTGAAAAGGGAAACCCGGATATGTCAATGCATGTCCTTCGAATGGGACACCCAGGTATGTCATAGTGTCCTTCGAATGGGCCACCAAGATGTGTGTCATGGTGTAGAAATTGTGTATGTCGAAATAAACTGTTTCCAAAGGAGATACTGCCCAGTCGAAACTAGCGTGAAAGTAGCTAATGCTTTGTGGGCGCCATTGCCTTATTAATGCTAGCCATGGGGAAGCTTTTGCCTTGTGCATACTGGCCTAAAGGGAATCCCAGCTTTTGTGAATCAGAGGAAGCATGCAAGGGGCAAATGGCTTCTGAATCGAAAGAAAGCTGCAGGAGGCCATTGCCTTGTGCCTGCTGGCCTGAAAAAGGTCCTTTCCTTGTGAATTGGGAGAAAGTGTAAAGAAGGCACTTGTCTTATGAATCGAAGGAAGCTAGTAGGAATCCACCAATTTTTGAATCAAAGGACATCAACAAGAGGCTTTTCCTCTTTGAATAGAAGGATGCTACATGAGGCTTTTTTCCTTGTGCCTGCTGGCCTGGTGGGATCCCCTTGCTTTAAAGCATGCAAGAAGGAAGCTAATGCTTAACCGAATGACGTATTTATGAGACTTAATACCCAATTGAAGCTTGTATGCAAGTAATCATTACATTGTGAATCCAGCAAACATGTAAGGCCAATGGTGCAATTAAAGCTTGCATGCAGGAGGTTATTACCATGTGTACCAACAGAATCATATAGGATGCTATTGTCTTATGGATCGAAGGAGCTATGAAGGATGCTATAGTCTAATTGAAGCAGTCTTGAAAGAGACTAAAGTCCAAACAAAACAAGGGAAATCGAAGGAGGCTTTGAAGGAGACCAAAGTCCAATCGAAGCCTTGTGAATTGAAGAAAACTTGTTCTTCTTCAAAAAATCATTTTACCCGCTTTGCCCTTTTTAACACTTTCCTCTTTAACTTGATGCTGGAAAATATAATTGTACTTGTGCAAGCTTGAATTTTTTAGAATCCTCGTGAGAAATGCCTTGAGAAATGAGAGAGCAAATTTTGGGGTACAACAGGGATGCTTTAGCAAAGACCCGTAAATCAAAAGATCATAGTCCCTCGATGACCCTACAGTTGCCTTTCGGTAAATGATCTAGTCTCTTGAACAAAATTGCTAAAGCGTCTTCATCTGTTGACTTTATGACTGTACGTCCCTTTCGAATGTCCCTCATACATCTAACGATAGGGCTACATACTAACTAATAGTAGGATTGCACTATCTAAAGGATAGGAGGAAAAGAATGACCTTTTCGAGTACAAGTAGATAGGTGTTAGATGATTGCTCAAGTGAAATAGACTTTTACACTTACACATTTCAAAAACAAACTTTCAAAAACATTTGCTTTGTCAACACTCTTGAGGACTGATACAAAATTTATCACAAAGCGAATCGCCGCACTAAGGCATTTCAATTTTTTTTCAAAATATACAAAGCACAAAGGTACTTTTAAAATGAGCTAAGCATCTAAGAGCCCATAGATAACTACAGATGGAAAGGGTGCTAACACCTTCCCTTTCCATAATCTACCCCCTTACTCAGAAAATTCTCAAAAAGGTCTTTTTTCTGTTCTTTTCACCCTTTCCTTAATTTGGATAAAAGAAAATTCGGTGGCGACTCTTGCTTACCGCAACATTTGCAAGCACAAAATGCAAAACTAGTATAAATAGTCGGTTCTGCCACCATATCACAAAACTGACAACTCTGCTGGGGAAAAAAGTGGGGTTACCTTAGAGTTAGTTCATTATTTAACTGCTTTTTTTGTGCTTTCTTTGCTTTACTTTTGAGGGCTTTGTTTGGGTTACTATAGATCCTACACCCGGATCTGGGCCACCTTTTAGGTAAGTAGCAATAGATCGTGGGGACTGTGCAGGGTATACCAACATGGTTGAAGCGATAGCTACGTTGATGTGACACTTTGGTTGGTACCGGTAGCCCTTGAGTAGTCAAGGAGAATACGGGACCGGTGAGTGGTGTCATGAAGCACAACTGACCTTAGAGCCTTTAATTGAACAACTTGGCCATTAGGAAGTAGTGGGATAGCCGTCTTTGGTGTAGTCCTAAGTCGGTTGATACTCGATACTACACTCATTGATATTTGACTCCTAGGTTTTGTTTGGTGGCAAGTCAGTTGTCGATCAGAACGAAACTTGTGCGAAAAATCAGTGATATTGAGATTCCCTAGAATCTGATTACTATTGATAGGACATGTTGAGCACACTAAACTTCAAGAGGGTACTTACCTATGGAACTCATGCAAGACTGAACCTAAGGCTATTTGTGTGACTTGCTTGCTTTCATTATCTAACAAACTTGAACTCATTGTAGGGATTTGTTGGTATTCCTTGCTGATTTTGTTTATATCCATTATCCAATAACCTGGATTTCTTGCAGGATTTACTTGCTTACGCCATCTTACATTGTTGTTCAAACGCATAACATACACAACATAACATCATACCATGGCATATCCTTAACCATTTCAAGGGTCTCAAGGGTCTGTGATGCAGGTTATGATAAACCAGACGTCTAGCAAGGGGCATGGGGATTTATTTTCCTCTAGCCAATACCGTCAAAAGATCAAAACACGATAACTTGAGTCAAAGGCTATGAACCACTCGACATGGTGAGCTTGATTCTCGTAGAAGGACATTCAACGATACAAAGTTCTTTAATCAAAGTTGCAGT
The DNA here is from genome assembly GCA_948472305.1 of Vicia faba. Taxonomy (NCBI): domain Eukaryota; kingdom Viridiplantae; phylum Streptophyta; class Magnoliopsida; order Fabales; family Fabaceae; genus Vicia; species Vicia faba. Next base: position 525,696,378 of record OX451735.1, on the reverse strand, counting down.
CAACACCTAACATCCCCTTGTTTTTACCCTGTGAGATCCTTAAAAACATTGCATAAGTATACTATACATGTCATTGCATAGCAGGTATTTCAAGACAGGTTTCTTATCTTTTCGCTATTTATCTCAGCAAAAGAAATGGCTCTTGAACAGATAGTAAAAGACCTTCAAACTCAAAACGCTCAGTTCCAACAAATGTTCTTGGCTCTGGCTAAGGGGCAGGAAAAACTGAAATCTCTCGCCATCAAAGAGAAGAAGAAGAAGGCAAAGAAGCCGGCTGGTGTCTTGAATATAGGAAGAAGACATAAAGGACCAGTCAAGCAAGCTCTAGATCTCACAACTCCATCAAATGAGGGGGATAATCATGAATATGATAACAACCCAGGGACTGATGAAGATGAAGTTGATTACTCTGAGGAGCAATATCCTCCTGCTGATCATAAATACAAATAGCTGGAGGATCGTCTCAATGCTATGGAGATTCAATAGATACCTGGCTTGGACTTTGAAGAATTAGGGCTGGTTCCTTGTATGATCATCCCACTAAAATTCAAGGTTTCCATATTTTCCAAATATGACGGGGTTTCTTATCCTAAAATTCACTTGAGATCATATGTCAGAAAGATCCAACCTCACACTGCTGACCGGAAGTTATGGGTCCATTTCTTCCAAGAAAGTTTGGCTGGTACTCAACTAGAGTGGTTCTATCAGTTGGAAGGAACCGACACTCATACCTGGGAAGACTTGGCTGCTACTTTTTACAGGCAGTACCAATACAATGCTGACCTTGCTCCAACCCGTACTCAACTTCAAAGCATGTCCATTGGTTCTAGCGAGGGCTTAAAGGATTACGCCCAGAAATGGAGAGATCTTGCATGGAGAGTCCAGCCTCCTCTGTATATTATGGAGCTAGTATACATGTTCTTGGGCACTTTATCCAGTCTATTCTTCAACCACTTGATTGGAAGTTCTTCGGCTGGGTTCCAGAGCTAATACTGACAGGCGAAAGAGTAGAAGCCGGTATCAAGAGTGGGAAGATTCTGATGGATGCATCTTCTAATGCCGAGAAGAATCCATTCGGTGGCAAGAGGGAAGATAATGCTGTATATGGCCAGGAGGGACGTGCTAGAGGTAACTGCAATCCATCTGTGGGGGCGGTACTGGTCTCTAAACCTACGCCTGTGTAACGACATCAAGAGGGGAATCAGTGTAAGAAGGTCGCACCTAAAAGACAATTCACCAAAATCAACATGTCACTAGCTCAAGCGTTACAACACATGTTAAAAGTAGGATTAATTATGTTAAAGGTTCCTCTATGGAATCCTAATACCCCTGCTCCTAGCTACCACCCCGATGAAAGGTGTGCATACCATTCTGATAGTCCTGGACATGATACGAATGGTTGATGGGCTCTGAAGAACAAAAATCAGGATATGATTGATGCCAAGGAGATTGAATTCGACCCTATAGAGACTCACCATGTGATCACTGCTCCTAGGCCAAATCATTGAGAGCGTCTATTTCATTTGTGATTTTTCAATTGTAATTTCCTTTGCTTGTTAAAACAATTACTTTTATGTCAAACATTGGTTTTCCCATTAATGCATCGCATATGTTTTGTCTTGAATTATTTCATTCGTATTCACTATATTCAAACTGTGCTTTTACTTCCTTTTGGTGATATTCAACTCTCGATTAAAAGCTCTAAGCCTTTAGAGGGAGGATGACAAAAACGATACCACAATATCTACAGTATGCTTTTGAGCAGACCCTGCTGACGATGTACATGCGTTGTTTCAAATCCTAAACAGTGGAGTTATAAGGAAGATAATCCATAGACAACCCCTTTGAGCCTAAGAAGTTTGAGTTTTTCTTATTACACAAATTAAAACCCTTAATCATAACACGGGGCAAGGTATTTTTCTCAGTTAATTCAGATTTTCATTCAGTCACAAGCTCTACCTTCATACACGACAAAAAAGGTAGAAGATGCTATCCAAAAGATGGTGATGGTTCCTGTTGTACCCCAAAATTTTCCCTCTCATTTTTCAAGGCGTTTCTCACAAGGATTCTCAAGGTTCAAGCTTGCACAAGTACAATTGGATTTTCCAGTATCAAGTTAAAAAGGAAACCGTTAAAAAATGTGGAAAACAAATAAAAATAATCTTTTTTGACAAAATTGGAGAAAAACAAGTCTTTTCGATTCAAATCATTCGATTGGCCTTTTGGCCTCTATCGATGCAGGCTTTGGTTGCATCCATCAACCGGGAGTTGGCCTCTAGAATGCTGGCTTGAATTCACAAGGCAGGAGCTTCCTACATGCCACTTTCGATTGCATCTTCGGCCTCACAGGGTTCACAATGCAATGGTTGCCTATGTGCCTGCTTCGATTGGGTGTTTGATGCGTGCATGCATGTGTTAACTAGACAAACATCACCCCACACTTGCTTTGATTCACAAGTTAATGACTATATGCATACAAGCCTTCATTTGATCCATAACTTCTTTCTTGCATGCAAGAGGCTCCCCCCATGCTAGCAAGCACAAGGTACAAATCCTCCTGTAGTCTCCTTCGATTCCAAGGCAAAAATCTCCCTTTTGGCATCCTTCGATTGCACTTTTTTGCTCCTGTATGCCTCTTTCGAATCTGGGCATTTTTGCCTCCTGCATGCCTCTTTCATTTGGGCAGGTGATTCCCTTCATGCAAGTCTTCAATTTGAGCATTGGCCCCTTATGTGCTTGCTTGAAGTCACAAAGTTTAGACCTCCTACATGCAGGTTTCGACAGGGACATTGGCTATGTTTACGATAGCCTTGACTGGACACATTTCCCTTTAGCATGCTTCAATTCTACCCTTGACACATGGTTGGTTGATTTGAAGGGCATACATAAGAGTCCATGTCGAAGGTTTGCATAGTCCACTCGAAGGACACATTTGGCCCTTTTCAAAGAAACACACAAGACCCATTCAAGGGACATGTCTGGGCGTCACATTCGAAGGACATACTGGATGGCCCATTCGAAGGATTTACAAAGCATACCTTAAGGCATGTTTTGGTGACCCATCCAAGGGTCACCCATTTGGCTCCTTCGAAGGATGCATAAAAATGACCCATTCGAAGGACACTTGTTGGAGGAAAATCAAATAATATTGTTGGAAGAAGAATCTGGTCGAAGGAGGGTCAAAACAAAGGGATGAAATATTCAAAGATGCTTGCTGCCAAGTTCAGGCCTGGCACACTAGCCAAAACTACTGCACATCAGTCCTGAAACACTGCCCCATGCTTGCACCATAATGGTATACAAATACTGCCCCTCGAAAGCTACAAAAGTAGGTTACTCAAATTGTTCAAACTATTTTGTTTTCCCTCTAAAATATCAGCCAAGCTTTGCCTATAAATAAGAGGCTCCACAACATCTTTAGGGGGACTTTTTGGCTAAGGGGAACAAATATTCAAAATTCTCAAACACTCTATAAAATCATCAAACTCTCAAACACTTAAACACTCATCAAACACCAACTCAAAATCTAAACATTTGCCCCCTTTGAATTTGAAACATCCCCACACCTTGTTACCCTTCGAATCTAGTAGGAAAAACCTCACACTTGTTCTTCTCTTTCGAATCCAGTATCAAAGGAATAACCCTTGTTTCCTTCCTTCAAATCCAGAAGCACTCAAGGCAACCACTTAAAGGCCCAACACACGTCCCAACCTCAAGAAAGTAAGTCACTCTTAACCTTGAACCTTTTGTTTATAGCATAACGTGTTATTGAACCACAAAATTTTCCGTCTTATTTTATCAAGATTTCCACTCACAAGACTCTTTGGACTCTAGACAGGATTAGGGTTTGTTCATCTCAAGACATCTCCTTGCACTGATGACCTGAAATTAGGGTTTGAGTTTGCACAAGGATTTTTGGACTTCCAATGCTTAATGTGACTTTCATACTCCATGTTGGACTTGTAAGATTTCCCATACCAAGTTTCAAGCTTTGAATCAGATTTTTGCCCAGTCAATTGGACAATTGACCTAAAAATCAGCTGTATTGGGGAAAAAGTCAAATGTGGCCAATTTAAAGTCAAACCTCATAATTTTTGATCCAAATCAACATTATAGACTCTTATGAATCATTTGATCAAGTTTGGACCATAACTCCTCAAGAAATTTGATAAGATCATCAAAAGGGCAAAATGGTCATTTTTAGGGTTTTGACTGCAGAAGGGAAATTTCTGATTTTTAACCTAGCCAATGGAAAATTGGGTTCAACAATGGATTCAAGGACTCAATGGAACCATCTAGACCTAATTACAAGGTTCAAAATATCTCAAAAGCATTAGATTGACAAATGAATTTTCCAGTCAACTGATCAAAAATCAACTGTACACTGAAAAGTCAAACTTTGACTTTTTGGTCAAAATCAAGTGCCAAGAGTCATTTTTCATCAATATGTGTAAAAACATGAAACTTGTTCACCAAGAAACCTAATTTTGAAAATTAGGGTTTAAAATGGAAAATTTTCATAACTTAGAAATTTTCTATGTTATGATAATTTCTTATTTTTTCCCAACTTTTCCCAATGTTTTCACCATGATGCAATTGGATTCAAACAAAACTTCCAACATGATATTTGTAGTCCTCCACAAAATCTACAACTTTGATTCACAAAGTTTTCCCAAAAGATGCTTGGATCTCATGATATGATTTTGTGAACAAGGGTCCATGAAACTTTTAACTTAGTGAAACTTTGCCCTAGTTTAGGCAGGATTTTGACCTATCTTCATGGCAATTTTTCACATAGTCACAAGTGGAATCTCAAAATTAATTTCAAATATGGATTGTATAGCATGTTACAAGCTTTCTAAAATGTCTAAGAACTCTCCAAAATCATTTGTGGTTAGGGAGAATCGAAGAAAAGAAAATGGCCATTTTTCACTTTTGTCCAAGGCATTTTACACCATGCTACAAGTTGCAAAATCTGTCCAAACCTTGTTTGTACTTGGTTTACAGGTTCTAATCCTTTATACACTCGTAAATTAAATGAAAACACATTGGATTAAGGCTTTGTTCTGATCTATGAAGCATTATACAAAGGTTTAATCCATTTTTGGCAAAAAGTTAACAATGCCATTTACATAAAGCATGCTTTATGTCAAATTGTATTCCTTGAGCCATGGACGAAAGTTCTTGCAGCAAACAAAGTTCACTAATATCAGGAAAGGTATACCAACTATGTGCAGCTAGAGTACATGCCTGTACATGCCTTAGCATTGTCAACTCCACCTTTTGCTTCAAAAACAAGAAAGCTTGCAAAAGTGAGATAACTTTGTAATCTGATATAACCAAGTCTTGTGTTCAATTCAAACAAGTTTTACACATTGCCTAAGGTCAGAAACACGAGCTCTAAGCCTATCAAACACCCTTAAACACCAAAACACCAACTTCGGCCCAAAACAAGGCAAGTTCTGCAAATCAGAAGCCAAAACAAAATCCACTCGTGCGTTTTGCTTGAAACCAGTTCCAACACACTCCATACAATATACCTAAACTATCCCAACCATCCTCAAGCCAATGTAACTCCATTTTAACACTTCACCATTTTTTATTTGAAGCTTTGTAGGTTGAGTTCTACAAGCATATTCAGGCCATTTCAAAGCAAGCCAAACATTGGGAAAGGTCAAGGGAACATCAAGCAAGCTCAAAAGAACCTCAGGCCTCACTAAAAGTTGCTGCATTGCCATACTCGAACTTGACTGAAACAGGTATTTCTCAAACTTATATCTCCTTATTTAGGAATCATTAGGCTTAGGTTTTTGAAGAAAAAATGTAGTCCTCATTGCCCTTGAGCTTTACATATGCATAGAATTCATTTATGTTAACTGAGCTAGGAGTATTTGATAGTTGAACTTTATGAAAAATTAGGTTATAAATTAGGGGCACTAAAATTATCCCTGGTTTCTTAGAGTTAGATTAAGTTTTTTATATGGTTAGAATTGTGTATAACTTTCATGTTGCATGTTTTTGTTTTTAAGCACAAATGCAGGAGATACGAGTTTGAACATGGAGCGCGCGTTTTCTGATTCTCAAGGACAGGGATGAAGTGAGTTGGGTTGGGCCTGGCTTGCTTATGCTTTTTGCATCACCTTCCCTTTTCATAATCTACCCCCGGAACCCAAAAACAATCTCAAAGGTATTTCCTGTGCTTTTTGACCTTTCCGTTGGATAAAATAAAAAGTTGGTAGCGACTCTTGCTAAACCGAAACATTTGCGAACACAAACGCAAAACCTCAAGTCAGTTCTCCACCGCATCACAGAACTGGCGACTCTGTTGGGGACAAATCTAAAAGTGGGGTTACCTTAGGGTTTAGATCACCTTTACTTGCTTATCTTGTTTGACTTGATTGCTTTACATTTGGTTCTATTGTTTGGGTTTGAATCCTCTACCTGGATTTGGGAAACATTCATAGGTAAATAACAATACGTTGTGGAAACTGTGCGGGGTATACCGACATGGTTGAAGCAATAACTATATTAGTGAGACATATTTGTGGGTACCGGTAGCCTTTGAGTCAATCAAAGAGAATACGGGGCCGCTGAGTGATGTCATGAAGCACTAATGGACTTTTAGAACCTTTACTTGACCAACTTGGCCTTTTTAGGGGTAGTGAGATGACCGGCTTTGGTGCAGTCCGAAGTTGGTAGATACTCGATACTACACTCATTGAGGGTTGTTTTCTTGGAATATTTCGGTCGCCAGTAAAGTGGCTAAACTGAAACAATGAACACAGAAAATAATCCGGTGATATTGAGCTCCTTAGAACCCGATTACTATTTATAGGACAGGTTGAGCCAACTAAACTTCAAGAGGGTACTTACCTATGAAACCCCATGCAAGCCTGAAATTAGGAACTTGTGTGATTTGTTTGTACATATATACTTGTGCATAACATCATAAACATCATGAAGCATCATATGCATCTACTAACCATTTCAAGGATTTGGATCTTCATCTTTGTTCCTGTTTTATAGGTAATGGATTCACTTCGCAGGAAAAAAATTCAAGTCAACCTTGTAAGAATTCCTCCTCAACTCAAGGAGCTTGCTGCTAGGATTCCTGAGAATTCTCCATTCACCGAGAGGCATGGTCGTCTTCTCAACTTAGTCAACACCAACACTGAGGAAGACATGGTGAAAGTTCTCTTCTAGTTCTTTGAACCCCTACACCACTGTTTCACATTTCCTGATTACCAGCTTGTGCCCACTTTGGAGGAATTTTCTCAACTCTTGAGGATTCCTATTCTCCATCAACTACCCTACAACGGTACGGAAAGAGATCCAAAGCCTGAAGATGTTGCTCAAGCCCTACACTTGCAACCATCTGATATCATAGGCCATTGGGAAACTAGAAGTGGTGTCAACGGTTTCTTGGCAAAGTTTCTGTTTGAGAAGGCTCAAAGCTGCTGAAATTCATTGGACTTACAAGATTTTAAGGAGATTGTAGCTCTTCTCATCTATGGGATGGTCTTGTTCCCTAACCCTGACCAGCTTATAGATGTCAGTGCTGTCAAAATTTTCATGGCTCACAACCTAGTGCCTACATTGCTTGGGGATATCCTCCACTCATTTCACACTCGAACAATGAGGAAAAAAGGTTTTCTCATATGTTGTACTCCTCTTCTAGCAAGGTGGTTTATTTCTCACCTTCCCCAATCAGTCTTGAAGAATGAGCAAGGTTTGAGGTGGTCACAACGATTGATGACTCTTAAACATTCAGATGTTCATTGGTGTTCTCGATCCAGAGAAAATGTTATCATCATTGATCGTTGTGGGGAATTCCCTAATGTCCCTCTACTAGGCATTAGGGGAGGCATCACCTACAACCCCTGCTTGGCTCTGAGACAATTTGGGTACGCCCGAAGGGATGGCCCACATGACATGCTGATTCCAGACTTGGTTTTTGACTTCGACAACAACGATCAAGGACTTCGACAAAGGTTTATCCGAGCTTGGAGGATGCCTAACAAAGTGGACAGTAAGACCTTGGGACACAAGAATTCCATCCCCCTTGAGCCTTACCTCAAGTGGGTGCGAACCCGCACCTAGAGTCTTATGATGCCTTACCCCTACATTCTTCCTATGATCAAAGAGCCTGTTATGGAAGGAGAGGTTCCATACACCCTCCTACATCCTGACATGCCAACATCACTAAAAGATTTGCAAAGGAGTTGGATACAGCTCAAGGGAGAACACGATACTTTCTAAGCCTAATTCTATGCCAGTGAGAAGAAGGTTTTGGAACTTACTCGCCAACTTCACGAAAAGCAGACTCTCAACACCTACGTTGCACCAAAGAGGATGCGCAACGTCTTTTTACATTATAATTTTGTATTATTTTTCCCATGGGGAATTTATGTACTAACAAATTCTATCTTATTAATATGACGTGTGTTCTTTTTGTTTAAAACAAATTTGAATTTCTGAATCCTTGAAGGCATTACATGAATACACATCATTCATCATATGCATAAGCAGGTCTTCACACCAGGTTTCCTTATCTCTCTGCTGTTTATTTCAGCAAGATGGATATAGAGCAGACGGTCAAAGACTTACAAGCGCAGAATTCACAGTTCCAACAGCTACTCATGACCTTGGCAAAGGGTCAGGAGGAGCTCAAAACTCTACTGGAAAAGGAAAAGGAGAAAAAGAAAAAGAAGAGGGTTGGTGTGGCTACCATGGGTAGAAGATTTGAAGGTCAAGCTAGAAGGGTCCTGGACTTCCCCTCAACATCTGATGAAGGGGTAGGAAAAGGAAAGGGAGTTGCATTGCCATCTGAGTCTGAGGAAGAAGAAGAAGAAGAAGAGGATGAAGACTGTTCAGAACAGCAGTACCCTCATGCGGATGACAAATACAAGAATCTAGAAGAGCGTCTGGCAGCTATGGAGGTACAAAGAGTGCCTGGGCTGGACTTTGAAGAGTTAGGGTTGGTTTCTAGGATTGTCATTCCCCCTAAGTTTAAGGGGCCTCTTTTTGCTAAATACGACAGTTTGTCTTGTCCAAAGATGCATCTGCGGTCTTACGTCAGAAAAATTCAACCGCATTCTTCTGATAAAGACCTATGGGTTCATTTCTTCCAAGACAGTCTTTCGGGGACGCAGTTAGATTGGTTCTACCAGCTAGAGAGGTCTGATGTGAACAATTGGGAGGATTTGGCAGCTGCCTTCTACAGACAGTATCAATATAATGCGGATTTAACACCAACCCGTACTCAATTACAGAGTATGGGCATGGTCTCAAATGAAGGTTCCAAAGAGTATGCCCAGAAATGGAGAGACTTGCGGGACGAGTAAAACAACCTCTATTTGAGAGGGAGTTGGTAGATATGTTCTTGGGTACACTGTCAGGCCCCTTTTTCAATCACCTGATTGGAAGTTCATCTGCGGGGTTCACCAAGTTGATTCTGACTGGTGAAAGAGTTGAAGCCGACATCAAGAGCGGGAAAATTCAAAAGGATGCATCTGCTTCCGCTGCCATAAAAAATACCTTTCCAGCAAAGAAAGAAGTCTCAACTGTCTACTCCCAAAGAAGTCAAGGAAGAGTTAGGCGTCGGCCAGCGGTGAGGGCTGTAATGATTCAGAAGTCTGCAACTGATTAGCCTAGAAACAATCAACCCAGAACTAACCAAGCAAGGGTGGAAAGGCCTGCACGGCAATTCACTCGGATCAATATGACACATGCTCAGGTTCTCCCTCATCTATTGAAGTTAAACCTTGCAAGTTTGAAAGAAGCGCCGAAGAATCCAAATACATCTTCTCCTTACTACCATTCAAATTCCAAGTGTGCTTATCATTCAGACAACCTGGGGCATGACACCAACAATTGTTGGGCCCTCAAAAATAAGATTAAGGATTTGATAGATGCTAAAGAAGTTGAATTCGACGCCCCTGAAAAGCCTAATGTGATCTCTGCTCCAATGCCAAAGCACGGCCACAACGCCCATGCTATCGAAGAGGATATTTTTGTTGCTACTGTTGATGATTTGATGACTCCGCTACCGATAATCAAGTTGAATTTGCTGAAGGCTGGGATTTTCCCAAGTTGTGAAGAAGATTGCTGCCTTTGTTCATCCTTACCAACCGATTGTCCGTTGTTGAAGTTAGGCATCCAACGCCTAATGGATAACCAAGAAATACTTTTTGAGAAGACTCCTGTTACACCGACTCCTGTCAATGATTTTTCGATAATTACCATATCCTCCAATCTTTTTGAGGTCTCCAAAAGACCTGTTAAGATTACATCCGATCCGAAGATTGTACCTTTGAAGATAACCATGCCGGGGCCTATCCCGTACAAGTCCGACAAATCAATACCGTGGAACTATGGTGGAGAAATCTACTACCACGGTATTAAGAAAATTGAATCAACTGAAGAGAGTTCTGATGAAGAGACTTCCGACATTGGAAACATTGCCGGAACCAGTAAAATCACCCGCAGTGGAAAAATTTTCTCTCTGGAGATTGCGCCTCCAAAGGCAATCTTCGGGCCCTCAGCTGCTCCTAAGGTTACTCCTGTACCGGTTAACATATCTGCAAGAACTCCAGTTATTGAAGAAGTTGAGACTCCTGAAGTTGTCCCCTCTGTTGCTGCCGATGATAGAGGGAAAGGGATCCAAGAAGAGCCTGTCAGGACGAGGGCTCAGCCGTTGATCATCTCTGAAACCTCTCAAAAAGAAATGGAAGAGATTTTGAAAATAATCAAAAAAAGCGATTATAATGTTGTTGAGCAACTGGGGAAAACCCCCTCAAAAATCTCTATGTTGGCCTTGCTGCTTTTCTCGGAAGCTCATGCCAAAGCTTTGATCAGATTCTTGAAGACGGCCCATGTGCCCCAGGAAAACTTCGCGGATCAGTTCCAGGAATGTGTAGCTAGCCTAACAGCAGACAATGGTCTAGGATTCTCAGACGCCGATCTAACAATCAAAGGGAGGAAACATAATGACGCTCTGCATGTCTCGGTGGAATGTAGAGGGACTACTCTGGCACACGTTCTGGTGGACACTGGTTTATCGCTGAACATCCTACCAAAGAAGGCATTGGATAGGCTAGATTGTGAAGGTCTAACTTTGAAGCCCAGCAACATCATTGTCAGAGCCTTTGATGGTTCTAAAAGGATGGTCCACGGGGAGGTGGACATCCCGATCAAAGTGGGTACTGAAACCTTCAATTCCATATTCTATGTCATGGACATCCGTCCCTCCTATTCTTGCTTGTTGGGAAGACCCTGGATTCATCATGCTGGAGCCGTTACTTCTACTCTGCACCAGAAGCTCAAGTACCCTGTCCAGGGGAAAATTGTGACTGTTCACGGCGAAGAGGAGTACATGATAAGCCATCTTAATTCTTTCCACTATATGGAATTGGATAGTGAATTCATCGAAACCCCCTTTCAACATTTCGAAGAGGTAACTCAGGATATTGCGGCAACCAAGACAGTGCCTTCTGTACCCATGATTACCCGACCTCCGCCTCGGATGTCGTCACTCAAAGATGCCAAGGCTGTGATTGAAGAAGGAGGAAGCACAATCTGGGGGCAGCTTCCCGATTTTCCTTTCAAGTCTGATAAATTTGGCTTGGGTTTCACTGTTTCTACTCAAAAGGCTGTGCGCCGCTCCCGGGCTGGAGGGCCACCAGTGAAGATCACCCACCATGGAGTCAATGCTTTGGAGGATGGTGAAGAGGAGAGCAACCTGGAAGACTGGATTTTCCCTACCGTTGAAGGAGGATTATGCAATTGGGAGGCGAAGGACTTTATTCCCATTACTTTCATCAATCAATAATTTATATTTCAAAAATTTCTATTGGTTTGTAATAATTCTTAAATAATTCGTACACTTTTAACCTTGTGCCTTACCCGAGGTACATAGGTCCATCTGTAAGGGTTTGATTTATCATCTTCATATGCCATTTTAATGAATCATGGACGTTTTCACATATAAACTTTTGTGTTCATTTTCTTTCTTTTTACATTTTATTTGTTTAAAGGTGGATATCCCTTACACACACCCACACTCACAAATGCAGGTACCCATCCATTCCAAATTCCATGGGTAACAATTCTGCTATGACCTTCAGTGACTCTGAATATCTGGTCTACCATGCCGAATACGAAGGTGATGAAGACTGTGAAGTTCCTGGAGAATTGGCTAGACTGCTACAACAGGAAGAAAGGGCTATTCTACCTCACGAGGAGTTGTTAGAGACAATCAACTTGGTAACAGAGGAAGATAAAAAAGAAGTTAGAGTGGGTGCCAACCTAGAGCCAAGTGTCAAGGAGCGCTTAGTTCAGCTGTTGAATGAATATGTTGAGATCTTCTCCTGGTCTTACAAATACATGTCGGGGCTTGATACAGACATTGTGGTTCACCGTCTCCCTACAGAAGAAGACTGTCCACCAGTTAAACAGAAAGTTCGCCGCATGAGGCCCGACATGTCTGAAAAGATCAAAGCTGAAGTGATGAAGCAGTTCAATGCTGGATTTCTTGCTGTTACTTCCTATCCACAATGGGTTGCTAACATTGTGCCCATGCTTAAGAAGGACGACAAAGTCAGAATGTGCGTGGATTACAGAGACTTAAACAGGACTAGCCCTAAATATGACTTTCCACTACCGCACATTGACATCTTGGTTGACAATACAGCTCAGCACAAGGTATTTTCTTTCATGGACAGATTTTCAGGGTACAACCAGATCAAATTGGCCCCTGAGGACATGGAGAAAACTACCTTTGTTACACAGTGGGGTACGTTCTGTTATAAAGTGATGCCATTCGGACTGAAGAATGCAGGGGCAACCTATCAATGCGCCATGGTAGATTTGTTTCATGATATGATACATCATGAGATAGAGGTCTACATAGACGACATGATAGCCCGTTCACAAACTGAAGAAGAACACCTCGACCATTTGCAAAAGCTGTTTGTCAGGTTGAAAGAGTACAAGCTCAAATTGAACCCTAACAAGTTCACTTTTAGAATCAGTTCCGGTAAACTCTTGGGTTTCATTGTCAGTAACAAAGGCATCGAGGTTGAACCTGCCAAAGTCAAAGCTATACAAGAAATTCCTGCCCCTCGCATTGATAAGGAGGTCAGAGGTTTCTTGGGACGCCTAAACTACATTGCAAAGTTCATTTCTCACCTAACATCTACATGTGAACCAATCTTCAAGCTGTTGAAGAAAGATAAGGTGGTTAAATGGAATGATGACTGTCAAGTTACTTTCGATAAAATCAAGGAGTATTTGCTAGAACCTCCTATCTTGATGCCACCCGTCGAAGGAAGGCCGCTAATCATGTATCTGACTGTCTTGGAGAATTCAATGGGGTGCGTACTGGGCCAACATGACGAGTCTGGCCGAAAAGAGCATGTCATTTATTACCTTAGCAAAAAATTTACCGACTGTGAAACCCGATACTCACTGCTCGAGAAAACATGCTGCGCTTTGGTATGGGCTGCTCGCCGGCTAAGGCAGTATATGTTGACTCATACCACTTTGCTGATCTCTAAGATGGATCCGATCAAGTACGTCTTTGAGAAGCCTGCTCTATCTGGAAGAATCGCTAGGTGGCAGATGATCCTGACAGAGTACGACATACAGTACACGACCCAAAAAGCTATAAAGGGGAGTGTGTTAGCCGATCATCTGGCCTATCAAGCTGTCGAAGATTACCAATCCATGAGGTTCGACTTCCCCGACGAGGATATCATGACATTGGACAACATTGAAGACTTCAAACCGTATGAAGGACCTGAACAAGGATCCCGATGGACCCTGTACTTTGATGGTGCCTTCAACGCACTTGGCAACGGTATCGGCACGGTACTCATTTCACCAGAAGGTTGCCATACACCTTTCACCTCCAGACTCTGCTTCAGCTGCACCAAGAACATGGCCGAGTATGAAGCTTGTATCTTTGGACTCAAGGCTGCAATTGACTTGGGAATCAAATCTTTGATTGTATTTAGGGACTCCGCTTTGGTCATCATTCAGATCAAAGGAGAGTGGGATACTAAACATCCAAACCTCATCCCTTACAAAGAACATGTCCTGACATTGTTACCACATTTCGAGCAGATTACCTTCGAGCACTTCCCGCGAGAAGAGAATCAGCTAGCAGATGCGCTAGCTACAATGTCATCCATGTTTAAACTTAACTGGGATAATGAGGCTCCTCAAATCACCATTGAACGGATGGACGAACCTGCACATTGTCACGAGATTAATACCGAAGAAGTAATGGACCGACCGTGGTTTCATGACGTCAAAAGGTATCTCGAAGCACAAGAATACCCTGAAGGAGCTTCAGTCAACGACAAAAAGTTCTTAAGGAGGTTCTCGGCAAAGTTCTTCCTAAGCAATGGTATCCTGTACAAGCGCAATCATGATTGCATTCTACTCCGTTGTGTGGACAAGGTTGAAGCTGAGCAGATCATGGCTGAACTGCACAATGGTACCTTTGAAACTCACTCTAGCGGACATACGATGGCTAAGAAGATTCTAAGGGCAGGTTATTACTGGTCTACCATAGAAGCCGACTGCCATCAACATTCCCGTACTTGTCGCAAATGTCAAATCTATGCGGACAAGGTACATATACCTCCAGTTCCTCTCAATGTCTTAACAGCTCCTTGGCCATTCGCGATGTGGGGAATCGACATGATTGTAGAGATCAAGCCTACATGATCTAATGGACACCGCTTTATTTTAGTGGCCATTGATTACTTTACCAAGTGGGTCGAAGCAACCTCCTTCGCATCCGTCACAAAGAATGTTGTTGCCCGGTTCATCAAACATAACCTCATTTTTCGGTACAGCATCCCCGAAAGGATCATCACCGATAACGGTACAAACCTGAACAACACTATGACCACCGCCTTGTGCGAGCAGTTCCAGATTCAACATCATAATTCATCTCCCTATCGGCCAAAGATGAACGGTGCTGTCGAAGCTGCGAACAAAAATATCAAGAAGATCATACAAAAGATGACAGTCACCTACAAGGACTGGCATGAAATGCTACCGTTTACTCTGCACGGGTACCGTACCACGACACACACTTCAACTGGGGCAACACCCTTTTCTTTGGTATATGGCATGGAAGCTGTTTTACCTATCAAGGTTCAGATTCCCTCCTTGAGAATTATGAAAGATGCTGGTTTGAGTGAAGACGATTGGATTCAGACCCGGCTTGATCGACTTAACTTGATTGATGAAAAGCGACTTACTGCTGTTTGTCATGGTCAGACGTATCAGAAATGGATGATCAAGGAATTCAACAAGAAAGTCAGGCGCCAGGTATATCAAGTTGGGGACCTTGTAATCAAGCAGATCATCTTGCCGCAAAGTGATCCCAGGGGAAAATGGACTCCTACTTATGAAGGACCATTTGTGATCAAAAACATCTTTTCTGGTGGGACAATGATCCTGACCACCATGGACGACGACGACCTTCCGCGCCCTGCGAATGCTGACATAGTCAAAAGATATTACGCATAAACGACCCGACAAGTTGAAAACCCGAAAGGGTGACTTGGGCAAAAAATGGGCATCCCGGTGAATCGAAAACCAGAAAGGGCGGTTCAGGCAAAAATTAGGGATAAATAAAAAAAAATTTGTACATCCGTCAAGTTGAAAACCCGAAAGGGCGACTTGGGCAAAAAAGGGTTTCCCGGTGGATCGAAAACCCGAAAGGGCGGTCCAGGAAAAAGTTAGGGAATTAAAGCGCATGACTATGTCTCGTCGGATCACTTTAAAGACAATCTCTTCACAGACAAGCTCTGGGCTTCTGATCAATTCAATCATCTTCGGACGAAGCGACGAATGGACAAGATATCCAGAGTTACGAAGGCTATAGCAGAATGGGAACCCCATGGAATTTTTACACATAGCCATCTTTCTTTGTATAAATTTTTTTCATTTTTTATGACAACATTCTCTTACTAGGATGTCTGTCTCCTTTGTACTAAATACTTACACAAAGTTAATACAAAGATACTTCGAAGTGCAGAAAACTATTTGCCTTTTCTTTTTCTTTACACTTGTGTTTTATTTGAAAACGTCCAATGGTTTATTAAATGAGCATATGCATTTGAATATAATCACTGTTTACAAATAAACGAAATGTGAAAGAATAATTACTGACAGGTTGAAAGGATAGGAAAACGTCTTTAGGCTATTCCAAGAGAAATCCCCTGCAATACATCATCTAGATTCCCCAGCGGAGCTACAACCATTGAAATACATATCCCTAGCGGAATTAAATTTCAAAATCCTCGCCAGAGTCGAAACTTCAAACTCCCAATCCCCGACGGAGTTATATTTTCAAACCTTTAATCCACCATCAGAGTTAAACTTTCAAACTCCCAATCCTCAGCGGAGCAAAACTTTGAATTACAGACCCTCAGACGAGAGCAAACCTTCTTCCCCAACGGAGTCAAATTTCCAACTACCAATTCCCAACGGAAACCATTCAGTTTTCCCCAGATTCACCAACAAGTTGTCTTAAAATCTGAGAATCAACCAGATAACAGTTAACTTTTATCCCCAACCTCCGGATAATTCCCCAGTAAATTGGCATACCACCCAAACTCCTGAACTTTTTTCCAAACAGGAATAAGCTTTTTCCCCAGAGAGTCTTGAACTTACTTTCCAGCAGGATAGCTACTCCCCAACAGCATAGCTACTCCCCACAGAATTTTTACTCTCCAACAGAATGAAGATTCTCATCTTAACTCCCCAGTTTGAAGTCCCCAAGGATTCAAATTCCCCTAGCAGATTGAAGATTCTCATTCTTGATTCCCCAGTAGAGTTGCCAGAGTTTTCATTACTCCCAGCATGAATTTGTCAGAATTTTTAATCCCCTACAGATCGAAGATTCTCATTCTCACTTCTCCAGTGAAGCCCCCAAGGTTTCAATTTCCCCAGGAAATCGAAGTTTCTCATTCTTAATTCTCCGTAGAAGCCATCAGAGTCTTCCTTTTTCTTCAGCAGATCAAGGTATTTCTGTCATCTAATCCCTAGTAGAGATTCGTCAGAGTTTCCTTATTCCCCAGCTGAGTAAGGATTCCCATGGTGTAATCCCCAGCCATAGTCATCAAAGATCTTTGGATTCCCCAAGCATGTTTCTCAAGAAGACTTGAAGGATCTCTATATCTCCAGGAAAGTCGTGAAGGATTCTCACGTCCCTACAGAAGTTGTCAAATTTTGATAATCCCCGCGAGTTGCCAAGGATTTTCTATCTCCAACAACGGTCAAGGATTTATTTTCCCCGGCAGCAGTCAAAGATTTTATTATCTCCAACTATCAAGGATTTATTTTCCTCAGCAAGACGGCGAATCAGCTTACATGCGCATACATTACATTCATATATCATAAACATTGATAAAACACATTTATTGCATCATACATTTCATGCAACATAACTGTGTTTTAGCTAACATTTTACCCTTTTCAGGATAAGATTAAAAGCTATCTTTAACAAATATTCAAAGATTTCAGATACAGTACGGATACACTCCAGACACGAAAGTCATTCTGCTACTCATTCAGATCTCTTATTCAGATACAATATGGATACACCCCAGACACGGAGGTCATTATATTACTCATTCAGAATTCAAAGTCAAGATACAGTACGGATACGCACCAGACACGGATGCCATTCTGTCACTCATCCATACTTCAGCAATCAGATACAGATTAGATATGCTCCAAACACGGAAGCCATTCTATTTCTCATTCATATTCAACTATCAATTCAAGTTCAGATACACTCCAGACACGGAAGTCATTCTGTCACTTTTTCAGATCCCAGTTACAGTTCAGATACACTCCATACACGGAAGTCATTCTACTACTCATACAGATCTCAACTTCAGATACAATCCAGATACGCTCCAGACACAGAAGCCATTTTGTCACTCATTCAGACCTATTCCCCAGCCCAGAGATGCTCCCGACACGTATGTCATTCTGTCGCTTATTCTGATTTCAGATTCAGATACAATACAGATACACTCCAGACACGGCAATCATTCTGTTATTCATTTAAGAATCAAATACAGTTACAACTTGGATACGCTCTAGACACGGACGCCATTCCTTTGCTCATACAGATCCAATCTCCAAATACAACTCAGATACGTTTCAGATATGGATACCATTCTGATGTTCATTCTCCTGCAATTCAACAAACATTCTTAGATGGCATCTTTAAGCCCATCTCCAAAAAGATTCTGTCACCTCTTCCAAATGGCATCTTTAAGCCCATTCCCTCAACTATACTTTGACGAGTGCAAATTTACAGGCACTCTAGTGTCCAATCATCTTTTACCTTCGAGTCACGAACGGTAAACTCGCCAATCTAACTCTTCAGGTTCAAGAAGATTGAACAGGGGCAGCTGTTGTACCCCAAAATTTTCCCTCTCATTTTATCAAGATTTCCCCTCACAAGACTCTTTGGACTCCAGACAGGATTAGGGTTTGCTCAGCTCAAGACATCTCCTTGCACTGATGACCTAAAATTAGGGTTTGAGTTTGCACAAGGATTTTTGGACTTCCAATGCTTAATGTAACTTTCATACTTCATGATGGACTTGTAAGATTGCCCATACCAAGTTTCAAGCTTTGAATTAGATTTTTGCCCAGTAAATTGGACAATTGACCTAAAAATCAACTGTATTGGGGAAAAAGTTAACTGTGGCCAATTTATAGTTAAACCTCATAATTTTTTATCCACATAAACATTATAGAATCTTATGAATCATTTTATCAAGTTTGGACCATAACTCCTCAAGAAATTTGATCAGATCATCAAAAGGACAAAATGGTCATTTTTAGGGTTTTGACTGCAGTAGGGCAATTTCTGATTTTTAACCTAGCCAATGGAAAATTGGGTTCAAGCATGGATTCAAGGACTCAATAGAATCATTTTGACCTAATTACAAGGTTCAAAAGATCTCAAAAGCATTGGATTGACAAATGAATTTTCCAGTCAACTGATCAAAAATCAACTATACACTGAAAAGTCAAACTTTGACTTTTTGGTCAAAATCAAGTGCCAAAGGTCATTTTTCATCAAGATGTGTCAAAACATGAAACTTGTTCACCAATAAACCTAATTTTGAAAATTAGGGTTTAAAATGGAAAATTTTCATAACTTAGAAAGTTTCTAAGTTATGAAAATTTCTTATTTTTTCCCAATTTTTCCCAACTTTTTCACCATGATGCAAATGGATTCAAACAAAACTTCCAACATGAAAGTTGTAGTCCTCAAAAAAATCTAAAACTTTTATTCACAAAGTTTTCCCAAAAGATGCTTGGATCTCAAGATATGATTTTGTGAACAAGGGTCCATGAAACTTTTAACTTAGTGAAAATTTGCCCTAGTTTAGGCAGGATTTTAACCTATCTTCATGGCAATTTTTCACATAGTCCCAAGTGGAATATCAAAAGGAATTTCAAATATGGATTGTAGAGCATGTTACCAACTTTCCAAAATGTCAAAGAAATCTCCAAAATCATTTGTGGTTAGGGAGAATCGAAGAAACGAAAATGGCCATTTCTCACTTTTGTCCAAGGCATTTTACACCATGCTACAAGTTGCAAAATCTGTCCAAACCTTGTTTGTACTTGGTTTACAGGTTCTAATCCTTTCTACACTCATAAATTAAATTCAAACACATTGGATTAAGGCTTTGTTCTGATCTATGAAGCATTATACAAAGGTTTAATCCATTTTTGGCAAAAAGTTAACAATGCCATTTACATAAAGCATGCTTTATATCAAATTGTATTCCTTGAGCCATGGACCAAAGTTCGTGCAGAAAAAAAAGTTCACTAATATCAGGAAAGGTATACCAACTATGTGCAGCTAGAGTACAAGCCTGTACAGGCCTTAGCATTATCAACTCCACCTTTTGCTTCAAAAACAAGAAAGCTTGCAAAAGTGAGATAACTTTGTAATCTGATATAACCAAGTCTTATATTCATTTCAAACAAGTTTTACACATTTCCTAAGGTCAGAAACACGAGCTCTAAGCCTCTCAAACACCCTTAAAAACCAAAACACCAACTTCTGCCCAAAACAGGGAAAGTTCTGCAAATCAGAAGCCAAAACAAAATCCACTCGTGCATTTTGCTTGAAACCAATTCCAACACACTCCATACAATATACCTAAACTATTCCAACCATCCTCAAGCCACTGTAACTCCATTTTCACACTTCACCATTTTTGCTTTGAAGCTTTGCAGGTTGAGTTCTACAAGTATATTCAGGCCATTTCAAAGCACGCCAAGCATTAGGGAAGGTCAAGGGAACATCAAGCAAGCTCAAAAGAACCTCGGGCCTTACTGAAAGTTGCTGCATTGCCATACTCGAACTTGACTAAAACAGGTATTTCTCAAACTTCTATCTCCTTATTTAGGAATCATTAGGCTTAGGTTTGTGAAGAAAAAATGTAGTCCTCATTGCCCTTGAGCTGTATATATGCATAGAATTCATTTATGTTATCTGAGCTAGGAGTATTTGATAGTTGAACTTTCTGAAAAAATTAGGTTATAAATTAGGGGCACTGAAATTCTCCCTGGTTTCTTAGAGTTAGATTAATTTTTTTATATGGTTAGAATCGTGTGATGATGAGCTATAACTTTCATGTTGCAAGTTTTTGTTTTTAAGCACAAATGCAAGAGATACGAGTTTGAACATGGAGCACGCGTTTTCTGATTCTCAAGGACAGGGATGAAGTGAGTTGGGCTGGGCCTGGCTTGCTTCTGCTTTTTACACCACATTCCCTTTTCATAATCTACCCCCCGGACCCAAAAATAATCTCAAGGGTCTTTCCTGTGCTTTTTGACCTTTCCCTTGGATAAAATAAAAAGTCGATAGCGACTCTTACTAAACCGAAACATTTGCAAACACAAATGCAAAACCTCAAGTCAGTTCTCCCACTGCATCATACCTGTGAATAAACTTCCTTTTCATTTCAACATGTACATAGTATTTGTTTCCTTTTCGTTCCCACCCTTTGTTTTTTTTATTGCCACTCCTTTTGTTTGTGTTCATTGGTTTGTTATAAATGCTTTAAGAAATCACCTGGCCCTAAGGTAATGCTAGCATGGCCTTAGGCCATGTTGCTACTTAATATATCAAACGAAAGAAAAAGCAGGTAGGAGTATGAAACGAAGCCTTAGGCTTCCTCACTGACTCTAGGCCCAATCAAAGGATGCAGCAAAGGAATTAAGGTGAACAGGGCACTCCATGCTGAACGAAAGAGGCAGCCAGAAGGATGGCCACACTGACTCCCAGGAACCAGTCGAAAGGCACACCCATACTGATTCCAACCCCCAGTCGAAGGATGCAGAAATGCAGAATCAAAGGATGCATCTCATGCCTCAGGTTAAGCCCAAATCGAATGGCATGACCTCACTTACTCCAGGCCCCAAATCGAAAGAGGTCAAAAAGTGCAGAATCGAAGGGTGTTTCCGCCTAAATCGAAAGACCCCTTTTTCTTGCTTTTATTTTATTTTTCCTTTATATTTTCATGCTATTCAATATGGTTGTAATAGTGTAGGATTTTATCTTTCTGCATTTTATTACTTTTGTATGATTGCTAGTAAAATAGGGTATGTATGCCAAGATAAAAATAACAAGTAGACAACCCCTAATCAAAGACTAAATGCATGCAAATCAAACACACTATTCACACATGCACCCTTAGGGTAATCTCACTTATTGCTTTGGAAAAATAGTCATGTCCCTCAAATATGAGATTTTTAGCAAAGACACTTGATAAAATATCGTAGTCCCTCGATGACCCTCAATGTTGCCTTCGGTAAATGATATAGTCCCTAAACAAAAATTTCTAAAACGTCCCATTGGCCGCGTTCTATGACTATATAAACATCCCACACTCGTCCCTTCACATCCAATGATGGAGCTTCTTACCAAATCAATGGAAAGATAGCAACATCTAAATGAGGAAGAAAAGAACATTAGAACTTTTGAGTAGGTAGGATGCTCCTAGTTACTCGCTTGCTCACAACAAAAATATTTTATACACCAACACTTTCATTTGAAACATTTTCAAAAGTTAAAACACTTCGTACGCATTCTTATAGAAACAAGAACCATTACAAAGACACCTTTTCAAAATCACTTTCAAAAACACATTCCACAAACACCTCTTTGAAGTATTTTCAAAACCAACTCTTTGTACGCGTTCTTATAGAGACGAGAACCATTACAAAGACACTTTTCAAAATAATTTAAAAACCCACACCACAAGCACATTCTCAAACAAAAGCAAGTGATCTAGAAAGCATCTAAGAGCCCTTAGATAACTACAGATGAAAAGGGTGCTAACACCTTCCCTTTTCATAACCTACCCCCCGAACTCAAGAAAATAATATCGAAAGGCCTTTCCTGTTCTTTTCAACCTTTCCATTTGGATAAAAGAAAATTCGCTGGCGACTCTTGCTATTCGCAACAATTGCGATCGAACGCAAAACCACCAAGTCGGTTCTCCTTCCGTATTATAGAACTGGCGACTCTGCTGGGGAGTTTACTTAAAATTGAGGTTACCTTAGGGCTAGATCACCTTTACTTGCTTTCCTTGTTTGATTTGCTTGCTTTATATTATGGTTCCTTGTTTGGGCTTGTTTTGACCCTCTACCCGGATATGGGGGCACCTTTTAGGTAATTAGAAATAGATTGTGGAAACTGTACGATATAGACCGACACAGTTGAAGCAATGGCTATGTTAGTGTGACACATTTGTTGGTACCGGTATCCCTTGTGTTGAATCGAGGAGAATACGGGGCCGCTGAGCAGCGTCACGAAGCACTAACTGACTTTAGAACCTTTAATTGAGTCATCCTTGGCCATTAGGAAGTAGCGAGATAGCCGGCTTTGGTTCCGACCTAATATTGGTTGATACTCGATGTTACGCTCTTTCAGATTAGACTTTCGGAATATTTCGGTCGCTATTAAAGAGGTTTGTGCTGAAATAATGCTCGATGAAGAAAGATCAATGATATTGAGATCCCCTAGAACCCGATTATTATTACTAGGATAGGTTGATCCAACCAAACTTCAAGAGGGTACTTACCTACAAACTCCAGGGAAGCCTAAACCTAAGGACTTGTCTACTTTATGTGTATATGACTATTTGTACATAACAACTTGCTTGCTCTGCATACTTGTACATAACATCATGACAGCATACCATAACATTTTCAATAACAATTTCAAGGATCTCAAGGGCCTATGATGTAGGGTCATGTTGAACCAGACGCCTATCAAGGGGCAAGATGATTCATTCTATAATCAAATGCCGTCAAAGACCAAAGCACGATAACTTGAGTCAAGGACTACGACCCACTTGACATGGTGAGCTTGATTCTCGTGGAAGGACATCCATCGGTACAAAGTTCTCCAATCAAAACAGTTGATCAAAATTCAACTTCTAACATTTTCTTGTGTTTACCCCGCGAGATCCTTGAAAACATGCATCCATATACCATGCATCATGACAGGCTTTTCCCACACATGTCTCTCATCTGCTTACTATTTATTTCAGTAGAGATGGCTCTAGTACAGACTATCAAAGACATCCAGACTCAAAATGCTCAACTTCAGCAAATGTTCTTGAACTTGTCCAAG
The DNA here is from genome assembly GCA_948472305.1 of Vicia faba. Lineage (NCBI taxonomy): Eukaryota > Viridiplantae > Streptophyta > Magnoliopsida > Fabales > Fabaceae > Vicia > Vicia faba. The sequence continues at coordinate 525,672,668 of OX451735.1, read as the reverse complement.
GGACAAGAAGAGGTGAAAGCACTCCTCACTAGGGGTATGATCATGGGGAATCCTAAGGACGACAAGAATGACAAGTTGGAGCGACTACAAACTGAGATAGCCATAATGAAGGTCCAAATGATGGGACAACTGCTAGGTCAGATGGATCTTATCTAAAACTTGGCTCAAGGAGAATAATATTTGGGAGACCTTGTCAATAAGCTTCACCAAGACAGATGCAACCAGATGGGGCAAACAACTAAAATTAGGGATTGAGTCATTAATCAGCCTCCGGTGAAGAGTGAACCTTTCCAAAGTGCTGCCATGTTACAGGCCCAACAACAACCTCGCCAATAACAACAGGGGAACCATCACAAAGAGGTTGCACCTAAGAGACAATTTACCAGGATCGGCATGTCGCTAGATCAGGTGCTACAACACATGTTGAAAGCAGAGCTAATTACATTAAAGGCTCCTCCTCGGAATCCTAACACTGCTGCTCCTAGTTACCGTCCCAATGAGAGGTGTGCATACCACTCTGATAGTCCTGGGCATGATACGAGAAGTTGCTGAGCTCTGAAGAACAAAATTCAAGACTTAATCGACGAAGGAGTGTTAGAATTTACACAAGACGATCAACTGGAACTCTTATATCACCCCTCAAGGGCATTCATATGAAGTGACGATCTGGGCGAGGAAATTTTTTGTTTATTCGAATTCTCATTTGTAATTTCTTTGTTTGCGTAAACACTTATCTTTATGTCAGACTTTGGTTACTCTCATTAATGCATTAAATATGTTTGTCTTGAATCAATACATTCATTTTTATTATATTTAAACTATGCTTTTTACTCCCTTTATGATATTCAACTCTTGTTTCAAAAAGTTGCAAGCCTTTAGAGGGAGGATGACAAAACCAATGCCATAATCTTATATAGTATGCTTTTGGACAGGCCTTTCTGACGATGTACATGCGTTCTTTCAATTCATAAACACTGGATTTATAAGGAGGATAATCCCTAGTCAACCCCTTCGAGCCAAAGAAGTAGAAGTTTTCTTTTTTTACGCAAATTCAAACCTTTAATCAAAACCTGGGGCAGGATAGTCTCTCAGTTAATTCAAACACGCGTTCAGTCGCAAACTTTCACTTCGTACACAACAAATGACATCAAAAACATTCCTTATGAACCAAAAACTGGTGATGGTTCCCTATCAAATAGGCAGTCATTATCTCTCACAAGAAAAGCCCACTAAGTCAAAACCTACGAAGGAAACTTAAGAAAAACTGGGGCATCCCGCTGACTATAATCTCAAAAAAACAAGAACAGTCAGGAAAAATTAGGGATAATAAATTAAAAAGAGGTCACTACAAATCCTCAACAACATGAAAAACGTTGCAAAAACGAATGCCTTCCAACAAACTTAACTTGTTTGAACCATCATCAAAACGTCATTCCAGATTCAATTGGAATTCAAACACACATTTAACTGAGTTTAGGATTGAAGAACATAACGAAGAACGGGAGGGTACAAATACACTTTGAGCCTTATCCTTTATTTCTTAAACCATGAACCAGACCATGATATAACCTTTCAAAGTCCTAATTGAAGCATGGGTTAGTCTAAAAGCATACTGTTACAAAAGGTATCCTGACTCCTGTAAGGCGTTACTCTAAATCCTGAGTTGAATTCACATTCTTGCAAAACCTTTTACTTGCTAAAAATGAATTTTCAAAACTTCAAGACAAGCATAAACTTTGCATTATTTTGAATATCGTTGTTTGCATATGGTTAATTGTTTGACAACAGAGACATTCACATGACGAATATTCAGTGAACAAAAACTCTCTAAGTGGACAAAATCACTTCAAATAGGATGACACTTCTAATGAAAAATATCCTATAAGAAAGGGGGCATGACATGTCATTGTCCAAATTCACCTGGGGCAATCAAGTCAAGATTCCAAGAGACCTCTCAAGAGGTGCTGAGTAACCAGGGGCAAGTATTTATCTGAATCACTTGGGGCATTGAACGTGGATTCCAACAAAGGGTTATGTACGGTCAGACGAGCATTTCTTGGCAATACTACAAACACTTGCTACTAGGGGCAGTGACAAACCTCCCATAAAGTCCTTTCATAGGGAAACTCCCAGCCAAAGTTTCAATCTCTAGAAAACCTTCTTCCCAGCTGAGTTGATCTCAAGAAGAATCCTCGAGGAGTTCGGCCAAAAGAAAACCCCTCTTCAGCAGACTGGCGACGTGGTTTATTTCCCCAATAAATGGAAAGATTCCCCAGCTTGAATTTGTCTCTCAGACTATCACGAATCAAGGGACAACAACTCCTCTTCCCCAATATACTTTCCTACAATCCCCAATAGCTCCCCAGTAGAGCAACAGACAACGAAGACTCCTGAACTCTTTTCCCAGGCGGAAATCAAAACTCTCCACCAAATTTTCTTCTCAAGAAAAATCAACATTCCCCAACGACCGTCCGCGATTCAGCTTCCCAAAACTCCTCAACATTTGTCAAGGATTTATTTTCCAAGACAAAATTACATTCCAACAACATTTCATACATCATATTTACATACATGACAAATGTATATGGCACAATCTCATTTATTTTGAGAACATCATTACGCCATGCATTTCATATATCATTTCATACAACTAACTCTTTACCTTTTCAGGAAAGATTAATCAACAAAAAATTATCATCAACAAATTTCTGACAAGACAGGACAACTATCTGTGAACAAATCAATTGTAGATCAATTCCCGAAATAGGACGGGGTGACTATCCACATGACAAATACTTCCTTTAGACCTCTGTTGGTTCAATTTAAATCTCTCAATGGTTTATCTTGATTCCCTTCCGGTAGATATTTTCTCTGGTTTAGATAGACCGCTCCAAGATTTATTCTGATTCGTTCCAATTAAAGAATATTCAAGACCTCTGCTGGTTCAGTTTAAATCTATCAATGGTTTATCTTGATTCCTTTCCGGTAGACATTTTCTCTGGTTCAGATAGATCGCTCCAAGATTTATTCTGATTCGTTCCAATTAAAGAATATTTAAGACCTCTGCTGGTTCAGTTTAAATATCTTAATGGTTTATCTTGATTCCTTTCCGGTAGACATTTTCTCTGGTTCAGATAGATCGCTCCAAGATTTATTCTGATTTGTGCCAGTTAAAGAATATTCAAGACCTCTGCTGGTTCAATTTAAATCTCTCAATGGTTTATCTTGATTCCTTTTTGGTAGATATTTTCTCCAGTTCAGATATATCGCTCCAAGATTTATTTTGATTCATTCCAGTTAAAGAATACTTAAGACCTCAGCTGGTTCAGTTTAAATCTCTCAATGGTTTATCTTGATTCCTTTCCGGTAGACATTTTCTTTGGATGGAACCTATAAGCCCATCTCTGACAACTCTCTATCATCTTACCAAATGGCATCTTTAAGCCCATTCCCTACACAATCAACCACCACATTATCAAGTGCAAATTTCTGGGCACTCTAGTGTTCAATCATCTTCCACCTTCATGTCACGAATGGCAGATTCGCCAAACTAACTCTTCAGGTTTAAGAAGATTGAACAGGGGCAGTTGTTGTACCCAAAAATTTACCCTCTCATTTTTCAAGGCATTTCTCACAAGGATTCTCAAGGTTCAAGCTTTCACTAGTACAATTGGATTTTCCAATATCAAGTTAAAAAGGAAACTGTTAAAAAAGGGGGAAAACAGATAAAAATAATCTTTTTGACAACATTGGAGAAAAACAAATCTTTTCGATTCAGCTCATTCGATTGGACTTTTGGCCTCTTTTGATGCAGGCTTTGGTTTCATCCTTCGACTGGGTGTTGTCCTCTGGCACGCTGGCTTGAATTCACAAGGCAGGAGCTTCCTGCATGCCACTTTCGATTGCATCTTTGGCCTCACAGGGTTCACAATGCAATGGCTGCCTATGTGCCTACTTCGATTGGGTGTTTGATACGTGCATGCCCGTGTTGACTGGACAAATATTCCCCCATACTTGCTTTGATTCACAAGTTGATGACTAGCTGCATACAAGCCTTCCTTTGAGCCATAACTTCTTTCTTGCGCGTAAGAGGCTCCCCCATGCTAGCATGCACAAGGTACAAAGCCTCCTGTAGCCTCCTTCGATTCAAAGGCAAAAATCTCCCTTTTGGCATCCTTCGATTGCACTTTTTTGCCTCCTGTATGCCTCTTTCGAATCTGGGCATTTTTACCTCCTGCACGCCTCTTTCATTTGGGCAGGTGATTCCCTTCATGCAAGTCTTTGATTTGAGCATTGGCCCATTGTGTGCTTGTTTGGAGTCACAAAGTTTAGACCTCCTACATGCAGGTTTTGACAGGGACATTGGCTATGTTTACACTAGCCTCGACTTGACACATTTCCCTTTAGCATGCTTCAATTCTACCATTGACACATGGTTGGTAGATTTAAAGGGCATACATAAGAGTCCTTGTTGAAGGTTTGCATAGTCCATTCGAAGGACACATTTGGCCCTTTCCAAAGAAACATGCAAGACCCATTCAAGGGACATGTCTGGGAATCCCATTCAAAGGATTTACAAAGCCCACCTTAAGGCATGTTTTGGTGACCTATCCAAGGGTCACGAATTTGGCTCCTTCGAAGGATGCACAAAAGTGACCCAATCGAAGGACACTTGTTGGAGGAAAATCAAATAACATTTTTGGAAGAAGAATCTGGTCGAAGAAGGGTCAAAATGAAGGGATGAAATATTCAAATATGCTTGTTGCCAAGTTTAGGCCTGACACACTGGACAAAACTACCGCACAGCAGTCTTGAAACATCTCCCCATGCTTGCACCAAAATGGCATACAAATACTACCCTTCGAAAGCTACAAAAGCAGTTTACTCAAAATGTTCAAACTATTTTGTTTTCCCTCCAAAACCTCAGCCAAGCTTTACCTATAAATACGAGGCTCCACAACATGTTTAAGGGGCTTTTTGGCTAAGGGGAACGAATCTTCAAAATTCTCAAACACTCTAAAAAATCATCAAACTCTCAAACACTTAAACACTCATCAAACACCAACCCAGAATCTAAACATTTGCCCCCTTCAAATCTGAAACAACCCCGCACCTTGTTACCCTTTGAATCCAGTAGGAAAAACCTCACACTTGTTCTTCTCTTTCAAATCCAGTATCAAAGGCATAACCCCTGTTTCCTCCCTTCAAATCCAAAAGCACTCAAGGAAACCACTTAAAAGCCCAGCACACGTCCCAACCTCAAGCAAGATAAGTCACTCTTAACATTGAACCTTTCGTTTCTAGCATAACCTGTGAATAAACTTCATTTTTGTTTTAACATGTAAATAATATTTGTTTCCTTTTTGTTCCCACCCTTTAGTTTGTTTTTATTGCCACTCCTTTTGTTTTTATTCCTTGGTTTGTTATAAATACTTTAAGAACTAAACTGTCCCTAAGGTAATGCTAGCATGGCCTTAGGCCATGTTGCTATTTAATATCTTAAACGAAAGAAACAGGAGGCAGGAGTATGAAACGAAGCCTGGCTTCCTCACTGACTCCAGGCCCAATTGAAGGATGTAGCAAAGGACCTGAGGTGAAGAGGGAACTCCATGCTAAACGAAAGAGGCAGCCAGAAGGATGGCCATACTGACTCCCAGGCCCCAGTTGAAAGGCACGCCCATACTGATTCCAACCCCCATTCGAAGGAGGTAGAAAGGCAAAATTGAAGGTTGTATCTCATGCCTCAGGTTAATCCCAAATCGAAGGGCATGACCTTGCTGACTCCAGGCCCCAAATTGAAAGAGGTCAAAAAGTGCAGAATCGAAGGGTGTTTCTGCCTAAATTGAAAGACCCATTTTTCTTGCTTTTATTTTATTTTGCCTTTATATTTTCATGCAATTCAATATGGTTTTAATAGTGTAGGATTTTATCTTTCTGCATTTTATTACTTTTGTATCATTACTAGTAAAATAGGGTATGTATGGCATGATAAAAACAACAAGTAGACAACCCCTAATCAAAGACTAAATTCATGCAAATGAAACACACTATTCACACATGCACCCTTAGGGTAATCTCACTTGTTGCTTCGTAAAAATAGTCATGTCCCTCGAATATGAGAGTTTTAGTAAAGACCCTCAATCAAAGATCGTAGTCCCTCGATGACCCTCAATGTTTCCTTCTGCAAACGATCTAGTCACTAAACAAAAATTGCTAAAACGTCCCATAGGTTGCCTTCTATGACTATATAAACGTTCCACGCTCGTCCCTTCACATCCAATGATGGGGCTTCTTACCAAATCAATGGTAAGATGACAACATCTAAAAGAGGAGGAAAAGAACATTAGACCTTTTGAGTAGGTAGGATGCTCCTAGTTTATCGCTTTCTCACAATAAAAACATTTTATACACCAACACTTTCATTTGAAACATTTTCAAAAGTTAAAACACTTTGTACGCATTCTTATAGAAGTGAGAACCATTACAAAGACATTTTTTCAAAATCACTTTCAAAAACACATTCCACAAACACCTATTTGAACTATTTTCAAAACCAACTCTTTGTACGCGTTCTTATAGAGACGAGAACCATTACAAAGACACTTTTCAAAATACTTTCAAAACCCACACCACAAGCACATTTTCAAACAAAAGCAAGTGATCTAGCAAGCAACTAAGATCCCGTAGATAACTATGGATGAAAAGGGTGCTAACACCTTCCTTTTTCATAACCTACCCCCCGAACTCAAGAAAATAATCTCGAAAGGTCTTTCCTGTTCTTTTCAACCTTTCCTTTTGGGTAAAAGAAAAGTCGATGGTGACTCTTGCTATCCGCAACAATTGCGATCGAACGTAAAACCACCAAGTCAGTTCTCCCATCGTATTACAGTTCCACATAATCATCAAGACATGCGGTCATTATCTCTCAAAATAAAAGCCCATTAAGTCAAAAACCTATGAAGGAGGCTTAAGAAAAACTGGGGCATCCCACTGATTGTAAATCTGAAAGAAACAGTTCAGGGAAAAACATGGATAATGAAAATAAAAAGATGTCCTACAAATCCTCAACAAAATAGAAAAGGTTATAAAATTGACTGCCTTCTCAAACGAATGTTCAATTCCTGAAAAACTACCAAGTATCAGAGGAAAGATCCCAAACTTAAATGGGATCGAAACGCACAATTAACTAAGCATAGAATTGAAGAACATCATGAAGAACGGGTTGGGTATAAATAATATTTGAGCGTTTATCCTTTGTTTCTTGAACCGTGAACCAGGCCACATTATAACCCTTAAAAGTCCTAGCTAAAGCATGAGTTAGTTCGAAAGCATATTGTTACAAAAGGTATCCTGACTCCTGTAGGGTTCGCTATAAATCATGAGCTAATATCACACTCTTACAAAATTTGTAAGTTTTACTAAAAAATGAATTTTCAAACTTCAAGACAGACATAAGCTTTGCATTCTTAAAATACCATTTGTTGTACCCCAAAATTTTCCCTCTCATGTTTTTCCAAGATTTCCTCTTGCATAGGTGGTTACAAACTTTTGCCTAAAGAAAAGGGAAATTTTTCAAAAGATGGTTAAGGATCCTTCGATTGGAATCTACAAGGTACCCTTTGATTGGCCTCTGCAAAAGACCCTTCGATTGGAGCATCAGAGCTTCCTTCGATTGGAGCATCAGAGCTTCCTTCGATTGAGGCATCAGGGTGTCCTTCGATTGGAACATCAGAGGGTCTTTCAATTGGAACATTAGAATTGCCTTCGATTGGCATGTCAGTGCAGAGATGTCTTAATCCAAAATGTTCTGATGAGGGAAGTTCTGATTACTTCGAATCAGAACCCAGAACCATCGAAGAGAACAAGGGCTGGTTGAAGGGGGCTTTGGAGAGGGAAACTTTGAATATTTTCGAACTCAAACAAGGCGCCCAGTTGACCTGTCCAGATTCACTCAAAATTCCAAAATGGCATGATATATCTCAAAATAGCAATCTTTCAATTTGCCTGACTCTGTTTTCAATATCATGTTTAATGGTTGGCCTTTAATGCCATGTTCCTTTCCCCATTTCCTTGTCTCCTCCACCTCCTATAAATACAAGACATATGTTGTATCACAAGGGAGATACTTTTGCACACGAACATATCACGCTGCCATATTTCTCATAGAAACCCAAGGAGTGTCAAATTGAAGCACTTTTTTGCAGGCACCTTTAGCCCAAACAAAGACCAGATTCTTGTTCCTGAGACACCCAGGAGTCCACACCTACTCCCAACAAACATTTCCATGCTCAGAGCCACCTTCGATTGGTAAGAGTTTGCAGAACAAAAACTGCACCTTCATGCCATCTAGATATACATTGTACGTATACTCTTGTTATTTCCAACATTTGTGTTGCATGCAAGTTAAAATGCAGGGGTGAGATCGTTCCATCGCTAGGGCACGATCTGAGTTTTTCCTTCGAATCACACTTGAGAAGTTCCAGGCTAAACAAACCTAGATTTGAGTTGGAGAGAGATTCGAATTAGGGAGGGATTCGAATCAGGGGGGGTAAAGTCCCCCCTGGATCTCTAATGTTTGTACATTTTGCAGGAGTACTGTTTAGGGCTTCGAAGCAGTAAGCTTCGAATTGGGTGACTCAGGAACCTTCTGCCATTTTTGGACCCAAATTCGAATCACAGGACTTTTGGTATTGCAGGCCAAAATAACTTCAAATTCCTTTGATTGGAGAAGAAATCGAAGGATTTAGGTTCGACACCCAAGTCATACGTTTTGTGTTTTTTCTAACAAACTTGCTTGCAGATCCAACATCTCAGATCGAAAGAGTTTATCATGTATTATCATTAGGCACCTTCGACCAGCCTTTTCACTTGGATCGAAAGGAAGCCTTAGGCCTTTTGATCCAGGCCGACATCCTGCAGCCTACTCTTTTCGTTTTACTGTTTTTTTCCATTTACTTTATCCTTTTCATTACTTTGTTTTTAATCAGAAAATCAAAATCACAAAAAAGGATTAGATTTTAGTTTTTACTATTAATATTAATTTTTTTCAATTAATTAATTAATTATTTTAATATTTTATTAAAAAAAAAATAAAATTGAATAGACTTAGGTTTTTTTTAAAAGTTAATTTCTTTTCATAACAAAAACAACACAAATAATTTTATTTAATAGTTCTTAGGTTTTTTAGACGTAATATTTATTTCGCACGTGTTATTTTTATTCTTGCATTTTATGTGAATAATGTAACTGGTTATTGGATGTAATAGTTTTAGATTTAAAATTCCGCACTTTATTTCATGCACTTTTTTATGTAACTACCCCAAAGCCGTGTAATAGTTTAGGATTTATTTTTCTGCATTTTATTTCCCGCACATTTACTGCTTTATTATTTTGCTATATTATTGTTAGTAAATAGGCGTGTATGGAAAGACTGAAAATTAAAACGTTAGCTAACCTAATAAAAAGACAAAAATAATTAAATCTCAACACACATGCACACATACACCTCTAAGGTACGCCCACTTCAGTTGCCTTTCGAAAAACAAAACAGTCATGTCCCTCGAGAATGGGGACGCTTTAGCAAAGAACCATAAAAATAAAAAAGATCATAGTCCCTCGATGACCCTACGGTGTTGCCTTTCGGTAAATGATCTCGTCCCTGAAACGAAATTGTTAAAAGCGTCTCCATATGTTGCCTTTATGACTGTAAAACGTCCCTTCGATTTTCCCTCAACATCCAACGATAAGGCTACCTACTCACTAATAGTAGGATAACATTGTCTAAAGGAAAAGAGGAAAAGAACGACCCTATTCGAGTAATAAAGTAGATAGCTGTTAGAAGTTTTCTCAAACATTTTGCACTTACACAGAAAACTACTTTTCAAAAACAATTTCAAAACACTAGGTATACTTTCTCCACTATCCTGAGAAATATTACAAAGTTCGCCTTACTAAGGCGTTTTCAAAACATTTTCAAACACAAAGCACAAAGGTATTTTAAAAATGAGAAAATCTCTAAGAGCCCGTGAAAAACCACAGATGGAAAGGGTGCTAACACCTTCCCTTTCCATAATCTACCCCTTACTCAGAAAATATCTCAAAAAGGTCTTTTTCTGTTCTTTTCACCCTTTCCTTTGTTGGATAAAATAAAAGTCGGTGGAGACTCTTGCTTACCACATATTTTCGAATACAAAACGCAAACTAGTATATAATTGTCGGTTCTACCACCATATCACAGAACTGGCGACTCTGCTGGGGATTTATAAAAGTGGGGTTTACCTTAGAGTTAGTTCATTTTAACTGCTTTTTGTGCTTTGTTTGCTTTACTTTTGAGGGTTTGCTTGGGTTGTTACTAAAGTATCCTACACCCGGATTTGAGGCACCTTGTTAGGTAAGTAGCAATAAATCACGGAGGTTGTACGGCATAGACCGATACAGACAAAGTGGTGGCTACGTTAGCCCGATACTTTGGACTGTACTAATGTTCCTTGAGTAAGTTAAGGATAACATTAGGATTCCTCATAGTGTCACTAAGAGCTAACTGGTCTTTAGAACCTTTAATTGGCTCATCCTAGCCATTAGGAAGTTGTGAGGTAACCGAATTTGGTTTCGACCGAAGATTGGTTGATACTCGATACTACACTCATTGAGGCTGGACTTTTAGGATTTTTTGGCCGCAATACTTTGGTGCGGAGCTGAAACAATTTCTGAAGGGAAGGCCAATGATATTGAGACTCCTTAGGACCCGATTACTATTAATAGGATAGGTTGAGCCAACTGAACATTCAAGAGGGTACTTACCTTAAAACCTCATGCAAGCCTTTGAACCTAAGGTCTATTGTGTGATTTGCTTGTGTTTATTTGTGATTTTTAGCATAATCATGACATTATAAACATCACGACATTCATATATACTAATCATTTCAAGGACCTGTTGGATTTGCCTCTTTGCTGTTTTGTAGGATATGAATTCAGGTCGCAGGAAAACCATCCGGATTCATTTCACAGAAGTTCCTCCTAAGCTCAAGGAATTAGTCTTGAAAGTTCCCAAGGATTCATCATTCCACAAAAGACATGGTCACTTACTCAGTTTGGTTACCACCAAGTTTGACGAAGGTTTGATGAGTGTCTTATTCCAGTTCTTCGACCCTAAGCATCATTGCTTCACATTCCCCGATTATTAACTGGTGCCTACTGTTGTACCCCAAAATTTGACTTCTCATTTATAAAGATCATTTTCACAAAATTCTTTGACTCAAGACTGGATTAGGGTTTGAGATTGCACAAGGATTTTTTGAACTATCAATGCTTCATGTGACTTTCAAGTATCATCATGGACCCCTAAGATTACTCATATCAGGTTTCAAGCCTTGAATTACATTATTGCCAAGCAAACCATTTACAAGGGAAAAATGGTCATTTGCATACTGAGAAGTCTAACTTTGACTTTTGGACCAAAACTAAATTTCAAGAATCATATTTCATCAAGACAAGTTGGAATATGAAGTTAGTATCATCAAAGAGTCCAAAGTCACATTTACTTTGGAAAAGCCAAATTTCTGAATATTTTGGATTTTTTTCTAAGTATTTAAGAAAAATGACACTTCAGAACTTCTGAGCCAGCCTCCAGGCAGGTGCAGTCAGAAGTTGTAACATGGTTCAACACATAGTCTTCAGTCAGAACATGGCTCTTCAGCATCTACGCAAGTGCGGTCAGAGTTTGCAAGGATAATGCAAAGAAGGTAATAAAGTGTAATACGAAGCCTAAAAAGCTCCTTCAGAACATGCTAGAGTCAGAAGGTAAGAGGATCAGAAGATTGGATGCTACACTGAAGCAGAACTTATAATCTCGAGTTTTCAAGGATAAAATTAAAGAAGGTTACTGGAAAGCCTGGGGAATCCTTCAGAACATGCTGAGGCAACAAGGTACAAAGATCATAAGTTGGATGTTTGTCCTTGATAGAACTTCTGATCCAGAGTTAAGCAATGATTCCAAATCTCAAATTACAGGATTTCTGATTTTTACAAATCTCATCATCATTTAATGCTCATTAATGCTCACAACCACTTTTGAGTATTTGTCCAAGGGACCTCTCCACGTGTGGCATAGAAATACCCTTGTTATCCTTAAAAGCAAACTTTTATACAGAAGTATGGGAGGGTCCATGCGTTACTTCTTGCTTGTGGGTTTACTTTTCCTTAATCCCTGCTTGCTAATCCAGGCTAGGCTAAAAAGTTGTCAACTATCACACCATTTTTGGAACTTGCTTCAAGAGTAAGTCAGCATCTAGTGTATGATGTTGGCGCTACTTGACATTTTCAAACACACAAAACTTTGCCTATAAATAGAACACCATTGGTCAATAAGGGGGGGGGGGGGGGGGGGGCAGAAAAAATTTGTGAAAGGGGAGAATTTTTGAGAAAGAAAAGTCTTGAATCTCTTCCAAAATTCCTAGAGCTTCAAACACTGTAAACACAACACACACACAAAACTATTAACTTTTGATTCCTTGCATTCAAGCTTCCTTTTGCTCTCCAATATCATTTGACCAAAAAACCATCCACGCAACTTCTGATCCATACGTTGGAAGCTGCCGTAACTTCTGTATTCACCCTACTATACACCCTCCATCCATCTACTCAAAGAAATCAGAACATCACCTCCCTACCATTTCCAGAAGTTGAAAACTTTCAACCTACTAAGTACGTGGAGAAGCTTTTCAGAACTTCATCAAAGTTAAGGTTAACTCCAGTTCACAGAACTTCTTCCAGCTTCAAGGTAAGTTTCTGCTGACCCTCACCATATTACTTAAGCATTACCAGATTTACATGCTCAAAAATACAATGTAGATATCATGTTTCTAATGTTGTACATATTATGAGACTTCATGCACCCGCCTGTTTAAATAGAGAATAAATCAGTTCAAAACTTCTTAAAGAAATTAGAACTCAGAGTTAGGATTAGCAAAGACATACTTGCCTCTGATTCATAGTTCTGATATTTCTTACTTCTGAAACACTATGACATCTGCTGTAACTGTTCTATGCATGTCTTCTGTTTTGTGGAGAAATAACCAAATTACAGATGTTATGACTAGCATAGAGGGAGAGACCAAGTTCTGTCATTGGTGCCAGCATTTCTGAAGTCTGTTTAGTTGCCAGTGGTATCAGAACTTCTGAAAACTACCGTGTTCCCAGTGGGTTCAGAACTTCTGACCTTATACATTTTCACTAACAGGTTTCTGTTTTGCAGCGTGCCAGGGTCAGAACCTCTGACTTCATTTTTATCAGCAACACACTGATTCTTTTTCTTATTATTTTTATTTTCCTTTTCATTTTTTTATTATTAACAAAAAAAACATAAAAATATTTTCTTTTATTTTATTTCTTTAAGACAGAAACATTTTCTAAACAAGTCCATTTCACATTTATTGTACATTCTTATACATTTCAATATGGTTGTAATAATAACTTAGGGCTTATTTTCACTTGCAATCCCTATTCGTACATATGTACCCCCTCCCATAAAAATATTGTAATAGCGTAGTAATCTTTAAATTGCGCAATTTACTGCTTTTACATACCATGCTAGTAATTAGGGTTTGTATGGCAAGATAAAAACAAAGCAAATAGAAAACCCTAAATCCAAGACAAAATCAAAGCATGAAAATAACACACTTGCACATAAGCATCCTTAGGGTTTCTCCACTTGGTTGCCTTATACAAAAATAGCCATATTACGCATGCGAAGTATCTTGGCAAAAAAACAAATATAAGATCATAGTCCCTCGATGACGCTATTCTAAGTTACCTTATAAAATGATCTTGGTCCCTCAAAAATGCTAAGATACTTTGCAACATTGCTAATCATGGTTATACGATGACCCACGCCCGTCCTGTTTACATCCAAAAATAGGGTTGCTTACCAAATCAATGGTAAGACAACAATTCAAAGGAATAGAAAGCGCATAAGAAAGACATTTGAGTAGGTAGATTACTTCTAGTTACTTGCTCTATTTCCAAACAACTATCCTTTCTAATTTCAAAACAAAACACACACATTTCCAAACATTTTGCAAACATTGAAAACATTTTCAAAAAAGACAAACATCTTTGTATACATTCTTACAAACGAGAATCATTACAAAGATTGCCTACACAATGGCCTCTTTACAAAATACTTTCAAAAAAAAAAACCACACAAAGAATAATTTCAAACAAAAGCAAGTGATCTAGCAAGTAACTAAGAGCCCATGGAAAACCATGGATGAAAAGGGTGCTAATACCTTCCCATTTCATAATCTACCTCCCGAACTCAAGAAATAATCTCAAAGGTATTTCCTGTGCTTTTTCACCTTTCCTTTTGGATAAAAGAAAAGTCGGTGGTGACTCTTGCTAAACCGCAACATTTTCGAACACAAACACAAAACCCTCAAGTCAGTTCTCCCACCGTATCACATAACTGGCGACTCTGCTGGGGAATATTATAAAAAAAGTGGGGTTACCTTAGGGCTAGATCACATTAATTTGCTTACATTGTTTGATTTGTTTGGTTTACATTATGGTTCTTTGTTTAGGTTTGAATCCTCCACCCGGATTGGGGAAACATTATAGGTAAATAGCAATACGTTGTAGAAACTGTGTGGGGTATACCGACATGGTCTAAGCAATAGCTATGTTAGTGTGACATATTTGTGGGTACCGATAGCCTTTGAGTCAATCAAAGAAAATACGGGGCCGTTGAGTGATGTCATGAAGCACTAATGAACTTCTAGAACCCTTTACTTGACCAACTTGGCCTTTAGGATGTAGTGAGATGACCGGCTTTGGTGCAGTCCGAACTTGGTAGATACTCGATACTACACTCATTGAGGGTTGGCTTCTTGGGATATTTCGGTCGCCATTAAAGAGGCTTGAGCTGAAACAATGACCAAGGAAACAATCCGGTGATATTGAGCTCCTTAGAACCCGGTTACTATTACTAGGACAGGTTTGAGCCAACTAAACTTCAAGAGAGTACTTACCTATAAAACCCCATGCAAGCCTAAACTAAGAGCTTGTTTGTTTTGCTTGTATATGCATACTTGTACATAACATCATGGACATCATGAACATCATGAACATCATATGCATTTACTAACCATTTCAAGGATTTTAGAGATTCATCTTTGTTCTTATTTTGTAGGATATGGATTCACTTCGCATGAAAACTATCCAAGTCAACCTTGTAAGAATTCCTCCACAACTTAAGGAGCTAGCTTCAAGGATTCCTAAGAATTCTCCATTCACCGAGAGGCATGGTCGTCTACTCAACTTGGTCACCTCCAACACAGATGAGGATATGATGAAGGTACTCTTCTAGTTCTTTGATCCTTTGTACCATTGCTTCACATTTCCCGACTATCAGCTTGTGCCTACTTTGGAAGAATTATCTCAACTCTTAAGGATTCCCATTCTCAATAAACTACCTTTCAAAGGCACGGAAAGAGACCCAAAGCCAGAAGAGATTGCTCAAGCTCTGCACTTGCACTCATTTGATGTCACAACTCATTGGGAAACTAGAATTGGTGTCAAAGGTTTCTTAGCAAAGTTTCTATTTGAGAAAGCTCAAAGCTGTTGGAATTCTTTAGATTTGCAAGCATTTGAGGAAATTTCGGCTCTCCTCATCTATGGGATGGTCTTGTTCCC
The DNA here is from genome assembly GCA_948472305.1 of Vicia faba. Classification (NCBI taxonomy): domain Eukaryota; kingdom Viridiplantae; phylum Streptophyta; class Magnoliopsida; order Fabales; family Fabaceae; genus Vicia; species Vicia faba. The sequence goes on along the minus strand of OX451735.1, from coordinate 525,656,981 downwards.
CAATCTTGACCAACTCATAGATGTGAGTGCCGTCAAAATCTTCATGTCACGCAATCCGGTGCCTACATTGCTAGAGGATATCCTACACTCTTTTCACACTCGCACAATGAGGAAAAGTGGTGTCCTTATGTGTTGCACTCCTCTCCTGGAAAGATGGTTTATTTCTCATCTTCCCCAATCAGTCTTGAAGAATGAGCAAGGATTAAGGTGGTCACAAAAGTTAATGACGCTGAAACATTCAGACATTCATTGGTGTTCCCGATCCAAAGAGAATGTTATCATTGTTGACCGTTGTGGGGAATTCCCTAATGTCCCTCTACTTGGCATTAGGGGAGGCATCACCTACAACCCATTATTAGCTCTAAGACAGTTTGATTATGCCCGAAGGGATGGCCCGCATAAAATGCTGATTCAAGGCTTGGTATTCGACAACGACAACGATAATCAAGGTCTTCGCTAGAGATTTATCCGAGCTTGGAGGATGCTAAACAAGTTGGATAACAAGACTTTGGGACACAAGAATTCCATCCCTCTTGAGCCTTACCTCAAGTGGGTACGAACCCACGCTTAAAGTCTTATGATGCCTTATCCTTCCATTCTCCGGGTGATCATTGAGCCTGTTAAGGAAGGAGAAGTTCCATACACTATCCTACATCCTGACATGCCCACATCCCTTGGAGACATACAAAGGGATTGGATACAACTCAAAGGAGAGCGAGATAATTTCGAAGCCCAATTCTACGCAAGCGAGAAGAAGGTTTTGGAACTCACTAGGCTACTTCATGAGGAGCAGACTCTAAATGCCTACATTGCACCAAAGAGGAAGCACACCACTTTTTTATCTTAGAGTTTTGTATTATTTTTCCCAAGGGGCATTAATGTACTCAAACTCTATCTTATTAATATAACGTGTGTTTTCTTTTTGTGTAAAACGAACTTGAATCTTTAAAAATCCTTGAAAACATTACATATGCACATATCATTCATCATGACGTAAACAAGTCTTTTGCAACGAGTTTCCTCATCTCTCTATTGTTTATTTCAGTAAGATGGATCTCGAACAGACAATCAAAGATCTTCAAGTTCAAAACACACAGTTTCAACAGTTACTCATGACCCTAGCCAAGGGGAAAGAAGAGTTGAAGACTCTGTTAGCTGAAGAAAGAAAGAAGAAGACCAAGAAAGCCACTGGGGTTTTGAACATGGGGAGAAGGTTTCAGGGACAGACTAGAAGAACCTTGAATTTTGCAACCACTTCCGGGGAAGGAGAAGGGAAAGGAAAAGAAGCAACGGTTCCGTCAGAATCCGAAGAGGAGGAAGAAGAGGAAGACTACTCCGAGGAACAGTATCCTCCAGCATATGATAAGTACAAACATCTTGAAGAGCGTTTAAGCGCTATGGAAATACAAAAGGTGCCAGGTCTAGACTTTGAAGAATTGACACTAGTGTCGAGAATTGTGATCCCACCGAAGTTCAAAGTGTCGTTGTTTGCAAAATATGATGGGGTGTCATGTCCTAAGATGCACCTCCGATCATATGTGAGAAAGATCCAGCCGCACTCCACCGATAAAGACCTGTGGGTGAATTTTTTCCAAGATAGCCTATCTAGAAAACAACTCGATTGGTTTTACCAATTGGAAAGGGCCAACGTCCACAACTGGGAAGATCTCACCGCAGCTTTCTATAAGAAATACCAATATAATGCTGATTTGGCGCCTACCCGTACTCAACTTCAGAATATGGCTATGGCTTCCAATGAGGGTTTCAAGGATTACTCGCAGAAGTGGAGAGATCTAGCTGGGAGAGTGCAACCCCCTTTGTCTGAAAGGGAGTTGGTGGACATGTTATTAGGCACTCTACCAGGCCCTTTCTTCAACCATTTGATTGGGAGCTCATCTGCTGGATTTACTGAGTTAATACTAACGGGAGAGAGGGTGGAAGCTGGCATAAAAAGTGGAAAGATTCAGAAGGATTCATCTGCCTCTATAGTTGTGAGAAAGCCTTTCATTAGGAAGAAGGAGGTATCTGCTATTTATCCACAAAGGAACCAAGGGAGAGCTGAACGCCGACCAATGGTAAGGGTTGTTATGATCCCAAAGCCTACATCTGATCAACCAAGAAGTAATCAACCGAGGGTGGAGAGGCCAGTCCGGCAATTCACCAGAATTAATATGACTCTAGCCCAGGTTTTACCACATCTTCTGAAATCCAATTTGACAACTCTAAAGGAAGCTCCAAAGAACCCCAACACAGCGTCCCCTCATTATCACCCAAATGCCAGATGCGCATATCATTCCGAAAGTCTGGGTCACGACACTAACAACTGTTGGGCCCTAAAAAACAAAATTCAAGACCTTATAGACGCAAAAGAGATTGAGTTTGATGCGCCCGAGAAGCCAAACATCATTTCCGCTCCTATGCCTAGACATGGTCACCACACTAATGTTGTTGAAGAAGATTTGTTTGTTACCACCATTAATGAACTCTTGACTCCACTCCCAATCATTAAGATAAACTTGTTGAAAACCAGTGTATTCCCGGGTTGTAATGAAGACTTCCATCTTTGCCTATCCTCACTAACTGATTGCCTTTTGTTGAAAACAGGTATTCAAAGCTTGATAGACAACCAAGAGATTCTATTTGAAAGTACTTCTGTTTCACCTGTTCCTGTTGAAGACGTTTCAATCATAACCATCTCCTCCAATTCTTCTAGGGTCCCTAAAAGACCCGTTAGAATTACATCGGTTCCAAAGACTACTCCTCTTATAATCACAATGCCCGGGCCAGTCCCGTATGAATCTGACAAAATGGTGCCATAGAATTACGGTGGAGACATCTACTACCATGGCATCAAACAAGATGGGTTGGCTGCCGAAGAGATAAGCTCCGAAGAAGAAGACTCCGACATTAGCAATATTGCCGGAACCAGTAAGATTACCCGAAACGGTAGAATCTTCTCTCCAGAAATTGCCCCTCCAAAGGCAGTTTTTGGACCCGTGGCTGCTCCAAAGGTTACCTTTGTGCCAATAATCATATCTGCAAGTGCTCCTATTGACAAAGACGACACAACCACTACTATTATCCCTAATAACACCCCTACTGCTGAAACTTGAGGAAAAAGTATTCAAGAAGAGCTTGTCCGGACAAAGGCTCAAATACTGACTATCCCCGAACCTCCAAGAGGGAAATGGAGGAGATCCTGAGAATAATAAAGAAGAGCGACTACGACGTAGTTGAACAGTTGGGTTAAACTCCCTCCAAAGTCTCTATGCTAGCATTATTGCTGTGTTCTGAAGCACACGCGAAAGCCCTGGTGAAGTTCCTAAAGACAGCCCATGTGCCTCAAGAGACATCGGCTTACCAATTTCAAGATTGCGTGGCTAGCTTGATGGTGGATAACGGCCTAGGATTCTCTGATGCTGATTTGACACCAAGGGTAAGAAATCACAACGAGGAATTGCATGTCTTTGTGGAATATAGAGGAACAACTTTGGCCCATGTCTTGGTGGACACTGGTTCATCTTTGAATGTTTTACCGAAGAAAGCTCTCGACAGATTAGACTGTGAAGGACTGATGTTGAAACCCAGTAACATAGTCGTGAGAACATTTAATGGCTCAAAGAGGATGGTGCACGGGGAGGTGGATATCCCCATAAAGGTTGGGACTCAAAATTTCAACTCAACCTTCTATGTAATGGACATCCGCCCCTCTTACTCCTGTCTGCTAGGACGACCGTGGATCCATAATGCCGGTGCTGTCACCTCTACACTACACCAGATGCTAAAATATTTGGTCCAGGGAAAGATTATCACGGTCCACGGAGAGGAAAAGTATATGATTATCCACCTCAATTCTTTCTGGTATGTGGAATTGGATGGTGAGTTCATTGAAACTCCTTTTCAACATTTTGAAGAGGTTCCCCAAGAGGTAGCAGTGACCAAGACTGCGTCCCAGATCCCCAAGATTACAAGACCTCTGCTCCGGATGTCATCTCTGAAGGACGCCAAAGCAATAGTAGAGGAGGGTGGATGTACCATCTACAGGAAACTTCCGGATATTCCGTATAAATCTGACAAGTTTTGTTTAGGGTTCACTTCAAGTGCTCAGAAGGCTATGTGTTGGGCCCGTGCTGGAGGGCCACCATCAAGGATTGGCAACCGAGAGGTCAATGCAGTGGAAGACGGTGAAGAGGATTGCAGCTTGGAGGATTAGATATTTCCTAATGTCAACGGAGGACTTCGCAATTGGGAAGCCAAAGACTTTGTCCCAATAACTTTCATCCCTCAGTAATTTATCTTTTACATTTCTGTTGGACTTGTAATATTCGCAAACAATTCTCAAATTTAAAACCTTGTGTCTTGCCCGAGGCACAATGGTTCATTTGTAAGAGTTTTTATTTCATCTTCATATGACATTCAATGAATCATGGACGTTTTTCATACAAACCTTTTGTGCTTATTGTTTTTCTTTTTTACATTTTATTTTAAAGGATGGCTATAGCCTTACACACACCCACACTCACAAATGCAGGTACCCCTCCATTCCGGATCCCATGGGTAACGATACTGCTATGGCCTTTTGTAACTCTGAGGATCTAATCTACCAAGCCGAAGACGAAGGTGAGGAAGATTGTGAAGTACCAGGGGAATTGGCTAAACTACTACAACAAGAGGAAAGAGCTATTCAGCCTCATGAGGAACCGGTGGATACAATCAACTTGGGTACCGAGGAGGATAAAAAAGAAATCAAGGTAGGTGCCAATCTAGAGCCGAGTGTCAAGGAGCGTCTTATTTAGCTATTGTTTGATTATGTTGAGATCTTTTCCTGGTCATATGAAGACATGCCAGGACTTGATGCAAACATCGTGGTACATCGTCTGCCAACCAGAGAAGATTGTCCACCAGTAAAACAAAAAGTCCTCCGCATGAGACCTGACATGTCAGAGAAGATCAAAGTGGAAGTCATGAAACAATTCAATGTCGGATTCTTGGCTGTCACTTCCTATCCCCAATGGGTTGCCAACATTGTTCCCGTGCCTAAAAAGGACGACAAAGTACGAATGTGCATGGACTATAGAGATTTGAATAGGGCCAACCCAAAAGATGATTTTCCACTCCCCCACATAGATATCCTGGTTGATAATATAGCCCAGCATAAAGTGTTTTCCTTCATGGATGGATTCTCAGGTTACAACCAAATCAAAATGGCACCTGAGGACATGGAGAAAACAACATTTGTCACACAGTGGGGCATATTCTACTACAAAGTTATGCCATTCAGACTGAAGAATGTTGGGGTAACCTATCAACGCGCCATGGTAGCCTTATTTCACGACATGATACATCATGAAATAGAGGTCTACGTAGATGACATCATAGCCCGATCACAAACAGAGGAAGAGCACCTTGATCACTTGCAAAAGTTGTTTGAGAGGTTGAAGAAGTATAAACTAAGGTTGAATCCAAACAAGTGCACATTCGGAGTACGGTTCGGTAAACTCCTAGGCTTTTTCGTCAGCAACAAAGGTATTGAGGTCGATCCTGCCAAGGTTAAAGAAATTCAAGAAATGCCTGCTCCTTGTAATGAGAAGGAAGTCATAGGATTCTTGGGATGCCTGAACTATATTTCCATATTCATTTCTCACCTAACAACTACTTGTGAGCCAATCTTCAAATTACTGAAGAAAGATCAAGTAGTAAAATGGAATGATGAATTCCAAGTTTCTTTTGATAAAATCAAAGAATACTTACAAGAGCCTCCTGTGTTGATGCCACCAGTCGAGGGAAGACCGTTGATCATGTATCTGACTGTTTTAGAAAACTCAATGGGGTGTGTATTGGGGAAGCATGACGAGTCTGGCTAAAAAAAGCATGCTATTTACTACCTGAGCAAAAAGTTTACCGACTGTGAAACCAGATATTCACTGATCGAGAAAACTTTATGCGCTCTGGCATGGGCTGCTCGCCGGCTAAGACAGTATATGCTGACTGATACTACCTTATTGATATTTAAGATGGATCCGATAAAATACATCTTCGAGAAGCCTGCTCTCTCTGGGATAATAGCTAGATGGCAGATGATCCTAACGGAATATGACATACAATATATTACCCAAAAAACTATAAAGGGAAGTGTCTTGGCTGATCACCTTGCTCATCAAGTTGTAGAAGACTATCAGTCCACGAAGTTTGAATTCCCGGAAGAAGACATCATGATATTAGACAACTGTGAAGAAATCAGACCATATGACGGACCTGAACAAGGATCCCGATGGAACCTGTTCTTTGATGGAGCATCCAATGCACTTGGTAATGGTATCGGCGCTATACTCATATCTCCGAAAGGGTGTCATACTCCTTTTACTGCCAGACTTTGCTTCAACTGTACAAACAACATGGCGGAGTACGAAGCATGCATCTTTGGTCTCAAAGCTGCCATAGACTTGGGAATCAAATCTTTAGATGTGTTCAAAGATTCAACTTTGGTCATCAGTCAGATCAAAGGGGAATGGGACACTAAGCACCCAAACCTTATCCCTTACAAAGAACATGTTTTAACAGTGCTACCATATTTTGAGGATATTACCTTCGAGCATTTCCCGCGAGAATAAAATCAGCTAGCAGACGCTCTAGCCACAATGTCATCTATGTTTAAACTTAATTGGGATAACGAGGCTCCCAAGATCACCATCGAATGAATGGATGAACCAGCATATTGTCACAAGATCAATACTGAAGAAATAGTGGACCAACCTTGGTTTCATGAAGTCAAGAGGTATCTCGAGGCTCAAGAATACCCAGAAGGAGCTTCAATCAATGATAAAAAGTTCTTAAGGAGATTCTCTACTAAGTTCTTCCTTAGTAATGGCATCCTGTACAAGCGTAATCATGACTCTATTTTGCTTCGGTGCGTGGATAAGGTGGAAGCTAAAAATATCATGGATGAATTACATGAGGGTACTTTTGGCACTCACTCCAGTGGGATACGACGGCGAAGAAACCTCTACGGGCAGGCTATTATTGGTCTACCCTGGAAGCAGATTGTTATCAACACTCTCGGACCTGTCATAAGTGTCAAATTTATGCTGACAAGGTGCATATACCTCTGGTTTCTCTGAATGTCTTGACGGCTCCTTGGCCCTTTTCTATGTGGGGAATTGATATGATTGGGGAGATCAAGCCTACAGCCTCTAATGGACACTGCTTCATCCTAGTGGCCATTGACTACTTTACAAAGTGGGTCGAAGCAACTTCCTTCGCTTCCGTTACTAAGTGTTGTACCCCAAAATTTTCCCTCTCATTCTTCAAGGCCTTTCTCACAAGGATTCTCAAGGTTCAAGCTTGCACGAGTGCATTGGGATTTTCCAGTACCAAAATTAAAAGGAAACTGTCAAAAAGGTGGAAAACAGATAAAATTAATATTTTGACAAATTTGGATAAAAACAAGTGTTTTTCGATTCAGCACCCTTCGATTGACTCTTGGCCTCCTTCGATTGCTCAAAATGGCTACTAGCGTGCCTCTTTCGCTTGGGCCTGTAACTTCTCGTTACAGGCTTCGTTTGTGCCTTTTGCTGCCTGCGTGCTTGCAATTGAAGGCCATGACCTACTGGCCACACATGCCCCCTGCAAGGAAACCCTTTTCGATTCACCAAACGTGATGCCTACAAGCCTACTTCGATTTGGACAAGTTTACTGCCTACAAGCCTGCTTCGATTGGACAAGTTTGCTGCCTACATGCTTTCTTTGTTTGGACAAGTTTCGATTGGACAAGGAACACCCTTCGACTCAGAAGTCAGGAACTTCCCTCACGCTAAAAGGAAATAACTCCCTTTATGTTTGTGTCGATCCACATGCTTCGATTGGGCAACATGCTTCCTTCGAACACGAGCTTTCGATTGGGAAATATGTTTGCTATGATCCAAGCTTCGACTGGGCATTAGCTTCCTTCGAGTAAGTTTGTTTCGACCACAAGCTTCGACTGAGGCAAAGGCTTCCTTCGAACAGGTGTGCTTCGATCTCACTCTTGCATTCGACACAAGACCAAATCTCGTTTGCCAGGCTATGTTGCGTCCAAATCTTTACATAATCAGAAGTTTGTACAAGGGTTTTAAACTTTGTCTTTTAGATACTACTATTATTGGTTAAAGGCTACATACTCTTTCTTTTCATAGAGAGTACTTTAGTCACAAAAACAGCTTTTAACCTGAATTTGGTCTGAGCACAAGCAATGTCAGAAGCATAAGTCACATCTTCTGCACCCCAACTGCCAAGAGGCTCCCACATGTACTTTCACGTTACCTATTATTTTATTGTTTTGCAAGGCTGGCTACTTCAAACATGTCCATTCTTTTTCTCTATAAATAGAGGAATTTTTGCAAAGCTGAGAGAGGATCTTTTGGACCAGAGGAACGAATCCCCCAAATTTTCTCAAACACAACAAAAACTCTCAAGTTCATCAACACTTGAGAAATAAAAAAAACCCAGAATCCCAAACACTCACCTCTTTGATTCTGAAGAACACCCCACACATAGAAGTTTGTTCAAACTCAAAGACAACCTTCCGTGACAACTCTTCGAACCAAAAGCAAACCCCCTGTGACTACTCTTCGAATTCCAGAAACGTCCAGGTAGAAGTTCAAGTTCGAATCCCACATCCATTCAAGGCCTGAAGCAAGGTAAGTCACTCTTACCCTTGAACCTTTCGTTTCATGGCATAGTATGTGAATAATCTTCCCTTTCATTTCAAAACATGTACATAACACTTTGGTTCTTTTCGTTTCCACATACTTAATATGTTTTCAGAGCTAAACCCTTTCGTTTTTGCTTTCTGTTTACCTGAACTTGCTTTAACTATTAAACTGTTTACAAGACAAATACTAGCATGGCCTCAGGCCATGTTGCCATTTAATGCTTGAAATGAAAGAAACAGGAAACAGGAAATAGGAAATGAAGCTTCTGGCTTCTACCCTCTTTCTCCAGGTCAAACGAAAGAGACAACCAGGAGGAAAACCATGTTGACTTCTAGGCCCAAACGAAAAGCATGCCTTCACTGACTTCCAGCCCCTAATCGAAAGGCATTCCCTCACTGCTTTCAACCTCCAGTCGAAGAAGACAACAAGGCAGAACCAGAAGGCTTCGCCATACACTGACTTCCAAGCCAGTTGAAGGACAGAACCTCACTGGTGCTGACCCTAATTGAAGGAGGCCAACAAAATGCAAATTGAAGGTTGCTACTGCCTGGGTCGAAAGACACTTATTTTTCTTACTTTTATCTTATTTTTTCCTTCATATTTTTTATGCCTTTCGATATGGTTGTAATAGCGTAGGATTTTATCTTTCTGCATTTTATTTACTTTGTACAAATGCTAGTAATTAGGCGTGTATGGAAAGATAAAATCAACGAGTAGACAACCTAAAAATCAAGACAAAATGCATGCAAATCAAACACACTATTCACACATGCACCCTTAGGGTATCTCCACTTGGTTGCCTAAACAAATGGGCCATGTTATGCATGTCAAGTATTTTGGCAAAACAAAAACAATCAAAATGATCATAGTCCCTCGATGACGCTATCTGAGTTTCCTAAACAAAATGATCAAGTCCCTCAAGAAAATTGCCAAATATACTTGACACTATTGCTATCATGGTCTATACGATGACCCGCGCCTGTCCCGTTAACATCCTAACGCAAGGTTGTTCATCAAACACAATGGTGAAACAACACTGTTAAAAGGGTTAAAACATAAGAAAAATCTTGGAGTAAAATAGGATAGACAACTCTTAGTTACTTGATCAAAAATCTTGCAAAACATCCTTGCCATTTTTTAAAACACACTCCACAACACAATTCCAAAACAACTTTCAAAACATTGAATTATCTTTTCAAAAAGACACACACCTTTGTAAAACATTCAAACAAGAATTGTTACAAAGGTTTCCTAGACAAGGCATCTTTTTCAAAACATTTTCAAAACCACACACAAAACACCATTTCAAGCAATTGAAAAGCAAAGGCAAGTGATCTAAAACAAGTAACTAAGAGCCCATGGATAACCATGGATGAAAAGGGTGCTAGCACCTTCCCTTTTTATAATCTACCCCCCGAACCCACGAAAACATCTCAAAGGTCTTTCCTGTGCTTTTTGACCTTTCCTTAGGATAAAATAAAAGGTCGGTGGTGACTCTTGCTAAACCGCAACATTTGCGAACACAAACGCAAATCCCAAGTCAGTTCTCCCACCGTATCACAGAAATGTCCATGATTCATTGATGTCATATGGAAATGAGATAATAACCCTTACAAATAGACCATTATTCCTCGGGTAAGACACAAGGTTTTAAGAGTCTGAATTGTTTTAATATTACAGATCCAAAAAAATGTAAAGACAAATTACCGTGGGATAAAAGTGATCGGGAAGAAATCTCTATCCTCCCAGTTGCTGAGCCCTCCACTAACAGTTTGGAAATTCCAATCCTCTAGGTTGTAGCTGTCTTCATCATCTTCCACCGCATTGACTTCACGGTTGCTGATCTTCAAGGGTGGTCCTCCGGCATGAGCGTGACGTACAACCTTCTGGGCACCTGAAGTGAAACCCAAGCCAAACTTGTCATATTTGTATGAGATATCTGGGAGTTTTCCCCAAATCGTTCACCCACCTTCTTCTATCACTGCCTTGGCATCCTTTAAAGATGACATCCTGAGTGGAGGCCTTATGATCTTGGGAACTTGAGATATAGCCTTGGTTACTGCCACATCTTGCAGGATTTCTTTAAAGTGCTGGAATGGAGTTTCAATAAATTCACCATCCAATTCCACATATCTAAAGGAATTGAGATGGATGATCATATACTCTTCTTCTCCATGAACGGTGATAATCTTCCCTTGAATCAGATACTTCAGCATTTGGTGCAACGTAAAAGTAACAACACCAGCATTGTGAAACCATGGTCGGCCTAGCAAGCAGGAATATGAAGGGCGAATATCCATTACATAAAAAGTTGACTCAAATGTTTGGGTTCCAACCTTTATGGGGATATCCACTTCCACATGCACCATCCTTTTTGATCCGTCAAAGGCCCTCACTACTATGTTGCTTGGCTTCAATGTCAATCCCTCGCAGTCAAGCCTATCAAGAGCTATTTTAGGCAATACATTCAGAGACGAGCCAATGTCCACCAAGACATGAGCCAGCGTTGTGCCTCTGCATTCCACTGAGACATGCAATGCCTCATTATGCTTCCTCCCTCTTGGTGTTAAATCAACATCTGAAAAACCTAAACCATTATCTGCAGTCAAGCTGGCTACGCAGTCTTGGAACTGATCGGCAGATGTTTCTTGGGGTACATGGGCAGTTTTCAAGATTTTTACTAAGGCCTTTGCATGCGCCTCGGAACATAGTAGTAAAGCCAACATGGAAATTTTAGATGGAGTTTTCCCCAGTTGCTCGACTACATTTTAGTCGCTTCTTTTTATGATCTTTAGAATTTCCTCTATCTCTTTCCGGGAGGTCTCAGGGATAGCCAATGATTTTGCCTTCATCCGGACAGGCTCAATCAAAATACTTTTACCTCGAGTCTCAGTTGACTCGGCAGCAGGAATGTCAGTAGGAGTGATAATAAGGGTTGTATCAGCTTTGTCCATTGGAATATTAGTAGAGATGATTTTAGGACTGGGAACAACCTTTGGAGGAGCGACAACAACAGGAATGATTACGGGTCCAGAAACTGCTTTTGGGGGAGCAATTTCTGGAGAGAATATCCTTCCGCTTTGGGTTATCTTACTAGTCCCTGCGATATTACTGATATTGGAATCAACTTTCTCAGAACTTGAATCTTCGGCAGCTGGCCAATCTTACATGATACCGTGGTAGTAGACATCCCCTCCATAATTCCATGGTACGATTTTGTCTGGCGAATACGGGATTGGTCCAGGCATTGTAATTATCAAAGAAGCTACTTTGGGAACTGATGTAATTCTAACGGGTCTTTTGGTGGAGACCCTGAAAGAATTGTCGGAAATGGTCACGATGGAAACATCATTATAAGAAACAGTTGGAATTGAAGCCTTCTCGAACAAAATTTCCTTGTTATCTAATAGGCATTGAACGCTTGCTTTCAACAAAGGACAACTGGTTGGTGAGGACAAGCAGAAATGATAGCTTTCATCACAGCCCTGGAATACACCGACATTTAACAAGTTCTTTTTGATAGTTAAGAGTGGGCCATAAGTTCATCAACTGAAGTAACAAAAATATCTTCCTTAATGGCGTTGGTATTGTGGCTGTGTTTTGGCATAGGGGCAGTAATGACATTTTGAATTTCTGGCGCATCGAATTCAATCTCTTTGGCTTCAAGGAGGTCTTGTACATTGTTCTTCAGAGCCCAACAGTTTTTAGTGTCATGGCCGGGACTCTCAGAGTGGTATGCACAGCGGGCATTAGGATGATAGTAAGGATAGGTTGTGTTAGGATTCTTTGGAGCTTCTTTCAAAGTCACTAGATTGGACCTTAACAAATGTGGCAATACTTGGGATAAAGTCATGTCAATTCTGGTGAATTGTCTGACTGCACTTTCCATTCTTGGCTGGTTGCTTATTTGTTGAGCAAGCGTTGGTTTAGGAATCATGACAGCCCCCACCATTGGACGGCGTTCAACCCTATCTTGATTTCTATGAGGATATACAACAACAACTTCTTTCTTTCCGATGAATGGTTTCCTTACAGCAGCAGAGGATGCATATTTTTGAATCTTTCCATTCTTTATCCCGGCTTCCACCCTTTCTCCGGTCAATATCGATTCAGTAAAACCTGCCAATGAACTCTCGATTAAGTGATTGAAGAAGGGACCAGACAAGGTGCCCAAAAACATGTCTACCAACTCTCTTTTAGATAGGGGAGGTTAAACTCTTCCAGCTAAGTCTCTCCACTTTTGTGCGTAGCCCTTGAAGCCTTCACTTGAAACCATGGCCATACTCTGGAGTTGAGTACGGGTGGGTGCAAGATCAACATTGTATTGGTATTGTTTGTAAAAGGCAGTGGCCAGATCTTCCCAGTTATGAACATTGGCCCTTTCTAACTGATAAAACTAATCAAGTTGAGTTCCAGACAGGCTGTCTTGGAAGAAGTGTACCCATAAGTCCTTGTCAGCAGTATGGGGCTGAATTTTCCTCATATAGGATCGGAGATGCATTTTAGGGCATGAAACTCTGTCATATTTGGCAAACACGGGCGCTTTGAATTTTGGAGGAATGACAATTCCCGATACTAGTCCCAACTCCTCAAAGTCCAATCCAGACACTTTTTGGATTTCCATTGCACTCAACCGCTCTTCTAGATGCTTATACTTGTCGTCGGTTGGAGGGTACTATTCTTTAGAATAGTCTTCTTCTTCCTCTTCCTCATCTGACTCTGACTGGACAACTGTTTCCTTGCCTTTCCCATCTTGATTGTCTTTCTCACCGGATGTCGTTTCAAATTCTAAGGCCCTTCTTGTCTGCCCTTGGAATCTTCTTCCCATGTTTAGAACTCTGGTTATCTTCTTTTTCTTCTTTTTCTTCTCCTCAGCCATCAAGGTCTTCAATGCTTCTTGTCCTTTGGCTAGAGTTAAGAACAACTGTTGAAACTGTGCATTCTGAGCTTGGAGGTCCTTCACCGTTTGTTCGAGATCCATCTTACTGAAATAAACAGTAGAGAGATGAGGAGACTTGTTGCAAGAAACCTGCTTATGTTATGATGAATGGTAAATGCATATGCAATTATTTCAAGGATCTTAAGATTCAAATTTGTTTTAGACAAAAAGGAAACACACGTTATATTAATAGATTAAATCTTGAGTACATTAATGCCTTCTTGGGAAAAATAATACAAAAACTCTAAGGTAAAAAGGTAATACGCATCCTCTTTGGTGCAATGTAGGAATTCAGAGTCTGCTCCTCATGAAGTAGAGTAGTGAGTTCCAAAACCTTCTTCTCGCTTGCGTAGAATTGGGCTTCGAAAGTATATCGCCCCCCCTTGAGTTGTATCCAATCTCTTTTTAGGTCTTCAAGAGAGGTGGGCATGTCAGGATGTAGGATAGTATATGGAACATCTCCTTCCATGACAAACTCAATGATTACCGGGAGAATAGAGGGGTAAGGTATCATAAGACTCTGAGCACGAGTTTGTACCCATTTGAGGTAAGGCTCAAGAGGGATGGAATTTTTATGCCCCAAAGTGTTGCTATATACCTTGTTCAACATCCTCCAAGCTCGGATAAATCTCTGGCGAAGACTTTGATCGTCGTTGTCATAGTCAAATACCAAACCTTGAATCAGCATCTCGTGCGGGCCATCCCTTCGGGCGTAACCAAACTGTCTTAAGGCTAAGCAGGGGTTGTAGGTGATACTTACCCTAATGCCAAGTAAAGGGACATTAGGAAATTCTCCATAATGGTCGACAATAGTAACATTCTCTATGGATCGGGAGCACCAATGAATGTCTGAATGTTTGAGCGTCATTAACCTTTGTGACCAACTTGAACCTTGCTCATTCTTTAACACAGATTAGGGAAGATGCGAAATAAACCATCTTTCAAAGAGAGGAGTGCAACACATAAGGACACGTATTTTCCTCATTGTGCGAGTGTGAAAAGAGTGTTGGATGTCTCCTAGCAATGTAGGAACCGGGTTGCAGGATATGAAGATTTTGACGGTGTTCACATCTATGAGTTGGTCATGATTTAGTATCAAAACCATCCCATAGACGAGGAGAGCCACAATTTCCTAAAAAGCTTTAAGGTCCAAAGAATTCCAACAGTTTTGGGCTTTCTCAAACAAGAACTTTGCTAAGAAACCTTTGACACCACTCCTTGTTTCCTAATGAGTTGTGACATCAGATGAGTGCAAGTGTAGATCTTGAGCAATCTCTTCTGGCTTTGGGTCTCTTTCCATACCGTTGAAAGGTAGTTGATTGAGAATGGGAATTTTCAAGAGTCGGGAGAATTCTTCCAAAGTAGGCACAAGTTAATAGTCGGGAAATGTGAAGCAATGGTGTAAAGGATCAAAGAACTGAAAGAGCACCTTCATCATGTCCTCATCTGTGTTGGAGGTGACCAAGTTGAGTAGGCAACCATGTCTCTCGATGAATGGAGAGTTTCCAGGGATCCTTGAAGCTATCTCCTTAAGTTGTGGAGGGATCCTCACAAGATTGACTTGAATAGTTTTCCTGCGAAGAGAATCCATATCCTACAAAACAAGAACAAAGATAAATCCCAAAAATCCTTGAAATGGTTAGTGAATGTGTATGATGTTATGATGTTCATGATGTTATGTACAAGTATGTATATACAAAAAAAGAAAATAAGTCCTTAGGTTTAGGCTTGCATGGAGTTTTATAGGTAAGTACCCTCTTGAAGTTTAGTTGGCTCAAACCTGTCCTAGTAATAGTAACCAGGTTATAAGGAGCTCAATATCACTGGTTTGTTTCCTTGGTCATTGTTTTAGCACAAGCCTCTTTAATAGCGACCAAAATATCCTAAGAAACCAAACCTCAATGAGTGTAGTATCGAGTATCTGCCAACTTTGAACTGCACCAAAGTCGATCATCTCACTACATCCTAAAGGCCAAGTTGGTCAAGTAAAGGTTCTAGAAGTTCATTAGTTATTTATGACATCACTCAGCGGCCCCGTATTCTCTTTGATTAACTCAAAGGTTACCGGTACCCACAAATATGTCACACTAATGTAGCTATTGCTTAGACCATGTCGGTATATCCTGTACAGTTTCCACAACGTATTGCTACTTACCTATAAGGTATCCCCAAATCCAGGTAGAGGATTCAAACCCAAACAAAGAACCATAATGTAAAGCATACAAGTCAAACAAAGCAAGTAAGTAAATGTGATCTAACCTAAGGTAACCCCATTTTTAGAATATCCCTAGCAGAGTCACCAGATCTGTGATACGATGAGAGAACTGACTTGAGGGTTTTGCGTTTAATTGAAAAATGTTGCGGTTAGCAAGAGTCGCCATCGACTTTTCTTTTATCCAAAAGGAAAGGTGAAAAAGCATAGGAAAGACCTTTGAGATTATTTCTTGAGTTCGGGGGGTAGATTATGAAAAGGGAAGGTATTAGCACCCTTTTCATCCATGGTTTTCCATGGGCTCTTAGTTACTTTCTAGATCACTTGATTTTTGTTTGAAATTGTGCTTGGAGTGGTTTTTGAAAGTATTTTGTAAAGAGGCCATTGTTTAGGCAATCTTTGTAATGATTCTCGTTCGTAAGAATGTATACAAAGATGTTTGATCTTTTGAAAATGTTTTCAAGCTTGTAAGATGTTTGAAAGTGTAAGTGATTGTTTTGAAAATAACAAGGATGTTTGTTTGAAATAGATCAAGTAATTAGGAGCATTCTACCTACTCAAAAGTCTTTCTTGTTCATTTTCTTTTCATTTGACATTGTTGTCTTACCATTGATTTGGTCAGCAACCCTATTTTTAGATGTAAACGGGACGGGCGTGGGTCATCGTATAACCATGATTAGCAATGTTGAAAAGTATCTTAGCATTCTTTTTTAGGGACTAAGATCATTTGAAAGGCAACTTAGGTAGTGTCATCGAGGGACTATGATCTTGTATTTGCTTGTTTTTGCTAAGATACCTTACATGCGTAACATGGCCGTTTTGTATAAGGCAACCAAGTGGAGTAACCCTAGGGGTGCTTGTGTGCAAGTGTATTATTTTCATGCTTGTTTTTGTCTTGAATTAGGGTTTTCTAAGTATTAGTTTTAGTCTTTCCATACAAACCCTAATTACTAGCATTTGTATATAAAACAAAAAATTGCGGAATTTAAAGTTACTAAGCTATTATAATTATTTTGTGGGAGGGGGGTATACAAATTCATGAATGGGGATTGCAAGAATTTTAACCTAATTTGTCTATTACAACCATATTGAATTGGTATAAATGTACAAGGAATTAAATAGATACAAAGTATAAAAATGAATAAATATACAACAATGCAAAATGTGAGGTAAATGGATATATGTTTGATTTTTTAGGAAAAAGGGATTTTGTCTTAATATAATTAATTTAAAGAAAAATAATTAATAAAATGAATTTGTTTAAGAAAAGATTTTAAATAAAACCCTAGATTTGTTAATTGATTAAAAGAAAATAAGTTTAGATATTTTTTTTTGTTGGTATTTTTGTCTTAAAAATATTATAGCATCATAAAATATTTTGGCCTTTTTTATATATAAATAAATATATTTTAATAGGTGTAAAAGAAAAATAAATATTATCCTAATTAATTATTAAATTTACAAGATAGTTTGTAAAAAATAAATAAAGTATAGTTAAATAAAATAATTTTTATGAGAAAAATAAAATAACTAAATCAAAATATAAATGTATCATTTTTAGTATTTTTATGATTTTTAGTATTAGTAAAAAAAATTAAGAAAATAAATAAAAAGAAAATAAGAAAATAAAAAAAATTGGGCCAAGGGCGTATAAATGAAATTAGGGGGGAGGGGGAGCCAGCAAAAACAAAAAAAAAAGCCAGGCCCAAAGAGGCTTAGCGCCTGCAAAAAACAAAAGTCAGAAAGCAAAAATATGAAGAAAATCAAAAGGGTACCACTAGGGCTCGAACCCAGGTCCCAAAGGTTACAAGCGCGCGCTTCTACCACTAGGGTGACTATACATCCGTTAACATAAGCAAAACAATAAATATACAAGGCAAAACACGCCTTGAAGACTTCATCTTCAACCTCCATCCAGACCAACTGTAACTTGATCATTTCTCATCAAAAATGAAAACTGTAAACATGAAAGTTGTAGCAAATTTTCTCACGATTTCAGAAATGTAAAGCATTAAAACTATAGATCAAAATTCTCTAAGCTCAAGAAAAATTAATGGAAACTGTGGACATGGTTAGCTTCAGGATATCTACATGTTTTGTTCACAAATAAACTATTGGTGATGCCTGTATGAAGAGTTCCAAGTTGAGAAAACATACCTCAAAACTGGAAATCGTGTTTTGAGTTTGAGCTTGTTTAAGTGATGGTGATGATCAGGTTAGCTTCCTTGAGGTCCTAGGAAGCTAATGCAATGATTAGCTTGAACAATGGATGGCTGAAGTGGTCTGGAGAAGTCAATGTGCAGAGCTGAGTTTTTGAAAATGGAGGATGGTGTTACAGTTCTAAAACAGGGCGTGGGATTGATTCTATGTTATGTTTAGAAACTTTAGAAAACAAAAGGCCAAGAAACGCACGAGTAGATTATGAGTTTCAAGTTTTTTGTCAGTTTGTGTGAAAATGGAAGTGTGAAGTTTGATTCTGAGTTCTAGGTTCTTTCAAGGCTTGAACATTCGTGTCTTTGGTGCAAATAGTTTGTGTATGTATAAACAAAAGTGTTTGAGTGCATTGGCAAGTCAGAAGTACAAGTTCTTAGCTTTTGGCTAGGTTACTTGATTTTGAAGAAAAGAGGGAAACAAGTTTCAAGAGAAGGTACAAGAATGGGATGGGTGATTGTAAGTGTTTGAAACATTTCTCATGAGTTATAAGATTGGTTTGATCAGAAGAGAACAAGTGCAAGGCTCAAGAACAAGTTTTGTACAAAAAGTCGCTTTATCAAAATGGCAATGTGACCTTTCTTCCAAAAATAGATATAAAGCATGTCCATGCATTGAATGCTTGAAGTGAAGCCTCTAAAAGCTGTGTAAACCATTAATTATGGAGTGACTAACAAGTTTGAGGCCTGCAAAGTAGTGTTTACGCAACATGGTTTGAATTTGAATTTTGTTCATCACTAAAATGACTTGTAATTAAAGTGATAAAACCCTAACTTCATCTCTTCGATTCTCCCTACTCAAGAATGATCTCAAGGAGTTCTTTGAAATTTTAGAAATCTTGAAATTTTATTTACAACCCATCTTTGAATTACTTATGAAGATTCCCCTTGGAACTATATGAAAAAGTGTCATGAAGTTAGGTCAAAATCCTGGCAAAATTAGGGCAAAATTTCACTAAGTGTTTAGTTTCGTGACCCTATGTTCATAAAATTATAACTTGAGATCCAAGCACTTTTGGAAGGATTTGTGTAAAGAAAAGTTGTAGATTTCATGGATATCTACAACTTTCATGTTGGAGGTTTCTCTTGAATTATCATGCATCATGGTGAAAAATTTGTTCAAAGTTGTGAACAAATATGAAATTTCCAACACTTAGAAAAATTTCTAAGTTTAGAAATTTTGAATTTTCAAAATGAAATGTTGACTTTTTGGTTTCTTGATGAATAAGTTTCATATTTTGCAATGTTTTTATGAATTATGATCTTTGGCACTTGAATTTGACCAAAAAGTCAAAGTTTGACTTTTCAGTATACAGTTGACTTTTGATCAGTTGACTACAAAATTCATCTGTCAATCCAATGGACTGGCAATGTTTTGAACCATGTCATTAGGTCAAAATAATGCAATTGGACTCTTGAGATCATGCCTTAAACCAATTGATCATTTTCTAGGCCAAAAATCAGAAATTGCCCTTTCCCAATCAAAACCCTAATTTTGACCATTTTGCCCTTTTGATGATTTAATCAAATTTCTTGAGGAATTATGGTCCAAACTTGATCAAATGATACATATGAGTTTAAAATGTTGATGTGGATAAAAAATTATGAAGTTTGACTGTAAATTGGCCATAGTTGACTTTTCCCCAATACAACTGATTTTTAGGCCAACTGCTCAATTGACTGATCAAAAATGTGATCCAAGGCTTGAAACTTGACATGAGTGATCTTGGGGGTCTATAATGATCTATGAAAGTTATATGGGGCATTGGAAGTTCAAAAATCCTTGTGCAATCTCAAACCCTAATTTTGGTCATCAGTTTTTAAGGAGGTGTCTTGAGCTGATCAAACCCTAGTGCAGTCTTGAGCCCAATGAGATCTTGTGAGCAAATTCTTGATAAGTGAGAGGGAAAATTTTGGAGTACAACACTTACACATTTCAAAAACAAACTTTCAAAAACATTTGCTTTGTCAACACTCTTGAGGACTGATATAAGAGTTATCACAAAGCGAATCGCCGCACTAAGGCATTTCAAAACATTTTTCAAAACATACAAAGCACAAAGGTACTTCTAAAATGAGCTAAGCATCTAAGAGCCCGTAGATAACTACGGATGGAAAGGGTGCTAACACCTTCCCTTTCCATAATCTACCCCCCTAACTCAGAAAATTCTCGAAAAGGTCTTTTTCTGTTCTTTTCACCCTTTCCTTAATTTGGATAAAAGAAAAATCAGTGAAGACTCTTGCTTATCACAAAATTTGCGAACATAAAATGAAAAACTAGTATAAACAATCAGTTCTGCCACCGTATCACAATTTCTATGTACAATGAGTCCTTTAAATGATTGAGAACCAGTTTGATTAGGTTTTGTATTATGAACTTGATGTACCACATGATGTCTTAACATCATGATTGTTGATGGTTGTTTTGTTTAATGTTTGGGATTGTTCATGTGAAGTTGGATGCATAAGCATTATTGTGAGAAGTGGCATTTCTGACTATGTGGATTTGAATATGGAGAGTTTAATCCTATCTACAGTAGCATGCTTGATGAATGCATGACTATTTTGTTGAAGACTCCACTAGTATCAGTAACTACTAGTGGATATAAAGGCAGAAGGCTACTAACAGATACTTAAGGGGTATTTTTTTTGCTGCAAGTCAATACATAAAAGGTTTGGTGATCTGGAGAAACTAAGAGTTTTTGGAGTTTGTGAGTGACTTCACACCTAGTATGCATGACATATTTCCTATTCAAAAGGTAATGATACACAGTGTGGTTATGATAAGACAATAATCAAATGTATCCTTGTGTTGTGAAGAAGTCAGGGTTCCTGGAAGTATTCTCAAGGAGTGAGAATATCTGACTTTGGTTTGACTCTACTGAGGGAGTCAAGATTCAGCATATGCAGGAAGTGCTAAAGTTTATCATCTAGTCTTCATCTTCAGCTGGAGCATTAGTTACTCATGACAAAGGGAGTCATGTGGATATCTGTAAATTGTTGCTGCAATGATACAAATATTATTAAGCCAGAATACTGTTCACTTTTGCAAAGGTTCTACGAGGAAATGATGTCGAAACAACATGTTGTGAAATTGTGAAGTTATGGATAAACTTAACAAGACATGGTAGTTTCTAATTATGAAAAGCCCAGTGAAGATCATAAGATCACATATCTCTTAAAAGTTTATTGGGAAGTATGGGAGAATTTATTTTTCTCTATAGATTTCAAAACGACTCCTTGAGGGTCTATATTATGAAGAGGTGTCACAAATGTGATATTTTGTTATCTTAGTATATGTCACTAAGTCTAAGTGAAAGAAGAACACTTAGAATCTAGTATGAACAAGTGGATAATATGGTGAAGCATCCCTGATTGGTGGGAGAAGATGTGTTAATCACTAAAATAATAAGACAATGTCTAACTAAGTGTCAGGATATTATACAGGACATGTTCTTGCATGGTGAACATAGGGTGGAGTGACCTATGTGTTCAAACACGTGGCTGTAAACAGGGGGAGAAAAAATTGTCTGACTATGCATGTGTACAAGAAGTAGCTATAACATTCAAAGCCATTATGGACGGTGCACATTGATACTTGAAGTTTTATCCTCAAATATCGTTTCCTTTTGACCAAGGTTGATGCTACAATCTAGGATCGTTACTTTCCAAGTAAAAATCCCATTTATTTATAGAGAGTTCTCTCGTTTCTCTGTAACCATGTGAGCTTCTTTAGTCCATAATTCTTATGGCTTTTATTCAAGTTTGGGTAAGCTGTGCTTGGGTCTGGTATTATGAAGGTCTCCTTTGCCAAGTTTTATCTATAAAGGGGGAGAAAGGTGAATTAGCCCAAATGTTGTTGCTTAAATGCTACTACTGCTTCCATAAGTGGTTATTATTAATGTTCACAAATGTCAAGTGGGTTATTATTTGTGACATATATTTGTGACATGTGATCTGAGTTATGAACACAGTTGTGACCTGTGTTCTGAGTTATCAGGGGCGGTGGTTGATTTGGTCTTAAGGAGTTATTGAGAGTTGTCTTATTCCACCATTAGTCTTCTATGTTTATAATATGTTCATGCATTGAGGGGGAGTACAAGTTGTCTTCTGCTATCTTCTTCCTCATGTGCATCAACCAAACTTCAGGACTTTCCTTCCTTTTATCCTGAAATTGATGTTCGTTGGTGCTGATGCAATTGAGTTCTTCAGAGTGCTGCAAAGAAGATGTCTAATGAGATATTGAGACGTTATTTTCAACTGAAGATCTATTGTTGTATGCAGTAGCTTCTGAATTGCTGTAATATCCTAGATTGCAATTATTTTTAGATTATTTGTTTTAGCCAAAATTTTCCAAAGGGGGAGATTGTTAGTTCTCTTATTTTAGGATTGGCTTAATTTTTTGTAAAAAAAATAATAGTAGCAATGAATAATAGGATAATAAGAACATGTACAACAAGAAGTCCTATTACAATGTCAGAACATATTGTGTTAAACTTTTTCAACAACTGGAACAACATGTCAAAGAAGATGTCTTGACATCGCGCCTGCTGAGCTGGATTAATGAGATTCGGTTTGTTCTCAACATTGGCAAAATATTCAGGAGAATATTATGCATCCTATGTGGCGTATATTTAAAGGTCCAGAAAATTCAATCAGAAATCAAGGAGAATGAAGACTTTCTAAATAAGGAGATTATTTAGGAAAATAAAGATTGAAGACATTTCTTGGGGAAGAAGTTTTTGCAGTTTGTTACAACCGATTTGCTGTGATTGAAGGCCTAAAACTAGTTGGGTAATAGGTTATAAATATAAGGGGTTGTAACCCAGAAAATACACGACTCAAGATTTATAAGTCTAGGGTTTTCTAAAGGTAAACCTCCCGGGTTGTGGGAAGGTTACCATGCTCACCTCGAAGCCTGTAGGTAAGAGGTGTATTTTTCTTGGAGGAAGCTTTGAAGCAACTTCATGATGTGTTCTTAGTTAGGAGAAAAAGATAACAAATAGTGGAGTTTGGCTTAGTAACTTAGCTAGGTTGTCATGGAAGTGTGTCTTCCAAACTGTCTATCTGTGTGATCAAAATCTTGGTGAAGGGTCGTTGATGCAGTGACTAAGGTGTTGACTGCTAGACATCATTGCGATGATTGGAAGTGGGATGGGGATATTCCATATCTAGGGAGGACCTAGGTAGAAGGGTCATTGGGTAGCGATTAAGTGCGTAGATCTACAACGGGTGTGTTGGCTATAGGGTCTACAAATTGATACTATTGATAGTGGACTTCATTTCTAGCTTTGGTAGCCCTCAGAGTAGGTGTTGTTGTACACTGAACTGGGTAAACAATTTTGGTGTGTTCTTTATCTTTTCAGTACTGTTTTTCCTGTGTGTTTATGTCAAATCATATGTCTCGACATCCTTATATGACATCTGAGTCTGTTATACCAGAATTTCAGCCATCGACTTATCGGATGGTTTACAAGGGAAAAGTGCATAACTCTTTGGGAGAATTACTTCACACTAAACCGCTCCCTACTGGCTATTTGAAAGTATCGATTGACATTTCTTTGGAGAAGGATGCGTTATTACCACATCCTGACGATATTTTAGATACCACACTGGTGGGAGATGCAATAGGTTCGTTAGTTGCATGGTCGTCAAGCCTCATTAGTGTAGATGATGAGGTATGCTTAAAACCATATATATATATATATATATATATATATATATATATATATATATATATATATATATATATATATATATATATATATATATATATATATATATATATATATATATATATATATATATATATATATATATATATATATATATATATATGAACCTTTGAGTATTCAAAGTTTTTACGTGCATTTTACGTACATTTGTTTTTACATGGTTGTGTTAATTAGACTCCAACAAAATCCAAAGCAAAAGACAGAGGGATTATGCGGAAAATCGAGTCAGTTGTATCAATAAAAGAGGTACATCACAATTATATGATATTTATGCATGAAAAATGTCGATTCGTGATCTTATACTTCACATAACTAATTATATGATCTTTAGATTCATGCTAAAGAGGATGAAGATGTCGGTAGGGGTAATAATCCTGAAACTAGCAACATTTGCACACAAAAAATGGTTGTTGCTAAGAAGACTGCGGGTAAAAAAAAACCTACTTCCAAGTTTAGGTCGTGCCTTGGGACATTTTTAGAAATGTGATATCCCGGAAGGAAATACTCGTCTTCTACCTATGGAGTTTGGTATTTTTGGTTTTGAATATTCCGAAACAATTGGTATGGAGGATTTTGATCAAGTTTTATAACATACACAATTAGGCCTCGTTGTTGTTAATACATACATAAGGTATATCCGATCTACTTTGTCTAATTAATTGATCAATTCATTTACTCATTTCAAATGTTAATGAGGTATTTTATTTAAGGTTTTTGTATGAAAAATTGATGCGCCAAAGTGGATTGGAGAAAAGATTCGCTTTCTTATCTCCTTAAAATACCAACTTAGGGTTAATCATGCATAAACCAAATGAATTCATGGCGTATGTACTTGAGCGCTTTATGGCCGACAAAGAGACCGAAAAGTTGTTCTTTTTACCGCTCAATACAGGTAACGGGTTAGATTTTCATTCTAAATTCATCTATTATATTTTTTTTTCATATTTTAACATTGTGTAGAAATTTTTCATCTCACATTTGTTGAATCATACATTGGACATTGGTTGTTGGTTGCGATTAATCCTATCAGAGAAGTTGTATATTATCTGGATTCTTTACGCAATGATCCAAGTACATACCGAGATATGAAGAATATGGTTGATACGTAAGTGAAATTGTTCTAAATATTCGTGTGTATATTTATTTATTTATGTGAATTTTTCTAAATATGCATTTATGTTTTATTAGCATTATACAAGTTTTTCGAGCACAAAGAGGTATTCAAGTACCAAAGAGTAAAGCCAACAACATTACATGGATTATAGTGGAGGTATATTAATTAATTATGAAAATTTTGATTATATTAATATTGATGATACTTGATCAAACTTAGGCCTTATCCATATTTTCTTTTCATGTGTAGTGTCCCTGACAGCATAATGAAGTAGATTGCGGTTTTTACATGTTGAGGTTTATGAGAGAAATCCTTCTTTTTGATCGAATAGAGATTCCATCTAAGGTATGGATTTCTAACTTAGGAGTTATTTTAATATTTAACACATATTTCTCATATAATTAAATAGTTTTAACTTAAACATACTATGTTATATTATTATGTAGTACTTTGATGAATTCAAGTGTGCTTATTACTCAAGTTCTCAGTTGGATGAACTTAAGGAGGATTGGTGTCAATACATTATTGAGACGAAAGTTATATAAGGTATATTATAATCTTACTTTAATTGGTGAGAATTTTGAGTATATTCAAGTGTTGCAATTTTGTTGTTGTTTGTCATGTGGTAAATTATATATATTTTGTTTGTATCATGGTATGAATTACAATAGATCGGTGTTGTTTCAGGTTATATGTGCATATGTAGAAGATAAAGATGAATAGATTTTATAATGGTATATAATGGTGTTGTTTTCGTGTTGTTTTTTATAAAAGTATATATGTACAAGAGTAATAGTATGTATAAGTACATTAGTGCAAATGTATAGTATCTTTTGGTATTATTTTTTATTGGATTGAAGCTCCAATATTAGTGAAAATCTGGTGAAATTTGTAATGGTATATACAGGTGCAAAATATGGTGAAAACCTGGTGCAAATATGGTTAAAATATGTGCATATAAAATTGTATATATCAAACAGCGTTTTTTTTCCAAAAAGGTTATATAAAAAATTTCGTGGACATTAGACAACGCTTTAAAAAACGCTGTCTAAAGCCCCCTTTAGACATTGCTTTTATTGTAAAAGTGCTTCCTAAAGGGGCTCTTTTTTTAAAAAAATATTTTATTTCAGAAAAAGCGCTGGCTAATGGGGGCCTTTAGTAGCGCTTTAAAAAAAGTCCTGGCTAAAGGGGGCTTTAGACAATGCTTTAACATTAAAAGCGCTGCCTAAAGGGGCTTTTTATTTATTTTGTTTCAGAAAAAGCGCTGGCTAAAGGAGGCCTTTAGCAGCGCTTTAAAAGTAAAAGTGCTGGCTAAAGGGGGCCTTTAGCAGCGCTTTAAAAGTAAAAGCATTGGCTAAAGGGGGCCTTTAGCAGCACTTTTACTTTTAACAAAACACTGTCTTTACCTAAAATATCGCTGGAATAGACAGCGCTTTAAAGCGTTGTCTAAAGCCAAAAAAGCTCTATCTAAAGTCTTGTTTGGCGTAGTGAAAGTAGCCTCCAGGGTTCAAAAACACTAAAAATTCCCAAACTTAAGAATTTTCTGTGCCTGAGCTGACATGGGCGGTGTCAGTGGACACGGGCACCCATGTCAGCTTCTGTGAATCTTCCTCCAAATCGTACGCTTCAGCTGACTTGACACAGGTCATATCGTGTGACACGGGCACCCGTGTCGCCTTCTGTAATCTTCTCTTTTCCAACAATTAGCCCAACCGAAATGACACGGCCCGTGTCGTGTGACACAGGCACCCGTGTCGCCTTCTATCCTGCTTCCAACTTCATTTTTTTCCAATCTTCCCCTGACACGGCCCGTGTCAGGTGACACGACCACCCGTGCAGGGCTCCTGAAGCACTTCTTTCTGAACTTCTGAATTCTGCACTTTTTTGTCCCAATCTGTCCTGTTTTATTCTTTTAAACTTGAAAACACTGAAATACCAAACCACAACATAAAATGCGGTAAAATGAAAGAAAACACCATTCAATTAAAAGAATCGATGACTAAAATAAATACAAAATTCCTGTGTAAAAACCACTAGTCAAACTCCCGCAAACTTAAACTATTGCTTGACCTCAAGTGACCATTACAAGAACTTATGAAATCACAGTAGCCCGACACTCTTATGTGAGACATCCCTTCAAATTGATCAAACAACAGTCTGTCTGATGTTCACATGACACGAAGAGTTTGCTTAAGAATCTTTAAATTTAGAGTTTCCTCTTCAGATACCTCTCTAACTATGCTTTCTACTTAAGTTTCTTTTCGATTTTCCTCCTTTTTCATTCGTATAGTCAAATTAAGGCAGTGATAATTATTAATGATCATCACACCTATAAGACTGATTAAGAGAGATTTTTTCTCAGGCACCAAATAAGAGCTTTTTCTCCTTTATAAATTCAGATGAAATTTTCAAAACTTTTTAGTTTATATATTGCCCTTTATGAACGATCTTTAGGGATCAACCCCCTTTGGGTTGAATAATGTGGTGAGGGCTGCCCAACATAGCAATCCAGTTGCCTTTTAATGCCATTTCATCATTTGGTTCCAAATTTATTTCTTTCTCCTTTAATCGTACATGCATGTGAATCTATGTTATGCCAGGTTGTGAGGATAAACTACTTTAGGAGTACTTCTCAAGATTTAAGCACTATGGTACAAATCTACACGTTAAACTCCTATCTCTGTCACATTATTTTGAACTTCCTACCCTTGAATAACCATCCCTTTGTCTCTATATACTATTCTCAAACTCTATGAGACTCAAAATTTTTTTGGCAAACTTGGAGGACTTCAACTCGTAGATTTACACATCAATTCTCAAAGAACTAACAAATAATGTAAATAGAAGAAATTCAATAAAACCCCCCAAACTTGAACTAAACATTGACCCCAATGTTTTGGAACAAGTTCGAGAAGGTGAGTCATAGAGGGTAATGCAACACATGCTGCAGCTTCCTAGCTCTCACCAATAAGACTCCCTTTTTATTACCTTCAAACAAAACAAAAAGAAAAACTAAGTTATTAAAAGCGTGGGTTTGCTCCCACGAAGCACTTCGTTTAACGTTGCATGACTCGACGGTTCATCCCCTTATGGGGGGTACTTCCTCTTCCACACCTTATTGCTTGTTTTTTCCGTAATCCAGAATTCATTCAGATTAAAAGTCTCAACCCCTTTGTGCTTCCAACCACTTCCATCTTTTCAACTTGGTGTTCCTTCTTCTTTCTCTTCTTTCCTTGTTGACTACATTTAGGAATTTTTATTGATGCCACCTGAGCGATTTTTCCTGAGACTTCTTCTGGTTGTGATTTTGAGTTGTTTCCTTCTCCTTCTACTTTGATCATTCCGACTGAAGATTTATCCTTTCCTCCTGCACCTTGCTTCCTGATTTTGAACACCTTCATAGTTATCTCCTCATCAAATGATTTTAGTGTCAAATTACCTGTCTCAATATCAAAATTGCATCGACTAGTCAGCATAAATGGTCGAACAAGAATGGTAGGAGTCTCTTCATCTTCATGCATGTCCATGATATGAAAATAAACTGGAAAAACAAAATTTTCAATATCCACTAATACATCTTCAGCTATCCCATATGACTGCTTGATGGTATGATCTGCAAATTTCAATTTTGTTCCACTCCTGCTTATCTTCTCAATACCGAGCTTCTTGAAAATTGATAATAGCATTAAACTCACACTAGAGCCAGAATCAACCAGAACCCTCTTTAAATCTCTATATTTTATTGTGCATGGTATTGCAACTGACCCCATATCCCTCTGCTTGACATGTATTTTTTTCTCGGGCGCAATTTTACACAATTTCTTATCAATGGGTACCTGTCCATCTTCTGTCGGTTTCTTTTTTGAAAGTACCTCCTTCATGAATTTTTGGTACAATGGCATTTTCTCGAGTGCTTCAAAGAATGTTATGTGAATTTCGAGCTTTTTCAAAATTTTGAAAATTTCTCAAAATCTTTTTCTTTTGTGTCATTCTTTGCCACTCGAGATAGATACGGTAACTTGATCACTGGTTTAGTCTTCTTTTCAACTGGCTTCACAGGCGATACCACTTCTTCCAGTTTGTTCCTATTTTATCTCACTTATAGCTCTACTTCTATGATATTGTCATCAAACTTCACCTCTTCTTCTTTTTCTCTATCAACTTTCGCAGTCCTTGTTTTGACAACATTCACATTCTCATGACTTTTCTGACTTTCTTGTGCTTGCAACACCACCTGTTGTGCAATCTGTCCCGTTTGAACCTCCAAAATTTTTAGTACAGTTGTGGTATTCCCATAATTACTCCTTGTCTCTTATTGAAATTGAGAGGTTTGGGCAACCATTTTTCAATAGCCACCTCCCACTCTACCTTTTGAGGAGCTTGTTGCTGCTGATCTTTCCATGAGAAGTTTGGATGATCTTCCACCCAATATTGTAGGTGCTTGAATACGAATTATTCTGCTTCAAGAACTTAATGTCTTCAATTTTTTATGAAGAAGCTAAACAATGCATTGTATTGTGTGGCCCATTATAAATTTCACATACAACATTTTGTGCTTGTTGAACTTGGGCAACTTGATGAGTACCTAACTTCAGCTCTTTCAGCTTCTTGTCTACCTCTACAACAATTGTTTCTTAAATTTTTAATTGTCTGTTGGGCTCCAACTTTAAATCAATGACTCTTTCAGATTTGTTGGCCATCCTGTCATATAACTCCAAATGCTCATTAGCAGCAATTGCTTCTATTATCTTCTTTACACCAATCGCTATTGAAAAATTTGATGAGCCACCAGCTGCTGTGTCTATCAACTGCTTTGTCTTGATTCTCAGGCCATTTACAAATGTTTTCATTTGGCCAGTCTGGTCCAGATTAGTGTAGGGCAGGACAATAGGAGTATTTTGAACCTTTTATAGGCATCTCCCAGCGATTCTCCCTCTTTTTGCTTGAAATTCAGTATATCCTACCTTTTTCTTATGAACACTGAGGCTGGAAAATATTCCTTCAAAAATGAAGTCTCCATTTCTTCCCAA
This sequence comes from Vicia faba, assembly GCA_948472305.1. NCBI lineage: Eukaryota > Viridiplantae > Streptophyta > Magnoliopsida > Fabales > Fabaceae > Vicia > Vicia faba. Next base: position 525,627,051 of record OX451735.1, on the reverse strand, counting down.
GTTGTTATACTATCAGCCGAAAGAGAAAAGAACCATTCTTCAGCATCATCAACCAACGTGAAGGGGAACATTCTCAATTTCTTATGTTCCTCAGTATGACCATCTATCTTCAAGGTGGTGCTCATGGTTAGAAATATTTGTAAATGCTTGTTAGCATCTTTATTCAACCTTACCGAAAATGACCTTCTCTCAAGTTGAGTGATAGTACTGGGATGCAGTTTAAAATTTGGTACATTCACCGAGTGGTTTACAATAGTGAGTCTACCATCCGGTGCATTCCTTTCACCATAGTCATCAAGTAATCTCTCAGGTGGACTTTCGCCCATGTTTTTTGTTTTTGAATCGGACTCTGTCTCTTGGTGTTATGAATGGTGTTTTGAATATATGTCTTGGTTCTCTGAGTGAATTGAGGCAATAACTTCCTCGGACGCCAGTCCGGCTAACTTAGCTCGTCTTCTTCTTGCGTGAAAAGTTATTTCGATCTCTGCGTCAAAAGGAAGTTCAGTTGAGGTCTTACCTCGCATAAAATATTAGTTAAAATATAATAATAAACAAAAATAACTGAAAAATAAAGTTTTAATTACAGAGCAATAAAATTTCAATTAAATCACAATGAAACTTAGTATTTTGGCAGTCCCCGACAACAGCGCCAAAAACTTGATCGGAAAAATAACAAGTGTACTATTTTAACTGATGTAGTAATAATTGGATTTTCCCAAAGATCTATCTCGAGGTATACATAAGAAATACTGGGCTTTATTATTAATCCAACTAAACAAAAACAATAGTTTAGGAGTTTGATTGGAATAAGTCCTTGCGAAAGATTAAATGAATGAAAGTAAAATGTGACTTTTTCTGTTTGATTAAAATATGATAGGGGTGAGTGTATAATTTTCCATAAAATTACCTTCACTGTTTGATATCTTCAAAAAGTTCATCAACCTCAATTACCTATTCTTAAGATTATCTTTCACTAAGTCCTTAGTGAAAAACCTTTAACCTTCTACCCTAATTTCAATTTCCATTCATATTAGTATTGAGGTTACCATTGAATTATCAAGAACTATTCTGGTTATCATAGGATTGCCCTAGTCCTAGGTAAAATCATCTATAATATCATTATTTAGAAAAACTTAACACGACCTCCGGCTCTAATGTGTTAATAACAGTGAAACCCTATGGTCCCATAGGGTAAAACTATAAATTCTTCTAAACAATAAAATTGATTCATACAAACTTTTATGTTGAATAAAACAAAGAGATCGGTATTCTTAACAATGAAAATCAGGGACACCCCCTAGCATTAGGGGGTTTAGCCACACATAATATCCAAAGAGATTTCAATAAACATAAAGATAGACATTACACAAATTAATGGTGAACTCTGATCTTCAATTGCTTTCCGCTCATGAAAGGTGTCCGTTCCCCCAAACTTGCATATACTTCAATATTCTATCGTGAAATTATTATCCCATCCAAAAAGTCATTATTTTTCTTCTACAAAATAGGTTTAAGTGGTCTCATTTTTCCTAGGTGATGCCAAAAGTCCAAAGTAGCCTTCAGGGTTCAAAAACTAAAAATTCCCAAACTTAAGAATTTTCAGCACTTGAGCTGACAAGGAAACCTGTGTCAGCTTCTGTGAATCTTCCTCCAAATCGTACGCTTCAGCTGACTAGACATGAGCCATGTCGTGTGACACGGGCACCCGTGTCGCCTTCTATGATCTTCTCTTTTCCAACAATTTGCCCAGCTGAAATGACACGGGCTGTGTCGTGTGACACGGGCACCCATGTCGCCTTCTATCCTGCTTCCAACTTCATTGTTTTCCAGTCTTCCCCTGACACGGCCCATGTCAGGTGATACGGTCACCCGTGTCAGGGCTCTTGAAGCACTTATTTCTGAATTTCTGAATTCTGCACTTTTTTTTTATCTTGATTTGTTCTGTTTTATTCTTTTAAACTTGAAAACACTGAAATACCAAACCACATCTTAAATGCGGTAAAATCAAATAAAACACCAGTCAATTAAAAGAAACAATGACTAAAATAAATACAAAATTTCTGTGTGAAAACCACTGGTCAAACTCCTTAAGCTTGGAAGGTACCCTTACATAGTTGATTCAGATAGTATTTCTGCGAGCAGAAGCCATGACCTGTAACAAAGGACAAAGATAAATCCCTAGGTCCTTGAAATGGTTAGTAAAAATGTTATGATGTCATGATTTCATGATATTATGTTCATGTTTAAACAAGTAGCAAACACAAACAAATCACACAAAAGCCTTAGGTTTAAAGGCTTGCGTAAGGTCCATAGGTAAGTACTCCTTCTCTATTGAAGTTAAGTTGGCTCAACCTATCCTAAAATAGTAATCAGGTTCTAGGAATCTCATATCACCGATCTATCTCACATGCTTTATTTTAGCACGACAATTGGCTTGGCACCAAAACATCCCGAGATTCGAATCTCAATGAGCGTAGTATCAAGTATCAACCAACCTTGGATTGCACGAAAGCCGACCATCTCACTACCTTCTAATGGCCAAGATGGGTCAATTAAGGTTATAAAAGTAAGTTAGTGCTAATGACACCATGTTATTCTTAACTGACTCAAGGAACATTAGTACAAACCAAAGTGTCACACTAATCGTAGCCATCACTTCAACCATATCAGTCTACACCATATAATTTTCATGATCTATTGCTACTTACCTAAGGCATCCCAAGATCTGGGTGTAGGATATTTCAAATAATAAACCCAAGCAAGCCCTTAAAGTTAAATAAGACAAAGCACATAATTTAAGCAAGTAAAGTGATCTAAACTCTTAAGGTAACCCCTCTTTTAATTATCTCCCCAGCAGAGTCGCCAGTTCTATAATACAATGGGAGAACTGACTTGTTTAGTACTTTATCATAAATGTTACGGATAGCAAGAGTTGCCACCGACTTTTCTTTTATCCAATGAGGAAAAGGTGAAAAGAACAGGAAAGACCTTTGATAGATTTTGAGTTCGGGGGGAAAGTTATGAAAAGGGAAGGTGTTAGTACCCTTTTCATCCGTAGTTATCCACAGACTCTTAATTTCTCAACTCACTTTAAACTTGCTTTATGTGTGTGTGATTTGAAAATATTTTGAATGCCAATTGTGTGGCACACTTTGTAATAATTCTTGTATCAGTCCTCAAGAATGTTTACAAAGTGTTTTTTTTTTAAATATTTATTTTGAAACGTGAGGTGTAAAAATGAATTCATTTATTTGAAACTGTTATGAGCAAGAAATTTATTGAGTCTTACCCACTAAAGGTTGTTCTTGTTATTTTTCTTCTCTGTTAGAGATAACACTATCTACACCATTAGTTGGTAGGTAGCCCTATCTATTGGATGTGAAGGGACAGACGTATGGTCGTCGTATGGTCATAGAAGGCAACATGTGAGAATACTTTTAGCAATTCAAAGGGACTATCATCATTTTTCTCGTAGGATCATCGAAGGGACTATATCATTTTGTAGGCAACTTGAAGGGTCATCGAGGAATTATGATCTTTATTCAAAAGGGACCATGATGATATTATTTAACCGAGAGTCTTTTCTAAAGTATTCTCATTTTTCATGGGACGTGACCATTAGTATCACAAGGCAACAAAAAGAGGTTACGCTAGAGGTGAAGTGTACAAAGTGTATTGGTTTCAGTTATGTTATCTTGAAAATTAAGGTTATCTATCTTTGATTTTATTATTATCATACAAGCCTATTTACTAGCAGTTATATATATACAAACATATAAAGGAAAAAGATAAAGTGAGAATATAAATCTACGCTATTACAGGGCTTTGGGAGACTTACATAATTAGAAAAATATGGGGATATAAATCTAAACTATTACATTAAACTGTTTGACCTATACAATTCTCTAAGAAAATAAATATAAAAAAGAATAAGAAAATGTTGGAAAAAAAGTTTAAATGTCATACAAATCTAAGTTCATATTTTTGGTGTTTTTATGAAAATAATTTAAGTGTTAATTAATAATAATTAAAATCCTAATTCTAATTTATTTTAATTAATAAAAAGCCTAAAATCTAATTGTCCAAAAAATCAATTAATTAATTTACACCCTAAAACAAATTTTTTTGTTGATTTTATTATATGGCTTATTTCTGATTTTTTTAATGTATAAGTTTTGATTAAAAAAAGTTAATTAATAATAAAATAACTAATAAAAAGAAAGGGAAAATGAAGAAAGTAAAGAAAAAAGGGTTTTGGCATCGCTGGGCTTCAGACCCCCTCCCTTCTCTTCACACGATCGGTTCTAACATGTTCTTTGTTTCTTGTTTAACACATCTGAACATATGAAACTTATTAATAACACAAGGATTAAAAATTTTAAAATTAGAAAATCCTTACCACCAGTGTGATTGAGGGGAGGCGTTCTGGGCATGGTTGAGCGTGTTTATGGACTTGAGGAGATTCCTGGGGATGTCAGGATGATGATTCGAGGCTTCATTTCAGTTGAGAATGGCTGGAAAACTGGGATACGATATGCACCTATTCATTGGAAATTTTGTGTCTGGGAACTTATTTCTATGGCAGCCAATCCATATCCTTGTCTTATGGAGTGTGTCCTCTATTTATAATGGATGATTTTTTTAAGTTAACATTCTTGGAAGGAAACATGTGCAATCAAAGTCATTATTTGTTTCCAAAACAATTGCAAAACTTTCCAAAACACTAAGATCTCTTTCCTTCTTCATCCCTCACAATTTTGTTATGTTGGATATGTGATCTTCGGCTTCAAAATGATTCAAAACAAAAGCCCACGTGCCTTGTACATTTATTTAATATTTATTTAATTTAATTTTGAATTTAAATGAATAAAATCAAAATAAATGAAATAAAAAATTAAAATAATGCATGAATGGACTTAGGGGTCCCTAAACATGTCATAAACACGTTTGAACTTCAAAAGTTAGGCCCATTAGCCTAAAAGTCCAAAATTGCTCAATTGTGGTTTCATGCATTTTCTCAAAATTGCTCAACTTGCACCAATCATAACTCTCTCAGATTTTGTCATATAAAGGTGATCTTGGACTTTTTGGAAAGCTCAAGATATCCCCTACAACTCTCATTTTGATCACATTTTCATTTGAAGTCTTTAAGTTGATATAAATTTCTTTGACAAAAGATGTCTTTTTGTTGACTTTTAAAATGACTTGTAATGTTTTGGCTTATATCTCTCAAATAAAGCATTTTTGGCCTTGAGTTTAGAGAGACAAAGTCGTAGAAAATTGAATTTCCTTTAAGACATGATTTGATTGGGGAATTTTTGATGAAGCATGTGAAAGTTATGCTTGGTCAAAGTTCAGTTGACTTCTCCTTAAGAAAACCCTAATTTGGTAACTTTTGTCTTTTGATGAATCTTGAGTTTTCTTGATGAATAATGATCAACCCTTGATCAAATGATGAATGTGACTTAAAAATATTAATGTTGACCAAAAATCTTGAAGTTTGATTGTATGTTGACCACAATTGATTTTTATCCAATATAGTTGATTTCAATCATCTGAGCAATTGAGAGAGAAAACTTGTGATGCAAGGCTTGAAACTTGTCATGAGGGTGCCTTGAAGCATATGAGAAACCATGAACTCACTTGAGGCATTAGGAGTCCAATTTCCCTTGAGAAAACCAAAATCCTAATTTTAGGCCATTTCTTAGGAGAGGTGCTTGTATGCTCAAACCCTTGAGTATTTTTGAGCAATTGAGAATCCTAGGAGTATGGGGAGGTGTATTGAATTAATTGTCTTCAAAAATGGGAGGAAAATTTTGGGGTACAACACCGAGGAACGAATACTGAACACCATGTGGATCTCTTTGAATACATGCCCCAAGTTTATGCCACACTGAGGAATTACCTCTTAAATCACTTAGGGATGAAAAAAATGGACATTGACCTCTGTGAATGCCCCGGTTTAACTCTCGGGGAATGTGCACTTGCGCGTGCCAAGTCAACAAGGACTCCAGATACTCCGAATTCACTGGGGAATCAAGTTTGAAAGTATCTGCAGTGAATGACAACGACTTCGTGCACTGACCAGGTCGGGGTGATTGTTATGATGCTTTTAGCGAAATTGTTATTATCTTGTATGACAGAATTTTGCTTGAGCATCTTTACGAGATTGGAGGGGAAATGCCTCTGTTTGGAGGATCTCTGAGAGGATCTATGCTGAATAGAAGACCAGAATATCCATGGCACAATATGATATGAGGCGGCCTTCCCCAATGTCTTGAGTCACAAAATAAATTGTCTCTGATTATAGATTTCTTGGAGAGATTTATCGAATCTCGACATAAATTCCCTAGGTTAAATGAATTCTGAATAGATTTCTCAACGTGATAACCTCAGAATGATTGGAAAAAGCTTGAAGAGATTTATCAACATGATAGCCTATGACTGAGTATAGCTCTAAGAGATTTATTGACGTGGTAGCCTCTGACTGAGTATAGCTCGAAGATATTTATCTAAGTGAAAGCCTCTAATTTGACAACTTTGAGGGAATGCCCCAGATTTGGCTGAGCTTAGAGAGATCAAATCGCAACTTGATTGCACCAGATCGGTGGAATCTACAAACTTCATCCCTAAAGGGTACTCAGATTGTAAAACACCAAGATGCTTTCACTTAGCAGAATCTCTGGGCAATGTGCCCTTGGATAAGTCATTTATCTTGTGACAGCTGACTTTTATGACAAGATTAAGCTCTTTACTGATGTTCATTGTGTAAACTTACTTGATGTCAATAAGTTGTTTTGTATGCGGATGAATGTTTATTATGAGAATGATAATTCTAATGCAACACGTATGTAAGTCTTGAAGTTTGAAAAAAAACTTTGAATGAAATGGTGTCACAACTCTGTTGTGAATAAATCACTAGCTAGAGAGCAACATTTGCAAATTATTTTTTCATGAAAGACAAAACAAGTGTATGATTCCAACACGAATATTTAAACATACCTCTTAGGAGTCATTTAAATGCTATCTCATTGTAGCACTCTTTCAAATTGACCCATGCTTCAGTTAGGACTTTTAAAGGTTGTAACATGGCCTGGTTCACAATTTTTAGAAACAAAAGGATTTAAGGCTCAAAATTTTTGGTGCCCACCCATTCTCCATGATGTTTTACACCATTCCTAAGTTCAGTTAACCCGATACAAGCATTCATCAGTTAAAAGAGGAGTTTGCAATGGTTGAAGAACCACATGGGTTTCTTGGACACGACAATCACTAACTTTTGATTTTGGCGTATGATCATGCGACCTTGTTCTTTTAATGAGGATTTTCATTGGTAATCCTTTTCTCGCCTTTTAGGCTTTTCAATTTCTTTCTCGCTTTCCCTAACTTTTTCCTGGACAAATACTTTTGAATTTCGATTTAGAAGTCCAGCGGGATGCCGTAACTTTTTCCTAAGTGACTTGTTCTCATGTTTCGACTTAGAGGAGCTTTTTGTTTCTTTCTTATCCATACTTTCCCTTTTGAACAATTCATTGATATTTACGTCGTCTTCAATTTGTTGGAAGTGATCATGATTGTCTGAGTATTTGGTAGATGAGGGATAGCCATTGTTATATTGTCATCTGATTTCGACTTCTTGATGTGCGAGAGATACCCACTGATATATTGTTAATTGACGCACACTCCTGATAAGTGAAAGTTAGCCATTGTGGTTTTGACTTTCCTCAACCTTTTGAAGGATAACCAATGTTGTATCCTTAGATGTGCACTCTTGATGAATTCTAAATGCTTGATCAAATTAACTGAACACTACCCGCCCCAGGGGTAAAATGAGGGTTTTTCTGAACAAAAAAGAAAATCCTACTTCAAAGGCTCATAGGGGTTAACGATGGTCTATCTCCATTATATCTTCCCGTGTTTAGGAATTAAAACAAGGCATGTACACTGTCAGCAGGGTCTTACTCAAAAGCATACCAACCAAAGATTTTTTTTGCATTTTTAGATTATCGTCATCCTCCCTCCAATCTTTGACTAAGCATAAGACTTGGAAACTTGGCATCAATATGCAATTAAAACATTTAAAGATTGATAACAAATGGATGAATAAAAACGAAAGGAATACTTCAAGACAGACATACTTATTGCATTAAGATTTTCATTCAAAAATAGACAGGCTTCTACATGCAAGCAATGTTTAAACAAACAATTAAGAATACAAATGAAAACGCAGTAAAGAATCCAATGATTACCATCATTGAGGAGACTTGACTTTGTATGGACTTCTTAATTCTGACTACTTTTTATAGTCTTGATGCTTAAATGGGTAAGAGAATTCTCCTTCTGATCTGGTGTGAACACAACAATCTCTGAATTGATTCCGTCTTGGACCTTATCTCTGGATGACATACCATTTTAAATCGAATGTTCAGGTACCCCAGAATAATATGCATAGAAGATTCTTTCAGGAGAACGAATGAATTATTACCAAGCAAATTGGTATAAACTACATCACCAAGCGTCTTATGCCACAAAGAAACAATACAATTCGCATTCTATCACAACAAAAGAGACATCCAGCTTGTGAGAAAGAGTCTGGTACTTAGACAAATAGGAATTAGACTCTTGGAAGAGACGCCAGACAGGTGCTGGGATTTATACTTCAACCCTTTTATAGTCTTCAATATCAAAACCGGGTGCCCCAAAACAGGGGACACATCTAGCATGTGTATCACAATCAGAAGATATGTTTGTGCGATAAAGACCCCAAAGATCAGAGATTTACCAACACACTTCGCACACGCGCACCTCTAAGGTATCCCCACTTGTTGCCTTCGGAAAATAAACAGTCACGTCTCTCGAACGTGAGAAGTTTTAGCAAAGACCCTTTGGTTAAAAGATCATAGTCCCTCGATGACCCTTCGATTCTGCCTCGATAAAAGATCTTAGTACCTTAGGGTAATTACTAAAGCGTCTTACGAGTTTCCTTCATGACCGTATGATGACCCTCGCATGTCCCTCAAAACATCCAACGATGGGGCTACCTACCAACTAATGGTAAAATAACACTATCTAGAGGAAATGAGGAAAAGAACAAAGACCTTTTGGGTAGGTAGACAACTTATAGTTGCTTGCTCGCAAAACAAAATAATTTCTCACACATACACTCTCTTTTTTCTAAATATTTTCAAAGACAAAACACTTTGTATGCATTCTCAACGATACGAGAATCATTATAAAGTTCGTCGCACTAAGGCATATTTTCAAAAATATTTTCAAAATACACTTACACAAAAGTCATTTTCAAAAGTGAGCTAGAAACTAAGAGCCCGTAGATAACTACGGATGAAAAGGGTGCTAACACCTTCCCTTTTCATAACCTACCCCCTTACTCAGAAAAAATTCTCGAAAGGTCTTTCCCATTATTTTCGGCCTTTCCTTTATTGGATAAAAGAAAAGTAAGTGGAGACTCTTGCTAAACCGTAACATTTGTGATAAAATGCAAAACCAGTAAAGTCAGTTCTCCCACCGTATTACAGAACTGACGACTCTGCTGGGGAAACTTACACTTAAAGTGGGGTTACCTTAGAGATAGTTCACATTTAAATGCTTTCATTATTTGACTTTTCTGGTTTACTTTTAAGGGTTTGTTTGGGTTATTCTTGTATAGATCCTATACCCGGATCTGGGGCATTTTAGGTGAGTAGCAATAGATCGTGAAAATTGTACGCCGTACACCGATACAGTTGAAGCGATGGCTACGTTAGTGTGACACATTGGTTGGTGGCGGTGTCCCTTGAGTTAATTCAAGGAGAATGCTGGGCTACCGAATGGTGTCATAAAGCACTAACTGACCTTAGAACCTTAGGTGACACAACTTAGCCATTAGAAGGTAGCGATATAGCCGGCTTTGGTGCAGACTTAAGTTGGTTGATACTCGATGCTACACTCATTGAGGTCGGACTTTCAGGATATTTCGGTTGCAAATTAGATGCTTGAGCTAAAACAATGCCCGAGAAAAGATCAGTGATATTGAGACTCCTAGAACTCGATTAATTTCTTTTAGGACAAGTTAAGCCAACTAAAACTTTAAGAGGGTACTTACCTATGACTCCATGCAAGCTTTAACCTAAGGCCTTGTGTGTTTTGCTTGTGTATGATTCAATTGTTCGAACATAACATCATGCATCATAACATTCATACCATTTCATTTCTACTAACCATTTCAAGGACCAAGGAATTTATCTTTGTTCTGTTTTGCAGACTATGGCCTCCGCTCGCAGAAACACTATCCGGGTTATCTTTGTAAGGGTACCCCCTCAACTTAAAGAGTTAGTCTCAAGGCTTCCCTAAAATTATTCATTTATCATAAGGAATGGTCGACTGCTCATTTTGTTAACTCCAAGTTTTGATGAAGATATGATGAGGGTTCTCTTCCAATTCTTGGACCCTGTACATCACTTTTTCACCTTTCCTGATTATTAGTTGGTACCCACTATAGAATAGTTCTATCAAATACTGGGAATGCATATTCTTGATCATATTCCTTTCACCAGTTTAGAGGAAGCTTCTAAGCCAGAAGTTATTGTAGAAGCCTTACATCTGAAGCGGTCCGATATTATATCCAACTGGGAAACAAGAAGCGGAGTCAAAGGTTTTATGGATAAATTTCTATTGGAGAAAGATCAACTATTTCTAGATGCTATGAGTTTCCAGGCCTTTTAAGATATCTTAGCTCTTCTAATCTATGGGCTGGTACTATTCCCTAATCCATACCAACTCATTGATGTGAACTCCATCAAGATTTTTCTCGCTCATAATCATGTACCTACCTTGCTCGAAGATATTTTGTATTCCCTTCACACCCGTACTATGAGGAGGCGAGGAACTCTCATGTGTTGTATTCCTCTACTATCCATGTGGTTAATTTTGCACCTTCCTCGCTCGGTAATGAAGAATGAACAAGGTTTGAGGTGGTCGCAAAGAATATTATCACTTTCTCATGAAGATATTTACTGGTGTTCCTGATCTCTTGAGGATATCACTATAATTGATCACTGCGGGGAATTCCCTAATGTTCCACTCCTTTGCATTAGGGGAGGTATTACTTACAAATCTTCCTTGGCTCTACGTCAGTTTGGTTACGCTCAAAGAGATGACCTTCATGACGCACTTATCTAGGGTATTGTGTTTGATTATGAAAGTGATCTTCAAGGTTATCGTTGGAGGTTTATACGTGCTCTGGGCATGGTAAGCAAGATTGATAGTAAGGCTTTATGGCAGAAAAATTCCATCCCTCTGGAGCCTTATCTCAAATGGGTGCAAGCTCGCACTCAAAACCTTATGATGCCATATCCAGCTATCTTATCAATGATCATGGAACCTGTTGTTAAAGGAGACGTTCCTCGCACCATCCTCCATCCAGATATGCCTACTAAACTTGAAGAATTGTAGAAGTCTTAGATTCAACTGAAGGAAGAATGAGACACCTTTGAGACTCAATTCTATGCAAGTGAGAAGAAACTGTTGGAGCTCACAAAGCAACTTCATGACGAGCAGAGTCTTAATGCATACATCAGTACAAAGAAGAAGCATCCATGGGACACTTGATTCTTAGATTTTAGGAGCTCATTTTATTGTCTCTTTGAGAGCTTTTGTTGTCATTGTAAGCATAAAAGGCAGTTGTAATTTGAACTTCACTAATAAAATATTTGTTTCTGTTTCTTTTTGGTTAAGCAAATTTAAATCTCCTGAAGTCCTTGAAATCATTGCATTTACATATCATGCATCATTTCATAACAGGTTTTTCATACAGGTTTCTCAATTTCTCACTGTTTATTTCAATAGAAAAATGGCCCTCGAATAAACTGTTAAGGATCTTCAGGCTCAACATGCACAATTCCAAGAAACTCTCATGAATCTGGAATATGGACAAAATGAGTTGTTGGCGCTTGTCACTAAGAAAAAGAAGACCAAGAATTCGGCTGCTATCCTCAATATGGAGAGAAGGTTCAAAGGTCCTGCTCAACCAGTCCAAGTGTAAGATATCTCCTATGAAGAAGATGACAAACATGATAAAGATGGTAAAAGCATAAAAAATGAAGGCCATAACAATCAGGATTATGAAAATACTTCTGAAGATGAAGACTTTTCTGATGAAAAGTATCCTCCTGCGGATGACAGCTATAAGCAGTTAGAAGACAGACTCAAGGCTATGGAAATCCATAAGGCGCCTAGGCTGGATTTTGGCGAATTAGGTTTGGTTCTGGGGGTGGTCATCCCACCTAATTTCAAGGTCCCTGTCTTTACCAAATACGATGGGGTCTCTTATCCTAAACTCCATTTAAGGCCGTATGTTTGGAAGATACATTCTCACACTGCTGACCGGAAGTTATGGGTCCATTTCTTCCAAGAAAGTTTGGGTGGCACTTAACTGGAATGGTTCTATCAGCTGGAGGGAACCAACATTCACACCTGGGAAGCCTTGGCTGCTTCTTTCTATAAGCAATATTAATACAATGCTGACCTGGCACAACCTCGAGTACAATTACAGAATACGTCCATGAGCTCTAATGAAGGGTTCAAGGAATATGCATAGAAATGGAAGGACTTGGCTGGAAGGGTGCAACCTACCTTGACTAATCGGGAAATGGTGGATATGTTTATGGGAACTCTGATAGACACGTTCTTTAATCTGTTGATCGGAAGCTCTTCGTCGGGTTTTACAGAGATGATTTTGATAGTGGAGAGAATTGAAAGTGGTATCAAGAGTGGAAAGATCCCGATGGCTACATCTTCGAATGTGTAATACAGTGGGAGAACTGACTTGGTGTTTTGCGTTTTATTGTAAATATTGCAGATAGCAAGAGTCACCATTGACTTTTATTTTATCCAACAAAGGAAAGGGTGAAAAGAATAGAAAAGACCTTTTGAGAATTTTCTTGAGTTCAGGGGGTAGGTTATGAAAAGGGAAGGTGTTATCACCCTTTCCATTCGTATTTATCTATGGGCTCTCATTTTCTAGCTCACTTTGAAAATACCTTGTGTTTTGTGTATGTTTGCAAATATTTTGAAAATGCATAAGTGCGACAATTTTGTAATGATTCTCGTATCATTGAGAATGTATACAAAATGTTCGTTTTGGAAAATATTTGTTGAAAGGGAGTTTTTGGAAAGAAGTTTTGAAAATGCCAATGTAAGGAAATTTTGTAATGATTCTCGTATCATTGAGAATTTATACAAAATGTTTGTTTTCCAAAAGTGTTTTGAAAATGGTTATTTTGAAAGTGTGGAGTGTGGAAATTGTTTTAGTTTGTGAGCAAGCGATTACGAGCGATCTACCTACTCAAAAAGTATTTGTTCTTTTCCTTCTCCTTTAGATAATGCTTGTCTACCATTAGTTAGTAAGAATCCATATCATTGGATCTGAGTGACAGGCGTGGGTCATCATACAGTCATAGAAGGAAACTTGTAAGACGCTTTAGCAATTTTCGTAAGGGACTAAGATCGTTTATCGAAGGAAACATCGAAGGGTCATCAAGGGACTATGATTTTTTAATCGAGGGTATTTACTAAGGCATCTCACGTTCGAGGGACATGAATGTTTTTATCCGAGGAAACAAGTGAGGTTTACCCTAGAGGTGCATGTGTGCGAAGTATGTTTGATTCAATTATTTCATCTTGAATTAGGGTTTTGCTATGATTGATTTTAATCTTGTCATACAAGCCTAATTACTAACAATAATAAGGAAAGCGGTAAATTGTGGAAATTAAATGTCCTACGTTATTACAATGCTTTGGGAATGGGGGGTACAAATTTGTTAAACGGGGATGAAAGCAATAAAAACTCTAATTAACTATTACAGACCATGTACATAGATAGTAATGTGCAATAATAAAATGTACAAAATATAAAGATGAAGAGAAAATAAATTATTTTGTGGTTTTGGTAGAGAAAAAGGTTTGATATTTTGACCTAATTGTTTGACTTTGTATTTAAAAGAAATTAGTAAACCTAAACAAATTAAATTAAGATATAAATTAATTTCATTAACTAAAAGGAAAAATAATTTAAATATAGAAAACCTAAGTCTAAATTAATTTAGAAGGGAAATTAATTGTTAGAAAATATTTTTGAGGTTTTATTTGTTTGGAAAAATAAATGAAGTAAAAATAAAAAAAAATAAAAAAAAATGATTGAATTAAAATATTTTTAATCTAATTATTTAAGAAAATATATTTTTTGTATTTTGATTAAATGAAATAAATAAATGAAAGTAAAGAAAATAAAATATAAAAACAATTGGGCCTGGCGTTAGTAAAAGAAATCAGGGGGTGTTAATAAATGTCTAGGCCCAAGAAGATCTTTTTTGTTTCAAACAGAAAATAAAAATAAAACAAAAGTGATGGGTGTTGTACCCCAAAATTTTCCATCTCATTTATCAAGACTTTTCTCACAAGATCTCCTTAACTCAAGACTGGATTAGGGTTTGGTCAGCTCAAGACATCTCATCTTGCACTGATAATCCAAAATTAAGGTTTGAGATTGCACAAGGATTTTTGGACTATCAATGCTTCATATGACTTTCAAGTATCATCGTGGACCCCAAAGATTACTCATGTCAAGTTTCAAGCCTTGAATCACATTTTTGACCAGTCAATTGGACAGTTGACCTAAAAATCAGTTGTATTGGGGAAAAAGTTAACCATGGCCAATTTACAGTCATACTCCATAATTTTTTATCTACATCAACATTTTAGACTCATGTGATTCATTTGATCAAGTTTAGACCACAATTCCTCAAGAAATTTGATCAAATCATCAAAAGGGAAATTTCTGATTTTTGACCTAACAAATGACCAATTGGTTTGAAGCATGATTTCAAGGTTTCATTTATATCATCTTGACCTAATGACATGGTTCTAAACATTGCATTCCCATTGGATTGACAGATGAAATTTGCAGTCAACTAATCAAAAGTCAACTATATACTGAAAAGTTAAACTTTGACTCTTTGGTCAAATTCAAGTGCAAAAGATCACAATTCATAAAAAATGTCAAAATATGAAACTTATTCATCAAGAAATCAAAAAGTCAAGATTTCATTTTGAAAAGTCAAAATTTCTAAACTTAGAAATTTTTCTAAGTGTTGGAAATTTCATGTTTTTTCATAACTTTGAGCAAAATTTTCACCATGATGCAAGATGATTCAAGAGAAACTTCCAACATGAAAGTTGTAGATCTCCATGATATCTAAAACATTTCTTTGCACAACTTCTCCTAAATATGCTTGGATCTCAAGTTATAAGTTCATGAAGTCATGGCATTTTCATTAAACACTTAGATATTTTCAGCAGTTTTGGTCAGGTTTTTATCTCAACTTCTTGGCCAATTTTCATCAAGTTTCATTTTGATTTATCAAAAGTGGTCAACAAGAAAGTTTTAGAGGGTGTTTCAAGCTTTCCAAAACATCCAAGAACATGAATTTATCATATTTGAGCTAGGAGATTCAAGGGCCTGAAGTTGGGCATTCATTCTTGAATTGCAAGCCATCTTTGTTGAAGAACACATGATCCAATTGGCACGGTGTGCTGCAGAATCTTACTTTGCAGGCCTTGTGACTTGCAAATCTTACCATAATTTAATGCTTACACAAACTTTTGAGCTATGGTCCATTTGGTTTAAGCATTGTCCAAGTGATCTTTCCATTTTTGGCACAAAGGCACCATTGCCATTCTTGCAAAGTTCACTTTAACCATAAAGTCAATTTCTTGAGCCTCTAACTTGTTATTCTAATCACACTCAACATAAAAAAATCAGAAGGGCATGCTTAAAGTGTCCAACATCTCTATGCAACAAATTACAAAGCATTGGAACTATAATCTTCAAACTTGCTTCATGTACAATCTAACCTAGCCATAACATGTAATCCAAAATCTGAGTTTGTTCAAGTCTCAAACCTTCTCTATAAATAGAGAGGCCAATCACAAGAGAAAGAGGTTAGAAAAAATAGAGAGAAAGGACAAGGAGAAAAGCCAGAAGTTATATTGGTAAACCCTCAAAATCTCATTCATTCAAAAAACCAGTTCTGTTCTTATTAAAAACAGAACCTCAACCCATCATTCCACCATACAAACTCTCCATAAACGAAACACTTCATCACATACAAAGTTTGTCCAAACATAAAAGCAGTCCTTGTAATGCTATTCATCTTCACCATCAAAAATACAAAAAATATTACAGTACAGTCCAACTCAGTTCCAGCAGTCCGGAGCAACTTTATGAAGACTCACAAAGTCATCACAACATTTGGAAAAGCATTCAGATCTAAAACAACCAATGCATCCCAAAGTTAAGTCCTCTTGACTTGATATCTTTTTATACATCATTAACAATCTGTTGTTCTTGAAGATAAGATGTAGTATTTTATTATCCCTTTGAACTAGTCGTTTGTTTATGATTTAGGCTTATTCATTCATTTGTTATTTACATCTATCCATCATATGTTGTAAGCTAACCTATACAGACAAGAAAAAAAATGTTTAAGGCAGGAAAATACAACATGTATCGACACATAACCCCCATGTATCGACCCATACTAAGTTCAGATTTCAAAACAGAAGCTGGAAGAGCCTATGAGTCGACACATACGCATCTCACGTCGATACAAGAAGGTGCATGAGTCGACACATCCCATTATGTATCGACCCATACTGAACTGATTTTGTTTTACAGGAGCAGTGAAAAGCTATGTGTCGATGCATAACAGCATGGGTTGACACGTAGCAGTTCAAAATACATTTTTCCCTTTGTTTTGCACTACTTTTACATTGTTTTCATTATTATTCGATATGGTTGTGATATTTCAGTCTCCATTTCATCCCTATTGTTAAATTGTACCCCCATCCCCCTAAAGTGATGTAATAGCTTAGATTTTATTTTCCGCATTTTTACTTGCTTTTCATATATTGGTAGTAAATAGGATGTATGTCAAGATAAAATCATTAAATAGATAAATTTCAAATATAAGACAAAATGCATGCAAACTAACACACTTGCACACTAACACCTCTAGGGTAATCTCACTTTGTTGCCTTTCAGAAAACAATCATGTCCCTCGAATATGGGACGTTTTAGCAAAGACCCTTCGATAAAAAAGATCGTAGTCCTTCGATGACCCTCGATGGTTCCTTCGGTAAAACGATCTAGTCCCAAAAAGAAATTGCTAAAACATCACATAAGTTTCCTTCTATGACTATTCAAATGTCCCACGCTCGTCCCTTCACATTCGACGATGGGGCTTTTTACCAAATCAATGGTAAGATAGCCGCATCTAAAGGAAAAGGAAAAGCATGTTTAAGACCTTTCGAGTAGGTAGATTCGCTCCTAGTTACTCGCTTGCTCACGACAAAAAAACACTTTTACACACCAACACTCTCATTTCAAAACATTTTCGAAAAGACAAAGCATTTTGTATACGTTCTTATAGAGACGAGAATCATTACAAAGACACCTTTTCAAAATCACTTTCAAAAAACATATCTCAAAAACACCTTTTTGAACTATCTTCGAAACAAACACTTTGTATGCATTCTTATAGAAACGAGAATTATTACAAAGTTACTTTTTCAAAATACTTTCAAAACCCACACCACAAGCACATTCAAACAAAAGCAAGTGATCTAGCAAGTAACTAAGAGCCCATGTAAAACCATGGATGAAAAGGGTGCTAAAACCTTCCCTTTTCATAATCTACCCCCAAACTCAAGAAACAATCTCAAAGGTCTTTCCTGTGATTTTTCACCTTTCCTTTTGGATAAAAGAAAAGTCGGTGGCGACTCTTGCTAACCGCAACATTTGCGATAAAACGCAAAACCCTCAAGTCAGTTCTCCCACCGTATCACAGAATGGGCGACTCTGCTGGGGACTTTTATAAAAGTGGGGTTACCTTAGGGCTAGATCACATTTATTTGCTTACATTGTTTGACTTGTATGCTTTACATTATGGTTCTTTGTTTGGGTTTGAAATCCTCTAGCCGGATTTTGGATACATTATAGGTAAATAGCAATACGTTGTGGAAACTGTACGGGGTATACCGACATGGTCTAAGCAATAGCTATGTTAGTGTGACATATTTGTGGGTACCAGTAGCCTTTGAGTCAATCAAAGAGAATACGGGGCCGCTGGGTGATGTCATGAAGCACTAATGAACTTCTAGAACCCTTTACTTGACCAACTTGGCCTTTAGGATGTAGTGAGATGACCGGCTTTGGTGCAGTCCGAAGTTGGTAGATACTCGATACTACACTCATTGAGGGTTGGTTTCTTGGGATATTTCGGTCGCCATTAAAGAGGCTTGAGCTGAAACAATGACCAAGGAAACAATCCGATGATATTGAGCTCCTTAGAACCCGGTTACTATTACTAGGACAGGTTTAAGCCAACTAAACTTCAAGAGGGTACTTACCTATAAAACCCCATGCAAGCCTAAACTAAAGACTTGTTTGCTTTGCTTGTATATGCATACTTGTACATAACATCATGGACATCATAAGCATCATATACATCACTGACCATTTCAAGGATTTTGGAGATTCATCTTTGTTCTTATTTTGTAGGATATGGATTCACTTCGCAGGAAAACTATCCAAGTCAACCTTGTAAGAATTCCTTCACAACTCAAGGAGATAGCTTCAAGGATCCCTGAGAACTCTCCATTCACCGAGAAACATGGTCGTCTACTCAACTTGGTCACCTCCAACACAGATGATGATATGATGAAAGTGATCTTCCAGTTCTTTGATCCTTTGCACCATTACTTCACATTTCCCGACTATCAGCTTGTGCCTACTTTGGAAGAATTCTCTCAACTCTTGAGGATTCCCATTCTCAATCAACTACCCTTCAACGGTACAGAAAGAGACCCAAAGCCAGAAGATATTTCTCAAGCTCTGCACTTGCACTCATCTGATGCCACAACTCATTTGGAAACTAGAAGTGGTGTCAAAGGCTTCTTAGCAAAGTTTCTGTTTGAGAAAGCCCAAAGCTGTTGGAATTCCTTAGACTTGAAAGCCTTTGAGGAAATTGTGGCTCTTCTTATCTATGGGATGGTCTTGTTCCCCAATCCTGACCAACTCATAGATGTGAGTGCCGTCGAAATCTTCATGTCACGTAATCTGGTGCCTACATTGCTAGGGGATATCCTACACTCTTTTCACACTCACACAATGAGGAAAGGAGGTGTCCTTATGTGTTGCACTCCTCTCCTAGAAAGATGGTTTATTTCTCATCTTCCCCAATCAGTCTTAAGGAATGAGCAAGGTTTAAGTTGGTCACAAAGGTTAATGACGCTCAAACATTCAGATGTTCATTGGTGCTCTCGATCCAAAGAGAATGTTATCATTGTTAACCGTTGTGGGGAATTCCCTAATGTCCCTCTACTTGGCATTATGGGAGGCATCACCTAGAACCCATGCTTAGCTCTAAGACATTTTGGTTATGCCTGGAGGGATGGCCCGCATGAGATGCTGATTCAAGGCTTGGTATTCGACTACGACAACGACAATCAAGGTCTTCGCCAGAGATTCATCCGAGCATGGAGGATGCTAAAAAAGGTGGATAGCAAGACTTTGGGACACAATAATTCCATCCCTCTTGAGCCTTACCTCAAGTGAGTACGAACCTGCGCCCAAAGTCTTATGATGTCTTATCCTTCCATCCTTCTAGTGATCATTGAGCCTGTTAAGGAAGGAGAAGTTCCATACACTATCCTACATCCTGACATGCCCACATCTCTTAAAGATCTGCAAAGGGACTAGATACAACTCAAAGGAGAGAGAGATACTTTCGAAACCCAATTCTACGCAAGCGAGAAGAAAGTCTTGGAACTCACTAGGCTACTTCATGAGGAGCAGACTCTAAATGCCTACATAGCACCAAAGAGGATGCACACTACTTTTTTCTCTTAGAGTGTTGTATTATTTTTCCCAAGGGGCATTGATGTACTCAAACTCTATCTTATTAATATAACTTGTGTTTATTTTTTGTCTAAAACGAACTTGAATCTTTAAAAATCCTTGAAAATATTACATATGTACATATCATTCATCATAACATAAACATGCCTTTTGCAACGAGTTTCCTCATCTCTCTACTGTTTATTTCAGTAAGATAGATCTCGAACAGACAGTCAAAGATCTTCAAGTTCAAAACACGCAATTTCAACAGTTACTCATGACCCTAGCCAAGGGGCAAAAAGAGTTGAAGACTCTGTTAGTTGAAAGGGAGTTGGTGGATATGTTCTTAGGCACTCTATCGGGCCCTTTTTTCAACCATTTGATTGGGAGCTCATCTGCGGGATTTACTGAGTTAATATTGACCGGAGAGAGGGTGGAAGCTGGCATAAAAAGTGGAAAGATTCAGAAGGATTCATATGCCTCTACAGTTGTGAGAAAGCCTTTCATTGGGAAGAAGGAGGTATCTGCTGTTTATCCACAAAGGAACCAAGGGAGAGACGAACGTCGACCGATGGTAGGGGTTGTTATGATCCCAAAGCCTATATCTGATCAACCAAGGAGTAATCAACCGAGGGTGGAAAGGCCAGTCCGACAATTCACCAGAATCAATATGACTCTAGCCCAGGTTTTACCACATCTTCTGAAATCCAATTTAACAACTCTGAAGGAAGCTCCAAAGAACCCCAACACAACGTCCCCTCATTATTACCCAAATGCCCGTTGTGCATATCATTCCGAAAGTCCGGATCATGACACTAACAGCTGTTGGGCCCTGAAAAACAAAATTCAAGACCTTATAGAGGCAAAAGAGATTGAGTTTGATGCGCTCGAGAAGCCAAACGTCATTTCTGCTCCCATGCCTAGACATGGCCATAACACCAATTCTATCGAAGAAGATTTGTTTGTTACCATAATTGATGAACTCTTGACTCCACTCCCAATCATTAAGATAAATTTGTTGAAAGCCGATGTATTCCCGGATTGTAATGAAGACTGCCATCTTTGCTTATCCTCACCAGCTGATTGCCTTTTGTTGAAAATAAGCATCCAACACTTGATAGACAACCAAGAGATTCTGTTTGAAAGTACTCCTATTTCACCTTTTCTTGTTGAAGACATTTCAATCATAACTATATCCGCCAATTCTTCCAGGGTCCCCAAAAGGCCCGTTAGGATTACATCGGTTCCAAAAACTACTCCTCTTATAATCACAATGCCTGGGCCAGTCCCGTATGAATAAGATAAAACGGTGCCGTGGAATTAAGGTGGAGACATCTACTACCATGGTATCAAACAAGACGGGATGGCTGCCGAAGAGATGAGCTCCGAAGAAGAAGACTCCGACATTAGCAATATTGTCGGTACCAGTAAGATTACCCGAAGCGGTAGAATCTTCTCTCCAGAAATTTCCCCTCCAAAGGTAGTTTTTGGACCCGTGGTTGTTCCAAAGGTTACCTCCGTACCAATAATCATATCTGCAAGTGCTCCTATTGATAAAGACGACATAATCCCTGCTGTTATCCCTACCAACACTCCTACTGCTGAAACTCGAGGAAAAAGTATTCAAGTAGAGCCTGTCCGGACGAAGGATCAACCACTGACTATCCCCGAAACCTCCAAGAAGGAAATGGAGGAGATCCTGAGAATAATAAAGAAGAGAGACTATGACGTAGTTGAATAGTTGGGGAAAACTCCTTCCAAAATATCCATGTTGGAATTGTTACTGTGCTTAGAGGCACATGCGAAAGCTCTGGTAAAGTTCCTAAAGACATCCCATGTGCCTCAAGAGACGCCTGCTGACCAATTTCAAATCTTAACAACACTATGATCACTGCCTTGTGCGAGCAATTCAAGATTCAGCATCACAATTCTTCCCCCTATCAGCCAAAGATGAATGGTGCTATCGAAGCTGCGAATAAGAACATTAAAAAGATCGTATAGAAAATGACAGTCACATACAAAGACTGGAATGAGATGCTACCATTCGCTCTCCACGGATATCGTACCATAACTCGCACATCAACTGGGGCAACACCCTATTCTTTGGTATATGGCATGGAAGTTGTTTTGCCAATTGACGTCCAAATCCCCTCTCTGAGGATTATGAAGGATGCATGTTTGAATGAAGACGATTGGATCCAAACTCGACTTGATCAACTGAACTTAATCGATGAAAAGAGACTTACTGTTGTTTGCCATGGTCAGATGTATCAAAAGCGGATGATCAAGGCTTTCAACAGGAAAGTCAGGCGCCAAGTATATCAAGTTGGGGATCTAGTGATCAAACGTATCATCTTACCACAAAGTGATCCCAAGGGAAAATGGACTCCTACCTATGAAGGACCATTTGTAATCAAGAACATATTCTCTGGAGGGGCAATGATGTTGACCATCATGGACGGTGACGACCTGCCACACCCTGCGAACGTGGACATAGTCAAAATATATTACGCATAAGAGACCCGCTAGGTTGACACACCTAGGAAAAACAAGTGCATCCCGACGAACCAAAAGTTTCGGGCAAAAATTAGGGATAAAATAAAAAATATGTACACCCGGCAAGTTGAAAACCCGAAAGGGAGACTTGGGAAAAAAAGGGTTTCCCGGTGGACAGAAAACCCGAAAGGGCGCTTCAGGAAAAGTTAGGAAATTAAAGTGTATGACTATGTCCGTCAGATTACTTTACGGACAACCTTTGACTTCCACTAACAAACTCGGAGTTTCTGATCAATTCAATCATCTTCGGACGAAGCAACAAATAGACAAGATATTCAGATATATGAAGGCTATAACAGAATGGGAACCCCATGGGATTATTACACATAGCTATCTTACTTTGTATAAATTCTTCTTGTTTTATGGCACCATTCTCTTACTAGAATGTTTGTCTCCTTTGTACAAAATACTTATTCAAAATCAATACAAAGATATCTCTTTGAAAGTACAAAAGCTATTTGTCTTTTTCTTTACTCTTGTGTTTTGTTTGCAAAAAAACGTCCAATGATTCATTGATGAACATATGCATTTGAACATAATTACTGTTTACAAATAAACAAAATAAGAAATACAATTACCGATAGGTTGAAAGGACAGGAAAACGTCTATAGGCTATTCTATAAGCAATCCTCACAATACGTCATTTGAATCCCCAGCGGAACTAAACTTCAAATTATTAATTCCTAGTAGAAATCGTCAAATTTCTCAAGATTCCCCAAACAAATCTTACAAGCAGTACATGGCATTACCCTCACAATAGAATTTACTTCTCTCGAACAAGAGTTCATCAATACTTCAACTCCAAGACATGAAAGTTCAACATATCCTCGGCAGCTTTCAAGGATTTATTTTCCTCAATCAAACAACAATACAACAAATTAGCTTACATGCGCATACATTGCATCCATACATCATAAACATTGATAAAGCAAATACATTGCATCATACATTTCATGCAATATAACTTTGTGTTTCAGCTAACATTTTACCCTTTTCAGGATAAGATTAACAGCTACCATTAACAATATGCAATCAGATATAGTACGGATACGCTCCAGACACGGATTCCATTCTGATACTCATTCAGATTCAACTTTCAGATACAGTTCAGATACACTCCAAGCACGGATGCCATTCTGATACTCATTCAGATTCATCTTTCAGATACAGTTCAGATATGCTCCAGGCACGGATGCCATTCTGATACTCATTCAGATTCAACCTTCAGATACAGTTCAGATACGCTCCAGACACGGATGCCATTCGGATACTCATTCAGATTCAACTTTCAGATATAGTTCGGATACGCTCTAGACATGGATGCCATTCTGATACTCATTCAGATTCAACTTTCAGATATAGTACATATACGCTCCAGACACGGATGCCATTCTGATACTCATCCAGATACAACCTTACAAATACAGTTCAGATACGCTCCACACACAGACTCTGTTCTAATACTCATTATTTCAGCTTACAACTTACAATTCAATAAACATTCTTGGATGGCATCTACAAGCCCATCTCCAACAAGGTTCTATCACTTCTCCAAATGGCATCTTTAAGCCCATGCCCTCAACTATACATCGTCGAGTGCAAATTTATGGGCACTCTAGTGTCCAATCATTCTTTCACCTTCGAGTCATGAGCGTGAAACTCGCCAATCTAACTCTTCAGGTTTTAAAAGATTGAACAGGGGAAACTGTTGTACCCCAAAATTTTCCCTCTCATTTGTCAAGAATTTTCTCACAAGATCTCTTTAACTCAAGACTGGATTAGGGTTTGGTCAGCTCAAGACATCTCATCTTACACTGATAACCCAAAATTAGGGTTTGAGATTGCACAAGGATTTTTGGACTATCAATGCTTCATATAACTTTCAAGTATCATCATGGACCCCTAAGATTACTCATGTCAAGTTTCAAGCCTTGAATCACAATTTTGACCAGTCAATTGGACAGTTGACCTAAAAATCAAATGTATTGGGGAAAAAGTCAATGTTGTACCCCAAAATTTTCCCTCTCATTTTATCAAGATTTCCCCTCACATGACTCTTTGGACTCCAGACAGGATTAGGGTTTTGCACTGCTTAAGACATCTCCTTGCACTGATGACCTAAATTAGGGTTTGAGTTTGCACAGGGATTTTTGGACTTCTAATGCTCAAAGTGACTTTCATACTTCATGTTGGACTCATAAGTTTATCCATACCAAGTTTCAAGCCTTGAATCAAATTTTTACCCAGTCAATTGGACAGTTGACCTAGAAATCAGCTGTATTGGGGAAAAAGTCAACTGTGGCCAA